>JAUMJL010000404.1:0-1200000 GCA_033558185.1 Dromococcyx pavoninus | reverse complement strand
TGGGGAGGAGAGAGGCAAGAAGGAAGCCTCAAGGAGCAAAACAGAGATACAGTGTCTTGCCTGGACAGATGGAGGGACAACCTGATCTCTTAATGTGCGCTGCCATCTGGAAGACATTTAGCACGCACAGGCCCCAGCCTTACGTACACCACTATTTTTCCTTGTCAAAGTGCACACCCTGTGAGATGCCCCTGATGGGGAAATACATGGAAACAAAAGGAACTTCCTAATGAATAACTAAGTATATTGAGGGAAAAATCACTTCATAATTGTACTTCAATGCAGACAGACTGGAATTAGCACCACATTGTCTAGTAGCCCTGGTACATTTCAAAAAGTTTAGTATGGAGATACAACCAGAAAGTATTGATAGAGACACAGCACGTGTGTGTGCACTACAGAATGGTTTGCAGCCCTATTTTAAAGCAGTGGTGCAGTATTTCTGCACAAAATGCCAAAAAAGTGGTTTTAATGGGATCATTTTACTTATACAGGCAACAATCTGCTCCATGGCACAGGTGAAGATGAGGGATCCAGTAATGACATTAAACAAGGAGCACCACTGAAACTCCTCCCTTGGATAAGAAAAGCCCAGTCCTTCTATGGCTGCCCCTCACTGTGAGCACAACCCCAGGCACTTTAAGCCACTGCTTCCAGGTGCTGTCACAGCATTGTGTTATTAGGTTAGGGCTGACCAAACCACAGCAGGGTTGGACAGGAGGCAAAGCAGGGGTCCATCTGTGCCTGTATTAACCCTTCTTCTACCAACCAGCTGCACCTGCAGGTGGGCACATATGGCAGCTGCTGTGGTTCCACTGCTGGGTCCCCAGGGACACCTCTGCGAGGCTCGCAGAGGAGCTGGCGAGCAGCAGCAGAGAGGGAAGAAGATGCAGAGAGAATAGGGAGGCTTTTGTATTCAAAGCTGAACAAGGATGTAAAATAAAGGAGTAAGAAAAACAAGCACTACTGACAAGAATTAACTTGTGCAGCTTTAAAAAAATATAAACAGAAGAATTTAACTACCTGCAGTCAGATCCATTCCAGGTGACCACAGTGTATTGCTCTGTCACCTTCCTCCGCTTCAGGAACTGAAAAACTACCTACTTCTATGCTGAATATCCCTGGTTCACAACTTCCTAGCACTGAACACATGCAAAAAATGCTTGGATCTTCAAGGACATGGAAACAAGAGCCAAATGCTGTGGCTGCTGCAGTCTTTGTGCCCTCAGCCACCCTGTACAGGCTGACTACAGCTCAACGCCAGCACTCGCACCCTGCCCAAGGCAGATGATGGAAGCAGCCCCAGGATGAATTTTTGGACATCAACAGTAAAAACATTTTAAAGACAGAAGTTATGAAGTAGGTCAAAAGAAAAGGTATAATATAATTAACTTTAAATTCCAGATCCAGAAGGGAATGTGAAGAGTGTGAACCATGAGGTTCACAAGAAGCAGTAAGTGAAGACACTGTAAGACTGCTCTTCCTAAATGTTTCCTAAGGTCACACTGAATCACAGAGAGCTCGTGTGCCTTTTTGCCTATAAACAGCAAACTATCACCCCAGGGCAACAGAGTCTTCTATTGCAGACTGCTTTCCAGAGCCCATATATAAATCTTCCCAGCACTTTTGGTGTGAGTCTTTTTTCATTCCTTTGCATTCAGAAAGTGGCTCACAGCTCCACCTCAATTACTGCTCACTCTTTTCTAACCACCTTGCTACTACAGCCAACAGTCCATTAGCAGCAAAAACTCACCAGTAACCCAATTACCCTTGTTAAAAAACAAAGCAACACCACCCTTTGAGTAAAAACTTACAAGAACTGGAACAAATCCACATCATTAGCTTCCCACTGCAAGCTTCTCTAGGTGACCTTACCCTGACTGCAAGGAAAAGTTTGTTTCTCACAGACTCGCTCGACCAGCATTAGTGAGGACCCAGCCTGGGGACTGGTGGAAGACCAGTACAGGTCAAACAGCAAAGTCACCCAGCTTTTAAGGTGGATTGAGCAAACCACACAAGCTCCTTTCCACCTTTGATAGCACATTATTGCTCCTTCAGCTAACTAATTTAATGCTAGCTTAAACATATGGTGTATGTTTACACTCTACTAAACTGAAGGGCAAACACACCCTGCAAGGCTTCCTCCACTGTTGGCAGTTAAGACAAATTCACATGCCCAAACATCCTGACAACCCAACTGCCACCAGCACAAATAAAGCAACAGTTTCCCTTCACAATGAAAGTAAGGAAGACAAAAAAACCAATGTCCAATGGAGATGAGATACCTGAATGCATTATTAGCAGCATTATAATGGTGAGGAACTTCTCAAAAGTAAAGAAAACGTCCAAAGGATCAGTTTGTAGTAATCAAAAAAGTGTAAGCACCTAAAAACCCATAAGGCATGTATTACACCAGCACAGGGCACGACTCTCCCTCGTGCCACAGCAATTCGATCTCGGGGAAAGGCAAACAGCATCTTCCTTTGAAGGTTTTGATAGAGAGAGATTTAAATTCTGGTAAAGATTTCCACTGACAAAGATTTCCACTGAAAAATGCTCCACTGCCTACAGACTCAGCAAATCCACCAGCAACTGGCCATTCCAGACATACATACATCCGACAGGAGTGACAGCAGTTCCTTGGCTAATGCTGACCTTGGTGGTCCTCAACCCACCACTTCAGTGAGGGGTCTGCAGCTGCTTCCCACTGCTCCAGCTGCACAGTCCTTGCTGCAGTCAGCTCAGCACCATCCGTGGGGCCAACACTTCCACACACCGCAGAGACAGCTAAGGGTTGCTCAGAAGGATCAAGGGGGGAAGCCAACTGTGTATATTCACCTGGCCCACGAGGGCTGCGGAGAGAAAAGACACGGGAAAAGGCAGCCCCAGAGGTCTGAGTTATTGCAGAACTATGGTCGTTCGGCTGTCTGAACCCCCATGGACTTTAGTACTAAGTGGCTCAAAGAAAACAACCTGGAAACACAGCCCTGAGTCAATGAGGAAAGGAACTGCTGAAGAAGTGGCTTTTGTTTGGTTTTAACAGACAACAAACCATGGGAACCCCTGAAAACAATGCTTTTGTTACGTACTTCAACCTGACTTTCCCATGTTGCCATCCATAGACCAGCGCCCTGGAAGCATCAGTTGTCCCTGGAATTCACCGAAACCCTCGGGTGTCTGTGAAAGACAAAATGTGACCTGTAACTGGGGTTCCAGTTTCACATCTGTGCATTCACAGAGCTGGCTCTGTTTTGAGGTGTTGCTTTCCTGACCCTCCTCTGTCCGTGTTGTTTCAAGGTGACACAACCCCGTGCACAGAGGGATGGTGCCTTACACCGACAGATCTGAGCACAGGTGTGCAGACACACACGCGTCACTCAGCATTTGTAATTTCAGCTTAAAAATAAGAATCCCTAAATCATAGACCTCAGCTTTAACATCAGACAGTTACTGCCTTGCTGAACTGTGAATCCAGTGGATCATTAGGATTCTCCACTCTAGTCTAATTTTGGTTCAAAGGATGTAACAAGGAATTAATCTGCACTATAATAATGTCAATATTATTCCTCCAACTTCACTTTTAGAATAGAATCATAGAATCGTTAAGGTTGGAAAAGACCTCTAAGCTCATCCAGTCCAACCATTAGCCCAACCCCACTGTGCCTCCTAAACCATGTCCCAAAGTGTCACGGCCACACACTTTTTGAACCCCTCCAGGGACGAAGGTTCCACCACTGCCCAGGGCAGCCTCTGCCAGGGCTTCACCACTCTTTCAATAAAGACATTTTTCCCAATATCCAATCTGAACCTCCCCCGGCACAACTTGAGGCCATTTCCTCTCATCCTATCCCTCGTTCGTTGGGAGAAGTCACCTTCACTATGGAAAGCACAGCACAAGCCCAAACTGTGACTGAAGCTGCTGCACCGGTGAGAAGCGCCGCGCCTCCCACTGCCACTCACATCTGCCGCAGACAAACACCCAGGCAGTGATTTTCATACCGGCTACGGACAGTGTAACTGGAAACTCGGGCTCAGGGAGGTGGTGGCGAAGCTGCTCGTTGCCAAACCACCCTGCTCTGCGCGGCACAAAGAACGAAGCTGTCCAAGAGCTGCTCAAACGGGTTCCACAACTGACATTCCTGGGCATCACCGTCGCCTTTGCTGCGCCCGCCGCCAGGTCAGGTCCCTGCTCCAGGTCCTCTGCAGCAACCCCCACCTTGCAGGCCAGTTTGTTTCCAGAATTGAGCTCTGTAAAAAGGCCACAAGCTTTTCCCATTCCATTGCCCGAGTTGTGGGAGAAGTCTGGAAGAGGATCTACTTGAAATCACTTCAAATTGTACTTATGACAAGCATGACTGAAATACTTCTCAAAGGAAAATACCTCACAGTTTAGCAAGCAGTTGCTTACCAACAGCTGCAGCGAGCGCACTAAATTCAGCCCAAAGAGCGAGGGTTCAGTCTGTTATTAGTGTGTCACAAGTGAAAGATGTTGCCCATCAAGTGTCCTTAGGCTCCTGAGTTTCACCATTTCACTTTTAAGGCCTCTCCTTACCCTTGAAAAGGGCTTTTCCAAGGCACTGTCAGAGGGCAGGTACGCAAATAGCAGGCTTCAGACATTAAATATCAATGAATGAGAAACAACAGCATAAACCTATGCAATTCCTTCTGTTTACACACAAGGTCTGGCCTCTGCCCAAGCAAGAAGCACTCAAACCAAGGCAGGAAATTCATTGAAAGTATGTAAAAAGCAGAGCTTTACATGGAGGCAGCAGGATCCGCTCCCTGGCACCAGCCCCACAGACACAGCGAGGCTGAGGAGCTCTGCTGGGTCCATCTGGTGCTCTCCTACTTGCACCAATGAGATGCAAACCTCAAACCCCCACTCCATACTCAAGTTTTAAAGTGTTTTGACGCTGGTGCTGGAGACAGAAGGCAGTTACAGGTCTTGGCATTTTCTCCCTGTCCATGTTTTTCCAATCAGGAGAGCTGGATGTGGCTCTCTGAACACTCAACAACAGTTCCAAGATTACTCCAAGGGAAACCAATAAGCATTTTAAGCCCTGCTGTCTCCCAGTCCCAAGTATTCGGTTGCTTTTGATGAGATAATGGCAAGATTTGTACATCCTGCTCTTACTCCAGAAATCTCTGGAAAATGGCAACAACAACCTCTGGGCAGGACAGAGCTCTCAGCTCTCATCACCCGCTATTGCATTTTCTTCAAGAAACAAGATGTTGCTCACTGGGTACAGCAAGGCTGACAGACAAAATCCTCTAGATTTCATACTTGGCTTTATAATAAAGAAGTCCAATTTTTGAGCATCATTTTACAGATGTATAAGAAAAAATATAAAATAATCACACAAAAATACTGAGAGGATTTGCTGTTCCTGCTAAGTTCTTACACTCCAATTTTTCACATGGAAAAGAGATTTCGCAGCATCTACACCAGTTCAAATCCACTATTCAACCACACTGGACCTCATCAAATTTTAACCATATTTTTATTCCTTCATAACATTCACTTTTACCTTCTAACATTTTATTTTGCAGCTTAGCTTATACATCAGCCACATTCACTGAACTAAATGCCATGTCTAGATAACTCAACACAAAGATGCTACAATGACTCTCTGCATCTTTGATATTTCTGTTCTCTAAAATAATTTTCAGGATTACTGGGACTCCTGTCAATAAAGTGCAGCAGAGCAGGAGGTAAGAAGCTGTATCTCAGATTAGAAATCAACATCACCAGTATCAGAAACTAAAAACTACTCTTGTTCAGCAAACAGCTCAGGACTGCTGCACAAACTGCCAGCCCAGGATCACAAACAAACAAAATCCTCTCTTTTCTCCACCCCTGTACTGCTTCTGCTGAGGTAATTCAAGATCAATTTAAACGTTATTAGAATTTTAGGAAAAATAGCAGATGCTCAGACTGAAATGGTGAGTCTGGTTTCATTCCCCAGTGAACTAAGGGGACATCCACGGAATCAAATCATGTCCCCATGGGACAGGTCCATATGCCAGCAGTAGCTTTAAAAGCTCTGATACAGCAAAGACCAGGGGTTACTTTTGCTGGTCATTAAACAGAGATATAACCTAGGCTTTGCTTTCACCAGCTAAACACACACTCACGGTCAAAAGGTCAATTTTTGGGAAATCCACTGCCTTTTGTACACCCAAAGAATTATTTATGCATTTAAATATGTGATTTTGGAAAAATCTCTCAAATTCCTTTTGCACTCTGAAGGAGAAACTCTGCCTGAAGCGCCTCACATCAGCACTTTGTGTTTCCAGGGCAGGATCTCCACGTGCCTCGGCCGAGCCAGGCACTGCGCAAACCCCGTAATGAAGGTACCCAAGAGATGAACTGGCACGTATTAATTAAACAAAATCACTGTCAGACAGGGGACACTCGAGTCTGATGCACAGCCCTGCACATGGCAGCATTCCCACGCTTAGGGAAAACAGACATTGCCACCAAGATCCAGTACCAAGAGTATCCAGTACCTGGGGGAATTATCCCAGTATCCAAGATTTACACGCTCTGCCTCTAACCTGGTCCAGAGCCATCACGCAACAGGTCTGGATGCTGGGTGACTGTGCCCACAGCACCCAGGGAGAGCCAGCCCAGGATCTGAGGCACACATGTCCCCAAGGAAGGGATCCACCACCATCCCAACTGATCAAAGGGAACCGGCTGCAGCTCCCAAAGACCATGGGCTGCTTGCAACTGCCCGGCTCTGGGCGCAAGGCTGAGCTTCCAGCAACAAGGGAGCCCCTTCCCTCACCACAGAGTTCTGTACTGAGAGAGCAAGAAAGCAAAACACATAGAAACTGCATTCTGGGAAACTAAAACACCTTTTAAAAGGCTTCCTGAGGTCAACACCCCACCTATTAAACCCAAGTCCAGAAACCCAGCTGCAATCCCTGCAGGTAACTCCAGATCACCCATCCAAGTGTGACGATAGAGCTGTCACTATCAGAAACCCAAGCATGTGATGGAGAGCAGTTCTGGGAAGGGACACTTTTCTGGCAGTGCTGGTGGAAATCCTGACAAGATAGAGGAGTTATCTTGGCAGGGGATGGTGTTTATTCACACGTTACCTGAGGGCCTGGACTTCCTCTCTCACCCAGCCCTTCTTGTTGAGACGTCCTTTAATTTTTGCAACACGTGTACTGAGATCAGTCATCAACGTGATTAGTCACAACCATAAAACAGAAAAAAACCTCCACCTTCTTTTCCTGGAGTACCCTACATTACTGTGGTCACGTTAAAACCTAAAAGTTATGGTGATTTTTTACATCAAATACATGCAGTTACTGAAGATTAAAGGACTTCAGGGAACTGAAACACGTGTTATAGTATTATTTCCTTCACAAGCTACGAGAGGGACAACACAAACCCACATAAAAGTGTTATACAGTATAAATCACGCCTGCACAGGATGAATAAGCATATTTGCTCTAATAACTGACAACCAGTATTAAAAACCCATAACGTCACCACCGAGCAGCTTTTGGAGCCTCTGAAGGACTCAGTCACGTCCTGACCCCAAAACTCTCTAAATTCCAGCTGGTAAACCTGACCCAGAAGTTTCTGGGTGTGATCAGACCCCCCCCCTTCCCTCCCTAACCGAGCAGAAATCCAACCCCAAACCACGACAGGAGCTGCAAAACTATCCAGGATCCAGGCTCTTTCTTGGAGGCAGGGAGTGTAAATCCCCCTAGCCCAGAGCTGTGTGAGCAGGAGGGCTTTTTATCCAGCAGAACCCTTCAAAAAGTTGTTCAAAGGCAAAAAAAAAAAGGAGGGAAACAAAATAACCCTTAGAGAAACAAAAATAGTAGCAAACAACATCCGATTTCTGATGCTACAACATTGCTTTTTGTTACTTTTTTTTTTGCTAGTTTCCTACTTACCAACGCCAGGAAACAATCACCAGCTCCGCAATCCCCGGGCATCCTCGCCTCCAACGCGACAAGCTTTCCCTTTAACACCGATTCCTTCCACTTCTTCCACCATCCCGGGTCCTTTTTCCCCCTTCCAAGCACGCCCAAGCCCAACCCAGCTGTACAAAAGGCTGATGAGCTCCCAGGCTCCTCCCCATGAGGCTCCCTAAGGAAAGGACGCAGCCACCAACGAGCCTGACGCGCCCCGAGTTCTCCTCTGGAGGGGTCGAAGGCTCCCGGGGAGCCGCCCCGGGAGCCTTCGACCCCTCCAGAGGAGAACTCGGGGCGCCCCCGCTCCTCGGATCCGGAACGGTTTCTACACGCAGAGCGCTGGGACACACTCAGAAAGCAACGAAGCCGCAGCTCCCACGTGTGTTTTGTTCTTTATTCCTGCTGGGTTGGTGGTGGAATTCCTTCCAGAGCTTGGTTTTTGTGTGGGGGGATGCGAGCAGATTGAATTACGGCACAGAATATGCAAATGCCTTCCAAAAAAAAAATCACTTCAGCAGAGTTTTGCTTAATCGATGCTGGTTTTAAAAGTTTCAGGATACAGGAACAGTGTTTGGACCAACTTTAAGGAGAACTTTTTAAAACTTTTTGGATGGAGGAAAAGTTTTCTTATAGATTACTTATAAAAAGGAACAGTTTTCATTACTTTCATACCCTTATTAATTTAGCACAGAAAGGACATAGATCTGTTGGACTGAATTCAGAGGGGATGATCTGAGGGCTGAGAGAGTTGGGGTTGTTCAGCCTGGAGAATAAAAAGCTCCAGGGAGACCTTAGAGCAGCCTCCCAGTACTGAAAGGGGCTCCAGAAAAGCTGAAGAGGGGCTCTTGGTCAGGGAGGGCAGGGATAGGATGAGGGGAAAAGGTTTTGAGCTGAAAGAGGGGAGATTGAGATGAGATCTTAGGAAGAAATGTTATGCTGTGAGGGTGGGGAGGCCCTGGCCCAGGTTGCCCAGAGCAGTGGTGGCTGCCCCATCCCTGGAGGTGTTCAAGGCCAGGTTGGATGGGGCTTAGAGCCCCCTGATTCAGTGGGAGGTGTCCCTGCCCATGACAGGGGGTGGGACTGGATGGGCTTTGAGGTCCCTTCCAATCCAACCCATTCTATGGTATAATTCCATGCTTAATCTCTTACGTTTCCTATGGGTTTATCACAACACGAAAGAAAGCACCAGCACCCAGCAAATTAATTGAGTCTTTCCCCAGGGAGATCAATATCGTGTTTATATTGTGTGATACAATATCTACAGACTAAATGTCTACAATATCTAAGCTACCACAAGATATTTGGCAGGTTCATTGCTTACCAAATGCCCAACCAAGACATTTCAGCTAAAATGCTGGGGCTAAAAAGTCTCAATTTGGCCCACTTAGAGTTTTCCAGCTGACTCCCTGTGTGCTCTATGCAAACATTCAATTGTGTTGCCAGCTCTCCCTGCTTGAGTGACAAAGCTCACGATTCCCCCTCTCCAGAACTTGGCCCGGGACCTCTTAGCAGGACTGTGCATCATCTCCATTTAATATCAGGGTACAGTAATTATACCAGTTGGACCTCTCAAAGCATCAATTCAGAACTGAGCCTCAGGTGGAAAAAGGTGTTCATCAGTTTGGGGTTTTTTTGATTCTTGAACTGTTTCTCCTTCCAGCCCTTGTTCCATTTTCTATGAGCTAAAGGAGAGAACAGATATTTACCCAGGTAAATTTTGTTATAGGAAAACTTCCACATTCAAGAATCAAAGCAGATGACAGGGATTTCCCCTAGAAGTGCTCATTGCAGCTTTTAACAATGTGGATACCTATATAGGAAAGAGAACAATAAACCAAGTGACCCCTGGAGACCAGATTAGATACTGGAATGGGGGAAAATGCTAAAAACATGTAGCCTATCAACATCACCTGGGCTGCAATGTATGGCTCGTCGAGGGGGAAACACCATGAATGGTCCAATATGCTGTGGAGATCTCACTTAGCTGAAGGACCCAGAGCCAGCAGCATCCACTCTGACAGCAAGGAGTAAGATCAAGCAGAGGCAGAGTTTCTGGGGAGAGCAGCTCTCCTATTCTGCCTCCCAAGCAGCAGGAAATGAGGCATGGAAAAATTACCATGATTTCTGATACAGGTACAGGCATCCAGCCACCATCTCACTTGGGGGGTGGAATTAAACGCTTCTGTCATCTGGAAATCATTTCATAAACAGCTTCTGCAGGTACAACACCCCCAAGGAGGAAAGAGACCCAAGAAAGATGGAGATTCATTAAAATAGATGTTGAATTTCTTTGAAAGCCCCATTTCAGTCTGGCACAAAGCTGTAGCCACAGAGTAGCTATGTGCCTGCAACCCCAAATGTAGCATTTTTGGAATAAAAGGGTTGTTTTGCTAAAATCAAAGGCCTCTCCCTCTTTATTCATTAGCCTATTGCTGCACCAAACACCTTTCACCTCCTGCCGAGGAATCCCAACCCACCTTTGCCACAAAAACTCTCCCACTTCCCTCCGTTCCTTAAACACTGGAAAACCGATGTGCAGGAACTCCAGGAACAAAGTGCTGAGGTGTGCTTGGTTATCTCATTTCCCTGTAATCATTAATTAATCTGCATTAAGAGGAGGCTTGTGGTAGGAGAGAGGAAACAAGCTGGGAAGCAACAGGAAAATGAGAGATGAGCACCCTCCCAGCGAGGAGACGATGACAGGGCAGGAGCTGCCTTGCAGGCTGCAGCCCGCAGTGACTCCTGTCTGGCTCAGCCTGGGAGCCCACAGATCAAAGGGCCCCGAAAGAAAGTCTTGCAAAAGCTTTCCCCGGAGGGCGAGGGCTGGAGAGGAGCCACGAGCTGCTGATGAGAGGGACTCGGAGCAGGAGTCATCCTGCAGGATGGCCCCACTGGAGCCCAGCCCTTCCCTAGCTCCCAGGGAACAGGTACCCTCAAGGAAAGGCCGGAAAGCATCGGGGTGACTTATACTGGTGGAACAGTTGGATTTTGTTAACAGAGCCCAAACATTGTAAACCACCACCAGTATTTTGCATTTGGGGAAGGATTATCTTCCCCAGAGCCCCACTTTTTCCCTTTCTACAACTGCACATGTCCATGAAAATACCATTTCCCAAGCGATTCGTGGGAGGCCAGGCTGCAGCCTTTGGGTGGAGGAAACTAGGAGAAATAAATGTCTTTTTAGTTTGGCAAATACAAAGAGGTACAAAGAAGTTCCTGTGCTGACCCTATAGCACAGAGTGTATGCAGACACACAAACCTCACCCCAGCTTCCACGTCCCACGCTGCTCCTGACTGCAGGACCAACGCTGGGATAGTCTCAGAATGTGCACACTTTTACCCTACATTCAGGAGGATGGGAAATTTAAGCACAGATAAATTAAAGGTACTCAAGCTCAATAGCTTCAGAAGTGGTGGATTCTGGACTATGACAAGAGAAACATCATCAGGGCCGCACCGTTCCAGCTGGGTTCCAAGATCAGGGTGATTTTAGACTGTGGGTGGACACCTGGTGAGGGCTTCTACTGGACATCATATGGCTGGTGGTCACCCACTCTGCACCCAGCTTCTGCAAACCTGATCCAAGGGGTTTTCCCATAAACCACTTGAAATGAGTCAGCCCTCAAAAACCTGTGAAAACCCCATGAAAATGGCTCGGAAAGAACATGAAATAAACGGAAAAAACCCCAAACCCCCACCCGGTACAATTTTTCTTTTACATTTCCATTCTGGTTTTTGAGAATACAGGATGAACTCAGATCAGATTATCAACTTTTTTCCTGTAAGCATGAAGACAAGGCTCTTTTTTCTCTAGCTTTTCAAATTGAGGTTATCACTGGTCTATAAGCAAATATAATACTACAATATTTGTGATAAACTTGCAAAAAAGGCTGGCAAAACATCCCTGCCTGGGTTTGCTCTGAACAATAAGGCTGAATCATGGGCTAATCTTTAAGAAAATGCGTGTGTGTGATCTTAATTTGTTCTTTGTGAAAATTTAGTGCCCGTTTTTAGGGCCATTTGCAACAAAGCACGTCATGTAAATACGCTGCAGTTTAACATTGGAGTTTCTCTTTTGCACCTCCTACTCTCCCAGCCAAACCACAGCCAACATCAGCTCAGAGCAGCCTGGCTCAGGGATCCAAGTGCTTCTGTCACAAACACCTGAACTTCATATTTCCACAGACAAATTGCCCACAGCCACCACTTGTCAGGGTTGAAAAGGATGCCGCGGGACCCCCAGCAATGTTTATTGGTGAGGCTTTGGAATGGTCACCTCTTTAAACTCCCAGACTTCTACCTTAGCCTTCTGCTTTGAAATAAAGGAAGTTTAATGTTAAAACATGACATTTTTTGAGGATCAAAGTGATGGGAAACTGACATTCTGCAGATTTCCAAAGTAATAAGATGGATTTTTTAAAAAAGCCTAAGGTGGGCTCAAAGCCTCACACGTTGCAGGGATCATTTCTCCAGGAAACCAACTCTATTTGGAGTTTCTACAGAAGAACGAGGTTTGAAGAATGCTGCGTGCAAGAGAAGTTTCATGTACTGTCACAGCATTCAAAAAGTGAAAAGAAGAGAAAACATGGAAACTGCTGGAGGCTTTCAAATATTCAGCACAAACAAACTCCACTTTGATTCACTTCAGTTAAAGGGAGATGGGAGTTTTAAGTGTCCACTTATTTTCATGCCAGCTAAACCTCCTTCCTTAGGTGTTAGGAACTCAGCAATGCACACAGGCTTTTTGCTTTCATTCCTGGAAACAAATGCAATCTCTCTGGCTGCTGCGGGGTTATTCTTAGCTGGCTTTGATATTTCTATCAGCCAGGAGAGCATAACAATGTTATCATCCTCACAAATTCCAAAGATTTTACATAAGCTCTTGAGCGAGTTCAAAAACAAAAAAGCCTTTATTGATTACACTGCTTGTGTTTCATTTTCTAAAGGAGCTGAGAAAAAACAGGCTGGAAATGAATAAAAAAAAGCAGTCTGAGTTTCAGTTGCGTGAAGCAAGTGCTCATTTACAAAGAAAAGCCAAGCTTTACAGGTTTGAGGTTGGTAAACACCAGGTAGTTTAGGCCAAGGAATCATTTAAACCCTTCCTGTCTTCGTACAGCTTATGTTCCCAATTTGAGTTTTGATCAGTCGGAACAAGGAGATGCCCTCCTTACGTAAGCAGAGCAGGATAACCAGTGGCATAGAGTGTGCAGGATGGGCTGGGTGAAAAAGGATGGCAGGACTGTACAGAATTCCCCTGGATGGTCTTTATAGTCCCAGAGCCAAATTCTTTGCTGTTATCACTCCACTGGAGCAGGGGGTTTGGCCCAGCATTTGCTGCCTTCAAGGGCAGCCTTAACCTTTCCTCTTGAAATGACTGTACTGAGTGGTGAAGAAAGTGAATTAATGACATCAAATTGGAAACAACTTCGCAGTCTTGGAGAACTTTCAGAACACTGGTGGTTTTACTGAGGACCATGAGGGCAGGTACAGGGCCAGGAGGGAAGGGAAGAGGAGGGAGTAAGGTGAACTAAGAGGAGTTTATGGGGAAATGCTTAGTCTGGGAAGAGATCCCAAGCACTTTGCAGGGAGGAGAACCAGATTAACATAACACACTGGGGCTGGTTCCTGACAATGGCACAGAATGGTGAAACTCAGCATTTCACAGACCTGAGAATCCGGAACAATTCAGCCTTTGACTGGAGCAATTAACACTTCTGCACTTACTGCAGTTTGAGATGCAGAGATTCTTCCAGGCCAAAGAGACTCTTCTATAAGAATTAACTTGTCAGCTGCTGGTCTGGGTGAGTATGGATGAACAGAACACACACAGATCTATATAAAAGGTTTTTGACTTTTCCAGGGTACCCAAATGCCAAGGAACAGCAACCTCTACATAAGCCCCACCTGCTCTTAGCAATGCATATCTGAGCTTCCACATACCTGGAACAGTATTGATAAGACAGGCTCCAAAAGACAGCAGGAGGAAAAGCAGAAAGCAAAGGAGGAGGACAGTTCTGGGTCTCCAGAGGAGCCTCCTAGAAGCACCAGTGCAGTGCAAGCATGGCAAGATGCAGAAAAACTGGAAAGAAGCCACAGCCAAGTCATGGAGGAAACGCCTGTGTCTGTATTTGCTGTTCTCAGAGCTGCCCTCAGTGGGGTTCAAAGCTGGGGCTAATCCTACTTTGCATATTCTATTGGAAACAGAGACAGGGGAACTTGCTACATGGCTTCCAGTTTTGCAAGGAGCAAGAAGACAGAGTTGGAACAGAGAAAACATGGGAATCTGCAGGATATGTGAAAACAGTTCTGAGAAAATAGGCAGCTTACTCGGAAAAAGAAAGGTTGAAAGATACATCTGTGGAAAGCTAATTGGGAAAAAATGTAATCTGAAAATAATTTTTGCCTTAATGAGAAAAGACAGAAATTGATGCTAAACTGCCTGCTCAGACTTTGGATGAAGGATCAGTGTCCCTGCTGGATTTCTTCAGAAATGTCTATGTTGGATTGAATAATTTGAATGTTTTGAGGAGCATAAAAGGATGTGTGAAAAAACCAGCTCAAATATCATCCATCCATGCCAGTTCCTACCTTAAAAATACATGGCTAAGGTTCTCAAGAGCACTACAGAACGTGTTCAAGGCAGCAAGAAGCACCAGCAGTTTGGCAGAACCAGAGAGGATTTTCCTCTGTGCCACTGTGAGCAGAGGCACATGTAAATAAAATAAATATCCCCTTATGATATCACAGACCCAGTAGTGCACTGGGGTGTGCTCTGAGCACAGCAGGGCGTGCCACCAAATCAGCATTCTGTAAATGCTTTGCACTGAGCAGTCAGCTCGGTCAGCTGGACCCAGCAGAGTAGATGGCAAAACTCCCCACCACTTTTCAGAAAGCAGTGAGAGATGTCCTTTGGGTAAGAGTGAAAGTAACTAGATTTTATTCTTCCCTGAACAGAAAAATCCTCAAATTAAACACCACATACTTCACACAGACCGAATTCCCACAGAGCTCCCCGTGCCGTTAATTCAGTTACGGACTGGGATGAGCTGTGTCTCCAAAAGCAGGGCTGCACCAGCAGCTGCACCTACTGAGGATAAGGGTGAGAGCAAGATGGGGGGTGGGAGATAAAAAGAAATAATTCAGATACAAAGAGAGAAGGGCAGAAGAGACACACAGCCTGGTACTTTGGAGCATATCATTTTTGTGTAAACTACCTTCAGCTGCTTTCCCCTTTGTTTTGTGATCCTGAGATGTTGCACACCTGAGCTAGTTCTGAAGTTAAATAAATAGGGATCTAAAGAAAGCTGCATAATCACTGTTTAACAACTTCCTTTTGACTCCAAACTCTTCTTTTGCTCCAAACCCACTTGACTGATCTGAAAAGCAGCTCTGCATTACACACCTCATCCAGCAAGACTGGTAAAATATTTAATACCATATTTTTTTATGCAGGGAAAAAAAACCCTAAGTCAGTATTTACTAATGAGTGAATATTCTATCCTGACTGACCAAACCTGCCAATTTCTGATGCCAAGAACAAAGCATGAAGCAAATCCAAAAGTACCTTTGGACCAGCTTTAGAGATCTTGTCTGACCTATGCATAAAGGAAGTTCCTCAAGTAGCTTTGCTGATGCCAAATGCTACTTCCCATGGAAGAATATTGTCTGAATTTATAAGTGATGTGAGTCAATGCGACAGAACTCTCCATTCTCTAAATACCAAGACCCTTTGACAAGCCAAGTGCTTTGCCAAACCATTAAATCGCACGTGATGCAATCTGTTCTCCTGCCTCACAGATGCACAGCTGGGAAGGACTTCAAAACGCTCCCTCGGCACTTTTTCCAAGAGACAATGCACGTCCCAGCCAGGTGGGTTACACAGAGGTATCAAAAGAGAGCCAACCACACAAAACCATCGAGGAAAGGGTTATTTTTTACACCATTTTGTGTCAAAAGACAGGTTTGCCAAAATCCATCCCCTCCCTGCCTCTGCTCTTAGCACAGCTGTACTTCCACAAGAAATCTGGGCTAAAGCTTTAGCCACAACCTCCATTCCAAAAATAATTGTCCTTTCTACCGTGGATTTGAAGGGGAATCGGTGGTGCTGTTTTATTGCCTTAAGACACAAAGGGTCTTCAAATTTTCTGCCCACTGTCCCACTCCTAAAGGAGGCTGGGGCAGGAGTCACTGCAGGCAGTTCTTGGATCTACTGTTGGTCACCAGACAACAGACCCTCCTCCACAGCCATGAAGGAAAGAAATTCCTCCATTTCCTCTACAGGAAGGAATCTTAAAAAGAGTTTAAGGGTCAGATCACCCAACTTTGTCCCTCCACCCACAGTTATAAAAGTTCTTTAAGAGATGGACCTATACAGAAGCAGGGGAGGGGGTAGAAAACAATGCGGAAATAATTCAGAACATGTCATTTCCTTCTCCTGGATATAATATAGTTCTTAATGCCATTTATTTTGAGAGCTGGGAAGGATTCTTTCTCCCTGGAGTTCTTTCCATAAAGCCCAAATCCCCACAGTCAGCTCTTAGAAACGTGCACCTTATTTTTCACAGCTATAGCAGTTTGTGCTCTGCAGGGATTGTAGGGCAATAAAGGCCTGGAAACCCCTCTGCAGCAACAAGTGGTGGCCCCAGGGCACACAGGGCATGGAATGCAGCTGGAGAGCCAACCACACAAAACCTGCTTCAAGCCCAGAGGACTGGTGGTCCCGCTGAAGGCAGAGCAGCCTGCTCAATGCTTTCTACTTCTCTTTTGTATTATAAACGTTTATTCCACTAAGAAACAAGCCCAACGAACAGCAGAGACTCCTCTGTGCCTCCAAGAGCCCCCGATGTGCACCACAATCCCAGCTCCACCCGCCGTGTCTCAGCGTGCGCGTGTGACGCCGCTCGCAGCTGCGGCCCAAGAGCAGCAGCTGCCTGCTGACACAAACCCTCCTCCTCCAAAAACAGGTGAAAATGCATTCTCACAGCACATGCAAGCATGAAGCAACCACTCCATGAACCGCCAGCAGCTGTTCCAGGAGCCCTGCCCTGCTTGCCACAGGTATTTATGTAAAGGATGGTACCCACCCTGATATAAAACACGTGCGCAGACAGACGCGCACACTGCCCACCAGCAATTTGTTTGGTGATCCCAGAGCTACCCACTGTGAGCTTCCCATCATGTAAAGGGGAGCAGAAAGAAAGAAAAGGAGCCAGAGAGAAATAACAGGGTCTAATTTCCTTGCCATTTTATAGACAGATCCTTAAAGAGAAAGCCACGTGGCTGTTCAGACTCCAACACTGCCAGCACTCTTCTAATGTACATTTTGCTCACCCAAGAGCACATTCAGTCTCCATCCCAGGCTCACACACAACAGCAAGGACCCCCTCACATTTTCTCAACAGACACTTCAAGTATTTTCACTTACAGTAAGTTTTTTATCATTTTAAGCTTTAAGGAACGTGGCACTGAAACACTTCCTTATTCAGTATCATCTGATTTTTGGTAATATTTAGAGAATCACGGAATGGTTTGGGTTGGAAGGGGCCTCGAAGCCCATCCAGTTCCACCCCCTGCCATGGGCAGGGACACCTCCCACTGGTTCAGGGGGCTCCAAGCCCCATCCAGCCTGGCCTTGAACACCTCCAGGGATGGGGCAGCCACCACTGCTCTGGGCAACTTGGGCCAGGGACTCCCCACCCTCACAGCAAAACATTTCTCTCCAAGATCTCATCTCAGTCTCCTCTCTTTCAGCTGAGAACCATCCCCCCTCATCCTGTCTCTGCACTCCCTAATAAAGAGCCCTTTCCCACAGAGATCCCATCTCTGCAGGCCATTCATTGATGTCTGAAATAGCTCCACTTTTCACCACGCTCTGCTGCAGTCCCTCGACAGCCACAGCTGCTCCAGCACAGGACAGAGGGTGAGGAAGTTGCTGAAGCTACAGGTGCATCAGTGACACGAGTAGATAAAGGGAAAGCACCTGTTCTGAGACCAGAATTATTCTGAATTAACTGCTCACCAAACTTGAGAATTCAGGCAGCAAAGTAGGAATTCACAAAAAGATGTCTTAACTTCAGTAAAGCTGGTACTGCCAGGCTTGCAAAAACAAAACCCACAACATTCTTAGGCTCCACAAATCCCTGCTAAGGAGAATTCATATCTGACACAACTCCAAGTCATTAGAAACACTGAACAAGGCAGTGATCAAAGGCCCTGTCAATACCATCACATTAAACAGGAGGATAAGAGGGAGGCCCAGACAACTCACAGGGTAATTGGGTTACACTTGTTTTCACACACCGAGACCCACCCGGTGGGTGCTGCCCCTCTGATTTAACTGGGTCACCAAGACCCAGGCAAAACCCTGCTGACCTAAGGCTGGGAAGTGCTATTGGTTTGCTTGACTTCAGCCTACGAAAGGTGAACTCTGGGAAGTGTAAGCAAATCCACACAGGTGAGGGCAGGAATCTGGGCCAGAAGATGGAATGGGGAGGAACCGCGCTCCTTGGATTTTAGGACCTCTCTGCCCTTACAAATGATTTCTAATCTCTTTCACACCTAAAGGCAACAGAAATTTAACAAGGTTTGAGAACAGATCAAGTGCTCTGCCCTCCCAAACCGCCCAGACAGTGGGTGTTTGACTTGAAAACTGTATCCTCATCAAGCCCCAGGGTCCTGACAACCGTTTCACGTAGTAATTTAAGGTAAATACCTTTCTGGAGGTAATCCTGCCACAGCCGTGTCCTGAAGTTCATTGAGGTCAGGGCTCTCAGGCTCAGTGAATGCACACGGTGATAGTTTGCTTTGGGCATCCCCAAGAGAGCTTTCATGTTCCAAATCCGTCTTGCTCGGCTGGTTTTCAGCAACAGGGAGATCCGAACACTCCCCCTGCTCCATCACAGGAGCGGCCGGAGAGGGACTGGGGCACAGGTCTGTCTCCTGCTCCTCAGTGCTCGTGTTTAAGGCTGAGCCACCCTCTCCAGTGACTAAGAGCCCAGCAGTGCCTGTTCCAGGCGTGTCTCCAGGTTTTTCCTTACCTGCCTTTGCTGTGCCTAACCCCGCGTCACTGTTTCCCTTTGCATCTCCCTCAGTCACATTGCCAGCTTCTAGTTCAGAGTCAGCTTGCAAGCAATCATCATCCTGCTTTAGTTCATTTTTTAAGTAATCTATTAACCCACACACAGCCACTTCCCTTCCTTGCTGTGCATCTTGTGAGTTTTCTGATGTTTCCAAGCATTTCCTATTCCCCGAATCATCCTGGATCAGCTGCCTCTCATTCTGAGCCTTCATGTCATGCATAAAACTGCTGCAGATGTCCCTCTCCTGGATTTCCTCAGGTAACACATTAAAATTCTCTGCCAGTTTTTCATGGTTGTAGGATCCTCCCGGGGCAAGCGCTGAAGCTGCCATGTGTGAGCTGCTCCTGGCAGTGTCCGGATCACCGTACTCGCTCTTCTCCTGTTCATTTGCCTTGGGATCCTGGCACTGTTCAGTAGGAAGACTTACACCCTCTTCAGCTGAGACTGGTTCTGCATTCCAGTCTGTAATTAAGTTATTTCCTTCTGTGGCAGCAGCATCTCCTAAGCCATTCTCCTGCACATCACCTGTGGAGAGAACTCCAGAGCATTGTTGCTGCCTGTCGGAATACGCAGGGAAGTTCTCAGCTGCTGCCCCATCAAACGAAGCCACTCCTTGTGTCTTTATCTCTAAGCTTATTAGAGATTCAGGATCAACACCAGCAGCACACCCGCCCGCCTTCCCCTCCATCTCACCGCTCCCTGGGTGCTCAGGGGTTCTGTTTGCCTTCTCTAGGTTTTCCAGAGCGCCTTCAGCCCCATCCAACCTAGGGACCACTTCTAAACAGCTACCAGTCTGCCTGGTTTTCTCATTGTCCTGGAGACTCACTGGTGGCAGCTCTGCCACTGCATTTTCTTGTTGCAGAGGTCTGGCAGCTTCGCAGGAAGCTAAAGACAACTCTTGTCCCTCTGCTTCCGTGCTGCCCTCGGGAGCTCCTCTGCCGGCATTGTTTGGCTCTGGAAAGCTCTCAGCACCGCACATCTCCGCTGGATCCTTGGCCACCGGGCTCTGCTTGAAGCCAGCATGGTTTTCAGACAAAATCTGGGGTAATTCTGCACTCAGCGTGCTGTGGACAGAGTTTTTCAATATCTGGCTGATGTGCTCCCTGAAGTCTGGGAGGCTGGAGCCGATATCCAGGGAGCTGCAAGTCAGTGCCTCATGCTCGTGTGCGGAGTTCTCTGCAGGCTGCTCAGCAATGGTGATCTTTGCCCTGGTTATGTTGTTATTCTCTCCTGAAAGCTCTCCCATTCTTTCCAAATTCCCAGGTTTCTCTAAGATCTCACCGCCCCTGTCATCCACGCAGATATTGGTTGCAATTTCCTCATTAGAGCCCTCTTGTTTACCAGCAGATGAAAGGCTCAGCAGCTCCCCTTCCAGAGCAGGGAGAGGGAGCAGAGGCTCTGCTGCACTGTCACTCTGCCGCTCTTTGAAGTTTACCTCACTTTTTGTTTCTTTGGATTTAATTGCAGCTCTCTCTTTCTGCAGCTTCTCAGAATGGGACTGCGATAAGTTTCCACTACTCTGCCCCACATTTAGAGTCTCTGCCAGGGCTGAACTCGTGTCTCCATCACCCTGAACGCTGTGGTCTGGAGCACCTTTTTCATTCACACAGATACTCCCTGCAGAGCTCTTTTCTGAGTTTGTGGGTTGACCTGTGCTTACCCTGGGGGAAGGATCTAAGAGTTCAGACACCTGGGAACCTGCAGTGATCTGCAAACTAGAGGTACCTTCTAAGGTGTTTTGGTGTGCTACAGCTTCCAGCTCATTATACACTAATCCCCCATCAGTGCCACTGTTGGTACTGTTCCCAGGCGGGTGGCTGGGGGCACAGCTCCCTGTAGGGAGGGCTGTGATATTGGCTTGGCAGTCCCCAGGCTCCTCTGATGTCTCAATGCAGCCAGATTTATACAACCCATCAGTGGGAGTTACTTCCCCGTGTGCCTGTAACAGTGAGGGAGATCCTGGTGCCCCTGGGCTTCCATCAGCCTCTGCACCACTTGTGTCTGCGGCAGAAGCCCTGTCCTCACAACTTATCTCTGTGTTTCCATCTTTCTGGACGGTTCCCTCACCAGCAGCCACACCTCCAGTCTTGTCAGAGCTGTTTGCCATTAGTGGCATTTTCTCTGGAGTTTCTGGGTGAGATGTTTGGGGATCATTTCTCCCAGAATGATCAGAAATCTGTGCTATTTCTGTACCGCCTGGCGCAGCCGGCAGTGTGTTAGTGGCACTTGCTGAACTCTGTGTCCCTGGACAGGCGTTTACAGCCACAGCCTGGCTCTCACCAGCATTACCCCTTATCCTGCCCACGCTGCCTGGCTGCTCGTTCTCCTCAGCTTCTCCCTGACACGCCGCTTCACGCTGACTCGCTGAGATCAAAGAATTATCACCCTGCTCGGGCGTGTCTGAGTTCTGCTTACTGTGGCAGTTTCCTTCTGCCTCGAGATCACTTTTGTTTTGCTTGTTGCGATCTTGCAAGTGAAGTGTGGTCACACCAGAAACGTTTTGGCCCTGTTCACCGCTGCACTCCTCCTCCGACACCACAGCACGGCTTTTGTCCTCGCCCTTTTCTCTTACTGTGTCGGAGTCGCACTGGGTCAGTGCTGGAGCTGGCACAGGAGGTTCTTTATCGAGGCTGTTTGAAATGCTTAGAGTTATTCCTGGTGTGTCGCTGTGATTATGCAGGTCCAGTGGCTGTTCAGCTTCCAGAAGCTTTTCTTTGTGCTCCCGATCATCTGCTCCGGTGACAGCTGTCAGAATGCTTCGCTGCTGCTGTTGGAGTTCTGTCTCTGCAATCCAGGCACTGTCCCCAGCAGCAGACACCGACTCCTCTGTTTGCCCAGCTTGGGGCAGAGTGGTTGGAACATCTGCATCTTCCTGCAGTTCTCTGATGCCGCACTCCAGGGTCTCCAAAGAGCTGCCCGTGGTGCTCTCAGAGGGGCAGTTCTTTTTGCTGATGTGGCTGTCACCCCCTTCCTCCATGTGAACTTGCTGAGAAGCCAGTCCTGAAGCCCCAGCTATAGCTGGGGGGGATTCCAAACAAGCCACCTGTGGATGTCTGTGACTTTCTGCAGCCCCTTGCTCCAGCTGAGCTTGTATCAGCACAGCCAATTTGCATTCACTCTTCAGTGCCAAATCTGTGTCCTCCCCGAAGCTTTCCACCGCAGTTTGGTGCTTCCCCTGCTGGATGCCCTCATTCTCTTCACCACCCACAGCTCTGCTTTGTGCAGCTGCAGGTCCCTGCTCTGGATCGCTGCGAGGCCCTTCCATGATGGGTCTGTTCTGTTCTTTGGTTTCCAGACCCTGCGAGGCCTCCTCGGTTTGTACAGCCACACGATCCACACTCCCTGCCAACTCACTCAAGCCCTGGAGCTCGAGTTTTGATTTGGATGTTTTTGCACTTTCTTCTGCCTTGCTACAGCTCTCTTCCTTTCCTCGACTCGCAGTTGTACTTTCAGATTCTAGCACCGTTTCTCTAGCAAAAGCCTTTTCCCAGGGCTCATCCTGCTTATTCTGCTTGATATCTTTGTCCTCAGGGTGGAGGAGCAGTGAACTGTGTGCACCAGCTAAACAAACCTTTTCAGTCCCGTCACAGCCTGGCTGGCCCCAAGTTTTGTCTTCTGCTTCAGTGTTAAAGCAATCAGGACTCAGTGGGCGTCCTTCCCTCAGACACTGTGGTGAAGCCATGGGCTCGCTCTCCAGGTCGCCTGCGGCAGTGGTTTTCTCTTCCCTCATTTGTTGTTCAGGTTTACAGCCAAGAGGGTGAGAGTTGTCTTTGGGCAGTTTTAAGTCGCTGTCTAAACTTGGAGGCTTTCCCCCAGCTTTTTCCTCTGGGTCACCGGTTGAGGACTTTTCACAAAGGCTGAGTTCTTCAGGGTTGTGTCCCAAGTGGGTATCTTCTACACCCTGGTGGTGGCTAACAGAGATCAATAGCTGTCTCTCTGCCTCCCTTGACCCCTTAGGTGATTCACTGGTTTCTCCCACTCCTGCCTCCTCTGTTCCAAGTCTGGTTTCCTCTCCTCTTTCATTTGCCTCTGTTTCTTTCTCTGTGGATCCTCTCAGAGAAGTACGTAACGCATATTCTTCCAGTAATAACCTTTTATCTGCCAGGGAGCTTTCCTTGGTGGGACTGATACTGCTTTCTGTTTCAGAGAGCGTGCTGCTTTCTCTAGGCACATCACCAGCTTTTATCAGCTCAGCACTACTGGCTTCATCTTTTGGGCTCTCAGCTGTGACAGCTGATTTTTGTTCTTCCTCTCTCTTAACCGATAAAGGCGCACTGAAATTCTCGGCGCTAACAAGCTCATCCCCCTTTTGAAGCTCTCTTTGAAAAATGGGTTCATTTTTTTCACAGGCTGTTTTCATCGCTTCATTCCTTATTGGATCTTGAGAGTTTTTTCCATGTGCATATTCCCTCGAAGGCTCTTCAGGCTTTGATACCAGGAAGAGATTTTGAGGGGTAGAAGGCAGCTCTGACATTAAATTACAGGGTTGTGATTGCTCCCCTTTGCTTTCAGATAGGGCTGGCTTTGCCTGACTCCCTTTAGCTGCTGTGACAGCCCCCATCTGTGGATTACAGACCTCACCGGTCTCAGGGAACCCCCGAACATTCACAATTGCTCCAAATTTTTCACTGTCTGAGCCTCCTGTTGCTGGACAGTTTGGGATTAAGGTTTCTTGTTTCATTAGCACACCCTCCCCACCATCTGGGCTCTGTCTACCTTGCAGTGTTACAGCCTGTGGCTGACCTACTTCCCAACCTCCTCGCTCCCCCTTGGCCCCCTGAGCAGTAAAATAATCTCCTGCTTCTGTGCCCTGGGGGAAGGCATTGACCTGTGGTTCCCTCACGCCACCACCCAGCCGTTCCCCCTGCCAGAGCGATCCCAATTCACTCAAACTCATTTGTGGGACTCCCTGCATTTCTGTAATTGCTGCAGGAGGACTGGGCTCAAGGCTTGGGCTTCTGGGATCGTTCTCACTGGTTTCCATAGAAGTGCCAGCAATGTCGTCACATTTTGGGCCTCTGTCCACAGATGCAGCATGTGTTCCTCCCTCTTTGCCATTTGTTGGACCTGGTGATGGCACTGGTTCTGTGCAGTCTGAAGCTGGCAGCTCCTCACTGCTGCTTGCAAGGTGTGTGAGATGTTCTTCAGCACAGCCTGCGAACGGCGGTGAAGCAGGCAGACTTCTCTCTCTGGCTTCTGCACCCTCAGTGAGTACTTCAGAGCTTGCTCGTCCTCCTCGCTCTTGCAAGATCTTGTTCTCCCCCAACACCTCTGAGTACACCATGCTTGGATTGGGATTGGATAAATCTTCAGCACTGGAGCTACTGATGCCTTCATTATCGATGCTGCCAACAATGGAAACGTTTATTTGTTTCACGTCAATAAAGAAGCAAAGAGAACACGAAGCAAATGAAGCAAAGAATGAAAACAATTTGTGCCATTGATATTTCAAAGCCATGCAGTGGCTGAGCACTGAGATGTTTCAAAGCCATGCACTGAGGAGGTGATCATCTGCTTTCAGGAGTTCAGCCACCAGGGATTTAAATGCTCATTCCTCTGGAAAACGCTTCCCGTCTCACCTGGCAGCCGCACGCTCAAGACGTGCACAGCAAAAACGCTGGAGACGACAGTACCTCAAAGAAAGTTCTCCTTGCTACTTCTATGAGACCACTCTGCACTGAGCTAAAGGCTGTGCAGCCCGTGGTGGCTGCTGTTACCTGGAGACACTTCTATAGTGTGGCAGACGATTAGGAAGGGCCCTTTCGCTGAATGTTTTCTCCAATTAAGCTCACCCAAAGGCCAAAGGTCTCACCTTGCCATACAGTACACGCCCTGTGAGGCCACTTTATTGCACTGCATATAAGATACAACCATTTGTATGGTTTCTGTCTTACCTTTAATGGGTGGGGAGAGAGAAGAATGGAATCAGAGATGATGTGGGCACACAAACTCCAGAGAGGAGCTCTTTCTAATGCTTTTCACAAGCATTGTGTGGAGCTCAGGTTCTATACCTAGGTTTGTAGGTGATGGAATACCTTAACTTTGTCTTCCTCACCTTCCCTGGAAGGACTGGGCTTGTTGGCACTGCCTTAGGAACATGATGGGAAAGACCAAACCAAAACTGAACCTACAACTGTACCTAGGAGCAAGGGGCATCGTTTACTTGACCTTAAATAATACATCTCCCACTGATCCCCATCCAAAGGAAGATGTCTACATCCCGTGACACACTGCCAAACACCCAGAGGTCGGTGTGATGGCAAATGTGCTCCAGCTCCACAGCCACACATAGAGAGTTCTCTCATGGTTAGCCCATGACTGGAGCTTTGCCACAGCTCAGCAGTGACACCCCCGTTTCAGGAATGCAAAATGCCTTACGGACTGGAGTTACAGAAGACCCTTAAAACACCTTCCCTAAGGCCGAGCACAGATGGGATATTAAATAATCTCCAGCAAATTGAGAATTGTAGAATCATAAGGCTGGAAAAGACCTCTAAGACCTTCAAGTCCAACCACCAGCCCAACTCCACTGTGCCTACTAAATCATGTCCTTATGTGCCACAATTTTTGAACACCTCCAGGGATGGAGACTCCCCCACCACCCTGGGCAGCCTCTGCCAGGGCTTCACCACTCTGTCAGTGAAGACATTTTTCCCAATATCCAATCTAAACCTCCCCTGGTGGAGCTTGAGGCCATTTCCTCTCATCACTTTTGTTACTTTGGAGAAGAGACCAACACCCTCCTCACTACAACCTCTTTTCCTTTCCAGGAGCTGCAGACAGTGATGAGGTCTCCCCTCAGCCTCCTCTTCTCCAGGCTAAACAGCCCCAGGTCCCTCAGCTGCTCCCAGAACCCCTGGGCTCCAGACTCTTACTGAAATTATAATAAAGCTATTGAAATTTGTCTATATTTAGGGTAAGGCTCAAATGTGAAGTAAAATATCTGTATCATATAATTAATTTATAGTCTAACCAAGTCTCAGCAACATTTCACACATTAAATAAAATGTATTGGTGTTACAAATCACAATTTTTAGAAATAGTTTTGCTTGAAGGAGTTTTTCCTCTCCTAGTGCACTGAAAGCACCCATCCACACAAAAATTACCAACACTGGAACAGCAGAGGTGGCAAAGCAGTATTTGGTATCTGCTGGATCACTGCCAACACAGGGCACGAGGGGACTTGGATAAAGAAGGAGATGCCAGGAGGCTTTCCCTAAGGAAGGGGTAGGGGTCATCCGCGGACATTAATTTGCACTCGGGGAAAAGTACTTAGAAGAGGAGAGACAGAAACCACATCACTGACTTGGGGAGGGGAGGGAAAAGTGGGAGCCAATTGCCATTCCAGCTTTTTGTTCTTTGGACAAGTTTATCTCCTGACTGCTGAAATTGCTCATTAGCAGTTGTGTGCCCCGGTTGTCCAAGCTGGCAGTACATTCCTGTCAGAGATACAGAGGTCAGGGGAGGGACAAACGCAGGTGGAGGTTGAGGGGAAGAACCCCTCTAAGCTGCATGAAAGCAAACACTGGAAAAAGTAGAAAAGACCACCTACAGTTACAGTTTATCCCATAACTTTAACTTCTGATCCCTTTGCTCATTGTTGATCCCATCTGAGTTAGGAAAAGAACGGTAAATCTGGGATTGAGACACTGGTGATGTTCATCATACAGAGCTCATATCATTATATATTTGCATTTTATAGACCTCAGCTGATCAAAATTTCTGCAAGACATTTCCAGACACGAATTTGTCATTCCATTAGAGTGCTATTTGCAAGTATCAAATATGAAACAATTGAAAATACGTCCAAAGTGGCCAGGCTAAACCCACAACTGCTAAACCCACGAACCCTCTGCTGCCAAGCTGGTATCAGCTTTGTAAGGAGTCATCCTGGTAAACCTGTGATTAACTCAGGCTCCAGGGCAGATGAACAAAACTGCTCAGCAACATGAATTGACTGAAACAATTTTTCTGGTGTTTGACAGTGCTGAAAACTTGTTCATTTTACTCAGGAGCAGATGAAGGAATTGGGGCAACTTTGTAATGAATGTATGCTGAACAGAATTAAAAGTGACAGTGCTGGCAACTTACACTGTTGGAGTGAAGTTACACACATGCATCATCTGCACTGCTGCTGCATTTTATTCAGACCAGAAGAGAGAACTGAAAGGTTTCAGTTTCCAGTCACAACAAGGTATGTCCAGACTGACCTGCTTGGATGTCTCTGTTTATGGTTCTCCTTCTGATGGCAGCGACAAGAGAACTACACAGGGAACATAACCTACATCTTCCTTTTCTGTTTCTTGTATTCTTGCTTTTCTGCCTGTGATAAACCACTGTGGTTGTGGTTAGATAAACATCTGTTGGGAAGGACTTAAGCCCAGCTGATCCTGCTTTAGGGCAGAAGGATGGACTGGATGACCTCTTAAGGTCATGCCCAGTCCCGTTATCTTTCACTCTTTTTAAAGAGAGCAGCACTACAGGGAAATGACACCACATAGTGAAGATAACTCCCCTGAGTAAAACCCAGTCTACACAAATATGCATTAGCGATCAATAATTACCTGCAGAGAGCAGGTATTTTCAGCCAACCTATTCACTAGGATCAACACAAATCTATGACCCTAAAAAGTTGGATTTTTTTAAAGACAAGAAAATAAAATGTGTTTTCTTTTGTGGTTACTTGATCTCTGTTGTTTGTAATCTGAACTAACTTGATATTATTAAGGGAAAGAATCATTCATATGTAAAACAAAGCTTGCAAATGACAAAGCATGAAAGAACATCAGAGTTCCTCATAGTTCAGGTAGAGCTTAGGGCAGAGTCATTTTGATAAGAATAACTGCTGCACATAACTGACGTGTTTAAAAAAAAAAGAAAATGCAATTATGGAAAGACCCAGGTGCTCGAAGTAACTTGAAACGTGTCCCACCGCACTCAGGAGTTATCAAAGGGAGCTTTTCCCCTGTCTTAGAAATTAAGCACACAATTCAGGATCTAGAAGTTCACGGCCTCAACAAACCAGCCACATGAATGCTGTCCTTCCAGCTGCAACATGAACTAACAACCAGTTAAACATTTGGGTGTCTGAAGCGTTTGTTTTGCCTGAATAATTACTGAGAAATTGCTTGTTTGGAAGCATATGTAAAATGTATCCATTATTTTTTAATTTCTGTAGTTAACCTCTCCCACCTTGAGAACACATCGTGGTAAGTTCCAGGTATCCTGGAGCAAAGGAAAAGCACTGCCCAGTTAGCAAGATGTTTATTAGGACAGCACTGCCTGGTTTGTGTTTAGGGTGTGGAGCCATAAAGGATGTTAAGAAATTGATGATTTATGGTGCATCTCCCATAAATTCTTGGGGATTAAGGGCATTACCCAGTCTCACAGACATTAATAGTTGGAGTTGCACCACCCACAGCAGAGACAAGAGGAAAGAAGAGAAACCCAGCAACAATGGAACAAAAAGCTCTCTGGCATTTACTGACGGGGAGGTGGAGGGGTGGTGGGTTGAGATGCCCAAATCTGTGAAGCCAAGTTGATGAACAACACAAAACGGTGATGCAACAGCAGCAAATCATAAACAATTTAATATTTTTCCCTTCCTTATTCCTTAGCTTTCCTTCTAAATCATGCAGGAGCTGTTGAAAGGACAGGCAGCCTTTCCACCCAGTCATGCTTGTGAGGGAAAAGACCAAACATTGAAACCTCTGGGATGTCCAGGGTGCTGCCCACCCCACGTAACTCAGAGCCTGTTGGATTGTATTCCCAGAAAGACAAGAGCCTGAAATCCGAGGGTGAATTTGGAAAGCACTGCAGGTGACAAGTGCCCAGGCAGCTCTGCAGCCGCGCACACGTGTGGCGGCTCCTCAGCTGTGCCCCTCACCTGGAGGGATGGGCACCTGCAGCCTGAGGTTTGTTCGCGCTGTGCTGGAGGACGCGAGTTACAGAACCCTGCGCTGCCGTCTGTCCCCAAGGAGTACTGGAAGTTAACTAGGAACATGGAAACCATGCCCACATTCCCTTTAAACCCCCAAAAGTCAGAGTTGGAGAGGCAAAGTCACTGTGTGAACGCACACAGGGCATCCATCGCTGCTGAAGGGCTGCTGACGGCAGCCAGCTCCCCCTCCACCCTCCGGGAGCCGAGCCGCAGCAAGAAGGGAAGCGGGACTAACGATCCGTACGCTCCTCCTGGGAACGCTCCTGCCTTTCTCCCCCCGCCCCGGATCGCTTCGTTCCGCAGGCGGGGCGAAGGGCAGAGCCCTCGGTAGCTCAGTGACCCAGGCACTGGAAGCGAGCTGGGCAGCTGCTCCCGTGCCGCAGCCGCCGCCGCTCCCCATCCCAGGTACCCGGGGGGGCGGCAGGAAGAGCGGCACCGAGCGGTCCCACGGGATGCGGGGAAGCATCCTTCCGCAGGATCTGCGGGTCCCGCAGGATCTGCGCGCAGCGCGGCCAAGGCCGTCCCCGGTTCCCCTGCGCTGCCTCTGGGCGTGTGCCTTTGGAATCTGCTCCTTCCTAAGCCTCCTGGAAAAATCGCTTCTCTGGGGCAGGGCTGTCCCGGGAAGGATTCCTCAGACAGGAGGCGAGGCGCGGCTCCGCTCGCGCAGGCACCAGAAGCCCGAGGCTCGCCAGCTGTCCTACATCTTCCACACTTCTGTTTCACATGGAGAATTTACAGATTAATTGCCAGCAGTGCTGCTTTGCAACGTGCAGGAGCAGCAAGAAATGGGTACAAAAATCTTAGACTGAAGCAGAGCGTTTTAAAATCAAAGTCACAGATCAATTTGAATTCCAAAACATAAGAATTTAAAAGTGACTGAAGTGATTTCTGAGGATCTGTGGAGGATGGAAGAGGGCTGGAGAACAGCAGCTGTGGTAATTTTCCACGCAGAGCTACTCCATCCCGTGGTGGATGGTCACTCCCATAAAGACTCCAAGAGTTCACTCGAGGGTGGAAAAATGTGTTCAAAGCAGCACGCGAGTGCGAGTTAAAAATAGACAGCCTGGAATCTGAAACTTCAGAGATTTTCCATGTATTGTCTTTGGCAGGATAGAACTCAGCAGACACCCAGAACAGGCCCCTGCCAGCAGGTTCAGCAATAAGGTTAAAAACAAATCGATCACCAGAGCTCCTGCCCATCTCATAAATTTCCTGAAACAAGAACCTGATGAGTCTCTTCAAGCTGATTCATCTCAAGAGTCATAACTTTGCATGCTGAAGCGTAAAGCTGGTTTAGCCAGCTAGAATATAAGTCTGAGTACTCTTAATACCCATCTTTTGAGAAGGAGTCCCTAAAGAACTGCAGCCAGGCCATTTACGAGCAGCACAATTTCAAAAATGCAAATTACTCACAGAACAAACCAGCAATAGCTATGCTAATGCTAAAGGAAAAGAGCAAGGCTGCATCTCCTGCAGCCAAACCACAAACAGTCAAACCCTGAGATGAGAGACCCCATCTCACAGACCCCGTATCTCCTGCAGCATCAACTTTTAAGTAGCTTACAAGAAATTGATATTTTTTCAGCTAGGACAGCCTGGTTACTCTCCATTACACACACACAATATAATGATTATGCCAAACACTGTCTAGAGGAATGAGAAGGTACAGGGAACAGACAGTATTTGTTCACTGAAACAACAAACTCGCCCTGCCCAGGTTTACATCACAACTCTGCTCATTTTTCTCTAACTAGTGCAAAGGACACCTGTGGCTTTCTCCATTTGACATGAAAACAGAGTGAAAGACACGAGGAAATCATCCAAGGAGGAGCTGTTGTCACATATAGGCCTGGTGCCAGAGAGTGAAGTGATGCCACACAAGAAAAGAAGCAGTCACACATCTTTAGGATAGGAGGGCAACCTTTTATCTCTGCAAACTTCAAGCCTCAATACCTTTATCACTGTAGATTGACTTTGCAGTTTTAGTCTTGCCCAGGCTCTGTCATTTTCAGTAGATAGTTAAGATGTGCTAGTGGCAGTCAGAAGAAATAGAATTGATGGTAAATATCTCCTGTATGTGTACCAAGGTCTGACAACCTCCTGAGCTGCGAGAGCTCCACAGCACAGCCAAACCATCCCTTCCAGAAAGCAAGCTGTTTTTTTTTCTTGGCAAGCCTTTTTAGATGATATCATGTCTCTAAGTTTCCCTGAAATATCCCTCGTGATCAATTATGATCTTAATACCTGCATCTGGAGACCTAAACTGCCACAAACTGTTGCACAACATCAATAATTTTAGAACAGAATATAAGAATGGACCTACAATTATTATCCAGTCCAACAGCCTCATCACGTCAGGGTTGGCCAAGATCATTAAGGGCATTATCCAAATGCCTCAAACACTGACAGGCTTGGGGCATCGACCACCTCTCTAGGAGCCCTGTTCCAGTCTTTGACCACCCTTTCCATAAAGAAATGTTTAATGCTCATGATTTCTAATAACGAAAGGGAAACTAAGGGTTCATTGCCTGGGATGGCACTAACATAACAACATTTAAATATTTTACTTTACTACTGTTTGTTGTTCTTTTCCATTTCCCCAGTTCACATCTTTCAAAGACAGTAGCAATGAAACAGCAGCCAGGGTTGGTGGAGACAGAAAAAGGCCCAAGTCACACATAACCAGCTTGAAGAGGATGTGGCAAATATTTCTGCGGTGAATTCTCCAGCCTTAAAGTAAAACCATGGAGTTGCCCTCAGCCTAAAAATCCTAAACATCTATCAGCAAGGTACTGCAACTCCTTCCGAGTTGTCTTTATCATTCTGACCCAGGTAACACCGATGATCGGGCCTATGTTAAAATCGTGCTGGTATCACATAATTCCTTCCTTGCAGCAGCTGAAAACTCCAGCAGCACAGGGAAATTAAAGTACTAATGCTTCAGACAAAATATTCCCTTTGAGATATTTAATAAAATCCTGATTACATCACCTTCTGCCATCATTAATAGCACTGAGGACTACCTTAACTCTGAGAGTAGTTCTGTTTGTTCCTTCAGGTGGATTTTATGACTTCCAAAAGAGTGCAGTGCTAATAAACATTGGCTGGGTTGATGCTTTTCAGTAAGATCTGCAGAGCTGAGCACAGCCCTTTGCAATTGTTTACAATCACACCTTGCTTCACAGTCACATGTGACTACAAAAGGTTTCTCTTTCCCACTGCAGCGTTTATTAGTGTGAGCACAAAGCAGAGGAAGCTTAGACTGAGCATTACGAGCACAGCCTTGTCTAGAGCCGCGCAGCAAGGCGAGAAGGGCAGCGTGGCAAACAGCGAGGAGCCTTGCTCTGTCAAGTTGTTTTGAAGACCACATCATCACCAGGATGACAGAGTTTGAAAGTCAATTAGACCAGAACAGAAACTCAGTGAACATTCAGCAGCAGCAGGGCTTTAACTCTGTTCATGGGAAGAAATGTCATTTCTTACCTTGCAGGTCCTGGAATCGGTGGGGATGCGCTCTCAGCCAGCTGCACAGCAGTAGGGAGAAGATCTGAGATGTCCTGTCCTCCAGATCTTTCTGTGCTCTTTTCCTGAGGGCTCTTCTTTAAACTGGGCCCATTGCCAGGAGTCTGGCCTAATTCTGACTCTTGTGAAGCACTCTAGAACAAAAAAAGAACAATTTATATAGCTACTGCTGTTTTGGAGCGCAGGGAACTTTGGAGAACACACAAGCTTAGAGAGTTTTGGTTCTGCCCACTGATGGACAACTCTGAGGTAGAGCTTACTGTGCTGATGAATCTTGCAGGTTCCAAAGACAAACCATTTTTTTTCCTAACGACAAAAAACAGAAGGAAGTGGCTGAGCCAAAAATAATTATCAGGAAAAGAATAGGGAGAGAAGAACATAAAAATTGTTCAAAAGCAGACGGGGCCTTCACAGACCCAAGGAGAGTATTATCTTCTTTTCCAAGCCTGACAAATGCTTCCTTGTTAAGCAAGAGTACATTCAGAAAGGATGGATCAAGCTGTAAACTTGAACACTCAAAATATCAGTGGTGCCTTTGGAGTCAAGTTAGAGATAAAGCCAACATCAGTCAAGACACAGCAGTTGAATCCAAGTCCAGAATCTTTCCCTCCCACTTCAACAAAGCTCAGATTGCCTTGGACCTGGAACAGAGGGCCTGATTCCTCACTGCGCTGCCTTTTGATAACAACAGCTACAAGAAACACTGGACTTTCTGCAGCAACAGCTACAGAAATGCTATTGCACAAACACAGTGATGCTGCATCACCTCTCTCAAAGGTAATATCCACCCAGCATCTTCATCCACCGAGACATGAGTGCAGTTTTTGTTTTGTTTCTACTACAAACTGTTGTTTTGCTCCAGGGAGGATGAGAGTCCTGCGCAAGGACCCGTGGTGTGCCTGCACCCCTGGGGTTCTACAACACCCCATGGACTGCTGACAACAGGCAGTGGCACCCTCCTGCTGGATTTGTTTTGGCAGAAGTATCTTTAGAGGGCAGAGAAAAGCTGCTCTAAACAGGAGCTGAAGACATTGATGGCATCACCAGAGTTGGAAGGGACCCAAAAGGATTATTGAGTCCGACTCCTGTCCCTACACAGGACACCCTACACACACCATGAGACTGAGAGCAGTGTCCAGATGCTTCTGGAATGCTGCAGAGTGGGTGCTGGAACTGCTTCCCTGGGGAGCTGTTTCAGTGCTCCACCACCCGCTGGGGAAGAACATCTTCCCAATGTCCAATCTAACCCTCCCCTAGCACATCTTCCTGCCATTCCCTCAGGTCCTATCATAGGTCACCAGAGAGATCAGCTATTAAATTTAGAACAAAAATGAGGTCTGAATGAAGAAGCTCTATTTGAAATTCTTTTGCACATCAAACAAAAGTGAAACAGAAGGAAAACCGCCCAATCAGATCACTCTCAACATAAAGTCACTGTTGTAATTGTACAAAGCCTAAGGGACATTTAACAAAGACACACAAGTACTTGCCAACGGGAGAACCACTTCAGAATCCTGTCCTACACAAAAAGCACAGTGCTTGATTTTGACTCTCCATTTTCAGGTTTATTTTCTTCTAGAAATAGTCAATGCATTGCAGAAAGCTACTGGTCACAAAGCTACACTTCTCTGTGTGATCTCACACAAGCAGAAGCTTCTTGTAATCACAGCCAGGAAGGAGACACCCAGTGGACAAGAAAAACCCTCGTAATAAGGAATTGAAAAGGTCAGGGCACTCTGAGAATATAAAGGGACTTCCTTTAGACTTAAGGCAAATTTGATTAACTCTCATATCCTCTGCCTTTCCCTGGAGGAGCCCCTTTGCTCCAGCTTTGTTTGCAGAAGTCTCCTTTATCCCACGGATTCCCACTGGGATAGTCCAAGGGCTCTTGCTTTCATGGTTATTAAGCACTTACCCAGCATGTGCTGACATCTGGCATTTGGAATATTTATCCAAGTATGTGTGTTGGCCCCAAACCCACGGTATATGGCAGAAAAATACTGGAACATCAAGATTTATATACGAAAATTTGTTTCTTCCAACCAGAAACAAAATATAAAAGTAGAGCTTAGTTAGCATACAGGGCTCTGTTTCACGTTTGGTGCCGTGTTTTGGGCAGCCTTGCTATTGTTTGCAGGAGAAAGTTTGCACTGAGAATTTATTTCAGCATGCATACACAGATGTGGAGACGGAAAAGTATCATAAAAAGCATTTTAAAATTAATTATCAAGAAAAAATCAATCAAACCAGTGACTTCTGGGGCCATAAGCGATCACGCTGGAGGACACCACAGCCCAGTGACCACTCCCTGACCACCGCTATCCCCACACCCAGAGACAACCCTACCTGACGGCGTTTAGGCCGAGCTGGGAGGATTTATACCTTGGCAGCAGAGGAGCTCCTTCAGCTAGATGGAAGCCCATGGAGACCCAGCCTCCAGGGACACGTGGCCTTGGCCCACCAGGGACTCACAACAAGCCCTGCGGGGCAGCCGCGGTGCCGCGCTCTTACTCAGCCAAGGGATCACGTCTTACCACGAGGGCCACAGCTGGGCCAGCCTCGAAAGTGGGCACCAATCAATGTCTCACAGCAGCACACAAATGAAGAATAATTTTTAGGCCACTGGCAGACAAAAATGACCTCTCCGTTCCTTTTCCAGCAGGGCAGGGAGAACTGCACAAACAAACCCAAGAAATTAAGCCAATTTACAAGTTTGTCCAGATGCCTCCAGCAGTTGGCAAGAGCAGGGAGAACTAATCCCTTATTATTCCTCCTTTCTTCTATCACCATCTCAAATGTTCTTCAGCTGATTGGGGTGCTGGGCAGGAGGAACATCTCACAGCTCCCTTCAGAAGATGAAGGGCTGCATGTTTTGTCTCCTAAAGCCTCTGTCATCTTCCATGGCAGAAAGGAACACAGCAAAGAACTAAGCCATTATTCTACTGCACTCTCAGTACTCACACATTGCTTCTAATTAATCTCCCTTCCACGAGATCAGCCACTTAAAGGGCTCCTTAGGTCACAATCCTCTGTTCTGCTGGCCTGCAGCCATCCCACTTTGGAGCCACATCATAAGTGGGATGCCTCCTGCACACAGGATCTCTAAAGTACAACCAGTGTCCTTTGGATTGCCCTCCAGGGCCATGAATCCCACAATAACCTGGAGTTGTTCAGCAACATGGATGCAGTCACAGCACTAGAAAGAAAAAATACTCATTGGCCTGTTGTAAAATAACTCCAACAGCACTTTGCTGCCACAGCTTAAACAACACCAACAGCATTGTTACACCTGGGAGTTACTTACGAGCCAGCAGTACAGTTATTCCAGGAGAGTTTGAAACCATGACCATGGAGTAAAGCTAATTTGTCATGGATTCTCTGAGTCTGGCACTTCACACAACACTTTAGAGCCAGAATTGTTTTGGTGGGAGTCTGCTGGATTTTACTTTCACCGTTCATCTCCATAATTCACAAATTAACTCCATTACATAGATATTTCTGTGCCTGTTATAGCTGAACATCTCACCTCGTCAGGACTAGGATGTTTCCATATTAGAGACACAGAAGAGCCCAGGGATTTATCACCAAGTCCCTGTATCTAAACACAAACACATTGATGGGGGAACTGAGAGGGCAAGGAGAACGACCACAACAGAAAAACAGGTCTATGGTTTCAGGGCTCTAATCTTTGAGCAGCTATAGTTCCTCTCCCAGCTGCCTTTGGCCACAGAAGCAGCTCTTCCAGTTCCAACCACGACCACATTTTACAGAGTAAAACAGTCTTTTCAACACAGCTCCTGTTGGCACAGAGAGCATTTTGAATTGTTGACATTCTTTCCAGGCCATCAAGTGTTCGAACGATCACAAAACAAAGTTGCCCACGCACCTCGTAAGGCAGGAGCACACCTGGCCAGGAAAGTGTGTTTGCAAAAGAAGCTCAAAGGAGGATTTTAATGATAGTCTAAAATAAAGCAAAATGTAGATATTTAAATGTAAAAGGAACTACTAATATCAAAGATATGGGAAAGCTCTATATATTGGTCTTTTAAATGTCATGTATTAATTTAATCATCAGAAAACCCCCTTGCTCTGTGACTCTATCCCAGCATAATTCAAATCCTCTATCAAGTGTTTCAAATTTAATGTAGTTATACAAATTGGGCACTGAACTAACGTTGCAGAGAATGCTTTTTTGCTTTTAATTAACATCTGTGAAAGCAATTAGAACGGCCATGTTTTGTTTCAAAGTACCATCAGAAAGCTGCTGTTCAATAAATTACTGTTGAGGTTTCAACACATTCAGCCTCTGCAGTGATTTACTACAGTAGCTTGTGGCTGAATTTGCTCCCCATTCACTTCCAATGCAGCCTGCTCCTTTTGGAAAGGGTTCTGAGATGGTAAAAAGTTACTTAATTGAAAGACTTAAAGAAATAATTATATTAAAAATCAGAACACAGAGGTTCTCAGCTGTTTTTTCTTTAAGTCTAGGAATAATTTAAAAACTCACCACCAAACAAGCCCAGTTTGTCACAGAGTACACAAGCAACAGACAGAAATCTAAACAACTTGTGCTTTTTTCCTTCATGCAAGCCAAATATTTAAATGAATAAAGCCGATTCTTTTGAATGTATATGATGTAATTTGCATTAAGCCTTTCCACAAGCAATTAGAGTCTGCAAGAACACTAAGTAAAGCTACAGGATCACTTCATTTTCCTGATGGCTTTGAACAGGAGCTTAAAGGTTAAAAAGACAAAGCGAGAGAGCCCCATGAACGCTGCAGCCGGAGGATTCCGTGCGCAGTTGCGGCACCAGAGGGAAATCCCCTCAGTGCCGCAGGGAGCCTGCTGCCAGATCAGATCCCAGAACCCTGGCTCTGCTCTGCTGCCCCAGAGCTGGAGCAGCAGCACCAGGCACGGCCACAGATGGAAGCAGCCCCACCTGAGGCTCCTGCTCAGGGCGCACGGAACGGGGCTGGTGTTCAAACCCCTCCGACTCAGTGAGAGGCCTTGGATCCCCCATCCTCCTTCCTTGTACATCTGCCCTCTGCAGCATTCCTGTACCAAACACCCCTCCTTTTATAGCAGCGCTGGAACATGCCAGAGCTCTGACGAGCTATGAGCAAGCTTTGAGGAGTTATGCTAAGTTTCCATTCCCAATGACTCCCTCTGGTTACTGGGGGGAGGCTGGAACAAGACTTTACAAGCCCCAGTCAATAAACCAGAACTTACCTCTCATTTTATTCTGTGTCTTCTGTTACATGTTGGGGGCTTTTAACAGTTTGTTGTTGACTCCTGCCTGCAGAGGTGGTGCCTGTTCACCACCAACCACCACCACCACTCCTCCACAGGGCAGGAGCGGGCAACAGCGGTGCAGGTGAACACCAGGACCTGGAGCAAAGGTCAGCACCTGCCTTCAGGATCAACTGCCAAGCTGATCACAGTGGGAGGAGGGATGCCTGGGCCTCGTTAGGGACAATGGGTCACACGTGTGCTCAACCAAACCCAGCACATGTGTGGCTGGGCAGGCTGGCACCAGGCAGGTGGAGCTCTTGGAAAGGTTTCCCTGCTGTGCTTGGCAGCAATTTTGCTGCAGAGAAATGGAGTGACGAGTTGTTCACCCACAGCCTTAATCAATAGTCCGGTCCTCCTTATTTTTATTGTACTTCAGCATTAAATCCATGCCTTGAAAATAGAACTGAGATGCCAGAAAAAGGCTCGCTGTGATCCTTAAAAGAATCAAGTTAATGTAACAGTTCATGAGCGAGGCTGCCTCACTAATAACAACTAGAAATCAATATCCATGAAACAGGAATAACCCCATCTAGTCAGAAAAGTGGATAGAAGAAAAGCTTTCAGGGTCACATTTTTCTAAATCCAGAGTTGCACAGATCACATTTCCCATTAGAAATGGTGGTGGCTTTACAAGTGTAAAGGAAGCTTTAACCATCAATGCAGAAGAGAAGGAACTCTTTCCAACTTCCTTTTTGCTATGCTTTCAAATTAAGAACCTCATCATAATTCTGAATCTTTATTTTCCTTTCATCCCTGCTCCTTTATTCACAGGGAGGATGAGAAGAAGTGTAATTATTATTCATTGCAGCAAGAAATGTCCCAGAATTTGCTGTATTTGCATAAATGGGCGTAAAATTCTCTGAAAACAGGCAACATGCATTTTGTGTAAACTCAGACAAATACTCAGCTTTATTTATCATGGAATATTGGACCAGAATTAATTGTCATTGGTGGTTAGCATTGATGGTGACTGGAGGTGTGCTAGAGCTATGTAAGCATAAGCATTGGCCTGTCACCAACTGCCATTGGCACGCGGTGACTGGAGGGATGTGGAATGGCTCTGCCGTCCTGTGCACTCCTGAGGTGCAATGGGTGGGATGGAAGGGAAAATGAAGTGAAAGGAAATAACAATTTAGAGAGTAGAAGTGGTGGATCAAGGTGGACACAACAAACTCAGAGAAGAACCGGTGTAGGTAAGAGCCTCATCAAATTGGCACAGGCAAAACAGGAGTGTGTTTTGGTTCCCCGTTGAATATAAAGCAATGGAATGTATACAGATGTTATTGCACTACTCAAAGTATGTAAACACACAGGACGAGCCCAGAGCTTGCAGGAATCTGCCCAGTTAGCATCTGTGTGAATGCAGGCTGAGGGCTGGGAAGCTGCTGGTGTGCCCAGCGTGCTCTGCTGATGCCCATAACCTGGAGCCTGAAGGGAGAACCGTGCTGATTGACTGAATCCATCATTTCTCATGGGCATAAGGAAGCTGGAATATGGGAAAAGTAGTAATGTACAATATTAAGTGCAGAATGAGCAGTCAGATCTGTTCATAAGGATTAAAGGGAGGAGTCCTAGCAGGACCACAGCACGACACTTCAGACAAACAAACCGACCCTTTAGAAGTTACGGCCCCTCTTGCAAGGATGCAGGTGTTGCCCAACTCTCATTTCACAGGAGAAAACAAGACAAAAAAGTTAACCACGCATTAAAAGAACTGGACAGCAAAAGGGATTTGGAGTAACCAGCTTTGTTTGGCCACTTACTTATTAAGCAAACAAAGAAGATGAAAGGATAAAGCAAAATATATAGAAATAACTTATGTGATAACTGACTTCGAAATTCCCTCTTCAACTGTGGAGCAAAATACGTGCTGCTAGAATTTCAATTCTGTAGCAGTTTTCACCTTCAAAGAGCTTTACATTTACTGGGTAACTTCAACTGTTCTGTAATCACAAAAAAGGCCGTGAAAGGTGACAGCTCTCCTCTTCAGAACTTCAGAGAGTGGCAAGAATTAAAAACACCAGCAAAAATCATTGCATATTAGAAAATCCAGCAACTTCCAGCTTGAGAAAATACTGGGCTCATCTTTCCTACCACAGAGAACCCTTCCTGGATTTGACTTCACCTGCCCATCCCTTGAAAACGAAGGCAAAGATGCCCTGGTGAGCAACATCATGGGAGACCATGATAAAAAAGCAGTTATGAAAGTCAATATTGACCCTGTAACGTGCAGTCCCTTTGGGAATGGGTCCTGGAGTTAAGTGCACAGACCCCTCATCCTATCCCTGCACTCCCTGATCAAGAGCCCCTCCCCAGCTTTCCCGGAGCCCCTTTCAGTCCTGGGAGGCTGCTCTAAGGTCTCCCCAGAGCCTTCTCTTCTCCAGGCTGAACAACCCCAACTCTCCCAGCCTGTCCTCATACAGGAAGTGCTCCAGCCCTGGGATCATCTCCGTGCCCCTTCCTTCTTATTAAATGAATTCCAAACTTAGCACAGGCTGCCCCATCTTTAACACAAACCACGTGTGCAGCTCCCAGATGACTCAGCTGAGAGCTGGAACTGAGCAATCTCTGATAAACACATCCACAAAACCAGCACGTGCTGAGTGTAAGGACAACCACCACCGTGCTGGTCCAGTTGTGCCAGAGCTGGAGGGAAAGGGCAGCACACGAGGGGGGTCAAACACCGGCGGCTTCTCAAGCGCAGAGATTGTCACCAAAAAACCAGTTAAAAGAAACCAGTTTATTTTTTACAACTTGCTGAAAACTTAAATTGCAAGTTTGCAGCCAGTATGAAAACCATAAGCCCCACAAGCAGATGCAGAAGCAGAAGCAGAGCCAGGCCTGGTGCTCGTATTTTGAAATGCAAACCATGCAAACCAGTTTCATCACCCACTACCTGCTGTGCTCCTGGGCTCGGTGGCAGGAGGATGACTTTATCTACGTTGGGAACTTCTGACTAAAAAAGGAACATATTGAAGCATTTCAGTGACTGTGTGAATTTTGACTATTCATTAAGCAATACTTTCTCAATAGCTGTTCAGCAGAATAAGTGGCTTTTAACATTTTATTACTACTTCTTGTTTTTTACTCTGTTTATAGTGACTTTTGAAGTAATTCGGTTTTCTAGCCTTTATTTTGCTTTGCTTTGTTTGTTTTATGGTGTGAAATGGAAACCAGATGCCTACTTTCCTTATTAGAAAAGAGGATTTTTTAATTAAATTTCTGAATAAATTCAATAACTTAACTAAAGTTCCCTCAGCCTTGGTAGGACTCCTGAAGAAATGGATGTGAATTTGAAAACCTTCCTAAGTGAAAGCTGTACACATTGGAGAACAAATTCTCATTACTTAATTATGGGAATTAATGCATTCTCCTCTTCCTATACCCTGAAAATAGCTGGGTCCAGGTCTTGGGCTATCGATACAACTGGGCTGGAACAACCAAAACTTCTTTATGACAAAATTCCAGTTCCCTCAAGAGGGATCACTTTGCAACACACAGGGTTACAGTAGATCTGTGGAGAGCAGAAGTGGGAGCAAAGTGAACCCTGAGGCACTTTATTATAGACCATAACACATGGGAGAAAGGAAGATGAAACACATTCTGGTATTTGAACTGTTGAAATCAAATTAATTAAAGCCTTTATTCAAAGTCATATCAATATAACTTCTGATGTCATTGTACACAGCCAACCGTGGCACAGGGGTTCCCTCCAGGTCAAGAACATAAAAATAAACCACCACACACCACCATGCACTCACAACAGCCCCTTCCAAACTGGGTGTGAACTCCTGGACCAGCACACACAGATCGCAAAGCCACTCTGAACAAGGAGCTGCTGTGTGTCAGGGCTCTGAGGGCACCAGGCATTGCCTGCCTCCCAGGACCCCCTTTCAGCTCCCCCAGGGATGTTGGTCTCTGGCTCCACTCCAGTCCTGTCCTGCCCGGTTTGGCTTGTTTTCTGGGTTTTTTTGTTATTGTTTTGGCTCAGTTTCGCTTGGTTTCAGTTGTTTTGGCTTGTTTCTCATTTTCACCGGTTTTGTCTTGTTTTGGTTTACTTTCACTTGTTTTGGCTAGTTTTTGTTTGGTTTGTTTTGGCTTAGTTTTGCTTTGGTTTTTTTTTTTTTTGCTTATTTTCACTAGTTTTGGCTTATTTTTTATTAATTTGGCTTGTTTTGGGTTGTTTGGTCTTTTTTTGCTTGTTTTGGGTTCTTTGGCATATTTTCCCTTCTTTTTGGCTTGTTTTGGTTCTTTTTTGAATTGGTTTGTCTTGTTTTTTTTTGTTCTGGCTTATTTTTGCTTATTTTGGATTGCTTTCCTTGGGTTTTTAACTTGTTTTGTCTTAGTTTTGCATGTTTTGGCTTGTTTTGGCTCCACTAAGCCAAGCTACACATACCCTGCATCTGCATACCCATACCCTACCCTGACATCCTGCATCTGCCGTCACCTGTCCCTCTCTCCAGGGATGAGCCTGATGCCCAGCACTGGGGCTGCCCCTGGCTACTCCCTGGTTGGGGAGGTGGGATGAGCTGGCCTCGCTCCCCCATGAGGATCCCCCCCAGGGAGCAGCCACCCACATGGTGCCCTGATGCTACGGGGCAGCATCAGTGCCAAAGCGCCTTCAATTCCCACCAATGACACTTAAATATGAGTGTAACTGGGAGCAGAAGATAAACGTGGGGTAAACCACCCACAAACCTGACATCTGTAAGGTTTGCCCAGGGAAATGCAATCCCACCATGACACTCACCTGGATTTCTGCGCTGCTGTTCTCATTGCCCATGGCGATGCTGGCGTCCAGTAGCACGCAGCAAGTAAACAAGGATCACTGGAAGAAAAGAAAAAGCTCTTAAGTCCTCTGTAAAACAAAACCACCGTGGAAATGCTGGAGGAAATCCATCCCATTCACCCTGTCAGCTGCCTTTTCTGACAGCCTGACAATGGTTTTAAGTCATAAAAACGATAAAGACAGTATCGCCCCTCTGGCTTCCCTCCGCTGGCCCAGCCTCGCGCTGGAAGACACTGCCTGAAACTCCACTTTGTTACTCTCTTTGTGGATCATCCCGTAGCATTTCAGCAGAAAGGCATTTCCCTTGCCAAAGGTACTTGGATGGGCAGCCAGAGGAAAAATCTTGATTTAACTGTATCCAAACCACTTGTGTGTCTGGGAGGTCCTGGGCTGAGCTGTGCACTCACACTCTGAGAAGCACAAAGTTAAACCTGAGCACTGCAACAGAAACAATTTTCCATAAAGGCATTCAGCCTTCAGAAAGAGAACAGGCATTTTTTTACCTTTATCACTTAAGTCAGATCCTGCTTCTCTTAGACATTGATTTGCTTACAGTGTTATGATCTGAACACTTTCTATTTACACTTAACCAGAATCTGCCTGCCTTAATTACTGTTGGTTTTATACAAGTGCAACCGTAATTAGTTAAATTCAAAACATACTTAGAGCATTGGATCTGGATGCTCTGGAATTGGTGCCTCCTCAGGCATAATAAATGTCTGTGTTGTTTTGAAAATAGCAAACATACCCAATAGAGATTCACTTATATACACTTACTTCTTGTTCTAGACATTTTATTTGGACTGGATGATTTTAGAGCTCTTTTCCAACTTTAATGATTCTACTATTCCATAACTTTGGAACCCAGGAGTCTAAATTCACTACATCTCTTCTATTACAGGATAGGTGAAAATTACACACTCTACAATAGTTTTTTCCGAAAGAACATGAGATTTGTGGTGTATGGCAAGAAAAGACACTGTTAAAGCCAGGCTGTGGAAGAAAGATCACACTTTGTCAGCCAAGGAAGCCATATAAGCTTTTAAGGAATGTTATTACTTGTTACTACAGCACACTTCTTTGAACTTGGGAGATTATTTTTCTTCACAGGAGGCTTGGAAAAAACGAGGAGTTGAGTGTTGTGCTTTTAAACCGTGCTCTGTTTGAACTTGAGTGTCTCCAGGGGATGGATCGGTGCTGGAACTTGCTCCTGGTGAAATCTGAGTGTGCTTTTAGTATTTAATTAGCAACACAAGGTGTTATCTGCTGAGATTACTTTCGAATCCTCTACTGTTTTAAACCAGTACTGAACTAAATTAAAGAGTGCATGTAACATTTCCAAAGTCACCGTTGCCCAGGTCTGAAGTGCTTCATCAGCAAGCACTGTGCACACACATCTTCAAGCTCAGCTCCGTGAGGCTTTCCAGGACTACAGGTTAAAATTGTAATATTTTAGGGTTGCATTGATACAACAAAGTATTCTCTCTGTTAGAGCAACCAAGGAAGGTTTCAGCACACAGGAGAGAAAGAACAGCTGTGCTATAGCAATATTTCCCCCAACAGCCAATGCCTTTTCCTAGGAGTGACTATACCTGCATTTCTGTGCCACCAACCTGATGAACTTCTCTCCCAGCTCTCCATTTGCACAAACAACATGTGAAAACACCAGGATATTTAAAGCTCTCAGAACTGTCCCTGCACAGGCACTTGGAGCAATAGCATCAGCTGGGGAATGAGTTGTTTGATTAATTGGGGTGGGGTCTTGCAGATCAGCTGTGGAAACTCTGCTTATCAAGCTCTTAAATAAACCAGCCAGTGAATGACACGACGTTGCTCTGGTTATTTCAGAGTAAATTCACTCTGGTGCACAATGTGCTCTCACTGCTCCTGTGCCAGCTCAGCAGTACTGACTGAGCACCAAGAACAGCGCTGCCAATAGAGGCCATGGTTGGAAAAGTCAGCAGAAAGGAATAAATACTTTATTTACACGTATAGGAGTCAAAGCAGAAAATTAGAAAAGTACTGCACAAGTGCTAAATGTCACAAATCTCCACTAATATATCACATCACACCTACACTTTTCTGTCCCTAAAGTATGAAATTTCACAATTATCACACGATTTTCCCATTACCATCTCCTTAATAATGATGATAAATGTAATAAGGAGGGAATAAAGTCGTTATAGGTTCTGCAGTAATGAGACAAGTGATAACAACAATGCAAGAATTACACTACAGAGTAACTGAGATAATTTTCCAATTACAATGCTATTGTAATCCATTTTACATACATGATTTCTAACACATTTTCTCCATGCACAACTACTTAGTTTGCAAACGACAAACACTTTATCATATGTATAGAATTTCAAATAAACATTAAAAACATGCTAAAAATTCATTCATTAAATAAACATAGGTTAAGCTAAAGATAATCTTTCCCATCTTTCTACACTATCTTTTACAATTTACATGTCATTATTACAATTATTTCAGCACTACATATATCAACATTGCTCCCTGCTCCCAAATGGGTCGGATCAGCCCAGAGAGACCTTTGTACACGTACAGTGAAACAACGGCTCTCCTGAAACGAGTGAATGTTTAACTTTACACTTACATTCCGGGATTAATCCGGCAGCTTTGGGCTCACCGACACTTTCAGAAGGTGTCTTCAAACCATTCCTTCCATCTTCACCTCACAAGTGCTCACCATATTTTCCTCCTGCCTCTCCTCAGCCTGACTCGAAGCGTAGGCTGTCTGTGAGGGACCCACCTCCATAACCTGCTGAACAACCCGCTCGCCTCCTCCCCGGGCGGAAAGAAAACAAGTTGTGCTTCCTCCGCCTGGGCCTCCCCTGTTCCTGGAGGCTGCTGGGCTCTGCATGCCATAAACTGAGTGCTGATGCATTTCACAAAAATGACCCGAGAGAACACGGATTTTGGTTAAAACGTATTTCATTTTCAGTGTTTCTTGGCTCATGGTACAAGCAATGCTTTTGCACTACAGCAGTTGTCCAGGGAAACGGTAGAATCATGGAATCATGGAATGGTTTGGGTTGGAAGGGACCTCAAAGCCCATCCAGTTCCAACCCCCACCATGGGCAGGGACACCTCCCACTGGATCAGGGGGCTCCAAGCCTCATCCAACCTGGCCTTGAACACCTCCAGGGATGGGGCAGCCACCACTGCTCTGGGCAACCTGGGCCAGGGCCTCCCCACTCTCACAGCAAAACATTTCTTTCTAAGATCTCATCTCAATCTCCCCTCTTTCATCTTAAAACTGTTCCCCCTCATCCTATCCCTGCACTCCCTGATCAAGAGCCCCTCCCCGGCTCCCCTGGAGCCCCTTTCCATACTGGGAGGCTGCTCTATCGACAATATCCTTGACTTCAAGGGAAAATTAGTATTGAGGGAAGTATCTACCCAGCATTTGGGTTTCAAGTTTGTTTATGTGTTTCAGTTTATCTTTCAATTTCCATCTTGCTCTGAAAGCCCTCAGAAATACATGCTACAAATGTTGATGTTCAGGTTATGCTGAAATGATCTCCTGTTTAATCATCATGAAGGGTGGAGACGTGACAAAAACCTTTTGAAATGTGCTATTGCAAGAAGTACTGGTTTATGGGGGAGCTGATTATTATTATTAATGCTCACTGTCCGTTCCAGCAGTGCTTCAAAAAATGGGTGGACAGCTGATAACAAAAGGCAGTGGATTTATCATTAGTGGCGACTTCAGGAGATTAACAAGTTCCTGTAAACACCAGTGGTGCCTCTTGGTGCCACACAGCAAAGGAATTACCAGTGGTCTGTGTAGAGTTGCTGGGCAGCATTGCTGGTTCCAGCATGGAAAAATCATATCTGACACAAATAAGAGGCAGGAATTCCCAGGACAGCTCTGTGCTGTCTCCTGGCCTTCCTGTGCTTGTTTTCTCTTCCACAAAGACTTGGTCTACAAACATCTGGCTTGAAAACACGGGGGATGTGAAGAGTCAGGGACTGTGAGCAGCCCGGCCTCTGGAACCTTTCTTTTTTCGTGAAGTTGGTGATTCAGCAGCCTGAGCCTCCAGCATTATTACAGCATCTTTTGCTACTGTTACTGATCAAAGCAGCATTCCACAAATCAGAACCTGTATTCCCTGAGCTTTCCCATGTTATAAAGGAAAGTACCTATGAGTGGGTTTGGTGGCGTGTGGATAATAAAATTGGTTAAATAAATCTGTGCTAGGCCTCTAAGAGATCAAGATGGAGAAGTCAAGATTGATAGTGAAGCTCAAAAACTAAAAGATGTGAAAGTGGCTGTCATATCCCCTCGTCTCTGGTCTCCTCAGCCTGCTTCAGAAACCAGAAAATTTGAAGTTTCAGTGTGCTCTTCCTTACAAAACAGCATTGAGACCATTGTAAAATGTGTTGCCTATGGACAAAAAATTACACAGTTTTTGTTTAGGCTCTGTACCATGAATTTAAGAACAGGGATCCTGGGGGACTCGGGAAAACACAAACCTGATAATACATCCTCACTTTTGCTATCTACTTTATTTCCTCATAAACAGCAACTGAAGTCATGTTTGGTGCTGTGGCCTCTGCAGATCTCAGGCCAGAAAATGCCACAAGTGAAAGGGAAAGAGCTGCCCTGCAAAATACTTGCAAATCAACCACCTCCTGGTAGCTGATGGTGATTTATGGTTATGTATTTTTATCAACACATGTGAAGGAGAATCCCCTTCTTTGGCCAGCTGTGTGTGAGGTTTGCAGAGCCATGCAGAGGGCTTCACTGCTGCCAGGACCATGAGTCATGGGAAGTGAGAGGAGCAGCATCCATGTGAACAGACAGCAACCACACTCTGTCATCTCTGGACCCAGAACCTCTCTGTCTGACCACACTGATGTTGTAGCTTTGGGTCGTTGTAGCTTTGGACCCACTCTCCTGTCTAAATCAGGGTCCACTCAGGTCCTATCCCAACTCTCCCAAGCAACACCTCATCCCTGCAAGTTGTTCCCACACATGCAGATGCTGCTCTTCTGCTCTGCTCCATGGAATCAACTGGTTGGAAAAGACCTCTGAGATCATCAAGTCCAAACGTACCTGTCCATTAACTAAACCATGTCCTCTGCCAGTGTCTGAGAACCCTTTCAGTGAAGAAATTTTTCCTAGTGTGTAGTCTGAACCTCCCCTGGTGCAACTTGAGGCCATTCCCTCTCGTCCCATCACTCAACACTTGTGAGAAGAGACCAACACCCACCTGACCACAGCCTCCTTTGAGGTAGTTGTATGAAGTCACACCAGTCTGTGTCAAACACTAACTGTGAGAGTATTCCTCATCCTCTGATGTCTCAATTTATTCTCTTGGATTCTGTGACAACTGGTGGGAGAAGATGTACTCACATCTGGAATTCCCATGTGGTTCCTCACCCACACTTCACGCTCATCCAGGGAGACTGCCTTTTCTTGATCAAAAGAGGCTGTAACCCAGGAGGACTGGCAGACTCCAACTAGGGGAGAACACAGCTCAGGCTCAAAGGTAAGCTAGGTAGCAGTTACTGAGCTTGGCATTTCAGTAGGATCCAAGTGATTTGTCATGAGTGATCAAATTTAATCCCACTGTATACAGTGTTTGGTCTGCTTACCGACCACACACTGCTCAGAGATGTGAGCTTCTTATATACTGAATACACACCACCTTAGGCATTTACACCAGACAATTCAGTTTGTCATTCTTTTATGGTACAAATACTGCCAAAATAAGACAAAATGTGTTCATGTTCATTTCACACCACTAAAGCACTGCAAATCTCTGCTGCACTGCGTGCACCATCACACATCAAACACTTGTAGGTAAGAGAAGAAAGGGGGGTCTTCAGAATTTTACTCTTCTCCCATCTTGATGTAACTGATGCAAAATCATTCTTATATTTCTGCATGTCAGATCAATGTTGTAGAGGTCAGCAAGGATGTCCTAGGATAATCATTCAACACTTGGTTTCTCACAAATTCTAAAAGAGCAAATATCAAGCTCTGGGAGGGAGAACATAATCCTATAGTGGGGATTAGTAAACATGGAACGATTTAAAAGTGCACAACTTGATGGGAAGGATGTTGCTTGGCAACCCCAGCAGCTGGATCTGCTGTAAAACCGTGATGTTGCTTGGCAACAAAGAGCTGAGCTGGCCGTTTGCGAGAGCTGTGAGATGGTGTTTCGCAGCCCTTCCCCCAGAGACTGCCTGTTGGGAGGGCTCCGCTGAGAGCAGGGTAGGACTGAGGATTTCAGGGTGTATAAGGCATGGCAAGAATGCATCACAAGGTGAATTATTTCTTGCCTCTTTTCCAGTTCTTTCTCTTTGAAACTATTTGCCTCACTATCCCCTCACAGCTGTTTCTTCTGTCCATGTGTTCCCTCTCTTCTCCTTCCTTTGGCCAAGGTTCTCAGTGGCAACAGGAGGGAGAGCGAAGAGTTGCCAGAAAGTCTGGTTTTCTGAGGCAGAGGAGAGGGGCAGAGAAGAGGCAGGGCAGGGAGTAAAGCTGCTCAGAAGGCAAGAGATTCCTTCCTCCTTGTTCTCCCTTAGGTGTGGAGCCTGAACCAGCTGCCAGGCACCCCCTCTCCCCAATGGTGGGTGGCAGCAGGATGTCACCTCCTGCCTTCCTGGCCCAAGCTGTGTGTCAACAGGCCAGAGCTGGCAGGTTGGGCTTCACACTAACACACCCTGCACGCCCACACAGCTATCACAGGAGAGGAGGACTCGTTCTCCAACACTCAGGGACTTTCCTTGGGCCAACAGGAGGATGCTGAGTGATTTTTCATGCTGGCCCGACACAGGTATACAGTCCTGTGCACACACAGCCCCACACACCCGTGTATAGTACATAGCGTGTATATAGAAATGCATATGTCCTGTACAGGTTATATCCTTCCTCCTCTGCTAGAGACCATTTAGCCCCAAGCTGGTTTTCATAATTTCATGATAGTCGTTTGATCACTGGGTGAGAATAAATCAGATTATGAACTCAACTACTGAATATTTAGCAGTGAACAATACTCCCTCTCCAGATATGTTGTGTTTTGCCAGTGGTGAGGACAGGCTATGAAAATAAGGCCCTCAGGAGACCTCAAGATAACTTGTGAATAGGCAGACCAGGACTGGGTTTCAGACTCTAGTCCAGGTAAGCATTCTAGATCTTTGCAGCACTAATGCTGGGAACCTCTGAAATGATCCTGTGTTCAGAAAGCCATTAGTCCTCATTTACAAGGATGCTGAAGCTGCCTGAAAAAATATCTGCTTTGAGGTTAAACTCGTTGAGTTTCTCCGATCTTCTGCACCTTGAAAACAATTCTATTAAGTAAGCACAACAGCTATGTTCATGTCATGTAAACATTTGGGCAGGATTACACAAGTTTTGCACTGATTCACAAAGCAGGATGACACTGCTGACATTGGCAAAGCAGAGGTTGTGGCACAGAGTGATTGGGCCATGGATTGTGTAATCCTGGAGTAAGCAGGACTCCAGGGCCAGAATTCAGCTCTCACAATATTGGTAGAGGATGAGCACGACTCCTGGCTTGATTTGGCATCGCTGTTCTAAGAGAATAGGTTACATTTTAGACAGAATATGTACCGGATTAGGGACTTTTCTCAAGGGTGTCACACTGAGTCAGCTCTGCACAAAAGGACCCCACTACATTTCAAGGCTAATCAGGAAATAAATACTTCCCTAGTTATTGGTCAGGGCCAGCCAAGAGCACGATTGTATGCAGTAACATCACAGAGCTATCATTACAGACATCATAAGTGGAGAGAAATCATGAGGAAAGAAAAAGAGTAAGGGAAACAGAATTTTGACATGTTTTTTTCAAATGATAATATTTGCATAATAAGAAGAATGCTTCCTTACAGTCATTACCATTCATTAACGCTAATATTAATGTAATGAATGAATGTTTAAGATGAACACGAATGTAAATTCTAAACCTCTTTTCCCCCTTCACTCCTTTGATTCAGCTAAGCAGACAAACAAAACAAGACTGAGAGGGCAGCTGGAGACAGTCCCGAAAGGTTTTGTGATGGCCTGGTGACAGTGACTGGTGCCTAAACTACATTTCCCACTCTAAATCTGAATTCTTGATGTGTGCTTCTGTGGTGGTGGCTTTTTCTAAAGATGACCTAGTGCTGTGTTGGCGGGAAGGGATCCTACTGACCCGTGGGGGTTGGTGGAGGTGAACTAAGCCGCCTGCTGTTGTTACAGATGGCACAAGTCTTCATCCTTGTGACAGATGTAAAACCTAATCAGCTTCTCCTAACGACAGATTTAAACTCATATAACGTATTGCCTTGTCCAGTCGGGTCTGCACTATTTATATTCACGTTATCACTTTCCACTAATACAAACAATATCCAGTTTCAGAAGTTCACTCTCAATTTACAGGTGTGTTTTTCCATTGCCATTTCTTTATCGTTGGTGAATATGTTAGAGACATATTCAGGGGAGGTTCACTGGAGACCAGGCTCACAAAGTAATTGTTGTTATATATAATTAGGCACTATGGTTACAATTTTAGGCAGGGATTGTAATGCTGAATGAAAATTTGGGGAAAAAAAGCCTTCTGGAATCATTTGCAAAAGGCTGGAACATTCCTGAGTCTGCAAACAGCCTGGTGCTTCAAGATGTGAAAGTCCCCTTCCAAGCCAGTAAGATTTTAACATTAAAATCTAATTGTGTTTTTGGAATATTGACTATTATTTTGGTTTTGGTCATTACAATAGATGAAACTCAACAGATAAACAGATGAGATTTGATTTTGTGGTTGGCTTCTATTTATCTACTTTTTACCTGTCGACCCTCATGGAGCTGTTCTTTCACCCCTATGAAAATCACAGAAGGTAATAAAGAGAATGGAACTAAGCAACGTCACCCTCGTTCTCCTCCAGCTGCACCCATGATGTCTATAACCTTGGTTCACCGTGCTATGGCTGCAGTCCTCTGGCTGGAATCATATTCGGGTGTGGACTCCAAAGCAAAACTCGTAATTCTTATGAAGTCCCAAGGGTCAGCACCGACCTCGTAAATGATGGCAATGGGAAAAGCAGCACTCCAGTTTTTTAGCTTGACAGATTTTTTCTGAGATGTCATCGTTCAGATAAAATTATTACCTGTTTGTGCAAGCCTCAGGGCTGTCTCTCTTGGATATTAAAGATCCAAGTGCCTTTTTGTACTGCACATCCTTGACCTGCTGGCAGAAATCCCCTTTTCTGGTTAGAGCAGGAGCCAATATTAAAAGTCACCCAGGGCTGATGCTGTGTGTGAGTTCCCAGACAGCACTTTCATCTTCCTGTTACATCAATTGTTTTTAATCACAAAGCGATTTGAAATATTAGTGAATGGAAAATATAAAACTAGTCTTGACATGAAAGGAAGACAAAGTGTAGGGAACGAAATATCAGTCACTAGTACCCGAAAAGTGGATCCTGGCCACACTTCGAGTCAATGGAGTGAGTAACAAAACAAGGGCTACAATTGTTGAGTTTAAAGTTCACGTGCGATGGGTGTATGTGCAGTACTGCCTTGCACAACTAAAGGGCTGAGGTGAATCAAGATTGGTATTGTCTTGCATCCAGATGGGATTCTTGTTTTGTTGCACGAGCAAACCCTTAGGGATTACTTGGAGAAGTCCTGTACATCTAGAAAGAAATAATATTCTTCTTTGAAAAAGGTGATGGCCTGTGGAGTGAATCCAAACTCTCTAAACTTCAGATATAAGAACAGAACTTACAAGGTATGATGAGACTCCTGGATCTGTTCATCCAAAAGGCCTCAGTGCAGCTGCCAGAACTCTTGAAATCTTTTAACCAACAAAGATGGTTTAATTGTGTCATGGCTTGAATATGGGTTTGGGCTGGCAAGTCTTCATGCAGGGACTAAATATTGCAGCTATGATGGTTAAGAAAAGTTAAGGCTGGTTTATCGGAACGCAAGGATATCGCCATGCTCAGTGCTCCTGACAGACACCACCTCTGATGTGAGCAGTGCAATGAGTCAAGAGTCTACCAGAGACACTGGAAAAAAGAATACTTTATGTAGACCCTGAATTTAAGCCTCCTGGCCCCTTGCATCACACAGAGATTTTCATATGGGTCCAATAAAATGGTGCAGTGCTCCAAATTTGTGGGTAACAGCAGCTATTCCTCATAAAGAAAGTGGTTAAGTGTAATTTTCAGTTTACTGTTGGAAGTGGCATGGAAACTGTGAGTAAGAGGTGGTGTAACAAGTGGGCACATAACTCGTTCCAGCAGTTAATTGCTGCAGTTTCAATAGGATCAATATGCTGCGTATGTAAAACACAGACACATCCAGGAATATAAACCCAGGATCTTTATAGTGTAATCAAAAGCTTTTTCATGAGGATGGAAAATAGGTCAACAGCTCACATTGTACAAGGCAGTGAAATACAGCCATGTGTAACACAGCACACAGACCCCTCAGAGAATTCAGTCTATGCCATGCTGAAAACAAAGCAGAGCATCTTAAAACTGCATCTGAGGCCCAAACCTGCATATTTATTAAGCTGTGCTGTAAAAAATAGGATTTTGATGCTCATGAACTGCTTCTTTTTCTGCTTTTTTGTACTTCCTCCCCCCCTTACTCCAGCAATCTTTGTGCTTCTGGCTTCAACAAGGAGCTGCTCACGATGTCAGAGTGTGTTAATATCAAAAATTGCTTTTCTTCCAGAAGCTGGAGACATCCTCTTGCCTCTTCTGGAGGATGAGTGAAAACCAACATTGAATCCTAAGTGCATGGAAATGGTGGTGTTTGGACCACAGAAAAACAGGGCTGAGGGACACATCCCTCCTCTGGTTTAGTGTGTAGCTCCCCCAAATAGCTGTATTTTTACAGGTCTGCTGGAATAAGCACGTTTGGAGAACGGGAGGAAATGTTCTGAAAACGTATTTCCATAGAACCCTTTGAGTACTTATGTCATTTGGTCTGATTTGATCCATTTGTTAGCCAGATCTATTTTGCAGACACAGCTACAGAGCTGGTTCACTATTAAAGTCTCCTGTGCTCTTTCATTTTCCTTTCTTTTCCTCAGTCAGGAAATCAGAAAAGTTTCCTGTGATCTTTTCCTGATAATTTTATTATCATTTCATAATCCCTAGAGAGGTCCTGATTTCTTACAATGATACCAATCCTGTTTCCTTCTAAAATATTTCTGTTGTAAATATGGCAACCATTCATAAATGGAAAAAAATAATAGCATTATATCCATCCCATTCTGTTTTGGTAACAAGAAGAAGTGTTTACACTGTGCACCCAGTCAGCTTGCCGTGAATGGGCGAATCTTTTCTGATTATTTATATTCAGAAAAGCACATTTCCTCTAAGTAACAAAATAAATGGTTCTTACCTTTTATTTATGCACAGTCCTATTACAATGCTATGCAATTCCCCTGCTGTTCAGACATGAAGCCAATAAACATATCCTGATCCATCTGCACGGGCTCAGAGCTGGCTGAGCCTTGGGTTTGTCCAGGCTGGATCGTATGCTTGCTGTGGAACCAGAGGAGTAAACGAGTCTGTCAAGTCCCAACTAGCATTTTATGACAAATTTAATTTGGCAAGAATATACAGTTCAGTGTTTTGTCAAACTTGCTGAGCCTTGCATATTCTGTAGATCTGTCTTGATCAACTGAGGTATTTCCATGATCTCCTGCATTCAGGAGCTTCTAATGAAAAGGTACTAAAATCAAATCAAAGTTTGTTTCACTGTGCAATTTTTAGAAGCCAGGGCTTAAAAAGGATTATGTCAAGAAAAACTATGATGTGTGATGACTCTTGCTTTGGCTGTCAGCAGGGCAGCTCTTCAGACCATGAGTTGCTGCAATTGAATGTAAAATCAACTGAATTTTAGCAATTTCTTTAAGCTTAGATCATAGATGTAGAGTAAAATGTTTCCCTTTCAGTCTTGTTATGGACTTCAGGGGCTTCTTAGAGACTGCTGTTCTCTAATACTGCCATAAAAGGTGATATATGTAAGAGAATTTTAAAGAAAGCTCCAAGTAATGACAAAGGAATATCCTCAACAGTCTTCAAAAACACCCTCCTCCCATCCAGCTCGATGGAAGTTGTCCATGAAAACAGAGGCCCTCCCATGGCTTCAAGAGGTTTCACAGCCTGAACCTCCACAGCGCTGCCTCCCCCTGGCCCCCCTCTGTGCCTGAGCTGGAAGCTCTCCAAACTATCGCTTTGATTTCTATTTCTACCCTGCTTGCTTTGTATCCAGCCCCCTGAACTACAAATAAGGAGTTTGCAATGTGAATTATGTTTTGAGTGATGCAGAAGCAGCTGTACCCGTGAGTACAAAGTGCCAGGCTGGGCCTGGGGCATTGCTTTTATTTCCCTTTTGCTGTCAGAATGGCTCTGAACAGGTCTCCTTTCTAACCAGCCCCACAAACCAGCACCCGTGTGCCAATCCAAGCACATCCAGGCACTGACAACTTGCCTTGCAGATAAAATCACCGAGCTATAATAGCACTTAGACCAGCTTAGATCAGCCTTTTCCTAGACGGGGTTGCTTTCCACAGCTCACCCTGGGATTGTCAAAATGCTTGATAAAAATACCAGCTGGATAATTCTGGAGCATGTGCAAAATGGTCATCCACCTCCCTGAGCTGAGGTATCCAAGGCTGTCATTACACAGAGCTCTGTTTTAAAGATGCAAAAATCCAGGGATGTCGATGCAGATGCAGATAGCAGGGTACCAAAAACTACAGCAGTGGGATTAGATCTTCCATCTGCAGGTCCATCTGAATTTTCTGGCCAGCTACCAACCCTTCTACCTTTCTCCTTTCCCAAATCCCTTTAAAATAAGAATTATGGATATATCTATTAGCATCTACTTAATTAATCTCCAAATCTATAACTAAACCATTTTGACATGAAGGGATGGAGATCAGCACCCTGATCTGGTGGGAGGTGTCCCTGCCCACGGCAGTGGGGTGGAGCTGGATGGACTTTAAGGTCCCTTCCAACTCAAATCACTCTTAAGGGTTTTATTCTGCACTCCTACACCTACAGCAGGTTTCTAACCCATCTCTTGGGCTCTGTAAAGGACAAAAAGTTCTGCTCCCAGGTAATTCACAGCTTGATCCTGAGTAGCTGAATCATGAGAAACGACTTCAAGCTATAAGATCAGCTCTTGTAGGAAACACCAACTTTATAACACAGACAGAAGCGTGCCTGTCAGTACAGTTGGTAGTTCCTGCCTGAAGATAAACCTATCTTTTTAAAGCCAGATTACTTGAAAAATAGTTTTCCAAACTTACAAAACACTCCAAAACGTTGGGGTTACATAAACCCTGCTCAGTAAACAAATACAAAATAGAAATGACCACAGTCTCACATGTTAACAATGTATTTCAACATAATGCTAATAGTGTTTAAAATAATATCATTATCAAATCCTTGTTCATCTCAGATCAGTGAAGTACTATTTTGATTTGATCGGTTCTCCTAGTGGCAAAGGCTGAAAGTGACTTCGACTTGAAGATCTATAGAAGGTTTGGGTCACCAGAGGGGATGTCCTACACACAGGTGTTCAGTGTTGGGTTTTACAGCCTGAAGCAAACCTCGTCGTGCATGAAAGGACGAACCACTGAGTCAGGTCTCGCTGAAGAACACGGTCAAACATCTGTGTAATCCTTCTAGTGACCAGTCAGCTAATTTTATCTCTGAAATCCTGCATGAGAAACACACATTCTTCTTGTTCCATGGCAAATTTAAATCAACAAGAGATCCTTTTGGAAACAAATCCTTACAACTATTTCTGCAAACAGAACAAGGGTGGGACAGCCATGATTAAAACCCCAGCACTTGCACAGAGTTGTTACAGCCTGTCATGTTGTAACGTGTTTCCAAAACAGCTATTTTAGGACAGGCACACTTAATGATCTGTCTCTTGGTCTCAGATACTGAGAAAATAGACATCATCCTATAGACTACTCTAGGTTATGGGGACTGTAAAACAAGTTATACAAGAGATCACAAAACTACAGAACCTCAAAGGAGCCACTGATTCTTTTTGTTAAGGGAAAAAGTTTCTTTTACTTATAAGCCACTCCCTTTGCCTTTTTGTAATGCCTAAGCACGATTAGTAAGCTGCTTTGAGTCTAGACACTCTTAAAGAACTAATAAAAAATTACTTACCTGATTTTCCTCTAGACTACAAATGAAACTGTACCACTTTGCCCCTGATTTTCATAACCTTCTGCACTCCTTCTCTCCTGGCTGTTGTGTGGATCCCCTTTCTCCCTGGATCACATGAAAGTGTTCTATTAATGTGAATTGGCTGATGTTTGAGAACACTATGCTGGCCTGCTACGAGGTGTAAGGAATCTGAGCCGGGGAGCTGCGGGGCTGTGACACATCAGCTCTTCACGGGAATCCTCCGATGCTGGATGAGAATAACAGGTCTTGTACATGGGGTGCAGGCTGCTGTCATTTTTTCTATACCATTTGCTTAAGGCAATGAGACAAATTCCACCACATACCAATGTAACTGGGATTTTACCCCCTGGCTTCACACTCCAGGACAAAACCCACTAAGCATCAGGCTGTGCCTCCAACCTGACTAACTTAGGAAGCTCAGTTTGGGAAAATGAATCAGTTTAGCACATGACAAACATATATAACCACAACGTGGCTAAAAGTGATAGGTGCCCTAAGAAAACCATTGTGAGTCAGCACTGCTCTGTGTATTTTATGAGGATGCTTTGCTGGGGTTCAGAATAACCACTGAAAGCCTGGAAATGCTGGCAGATCATCTGGCAGGAGGAAGAGAAGGAAAAAGTCGCCTCCTGCCTCCGCTCCACTCTTCATCGCTTTGCCTGTGTTCAGTCTTCTCCTGCCCACACAGCCAGAAAAGAGGAGAAGCAGCTTGTTTCTTCTCACAATGCATAAAACAGAGTTTCCAGCCCACGAGTTTGAGTGCAGTGGTTGAAGTTATAGTGTTACATCCCTGAGCCTTGCAGGAAAAAACATGCCCCTTCAGCACAGGCTCGTCTTGGCTATGAACCCCCAAAGCAAGTGTCACTGGAATGGGAAACCCACACCAAGCACGGGAACGAGTTTGGAGTAGAGCATGTTTTCAGTTAGATGGTACTTTTGGAAAATCCTCCCTTGGAATATGTTATTTCAGTGAAGAAAGAGTTATTTCTTTCATAATAGGCTGTGAGTGACAGGCCTTTAAACACAAGTAATAAAAATACATCCCCATCAGCACCAGATGTGAAGAAATGGTTGCTGTGATGGGACTAAACCTATCCCAGAGGTGCTCAGGTTTAAGTCAGCTGTCTGTGTGGTGTTGGCAGTGTCTGACAGGTGATAACTTCCAGAGATGGCTACAAAGAAGAGTCAATCCCTACGAATTTTCTGGGAATACAGACGTTATTGGCATATTAAAATCGCAGTGTCCAAAAAATCGTTATGTAAAACATGGGCACAGCTCTCCAGGGCACAAAGTGGCTTCTTCTGTTGCTCCAACAGGATGAAGTTCAACAAGGCCAAGTGCCGGGTCCTGCACTTTGGCCACAACAACCCCATGCAGTGCTACAGGCTGGGGACAGAGTGGCTGGAGAGCAGCCAGGTGGAAAGGGACCTGGGGGTGCTGATTGACAGGAGGCTGAACATGAGCCAGCAGTGTGCCCAGGTGGCCAAGAAGGCCAATGGCATCCTGGCCTGTATCAGGAATAGTGTGGCCAGCAGGACGAGGGAAGTGATCCTTCCCCTGCACTCAGCGTTGGTGAGGGCACACCTGGAGTATTGTGTTCAGTTCTGGGCCCCTCAGTTCAAGAAAGATATTGAGGGGCTGGAGAGGGTCCAGAGAAGAGCAACAAAACTGGTGAAGGGACTGGAGCACAAGTCCTATGAAGAGAGGCTGAAGGAGCTGGGGTTGTTTAGCCTGGAGAAGAGGAAGCCCAGGGGTGACCTCATCGCTCTCTATAACTATCTGAAAGGAGGTTGTAGACAGGTGGGGGTTGGTCTCTTCTCCCAGGCAACAAGAGGGCACGAGCTTAGACTCTGCCAGGGAAGGTTTAGGCTGGGTATCAGAAAAAAGTTCTTCACAGACCGAGTAATCAGGCATTGGAATGGCCTGTCAAGAGAGGGGGTGGATTCACCATCCCTGGAGGTTTTTAAAATAAGACTGGATGTGGCACTTGGTGCCATGATCTAGGAATCATGACAGTGTTGGATTAAGGGTTGAACTTGATGATCTTGCCCCGCCCACACCAGGCTGTCCCTCCCAGCCGCCCCTCCGCGCTGCCAGTTTTGTCACTCCTGGGCCGCCGTAGCCACCACTCCCGCCATCACTCCCGAGCCTGGCCCCGCCCCTTCCGCTCCGCCCCCGCCAGTTCTGTCCCTCCGGGGCCTCCGTAGCCGCGGGTGCCGTTCCGCCCCCACTTCGCGTCCTTCCGGGAGCGCCGCGGCCGCCCCGCCCGCCCAGCGATGTCGGAGGCGAGCGGCAGCGCCGGTTCCTCCCCGTCCTCCTCGCCGGGCCCCGGGCGGCGGACGGGGCCCTCCGCCTCGCGGAACGGCGCGGGGACCCGGCAGCGGTGGTACGAGGGGGACGGGGAGGAAGAGGAGGAGGAGGAGGAGGAGCAGCAGCAGCAGCAGCAGCCGCCCGAGGAGAGGCCGCGGCGGCCCGGGAGCGAGCAGGGCGATGAGCGCAGCAGGAGGGCGATCCGCAACCAGTACCGCGAGCTCATCTCCAGCGTCCAGCGTGAGCGGGGCCGGGGGCAGCGGGGCCGGGGAGCAGGGCCGGGCCGCGGCGGAGTCACCGGCCCTGCAGGGGTCTAAAAACGGGGTGGGTGAGGTGTTCGGGGATAAGGGGTGGATCCAGAGGCAGGGGGACAGGCTGCAGAGGCCCTGTGCGACCCCCCCGGGCTTCAACGCAGAATGAGCACTATGCTCTGGTGAGAGCCCACCTGGAGCCTGTATCCTGTTCTGGAATCCCTAACGTAAGAAGGACGTGGATCTGTTGGAGCGCGTCCAGAGGAAGCTGCAAAGATGATCCGAGGGCTGGAGCACCTCTGCTATGAGGACAGGCTGAGGGAATTGGGGTTGTTCAGCCTGGAGAAGAGCAGGCTGCAGGGAGACCTCAGAGCAGCCTCCCAGTACTGAAAGGGACTCCAGAAAAGCTGGGGAGGGACTTTTGCAAGGGCTTGGGGTGACAGGACGAGGGAGAATGGCTTTAAATTGGAAGGGGGAAGATACAGATTAGACATTGGGAAGAAATTCTTCACAGTGAGGATGGGGAGGCCCTGGCCCAGGTTGCCCAGAGAAGTGGTGGCTGCCCCATCCCTGAAGGTGTTCGAGGCCAGGTTGGATGGGGCTTGGAGTCCCCTGATCCAGTGGGAGGTGTCCCTGGCCATGGCCTTTGAGGTCCCTTCCAACCCAAGCCATTCTATGATTCTGTGTCCTGAACTGGAAGGGACCACCAAGTCCAGCTCCTGTCCCCGCACAGGACACCCCAACACTCACACCGTGTGACTGAGGGCATTGTCCAAATGCTTCTGAAATATTGTCAGGCTGTGACTGCTTCCCTGGGGAGCTGTTCCACTGCTGCACCACCCTCTGGATGAAGAACCTTTTCCTGATGTCCAACTAATCCTCCCCTGACACATCTTCCTCGCATTCCCCGTGTCCTGTCATTGGTCCTGCTCCTCCTCTTCCCCATGTGAGGAAGCTGCAGAGAGCGATGAGGTGTCTCTTCAGTCTCCTTTTTTCTAGGCTGAACAGACCAAGTGCCTTCAGCTGGTCCTCACACACTTCCTCTGTAAGCCCTTCGCTCCATGCCCTCCTCTGGACACTCTGCAGTAGATTTGGGTCCTTTTTATCCTGTGGTGCCCAGAACTGCCTCAGTGATGGAGGTGGGGCTGCCCCAGCGTGGAGCAGAGCAGGACAATCCCTTCCCTGCCCGGCTGGCGATGCTCTGCATTAATAAGCCTTAATAAAAACGAAGCCTACAAACTCTTGCAGTTAATGTACTGTGGCTGTGCTCTCTGTGTTTGTGTGGCTGTGAACTGATGGCTGTTTTGATTAAGTTGTGTATATTTCTTAATACTTCTATATTTTAGTAATTTAGGATTTCATTTGTGTCTCTTCCCCCAGAAAATCGTGAGGATATGCTGAGTTCCAAAAGCAACAGACTGACAGAAGCTTTGGAAGAGGCCAATAAACTGTTCAGTGGAGGTAAAACAAATGCTCTGGGCCTTGTTAGAGGCCTTTCCTTGGCCGAGTGTGGGAGGATGAAGCCTAGTAAACAAAGAAGGGCAAGAGCATGAAGTTGAGGTCCAAGTACTTTATCAGAGTTATTGAAGTATAACTTGAGATAGAAATGCTCGGATGAGGGGGAATTGTTTGAATAATTTGATAGAAGGAAATAAATATCAGTGTTTATTTGCACTGGGAAATACTCTTTGCTTTAGCCTGACAGTAGAACATTACATGTGTCTTAAAAGGTGTCAGAGGGCTTCAGTTTACTTGGAAAGATAGAAAAAAATCAAGGAAAAATGCATTTTAGAATTAAAAAACATGTCATTTTCCATGCTTGCCTTTGTTGGTATCATCCTCTCCTTTTCTCTCTCCCTCTCTCTTTATTTAATGCAAATATCGTAAGGATTTTTTGAGTGAGGATGTTGGAGGGCATTGCAATAGAATGATTTCCAAAGCTTTATGCCCAGGGCAGGCTCCATGCTAATTTTTGTTATTGTATTTTTGACAATTTCTTATTATTAACACAAAAATCATTCCTGTTAGTTTCCTGTGCACGAGAGGCTGCTCTGGATGCCCAGTTTCTTGTCTTAGCATCGAATCTGGGGAAGGAGAAGGCCAGTGAGCTGCACTCGGAGATGACAGCGTTCGATTCGCTGGCATTTGCAGAGGACTTGGTGAGTTCCAGACTCTGCTGACAGTTTTGTTGGGGGTTTGCCCTGTTGGTTACACAACCATGTTGTCAGCCAGTATGTGATGGAATTTAACACTCCTCCTATGAATTTCTTTGATTAACTTTCAGGTTAGCATTGTTAATTTTTTAAACTGTGTATTAGTCATTGCCAGTGTGCATAGGGGAAGATCCAGCTAGAAATGCAGGCACCCTGCACTGTTGCATTGCTGCTTTATCCCAGCTCTGTCAGCTCGTGCTCTTCAGGGAGCCTCATACCCTTTGTTTACACTCACTCTCTTGTTGTTTCTGAGTAGCAAAGCGGGTTTTTTTTATTCTGTCCACTTCTTTCTGTGTTTTTGTATGGAGCTCTCAAGGCCCTCTGCCATGAGAAGGGACTCTGGATTATGTGCACTCTCTTAGACTCAGTGTGTTTGTCTCTTTGCGTGGTGACTGGATGGAATACTCAGCTCTCAGAACAGTTTTGAAGGAGATTTTTTTTTTTCCTTCCTGAAAATTTTCTCTTCTGTTCCAGCAGATTAATGAGGAGTGAGTCAAGCCTAGAGCTCTGCAGTATAAAAACCCATCAGGTTAATTGCTTTATTGAAGTTTTTCCCTGGGGAAACATGGGTTGGTCGATGCAGGATTGAGCCAAATAAGTTATTTTCTGGTATTTGAGGAGCTTGGCTTCCTGGAAACATGTGGTGTTCAGAGACTGTGGGACATTTTAACTTTATAGGGTGATTCAAGTAATGCTTTGCTGCCTCAAACATCATGAAGGCAAATTGTATGGGGTTCAGCAAGACTCAGTGCTGGGCTCTGCACTTGGGTGACAACAAGCTCATGCAGCTCCAGACTCAGGGAAGAGCAGCTGGAAAGCTGCTGACTGGAAAAAGAGCTGGGGATGTTGAACACGAGGCAACAGTGGCCCAGAAGGCGAACAGCCTTTTGGCTTGGGTCAGCTGTGGTGTGGCAGCAGGGAGTGGATTGTCCCCCTGCACTCGGTGCTGGTGAGGTCGTATGTCAAATCCTAGGGTCAGTTTGGACCCCTCAGTACGAGAAGGACATTGAGGGGCTGGAGCATGTCCAGAGAAGGGAAGGGAGCTGGGGAAGGGTCTGGAGAACAGGGGTTGTGGGAGCGGCTGAGGGAACTGGGGCTGTTTACCGTGGAGAAGAGGAGGCTGAGGGGAGACCTCATCGCTCTCTGCAGCTCCTGAAAGGAAGCTGTGGTGAAGTGGATTCTGGGTTCTTCTCCCAAGGAACAGGTCACGGGATGAGAGGAGATGGCCTCAAGTTACCCCAAGGGAGGTTTAGATTGGATATTGAGAAAAATGTTTTTACTGACAGAGTGGTGAAGCCCTGACAGAGTCTCCATCCCTGGAGGGGCTGAAGAGGTGTGGAGATGTGGCACTTAGGGACAGGGTTTAGTGGTGAAGTTGGCGGTGTAAGGTTTATGGTTGGACCTGATGGTCTTAAAGGCCTTTTCCAACCTAAATGATTCTATGATTCTGTCATTGAATTTCTATTGAAATACAGGCAGTTTTGTTTACCTGTAGCCCTTTTTCTCATTGTTTGCTGGTGCTTGTTGCACACAAGAAGTCTCTATGTGAGTGGTTTAAGGTTTTCACAGTACCTTCAGGAAAGCCAAGGTTCTTGTACAGTGATATGAAATATTAGTCTAGCAGGACAAGCACCATGACCCCACTAATGTCTCCTCTGGCCTTGGACTGAGTGAATTTTCTCTTGTAGCTGACCTTCATGGGAATAAACCGCATAGAAGTGGAAGAGAACGACAGCGATTCTGAGGGCACGTCGGGTGGCTTCTTGCCTAGCAACGCCTGGCAGAAACTGGGGGTAGAAGCAGAGAAGTACTTCAGGAGAGCACCTTCTTTTCACTATATGTGAGTGTGTTCAAGGGAAGAGTTTATGCTGCAGGGCAAACCAATGGCCTGAATTGACTCTGCTGCCCTGGGCGTGAGGGGAGTGCGATCTCGGGTCACAACATCACCAGGAGCTCCGTGTGCTCTCTGTTCTTAGGGCACAGTGAGCTCCCTGTCTCAAAACTCTTTGATTTGGCTTGGCTACAAAATAATCTCTAGAGTCTAATGGAGACAGGAAAAGGTATTCTGGATTTACTTGTTTCAGACCAACCTCAGTAGCAGGGATGCTCTTTCCTTTCAAAGCTGGCCTTACATCATGTTTCTCCCCCTGCCCAAGCTGCAGCCAGATTTGTGAACAGAGAAGCCTTTTCTTTTAGTTCATCCATGGAAGGTCAGTCCTTCAGGTCTGTGCCTTTACCTGGTGATTGTGTTATCCTGAAGACACCAACAGTTCTCATATGACTGTGACTCTTTGCTTTCTGGCTCTGCAGAAGGAATCGCCTGGTCACTGGCAAGTGGCCTTACAAAGAGCCAGCGTCACCTCTCCTTACACATAGACAACCCTTTTAGTAGGAGCTCTTTTAGTTGCTGTTGAATGGCCCTGAGTCACCTGGATTACAGAGAGCACTCCAATCTAAGCCTCTCGTAAAGTCAGCAGTAGCAGGATCCTGTTCCATTGGATCATCGAATGCAATTCACTTGTCCATGCTTTTATGCTCCTTCTGCCCCCAACAAGTAATCGTAAGGAAGTTGCTGAATACAATAATTTGATCACACACTGTCTGATATTTGATGTTGGGTAGCTGAGATATTTCAAACTTGTGATTGCATTTTCAGGCTCTAAGATCTAAACAATAAGTACATTTCCAATCGTTTTTATGACCTTAATACAAAACTAACTGCAAGAAACACTTTTTTTTCCCATTAGTTGCATTTTGACATCTTCGCTAATGATGGGCTTCTTTTGATGGAGCATGTTTGAGTGGTCACAAAGTGTTTATTTTAAATAATAAGGTGTAATTCTCACTTTAGGAGAAGAACTACTTATTTCTGTCTCCATCTATTCATATCTAAGGTTTTTTCCACATGGTCAGTCCATGATACCTGGAATTGAGCAGTCCCAGCTCACCCAGGCTAGGTGGAAGTGTGTGCTGCACAGTTTCAGGGTACCTGCTGAGCAAACCTAAATTGAGGCCCAGCTCTCTCCTTTAGGCATCTAACTTGGTGGAGACCCGAGGCAACCAAAGTGAGGAGCCTGAGTTCCTTACGTAGGCAATGGAGAGAGGTGAGCGCTTCAAGCAAGTGCCTCAGTCTAGCATGAGTATTATACTCGGGGTGTTTAATGAGAAAATTTGTCTCTCTGCTTCATGCACTGAACGTCCTGGTGATTGGCTGCATGTTACAAACTTGGGGATTGTTTTTAGAAAAGCTTACTGCAAACTTGAACTCACAGAGACTAAATAAGAGGTGAGAAAGAAATAAATGTTTTATGGAGAGAGTTTTCAAGCAGAAAAGTTTGTAATGAATTCAAATGGAGATGTTGGAGGACAGGACTCGTACGCTTTTCCATTTCTTAATTGATTTTAAGGAAAGATATAAAGTCTTCACTTTTACAAGTGTTGGAATAATTGCATCCAATTTTATCCATGTGTTGGTAATTCTGGCATGACACTGCCAACATATTGGGAGCAACATTTGGGGATGGTTGTTTGTAGAAATCTACGTGTGATGAGCCTTTGTTTCTAACTGTCAGTCATCAATTCTGTCAGGGGATTGATGCTCAGTATGTGCATTTCTTAGAGTCCAGTGTAAAACACTTCCATATGTATATTCTCCTTATTTCTGTTAGGTTGGGATCTTTCAAGTCTGACCCTCCTGTACCAAGGCAGCGGATTGAGAGGCAGAGAAAGGCTGCGGGAGGAGAGGCAAAGCGAGCAATGCCTGCTCAGGTTTGTGAAGTGCTGTCTTTATTAACTATGTGTTATGGCTTAGTTATTACAGGGGGCTTTGAAACCTTTCTGTTCGTGTTGGTTTGGGGTTTGTACTTAAGAACTGTGTAGTGCTGAAGGATTCAGACATCATTATTAGGCTTCTTGGTTTGTTTTGTGTGGACTGTGGTATTTCACTGAGTGGAAGGAAATAGGATTCACAGGCTGGTTTCAGGTTCAGGAGCGGGATTCACAGGCTGATTTTTCAAGTTCCACTTATCTTATTTGCTCTGATGCTTGTTGCTTTGAAAGGAAACAGAGAAGAAACTTCTTTGCATTAGCAGGTTTTCAGCTTTATTTAAGGAGTATCTAAGGGTGTGTGGCACTTGCACAGAAATGTGGTGACCAGTAGCAAACTAAGCTCACTCGACTGCTGTTTTCCCCGCTTTCTGTTTCCCTGTTTTTTCTGTCTCACTCTGGCAGAAGGGCGGGAGTTTGGGAATAGGGAGAGGCTTATGTTTGGAACTTGGGAAAAATAAGCCCTGTTGTTAAGGGGAACCTCTGGCTGCTGATTGCAATGCACAGAGGCAAAATGTTGAGTGTGTCTTTAAATACAGCCGACTTCATAATAACCCAAATAGCAATAGGAATTGTGCTGATCCAGTTTGTGCTGGAGGAGCAGAAGGGTTTGAGAGAGTCCCTTCAAGAAGTTACTCTTTGGGTAACTGCTGGTGATGAGCACACATGTCAGTCTGTGCTAGAGATGTGTGAGAGTTCCTGGAGCTTGCTGTGGCTCAAAATGCACACACTGTGCCCTGTCGGTCTGATATTGTGAGATGGGACTGAATTTCTAAAGCGCTTGGAGTTGTCTCAGGTTTGCATAAGGGTGTCTGTGACTGTGTGTGGCACAGAGAGAAAGGTTCACCTTGTACCTGTTCATAAACTGTCTTTTTCATTTCCTTGTCTCACAACAGTGGTTGTTTGAGGTGAAACTCTTTCTTTTTTCCAGTTGAAAAAAATGGAGGAGTCTCATCAGGAAGCTACAGAAAAAGAAGTAGAGAGGATCTTGGGGTTATTGCAAACTCATTTTAAAAATGATCGTAAGTGTGGTCTAATTAAGCTTTTACAGCATTAACTCAAGAGAATGAATATTCTTAATCTGCCACAGTTCAGAGTGGTTGAACTGTAGAAACAAAACTAGATGGTGTTTGCAAGTGGAAATGCTTGTGTTGAAAGACATGTACTGGTTGTGTTTGTTATCAGCACTAACAGCTGCTGTTCGATGGCAAGGTCAACTGAACTGCTGCTGTCTCCCTCCTGCTAGAGCGTGACAGTTCTAGAAGGTGATCAAATCACAGAATGGTTTGGGTTAGAAGGGACCTCAAAGTCCATCCAGTTCCACCCCCCACCACAGGCAGGGACACTTCCCACTGGATCAGGGGGCTCAAAGCCCCATCCAACCTGGCCTTGAACACCTCCAGGGATGGGGCAGCCACCACTGCTCTGGGCAACCTGGGTCAGGGCCTCCCCACCCTCACAGGAAAACATTTCTTCCTAAGATCTCATCTAAATCTCCCCTCTTTCACCTGAAAACCCTTCCCCCTCATCCTATCCCTGCCCTCCCTGACCAGGAGCCCCTCTCCAGCTTTCCTGGAGCCCCTTTCAGTACTGGGAGGCTGCTCTAAGGTCTCCCCAGAGCCTTCTCCAGGCTGAACAACCCCAACTCTCTCAGCCTGTCCTCGCAGCAGAGGTGCTCCATGCTTTTGATCATCTCTGTGGCTTTCTCTGAACTTGCTTCAACAGTTCCTCCTCTTTCTTATTTTGGGGATTCCAGAACTGGACACAGGGCTTCAGGTGAGGTCTCTCCAGAGCAGAGCAGAAGGGCAGAATCCCTTCCCTCACCCTGCTGCTCCCCCTGCTCTGGATGCAGCCCGGGACACCATTGGTTTCTGGGCTGTGAGCACACGTTGCTGGCTCACGTTGAGCTTCTCATCCCCCAGCACCCCCAGGCCTTCTCCTCAGGGCTGCTCCCAGTGCCATCGTCCCCCACCCTGTACTGAGACCTCAGATTGCCCTGTCCCAGGAGTCACTGCGTGTGCATCTGCTGTGGCAAAAGATGGAAAAGACATTCTCCAGAAGCTTTCTTCCTGCAGGCAGCCAGGAGCTCAGCCTTGTGACCGAGCTGATGTACATACTCAGGGTTTGAAAGGAGTGCTGGCTTTGAGTTTGTGTTCATGTGAGTTCGCTCCGTGTGCTGCCTGTCTGTTGGGGTTTGTAACAAACCCATTTTTGCATCTCCAGCTGACACACCCATTTCCTTCTTCGATCTCGTGATTGATCCCAACTCCTTCGCGCGCACTGTGGAGAACATCTTTCACGTGTCCTTCATTATAAGGGTAAGGCCCAAAATGTTCTTGGAGTGCTATCTTAGACTGCAGAATTATCTAGGAATATTGATCAGTTGTTTTATGATTTTATTATTGACATATTTGGTTTTAAATATTGGGAATCCCTTTTTGGTTTTAAATATTGGGAATCCTAATTTGTTTTCTACAAACAGTCCATGCCATTTTGGTGATTGAATAAAAACCAAACAGAGTTGGCAGACTCTTTTTTTTTTTAACCTGTTTTTTTTCTACTTCAGTCAATTTACCAACAAAGCAATGGTGACATTTTCAGTGCACTTTCTGAAAAGGGCTTCCATTTCACGTGGTTATGGGTTATAGAAGCACAGTCCCAGAGTACAGAAGAGTTACTGAGGTTGAGAGAAAGCTTGGCAGTGCAATGGTTTGTGCTGTCTTTGGATCTGTAGGTATGCAGTTCCAAATATACTTTGTCTAATAAATGAAATCAATTGAGGAAAAGGGAAAGACTTGCAAATATATTCTGACTAAATTCAGGTTTATAGTGATTAGTGGTGTGATTATGAAGGGTTAACTCAAGTATATTTAATGAATAATAATGATGTTTAATAAATCAGTGTTTATAACCCACCAGTTACCAGGTGTCCGCCATCAGCTGTGTTCTTTGTGAAGAAGTCCTATATTTAAACACCTTTTCTTACTTTGTGAGCCTGTTAGGATTTGTTATCAATACATGTACCTGTTTATGATTATGTAATATAGTAATTAAAATTGAACTTTCAGTGCATTATCCTAATTAGATATTCTAATTTCTGTAACTTTAAATCTCCTGTCTTTTAGGATGGCTTTGCAACATTAAAGCTGGATGATGATAAATTGCCAATAATAGGTAAAGTCTGATTTTAAGACTAATTTTTTTTGTTACAACATTGAAAAGTAGCTGCACCTTATGTGCTCACAGAGTTTTAGGTGTGTTTTTAGCTGCACGAGCAGAAATTTGGAAACTCAGTGACTGTAACTCAAGGCGTGAATGACTGATGAGTATCTGAAAGAGTTGAGGCTCTTCAAATACCAAAATATGGTCATTACAGTGATCTCTAGAAATTAACCCTTTTAATAGAAATAAACATAATTCCCTTTCCTTTTGTCTGATATTTTAGCTCAGAAGTGTATGAACATGGTTACACTTGGCTGAGAAAAGATATTTTTGTGTGCAGAAGTCTCCTTTGTCTGAGTTGGGAAGGGTTGCAACTTCAAAACCGAGCTGCAAAGGATATGCCATCCTGTGTACAAGTTCTGGCTTTCATTCCCACAGGATATCAACAAAATTAAGATTTTGTTGGGATTTCATAAAGGATTAAACACTTGGGTCCTTTGGGGACTCTGACAAATGTTAGTTTCTAAGTTTTAGGAGGGAGGACTAAAGAAATGCGTTAAGCAGTGTGTGATGTAGGCTGTGGATAGAGACTGGCTTAGTGGAGCGTGTGTGACTGATCCACTTGTAGTGAAGCTCTTGTGTTCCTGGAGGAAATAGACTTCATGTGTGTAAAGGCTGTGAAAATATTGTATTTTGAACAGAGCCTTCAAAAGACAACGAGGGGAAGAAGGACGACTACAGTGCGGGAGCACGGAACCAGGTGGTCATCTCTCTGAACCATCAGGAGTGGAAGGTACAGCAGAGAGCACTCGGTGCTGCTGATGAGTGTGGCTGGAGAGCTGCCTGGAGCAGAGGGACCTGGGGTGCTGGTTGGCAGGGGCTGAACATGAGCCAGCAGTGGCCCAGGTGGCCAAGAGGACCAATGGCATCTTGGCCTGTGTCAGACACAGCGTGGGCAGCAGGAGCAGGGCAGGGATTGTGCCCCTGTGCTCAGCACTGGTGAGGCCACACCTTGAGTACTGGGGTCAGTTCTGGGCCCCTCGGCACAAGAAGGACATTGAGGGTCTGGAGTGCGTCCAGGGAAGGGAACGAGGCTGGGGAAAGGAACAAGTCCTGTGAGGAACGGCTGAGGGAACTGGGGTTGTTTACCCTGGAGAAGAGGAGGCTGAGGGGAGACCTCATCACTGCCTACTGCTGCCTGAAAGGAGGCTGTGGTGAGGTGGGTGCTGCGCTCTTCTCCCAAGTGATAAGTGATAGAACAAGAGGAAATGGCCTCAAGTTGCACCAGGGCAGGTTCAGATTGGACATCAGGAAAAATTTCTTCACTGAAAGGGTTCCCAGGCCCTGGCAGAGGCTCCCAGGGAGGTGGTGGAGTCCCCATCTCTGGAGGGGTTTAAAAGGTGGGTAGATGAGTTTCTTAGGGACAGGGTTTAGTAAGGGGACAGGGACAGTTTGACTTTATCTCAGAGGTCTTTTCCAGCCAGATGGATGATTCAATGATTCCATGTGTTCCTGAAGTGTAGGAATGCATCTGAGGTGGTGCTGTGTAGGCACTACATTTAATTGTGTGGATCCAGAGCAACCACAGATCTAACAGATGCCTTTCATTGCAAGAAAACTGAGAACTGGGGTAGCAAATTCATCCTTGATCCTTGAAACCTGGTCAGATTCAGTACTTTTAAGTTGTGCAATGCCTTGTCTTGCCTTTACTGTTTTAAACAATGACAGCATCAGTATGGAATCTGTTTCTCCCCTTATATGAGATGTTTGCTTCTAGAGGAGAAGCTCTCCATACAATTTAGCAAAGTCTTTGTAATAAACCTTAGACAAAAAGTAGGTTTGGGTACGGACAGCTCTTCTCCTTTGTCCCTCACTTAGAACATGCAGAAGAGACTCAGTAACTTGAAATGGTGCCTTGATATGAGAAGCTGTTCCTTACCTGGTGGTAACTGCAGTCCAATTGAAATAGTCAAGCTCTTGGAACTTATGTACCCTTGTCATTTCTCACCAGGAGATTGTAGAAACGTATGAAATAACAGAGCCCATGATTAGCCCTCCCTCTCTTAGAAATGAAGAAGAAATGGAGATCGCATGATTCTCCAAGTAAGTGCTTTTCATAAATCAAACCAAATGGGACACAGTGAGTGGATTCCTTGAGCGTGTGGGAGAACTGCAGGGAAAGGACCTGTGACTGACAGGTGTAGAAAAGCTGTGTAAGCAGGGTAACTGTTTAACACCTGGAGCACCTCTGTGTTCTTGATCTCTTCATGGAACAAAACATCACCGTAGTGATCTCTGCAGTAATTAACTGAAAAAAACCCTTTATTTTTACATTTGGTGGTCACTTAAGTGATACTTGAGTTAATTTTTGGACCTTTATACTCATACTTGGAACGCAGTGCTGTGCAGAGTCACAGCTTAGGTTTTGTATTCTCTTTTTGTAACCTACTGACAGCTCTGAGTTAGAGTGTGAAGAAGGACTTGGGGAAGCAGGGGAAGACAATACAGTCAGGTTCCCTCTAAAATCCTTTAAATTATAGGATTGAATGATTTTGTCTCAGTTGTTTGCTGTGTTCCAAATCTTAATGCATATTGCCTTATTGTCTTCTCTTTTTTTTTCTTTCCCCCCAGGTGCCTTAAAGAAAATATTTTAAAGTATTTCCTCCAGAAAAGATTTTATATGTATATATTGTAAAATAAAATCTATTTTTATTGGGACACCTTGACACTTTATACGAGCTGGTTTGTTATACATGTCACAGGGTTATTACCACGTAATTTCTATTTATTATGGCTATGTTTACTACTTTACATGAAGTTTACTGGCACTTACAAGCTTTTATAAACAAGAAATGCTGCCCCCTTCTTTCATGACTTGTCTCTCGCCAGTAGCAGCCTGCAAGTGGAATTTACACAATTACCCAATATCACGGCAGAGGTGGTTTATTTGGATGGTCTTGGGTGCTGCACGAGAAGCTTGATATTATCTTTGTGTTCTTACTCTTCTTGAAATCAGGATGTGACTTCAGAAATTGGGTCTCAATTACAGATAAGAATTCCCTCTCCCTTTTCTCCCAAGTCCATCGTGCGTATTTGGTTTTGCACCTTAGGCAGGACAGCTGCCTGAGGCCAGGCAAGTACTTTCTCCAAAATAAAGTCCAGCTCTATATCCAGAAGATGCTCTTCGGAGGGCCTCTGTCTCTGGAGTTGTGGGGATTTCTTCCTTCCTTTTGTGGTGAGGCTGGGTTTCTGATCAAGCAGAGATCCTCTGCTGCCTTGCTGTTGGCAACACAGCCCAAGTGCGCTTCTGGAGTGGGACAGTAGCAGAGGATCATGGAATCGTTTGGGTTGGATTAAAGATCCAACCTTAAAGATCACCCAGTTCCAACCCTCCTGCCATGGGCAGGGACACCTCCCTCTGGGTCAGGATGCTAAAGCCCCTGATTGAGAGCCCCTTCCGAGCTTACTGGAGCTCCTTCCAGTACTGAGAGGCTGCTCTAAGGTTTCCCCAGAGCCTTCCCTTCTCCAGGCTGAACAACCCCAACTCTCCCAGCCTTTCCTCACAGCAGAGGTTCTCCAGGCCTTTGATCATCTCCATGACCTCCTCTGGACTTGCTTGATCAGATCAAGGTCCTTCCTGTGCTCAGGACTCCAGAACTGGACACAGGGTTTCAGGTGGGGTCTCACCAGAGCAGAGCAGAGAGGTAGAACCCCCTCCCTTGCCCTGCTGGTCCCACTTTGGGTGCAGCACAGGACACCGGTTGCTTCCTGGGCTGCGAGCGCACGTTGCCGGCTCATGTTGCGATACCAAAAGTGCTGGCAAAGAAACTCTTTAAAGCTCATTTTGGAGTTTTAGGAAGCAGCATCTATTATTTCAGTGCTGGATGCATTAGGGAGTGATTCTGTCAATCGTGTAATGAGACAAGAGATGGAACAGAAAATATTTCCCACTTACATGCCTATGTATAAATTTTCCCAGAAATCTTATGCCTATTCTATTACTTTCCAAGGACTAGTTTTGATTTTATTGTGACCTTTACAACAGCCAAATCTACTCATTGGGGTTTTGGAGCCAGCTCGGTCTGACCTTGCTTTCTAGATAAGAAAACCCTACAAACAGAAGGAGATACATCCGTTCAGCACAGACCCTACTGAACACAAGACAAAGAAGTTGTCATTTTTGTTTAAACAGCATCTGGAAAACATCAATTAAATAAAAAAACATGCTGTAAGAAAACGTGCTGTCAGAGGGACATTCTAACTTCAAAAAAATGTTACTCAGATGAAACATAACTGAAGTTTAGTTAGAAAACTTAATTCTACTTCAGCTTAAATCAAAATATATCACTTTTTGTACCAGTAACTGCTGTTTCTACCAGAGGAGCTTCTCATGCTGCTCAGGGCTGCTCCCAGCCCGTGGCCGTACCTGGGATGACCCCGGCGCAGGCCGTGGCCCCTGCCCCGCCCGAGGTTCCTGTGCCCGCGGGGGATGTCAGAGCGCGTTTTCTCGCCTTTGGTCCCCGAGGGCGCGGGCACCGGTGCGATCGCAGCGGGGAGGGAAGGGGGGGGAGCTCCGCCCGGCCCGGCCCCTCGGCTCCCGCGCAGCCTCGGCCGCGCCGCCGCCATGCCGGGCGCGCTGGTGGAGTACAAGGGCTGCGTGCAGGGCTACCGTTGCGGCTACTGCGGCTCGCAGCGCGGCAAGGTGTCCGCCGGTAAGCGGGGAGGGACGCTGGAGGGCACGGGGATGCTGAGGCGGCGGCGGGCGTGGCAGCCGCCCGCACTAAACATGGTGGCGTCTGCCTGCCGTGGAGGCGGCGGAGAAGCCGCTTCCGGTGGGCTCTGCCCACGCTAAACATGGCGGGGCGGGCGGGGAAGCCGCTTCCGGCCTGTGCCCTACCCTCACTAAAGATGGCGGGATCAGCCGGCGGTAAAGAGAGCGGGGACGCCGCTTCCGGTGTGCGCTGCCCTCAGCAAAAATGGCGGCGGCAGCGGCCGCTTCCGGGAAAGCTGGGGCGTCTCGCTGAGCTGAGCGGCAGAGGGGGGCGATGGCGGCCGGGGCCTCGCCCAGCATCGTGGAGTATTTCGGCGGGGAGGAGGGCTGCCGCTGCGGCTACTGCAAGGACGAGACGGGCAACCTGTCCCACGGTGCGGGGCGGGGAGCGGGGGGAGTAGGGAGCGGCGGTAACGGCCTCCCTGGGAAACCGTGCTGGGAGCGGTCCTTGGGAACGGTCCTGGGAATATTCCCCATCAGTTTCAGCTTCGTTGGAAGAGCCCTGGCCCGGCATTTCTGGCAGTTTAACAAAATTAAGGAGCAGTTTTATGTCGTTTTGTTATATCTCCGGGGAAGAGAGTGAGTGGAGAGGTGAACTCTTTAACATAGAAACATGGAAACATGGAAAGTTTTGGGTTGGAAGGGATCTTAAAACCCATCCAGTTCCAACCGACTTTATTTGGCGTAAAAAGTTTCGGGTGACTGAGTTAAACATAGGTTTTTGTGTGTAGAGGCTGTAAAATGTGATATAAAGACACATTATGGTATAATTATATATAATATATGATGTAAAAGAGTTAAAGAATCACGGAATGAGTTGGGTTGGAAGGGGACCTCCAAGCCCATCCAGTTCCACCCCCTGCCGTGGGCAGGGACACCTCCCACTGGATCAGGGGGCTCCAAGCCCCATCCAACCTGGCCTTCAACACCTCCAGGGATGGGGCAGCCACCACTGCTCTGGGCAACCTGGGCCAGGGCCTCCCCACCCTCACAGGAAAACATTTTTCCCCAAGATCTCATCTCAATCTCCTCTCTTTCAGCTGAAAACCATTCCCCTCATCCTATCCCTCCACTCCCCGATCAAGAGCTCCTCCCCAGCTTCCCTGGAGCCACTTTCTGTCCTGGGAGGCTGCTCTAAGATCTCCCCAGACCCTTCTCTTCTCCAGGCTGAACGAGCCTAGAGAAGCAGACTTGTACAGTCATAGCATGATTGTTGATTTTATCCCAAGATTTATGTTGGTTTTGGTCTCTTTCACTGCTAACATGGGTATTGAAATTGGTAATTGATGAGATTTATGAATATGCCAAATCCTTGAAAGTTATCCACTTGGAAGTCACTGTTAACTGCTCAGATTCACAGTGATATTTCTGTAAAACTTGCTGTGTTTTCCTTTTTTATAAGGAAACTGGTCAGTGAGGTGTGTTCCTGTATTGTGTGTTTCAGGTATGTGGGCACACTCGATGACAGTTCAAGATTACCAGGATCTCATAGACAGAGGATGGCGAAGGTAAATGTAAAAAGAAAATACAAAACCACATTGTGACCTTAGATTCAGTGTAGGATCCAGATTTAAAGTTTAGATGTGTGAAAACATTTAACAACATTCCATAAGTAATTGAAATAGAAGTGTTTTTTCAGTGCTCTGCAGCTTTTTGTAACTTGGCACTGCTGAACAGGAACATAATTGGTTTTTCTAGAAAGACAGTATTTTAGTATAGCAGCAAAAAGCTGAAGAACTTGCCTCTTGACTTTTATTATTCTTTTTGTAATATTTTGATATTATTTTAACAAAAGAGCTTGGTCTTTTATTTTGTGGTATAAAACTAAAAAAATCAATATATATTTGTTATTATTTTTAGAAGTGGAAAATATGTCTACAAACCCATCATGAATCAAACGTGCTGCCCTCAGTACACGATAAGGTAAGATCCTCAAAATATACTTCTGTCAGTGATCTGACTGCTTCAGGTATGTTCAGCTGTTTGTGTTTAGTGCCTTAAGTACAGAATGCTTGAAAAGTTTGTCTGCTTTTAATGATACTGTGGAAACCAAATGTGTTTTGATGGGATTGTGCACGGGCGGCTTGGTGATGTCCTGGGAGCGATCGGCAAAGCGTGTGCCCTGGCCTTTTGCTTCTGGGCTCTGATCAGAAGAAGAGTCACAGAATCCTGGGATGGGATGGGTTGGGTTGGAAGGGACCTCAAAGCCCATCCAGTCCCACCCCCCTGCCATGGGCAGGGACACCTCCCACTGGATCAGGGGGCTCAAAGCCCCATCCAACCTGGCTTTGAACACCTCCAGGGATGGGGCAGCCACAGCTTCTCTGGGCGACCTGGGCCAGGGCCTCCCCACCCTCACAGCAAAACATTTCTCCCCAAGATCTCATCTCAGTTTCCCCTCTTTCAGCTGAAAACAATTCCCCCTCATCCTATCCCTGCACACCCTGATCAACAGCCCCTCCCCAGCTTTCCTGTAGACCCCCTCCTGTGGTTGCTCTCAGGCTCACTGGTTGCAGGGGATCCAGTGAGTCTGTACCCCACAAATACTGCTGTCATAGCCCCAATAAGAGAACCTGTTGATCAGATAGGTCTGAATAATTGATAGATAGATAATTGACAGATACGCTTTTCTGCCCTTAGTATCAATACTGAATCTGAGAGGGATAAATGGAAAGTTGCAGTTTATTAGTCCCCCCTAAAAGCTTTTTATGCAGTGCTTGAGGTCACCTTGGCATATTTTAGTGATCATAGTGATAAACACAAAACATGCCATAAAGAATTACATTATGCAGTACTATGCTATATAATAATATTAATTCAAAAGCGTTGATAAAATATTTGACCACTTAAAATAGGGAAATTTAAGTAATCCTTGAAAATACCTGCACCTTGTAACTATTGAAAGTAGTTCCTCAATATTTTTTTTCTGAAATAATCTTTTAGAGAATAAATTATCATATTGTTTTCTTTTTAAGGTGCCAAGCTTTGCATTTCCAGGCCTCCAAATCTCACAAGAAAGTTCTGAAGAAAATGCTAAAATTTATTTCCAAAGGAGATGTTTCAAAAGGAGCAAATGAAGGTGAGAAGTTCTTAGCGTTTAAAAGCAAATACTGGTGTTTGAAAGGAGGTTGAGTCACCATCCCTGGAGGTGTTTAAAAAAATCATAGATGAGTTTTTGAGGGACATGGTTTAGTGGATGATGAGTGAGGTTGGACTTGATGATCTCAGAGGTCTTTTCCAACCAGAGGATGCTGTGATTCTATGATTTTCTTCCAGGTGATTAAACAGTCACACAATCCCAGGATGGTGGGGTTGGGAGTGCCCTCTGGAGCTGCTCCAGTCCAGGCCCCTGCTAAAACAGGGTCACCCACCGCAGGGTGCAGGGGAACACGTCCAGGTGGGGTTGGGTATCTCTGGAGAAGAAGGCTCCACACCTCCCTCTGCCACCCACACAGGGAAGAAGTTTCTCCTCATGTTCAGCTGGAATTTCCCGTGCTCCAGTTTGTGCCTGGTGCCCCTTGTCCTGTCACTGGGCACCACTGACCAGAGTCTGGCCCCATCCTGCTGCCCCCCACCTGTCAGATATCGAGCGGCATTGATGGGATCCCCTCTCAGCCTTCTTGTCTCCAGGCTGAACAAACTCAGCTCTCAGCCTCTCCTCCTAAGAGAGATGCTCCAGTCTCCTCCTCATCTCCATGGCCTCTGCTGGATTCTCTCCAGTAGTTCCCTTTCTTTCTGGAGGTGGAGAACCCAGCACTGGACACAGGACCCCAGATGGGACCTCACTAGGGCAGAGCAGTCACACCCCAGTAATCCAACATCAAAACCAGCTTTGCTCAGTTGTAGTGGAACTTGTGTTGGTTCTGAATCTATGTAATTTTCCTTTTTTGTGTGTGTGTTGGTATTTTTGTGCCTTTGTTTTAGTTTGTTTTGAAGTTGTGGCATGAGATGAGTTGACTGCCCCATTCTAGCTGAGAAAGCAAAACATAAATGAGTCGGTGCTGGGAATTCAGGGTCACAAAGGAAGCTTTCTGTTCTCAGACTATTGCAAACAGTCACTTTATCATTGGAAAACAGTTGGAAAGGAATTAATTTAATGATAATTATGCAAGGTGTGAGCTGCATACAGAGAGAAGTTACCTCATGCCATTTTTAATTGTTCCCAGAAGAGCCTATGGATTCCCTCGCAGAAGAAGCCGTCGCGTGTGATTTTGCCTACAGGAGTGAATCTCACATGGCTCAGTCCGAAGTGACTCCCCTGAGCCTGGATCACACAGAGAGGGGGGAAAATGAAGACAAGGACACAGGAGAAACGAAAGAAGAGACGAATGAACAGAAGGAGGAATCAAGTTCTCGTCAGACAAGTGCAGATCAGGACACGCCAGTCCCTGGGGAGCCGTCATGTTCAGCTAAAATTGTTCATGCACCACCTAAGCCAGGTAGACAAGTTCCTGTCAGAAACTGGAATGTCTGTTGGAATTCTGTCAGTAACTGCAATTTCTGTTTGTTGGAATTCTGTCAGTAACTGGAATATACTGTCATGATTTCCCGTGTTGTTGAAGACAAACGCCTTGCCTAGTGATTCAGTAATTGTTTATTTTTATTCCCTATACTCTTGCCAATTTATGGAGTTATATGAGAGGTGCTGTGTGTTACTTGTTTTCTTAGTTTTTCATGAAAGTTGCATTGATTTCATGCTATTAATTTTTTGGGTTATTGAGAACAGATATTGACAGCTAATAGTTTTCTGTAAGCTCTTTAGGTGACGGTCAGATAGGTCCAAGTTATTGAATCTCATCAGGCATTGGGACCAGTTTCCAGTTGGGGATGCTTTTGTGTGTGGAATAAGTTGTACCTCCAGCTTTCCCTTTCTCCTGTAAGATGTGGTGGCTCAGGCTTTGTGTTCCTGAGGGGTGGTTGTGCCAGACAGAGCGAGTTACTGGGTTAGGTTAGGCCTTAACCTGGGCTCTTGTGCAGCAGTAGGAAACCAGATTGAGACCCAACAGAAATGCCCTGGGTGTTGTTCTTGTATTTATTCATTTCTGTTGTTGACACCCTGTGAATACACCTCTGTGAATAGGGCTGTATTTCCTATGCTTTTATAGACTGTTTGCCACAGACCTAACTGAGTTTGGAAATATATCCAGTGTATTATTGTGGTTTTGTGCCTTAAAGGAGATTGTATAGATTTCTGCTGATTTGAAAAAAAACACCAAACAAACAAAAGCGACAAACCCCCAAACCTCACAAAACCAAAACCACAGGTATTTTGGTCTTCTATAAAGAATGATATTTTCTATTTGAGCTTTGGGAACTTGTCTTGTTTCAGGCTTTGGGTAACTTTTGATTAGAAAAGCAGTGTCAGAAAAGGATGTGAAGTCATGAAAACCTGTCAATTTCTACATTTTTTCCTTGATCTGAAGTTAATATTACATTTCTTTAAGGAAGCACAGTAAATACATAAGGACTTAAGGCATTCACACTCGTTTTGCTTTCTGCTGCATTTATACAATCCTACAGCTCTCCTGTGCCAAAAACTGAAGGCAAATGCTTATTTATTTCTAGAGTTTTGACTGAAACTACATTGAATATTGGTGGCCTTCTTGTAATAATTTTAGTATTTTGGTCACTTTTTTTTTCAGTATGGAAATTATCTCTCAGTCTTGCATTGTCATTGTAAAGTTTTCTGAGATGCTGCCTTTGGGCTGAATTTGAACATGAAGTGGTGGCTGCCCCATCCCTGGAGGTGTCCATGGCCAGGCTGGATGGGGCTTTGAGCCCCCTGGTCCAGTGGGAGATGTCCCTGCCCATGGGGTGGAACTGGGTGGGCTTTGAGGTCCCTTCCGGCCCAAACCATTCCATGATGCCCTAAACCAGGATAATCTCATTTCAACCATCTGGCTGTAATCTTTTTGTGTGATAACTGTTAGGGCTGTGGCACGAGAGCCTGGAATCAGCCTCTGCTTCCAGTGGTGCTGAAGTTTTCCCATGGCTTTTTGTGACAGGGAAGACCACCGGTGTCCCAGCCAGTGGGTGATCCTCTACATGATGGGATCGTGGAGAGGAGTCCTTGAGGAGAAAAAAGGGGTGCTGAGAGCTGGTCCTGCCAGGGTGTGCCTGCAGGGTGCTGTGGGTTGGTTCTCTGGTGTCCTGGCTGTGTTCTTGTGGGACGGGGGATTTCTGGAAGGCAGATGGTAAGAGATGGATGGGTTATTGCCAGAACAGCACTGGAGAAGAAGGTGGAATTGCTGACACGCTCTTTGTGGCCCAGAGGCTGCAGGTGAGGCAGCCCTGGCTTACAGATCATGTTCCAGTTTTGTGTATCCTCTGTGGTGGCCTGCTCAGAAAAATAACAGGTATTTCCTGAACTGGAGTTGGCCAAGATGTGGCAATTAATGTCAGTTTAAATCCTAGCAAAGGCTGGATACTCTGCAGAGTTTCTGCATGCGTTGGGATGTTGCACTAATTCCTAATTGCCGTCGCCTGTTATATATTGGGTCACGGTTTATGAGAGCTTCAAAGTACCTTTTCCTTCACAAAGATTTCTATAGCTTGGCTAATATCAAGGAAAATGATGTTGTTTTGTCCATAATAAGCACTCATTCCCACAGGTTCATGTTTCCACCAGCTTAACAAGGAGTTTTGCATCTGATCAGAAAGGGAGGTTTTCAGCTCAGAAAGGCAGCGGTGCAGCACAGAAGCAGCACTGTTACACATTCCTGGAAAACTCGTCCAGGATTTTTATACATTTTGACTTTATAAAATACATTTAAAACTTTCATAGCCCTCGTGTAGTTTATAGTCCATATAACTTTTATTTGTTGTGCAATTTTTCCAAACCCTCTTGCTTTTTAAGTAATTGGCAAAAAACTTGGTTTTGAGAGGGAACAGAGTGAATGCTGACAGCAGATGGCAGGCTTGGGTAAGGAGTGTGTGTGTAAACCTGCCCTTGCTTTGGGAAAGGTGAGGTGGAGTCTTCAGTTGTGTTAGGAATAACACTGAGTAAAACTGTAAACATGGAAGTGCAGTAAAGAAAGCTTGATACATTGCACTCTGTTTCGGAAAAAATGGGTTACTTTTATAGAGAGGAAATACTCATTAGTGAGCTGCTTTCTTTCTGGAGGTTTTACACAAAATATAAAAGAATAATAAACATATCAGAAAGCTGATTTAATTAATCTTCAATATTTTATTTTAGGGTAGGTGGTGTCACAGGTCAAGTTTAGTTTAAAACTTTCCAGATAGAAAGATGTTTAGTTTTCATCTTGGAAAATGTAGACTTATTCCATAATAAGATTGCTTAATTGCATGTTTATTCATCTATAAACAAAGCAGGGCATTGTCCTGTAGGAATAATGGGCTGTTTCTGCACAGTTTCAATAGAAAAGAAGGGTTGCTTATGTCTGTGTGCACGGTCATTGTTCTAAGAAGTTTTTCTTGGGAACTTCTGGCTTGTAGAAGGTACGAGAGACGAAACAGATCCTGACACAGATGAGGCACTCGTTCTTCAAATGTGTTGGAAGGGGAAAGGTTTAGATTAGACATTAGGAAGAAATTCTTCACAGTGAGGGTGGGGAGGCCCTGGCCCAGGTTGCCCAGAGCAGTGGTGGCTGCCCCATCCCTGGAGGTGTTCAAGGCCAGGTTGGATGGGGCTTTGAGCCCCCTGATCCAGTGGGAGGTGTGTCTTAAGTAAATAACATTTTGTAAGCAGAACATTATGAGTGGTTGAGCTGTTAAAAGTGGAGGTAAACTGATAAACCATGAATTGATCAGTAAAAGACCTTTGAGATCATTGAGTTCAAATGTACCTGTCCACATTAAACCATAGAGTCACAGAATGGTTTGGGTCAGAAGGGACCTCAAAGCCCATCCAGTTCTATGGGCAGGGACACTGGATCAGGGGGCTCAGAGCCCCATCCAGCCTGGCCTTGAGCACCTCCAGGGATGGGGCAGCCACCACTGCTCTGGGCAACCTGGGCCAGGGCCTCCTCACCCTCAGTGTGAAGAATTTCTTCCTAATGTCTCATCTAAATCTTCCCCCTTCCAATTAAAGCTGCTCCCCGTTGTCCTGGGGAGCTGCACCCCCTGATAGTTTGTTGTGCACCCACCTGGTTTTGTAAGGCAATCAAGCAATCCTCTCTGAGTGTGGTGATTTATCCCTCTCAGTGTTTCAAGCTGATCCTGTAGCAGTCTGGATACAGCACATCATTGAACCGTGTTTTCAACAGGAGCTTTTCTTTCTTTCTGAGAGAAAATGTGGTGTAAGGATTCATGGACTGACTTTTCAGTCTTCTTACAGACAGGAAATCTTTTCACCTTAATTTTTAAACATCCCCTTGGCTCAGGGATGGAATCATGGCCAAGGTGTTTCTGTATTAAAGTGCTGCAGAGGAATGATCATTGCAACTTGGCTTGGCTTTGTGCGTTGTTGGTAGCTGTAAACGTGTTAGACCACGTTATGTTCAGACCACAGCCTGCAGTTCATGGTGATTTTAACCATTTCTTTTCAATGATTATGCCAGAACCACTTGTTTGTTGCAGAATGTGGTGTGTAATTCTTTGCCTGTGCCCTTGCAGGGAAAGGGGCTGATCTGAGCAAGCCGCCGTGTCGCAAAGCGAAGGATATACGGAAGGAAAGGAAACTGCAGAAGCTCCTTCAGAACCAGATGTGCACATTGGAAGGCTCTCAACATCAAGCAGGAGAGCAGAGTGTCCTTGCACAGAACTCTAAACCTAAATCAAACCAACCTAAAACCCTTGAAGACTTTGTTTTTGTCTCTTTCCCTGATGATGCCCCACACAAGTTAGAGGTAATGTCTCATTCACTGGTGTTGGAGGTCAATCAAGGAAAATCTGTGGGTAGGGAGTTTGTTAAACATTTAGGGGTTTATTAACTGTGACTTTATGGAGTGGTTATTGTTTAAATCTTGGAGTAGATGTGGAAGGGCATGAAATGTGTGTGCGGTGCAGCCGAGCTTGGTGTAACCACAAGAGGGAACTCGTGCACTTGCAGTCAGATGTGGCAGAGCCCAGTAAGCCAAACAACTGGTGAACTGATTTCATACAGAGCAGCCTGGAAATGAGAGATACTCACTGAGAGAGAGGCAATAGCTGGTTCTGCAGCATAGTAATGCTTAAACTGTGCTAAGGAGTCTTGACAAGAAAGCAGTAACCAGTAACCATTCATTAAATCAAAGAGGTAAGAAGATAGCTGCTCTTTATCAATGTCATCAGTACGTGTTGATATCTCTGGAAGCCCTAAAAGTGATGGTAGAAAATTTTGTTTAGTATACTGGTTGCCATCAGATTTATTAATAGTATGGAGACCATCATCTGGAAGGCTTTTGGGCTTCGTAACCCATAAACCCATTATTTTCCTTTTTTTTGGGGAGGAAACTGGACAACTACCAGAATATCAGTGTTTTCATGGAGTTATTGTTACCAGTGGTGGGATTGGAAGTTAAATTTTTAGTATTGTTTTGATTGTTACTTAAAGAAGTAGCAATGATGACTTGAAAGGTTCACCCTGAATAACTGCCAAGAAGCCATGAAATTGCTCTGTCTCTCTGACTCTGGGATTTGCTGCCAAGTTGAGTAATGGAAGTGTGAAGGCTTTGTCTGGTCATCTTCGTTTAGGGAGAATTAAAGCAGGTTGGTTCCAGCTTCCAGCAGCGATGGGCTTTGCTGCTCACGATGGCTGTCAAGTGTGGTGTTTTGGTTTGGGCTTTTTTGTGTAGGTCAGAACTAATGTTATTTGTGAAAATGGAACCACACTGAAAATGAAGTGGGTTTGGAAATGAACGTGTCCATAAATATGCTTGAAAAAGAAATGCAGTGCTGCTTATGTGATGGCATTCTTGTGCTTAGGTAGCAATCATTTTTACTAAGAATGATTCTTAATTTATAGGGGTTTTTTTTAACATAATTATTTTATTTGTGTGTGTAAAGGCAATGGTGGGAGAGATGGAGAACTTCCCATTACAATTAACTCCTAATTGGATGTGGAAATAGTGTTTCCCCTTCCTCTTTAAATTTGAGAAATATCAAGAAATCCTCTTGGGATTATTGTGAAAACCCACAGTCTTTATTTAAAGGGCGTAGCTATGAGCCTTCCAAATGATACAGTGTGAAACTACAAGAAAAGATTTTTTAAAAGTATAGAAAATCTCTTTAAAAAATCTCAATCTGTGCACCTTTGGTGTTATTTCCTGAAAGATTGAGTAGTTCTACGGGCGCTTCAGTCATCTCCATTTGCAGTCTGAAAACCTTATATATTATTCAGTGTAAATGTAAAAGCCTTCAATAACCTAAATCGAGCTGGAGAATTGGAAGGCTGTGGGCTAATACTGGTTAAATTGTTTGGGGCCTTGTGCAAGAATTTGGAATTTCTCTCTGTTGTGATGTTTGTACGTGTAAGAACATGTAGTTATCGCATGATGAAATATGCAGTTGTTATGTGATATTGTAATAACAAATGTGCTTGACTTCTGAAGGTGAGGGTGGTGAGATCATCTCCACCGAGTCCCCAGTTCAAAGCCACGTTTCAGGAGTCTTACCAGGTCTATAAACGTTACCAGATGGTTATTCACAAGGACCCGCCTGATAAACCAACTGTGCATCAGGTCAGAGCCCAAACGGGTTTTATTGAGTGCAGCTTCCCCTCTGTTTCCTGTGTATTGCTTCTAGGAGAAACAAACATGAATTTTATATCCATTGTGTACTCAGGAGCAGGTAAAATACTGGATCAAATAAAATCAGCATCCTGAAAGTGCAAACTCTTTTCATAGCTCTTTGCGAGCACCGTGAATATTTGGTCTTAATTGCAGAGAGGAAGGTTGAGGAAGTGATGTAGAGGTTCTCATGGGTGAGAGAGGGAGAGGATGAGGCTTTTGGAGGTGCATATTGTCGGCCTTAGAAATGCCCATCTCACCAGAACTAAAACCAGCTGAACCCTCATCCTGATAACCAGTCCCGTTGGCTTTGGTTTGAATGCTTCCCTAAGGAGGAACAGGGCTGACGTGTGAGGGAAGGATTTATCACACATACAAATTGTTGGTGTAAGCTTCACAGAAGTGGCATAAACCTCTTCATTTTCAATTCAAACCCTTCAAGGAATGGTCAGTGCCCTCCATCTAAATTATCCATGGTTTCTGCTTCTGTTCCTGGCCAGGCGGTGTGTAATTGTGCACTGTCAGACCTGTTACTGCTCCAACACTGCTGGGAAAAGAATTCAGGAGTTTGGAGAAACAGTACATGTAGCAAGAACACGGAATGCTAAACTGGGGCATTTAAAATAATGCATTGTAAAAGTCCTTGAGACTGTGCAATGATTTGTTAGAGAACTTGGTCAAAAAAATAGCTTGAATAAGCTGACGCTTTGAAGTGTTCTAGTGCTATGCAATTTTTCTTCTTTACAGACAGTGCCAGCAGTCAATTTGAGCTTAGTACTAATTGTCAGCCTTTCCCTGTAGGAGGATTTTCTTATTACTGTGTTTAACGACTCAGAGGCTTTGAAGTGGGCAGGAGGAGATCTTCCACTGGCCTTGCCTTCAGAAGCGCATTACCTGGTTTTGTGCGCTCTGAATAGTTACACCTGTGTTTCCCTTGCTCTGAAGGTGAGGTTAGTCCCGGTCTCCTTTGAGGACCCCCAGTTCAAATCATCCTTCAAGCAGTCAGCCACTCTGTTTGCCAAGTATCAGATGGCTGTGCACAAGGATGCTCCTTCCGAATGTGGCGAAACGCAGGTACGGATCACTGCATGCGGCTTCATCCTGACATTCACAGTCAAATGATGGGGAATGGAGTCTCTTAGAGTGATTCTGAATACTAAAGTATTGGAGTTCACATTCGGGAGGGAAAGCTTGGTGGTGTTTAGTAAGCTTCTGTGGCAGGCTTAAGCCCAAACTGAGCTGAAGAGACCATCACAATTGAAAAATTAATGTTAGTGGCGAGTTAAGTAGTGCTGCTGTTTGTACGTGGTTGGCAGAAAGGTCTGGAAATGAGGTTCCCCTTGGAGATGGGATGATGATGCAAAAGTGCTTTTTTTGATTGCGAAAGCATCTTCTGCTTTAAAGCTGTTTGAGACCTTTCACACGTTGTTCCTCAATTTTTTGTTGTCTCAGTTTAAGAGTGGAAGGTTTTAAAAATCTCAGGTTTATTCCCGTTTGATCGCTAAGCATCCCTTTCACCGAGAGCTGCCCCTTGCAGCAGGAGTGGGGCAAAGACCTTCCCACCAGCTGGGGGACTGAGATCCAGCGAGGGTGCCTTGTGTGTGAACGCAGCCTGCAATCCTCATTGGATCACTGAAAGCAAAAGTGGTGGGGGGGTTCCTAACCCAGCAGCAATTCTCCATCTCTCTGACAGGTGGCACAACATTTTCATTAGCAGAATTGACAAAGCTGCTACCTCAGGTCTGTCATTTCTACCTGCTGCAGATGTAAGGCTTCAATATTGATCAGCTGTTTGGTCAAGCTTCTGCAATACGTGCAGAAGCAATACCTGGAGAGCTGCTTTCTGGGTACAACGATAAGCTCTTATGATCTTTTCTGAAAGAGCGTTAGGAGAGCTCTTTTGTGAGATCTCTGTAATGCTGCTGTGAAAGCCATCAAATTTATCCTGCTTTGTTTTGTGAAATAATAGGACTCATAATAAGAAGTAGTAGTCTTTGCTCTTTTTATAATTAAAAGCATAAGTTGGGTTAATTATAATAAGGAAAAAATTGGAGACGTGCCGAGAAAGACTGAGTGATTTACTGGATTGGTGCTGGGCATTCTGTGATTGGTCTGAACATTTTTCAGCCCTAGCACTTAAATATAGTGAATATTGCACCGTGCGTCTGCTCTGAGAGCCTTGGTGCTGCAGAGAGGGTGGTGAGAGCTTCATGTGCTTAATCTTTGTTCAAAATGATGGATTTCAATACAGTCGTTACATCATGAAGAATCAAGAGTAGGATCAGGATGGGTGCTTGTAGGTCAGCTCCGTGTAGCTCAGTTGACGTAATCTGTTTGGGTCAGACCTGGGTTTGGTGCCCTCATCACCCATGGATCTCTGGCCGAGGCAGTCTGGAGGAGGACAGGTATAATGACACATTAAGGACAGTTCCTGTTTCCATCACCTTCAGGTGTGAGGTCTGTCCTGGGAGTGGCTGCTGAATAGGAAGGAGATGGGTTCTGTTCACACCGCTCGTACTTTAATGGTTTTCCATGCTCCTCCCTTCCTTGTTTCTGGCCGTAGGCGTTTCGCTGCTCTGCCTTGATCTTCTCTCTCTCTCACATCGCCCTTGTTCACACTGTGTCATCTTCCAGAGGAGACATAGGATCTTCTCCAGTAAATGTACAACTTGGTCTGATGCCGTTGGCTTTAATTTGGGTCCTCCTTTGGCTCTCGTACGTTATCCGTGTGTTCGTGGAACTCTGCAGCTAAGCAGGTATTCCTGTTCTCACCTGTCGGGCACCAAAGCTCTGCCACTTTCATCAAAAACATTTTGTATTTGATCCCTGCAGGAAGTAAACTGAGGAATCCTTTACACAAAACGTATTTTGATGTAGATTAGAAGCATTTTTTTTTAAAATATGGAATTTCTGTGGGAGGAGAATTATCTGAGTCACTTCAAGAATAGCGGTGACCATGTTGGGTACAACTGGTGGAGGTTATTCAGAGGGCGGGTGGATAGTGCTGTTGGAAAGATCTCAGCCTTTTTCTTCTCCTCCCTTTTAGACTTTTTAATGTATTGTACAGACATTACGGAGCCAAGCGGTTCTTGAAGTAAAGGTAGAATGAAATCCTGTCCTGTGCAGAGGACTTTTGATCAGGGCAGTGACAAGTCTGCTTTGGGCTTAAAACTGGCCAACATCCAGGCATTTTGTTGCTCTAAAAATGAAATCTAGCTTTTAATCTGTGCAAGCTGATGTATCTGTGTATGGTAGGTGAGCCTCCCTTTCAGGGAGTCCTGCACACTTTTGTGTTTAGAAAGTTCCTAGTTTAGGAACTTGTATTTGGCTGAACATTTCGTATTCAGGAACTTGCCTACATTTTAATTCAAAATCCAACAAAAATTGTTATAGGACATGTTAACAAGTTCTTTTTGGAATGTATCCTTAGATTGTTGGCATCACAATGTGCTGTCTGCCTATATGAGGTGCTAGAATGGTTTAATATTAACCTTGTGACATTAAAAGGCAATTTTAGGAATGGGTTTAGAATTTTGATGGTTATTTGAAAATAACATTAATGCAGAAACCTATAAAACAGGTCTGAATATCGACAAGAAGGAAGCTGGTTATTGGCTGAGCATGAAAGAAGGCTCTCTCTTTGTACCTGTGCATTGTCTGTGTGTCTTTCCATCAAGATTTTATGTGAGACAGGTGAATAGGTGGTTTCCAGGATTGGGGATGCATAGGGGATCCGTGGAATACTTGACACTAAAGATTACTTTGGGCTCCTGGGCACTCTTTGGTCAGTGCCACCTGGAAACCAGTGGTAACTGGTGTTCCAGTGTCCTTGAGGACTATGTGTCATCTTGAGTTTTGCTTTTCGATCCTTCCTTTCTCTTCTCCGACGGAGGCAGCAACAGCACCAGTTGCAGTGTTTGCATTAACAAGAATCCAGTTGGAGACTTTGCTGGGGACTCCAGTGATGGATTTGGGTGATGCAGTACTGATTCCTCTCTGGTTCAGCAGTTCCTGTTTGTTCTTATGAAAAGCAAGGTAGAAAATCCAGGTGCAATAAGCTTTTCCCATTTCCCAGGGTTGCTGTTGCTCCTGTGATGATGAAATTCGCTTTTTCTGTGGAGCATCATCACAGTCTTGGTGCTGCTCTCACTGGTGAGCAGAAAATATGGTAAAGCAGAAGTGTATTTGCTCTCTGCCAAATAAGGCAACATTCTAGGAATAGGTTTGAGTATCTTATTGCTCCTGGAATCAGAGATAATTTAGCTTGTGAGTGAAATTGTTTCAAATCTCTGTTTTTATCTTGACATAAAAGCTTACAACTGCTTTCTGCATAGGCTTTTGACTATTGATTATCCCCTTTTCAATCAGTTTGTCTGCGTAAATCCAACTTCCCTTGGAAATCCCCTCACCCCTCTCAAACCCCTTTGGTCAGTCACTACAGGATTTCAGCTTCAGAACTGACCTGGTTTTCTCGGCGCTTGGGGCGCAGTCAAGTCCTGGTGTTACGCAAAGTTGTTGGCACCCAAGAGTATTTATGTCAGTGTGTTCCTAGTGAGTTGAATTGTTGTCCTGAGGGAAAACATAGCAAATGATTTTCTCATTAAAAGTTGCTTCATAATAGTTGCTTTTAAATAGTGCTGTGGAAAAACTGCTTTTACAGTTCTTCTCTGTGGGAACATCAAACCTTGTTATGCTGCTGTGTGAGTGCAGTCATCCACTTTTCTAGTGAAATATGTACTCTTGTCTTAAAAAGAGCTGTTGGGAGAGATCAGAAGAGTTAGAGGGAACCTCAGCAGGTTATTAAGCAGTTAAACTGAAATAGCTTCTGGCTGGGGTGAGATGCAACCATGGACAATCAGTGTTGGACAGGCTTATCCAGGGCTGCTCCTGGATTAGCCCACTGCCTCAACTGCTCATTTTTTGGAAGCTGTGGAAACGTGCGAGGGAAGAGCCTGTTCAGGAGTTGATCACATGCTGTGTGTGTCTTCTGGCCTTTATGGAAGCACTGTGCACGAGCGTTCTCCTCAGGCTCCAGTCCTGTTCAGTGGCTGGATCTGTGTCTAACGCACAAAGGCCACCGATGGAATCGATTGCAAGGATTTCTTTTCATGTCCACAAGTTACTTGCTTGAGTTTTTTTCTGCTTGCATGGTGATTAGATTTATTTTGTGAAATGAGTCAAGCTTCAATGAAAAAAATGAAATCATGTAAGCCTGAAAAAGGGAGACTTGAATAATGAGGAGGTGGTGGGCTGAGAATCTTTTTGCTGAGCAGGCGTTGTTTCCCTGTAGGAGGCCCCAGTAGGATCATTGGAAGAGCAGTTGAAGCACAAATGATAGAACTGATCAGCAGACCAAGGACCATAATTGTATGAAAGACAGTTTGTCCATCCTTTTTTCTTCATTTGTCATAAGAAATATAATAAATCATGAAATAGTTTTGTTTAATAAGAAAAATGGACAAATGTGGGTTTGGAGCCTGTATTTTTTTTTAAACTGGATAACTTTTAATAGCATTTGGTTATATTTCTGGGAGAAAAATGTGTAAATTAATGTGTAGAATAACGATCAGAGAATCGGATGGATGAGTGAACTTCTTGAAATACCCTGATAAACCATTGGCTGCAGTGCTGGTGCTCAGCAGTGCTGGTGGAAGCTTTCCCTGCAGCTCATAGAATAGAATCATAGAATCACCTGAACTGGAAGGGACCCAAAAGGACCATCAAGTCCAGCTCCTGTCCCTACACAGGACACTCCCCACACTCACACCGTGTGACTGAGGGCAGTGTCCAGATGCTTCTGCAATGCTGCAGAGTGGGTGCTGGGACTGCTTTCCTGGGAGCTGTTCCAGTGCTTCACCAGGGGGAAGAACCTCTTCCCAGTGTCCAATCTAAACCTCCCCTGGGAGGCTGTTCTGGTTTTACTTCAGGAAAGAGAAGAATGTGAGAGTGTGCAGGCAGTATTTTGTGCTTTAGCTCTGTAGAACTGCAGTACAACAATCTGGAAACAAGGTAGAAACGCAATAAAGAACCAAGACAGAAGCAGTAACTTGGTCTGAGGGCGTAGGCTGGACCCTCAGATGAGAACATGGGATTTAAGGAATCTTATTAATCATCTGCCTTGCTGAGAGCGATCTGTATTTGCAAATGCTTCACCTCTTGGTCAAAAGCAGAAATACCTGCATTTCTGTGTCAGAAAGGCAGGGAGGACTTTGGAGAATCCAACTCACCTGGGAGATGCTGTGATCCAGCACTGCCCCAGCTTCAGGAACATTAACAAAGTAGGTGTAAATGGATATGGAAATGGTTCAGAACATTTTGCCTCCTGAATATCTTGTTGAGTTTTATGGGAAGTGTCAGAATGGATCGGTCGCTGTTTAAGTGATGGATACAGATGTGGAACTGTGCAGCTCTGGGGGCAGAGATTGTGAAAGAAGTGAATGCAGTGAGAACTTTCATCCCAAGAAGGAAAATGTTTGATCCCAGTGATGTAACCAACAGTGAATTTAGATAGAACAGGGGATATCTCTGGCAGTTCTCCTTTCTAAGGATTCATCTCACCAGAGGCATTGCATTCTGACCCAGTGGTATCTTTTTTAAAATGCTTTTTGAAACCAATTATAGAAGCTGTCAGCACATTTTATAGACACACACACATTTGTATCTCAACGCTCTCTCTAGTTTAGTTCTTTAGGTGCTTCCAGGTCCTGTGCTGCAACTGTCATTCCAAACTGAGTTTTCCTTATAACATTGTCATGTAAAAATATGAAATTCAGCCTTTTTTCTTCCCACCTCTTCTTTAGTGAAGGTAGTGATGGATCTGAGTGGTGTAAAACACTGATACAACACATATAGTCCATTAATGGGATTTTTAGGCTTTAAATCTTTTCTTCAGTAGTCTTTATCTTAAGGAACATATCTGCAGCTACAGCAGCTACAAAACAATTCCATAAAAGATCATTCTACAGTAGTTTCCAGAAGGAGCAAGAGGGAACAGTTCGCTGCTCTTTAGACCTCCTGAAGCAAACCTTTTATTTAACTTCTCATGAGTGTTTTATGACTACAAACTTGTAGGAAAAGAAGTTTGTGTCTCCATTCCCTCTGCAGAGCTGGCTGGACACTCTCTCTGCTTTGTGCTTGAATAAATATTTGTCTTGGAAGAGAAGAATTTCAGCACACACAAAAGCTACGCTGTTTGGAAAGGTGCAAAAAATTACTGAAATAGGGATAGTGGGGGTTTTCTTTCTGAGGTTTTTTTTAATTGCCTCCCAGAAATCCACTTGAACTAATATAGAGTCCTGAGTGAGACGTGGGAAATGCCAGGGAGCACATTCCAATCGATTCGAAGCTGATAGCAGCAGCGAGTTGCACAGTGTTAGGTCTCTCTAACCCAGTTTTCTCTTTCTTTCCTTATTTTCTAGTGAGAGAAAACTTAGAAATCTGTGGTTATTTGTAACTTTCTGTAGCTTTTTATAATGCTCTTGAATCCATTCTTTGATCGTTTGGGTGCACGGCAGCACTGATCCGATGGTCACCTCGTAGTGGCCAGGCTGCTGCTGTGGCTCTGTGTCCGTGTCACCTCGAGTGCTGGGGTCAGTTTGGGCCCCTCAAGAAGGACCCCTCACTACAAGAAGGACCTTGAGGGGCTCAAGCACGTCCAGAGGAGGGAATGGAGCTGGGGAAGGGGCTGGAGAACAAAGTCTTAGGATGAGTGTCTGGGGAAACTGGGGCTGTCTAGTCTGGAGAAGAGGAGACTGAGGGGAGACCTCATCGCCTCTGCAGTGGAGGTTGTGGTGAGGTGGGTGTTGGTTCTTCTACCTTGTAACAAGTGATAGGATGAGAGGAAGTGGTCTCAAGTTGTGCCAGGGAAGGTTTGAATTGGATACTGAGAAACATTTCTTTACTGACAAGAGTAGTGAAGCCCTGGCAGAGGCTGCCCAGGGCAATGGTGGAGTTTCCATCCCTGGAGGAGTTCAAAACCATGTGGCCGTGTCACTTGAGGACGTGGGATTGAGCTGACGGTTGGACTGGATGAGCTTAGAGGTCCTTTCCAGGTCTTTATGATTCTGTGTCATTGTGTGATGTCAGAAACCCACTCACTTCAGAAAGTTAGGGAGCTGCTGGTGAAGCCGCTGCTGGTTTCACGTCCAAAGCGTGTGAATATCTCCTCCCCCTTGTCAAAGGAGGCAGGTGTTCCCACTCTGGGTTTATTACAGCTCTTTAAAGCTGTGTGTGAGGCTTTGACTCCAGAAAAGAGCTTTGAATTGACCCAAACCTACCTTTTCTTTTCCTGCCTCTTCCCAACTTTGATTTCATTCTCAGCAATGTATTCCTATCTCATTTTTATTGATTATGTTTAAACTATCGTTCTCTTGGTTCTTTTTGGCAATTGTCATTAGTCTGTATCAAAGCAAAAATGTTGCAGATTTCATATATATTGAAAAGCTTTTAAAAACCTGAAGTTTATGTAATTCAATTTGAAATTAAAATTGGAAAGGCATGCCTTTGTGAAAGGAATTTCAATAGCGCTTGTGTGACAGATTGATGTATTTTACATGCATCACCAGCTCTTTACTCTGTTTCTTTCGTGGTTTATTGAATCAGTTTTGAATTGTGCTCATCGTATAAACTTGCAGTATTAAAATGAGTTTGTTTAGAAACTGAATCTTACATTTACTTCAGTTTAAATAAAAGTAGAGATGAGGTATAAGCCTCGGTGATGATGGAAGTAATCTGGATCTGGGGGTGCAAGGGGAGAGTAGGGGTTGAGAAGTTAACAGCAGAGCTGGATCTATTCATTACTGCAATTCAGAATTTATTAAATGAATTTATTAATTCAATTCGGAATTTAATTCATTAATTTATTAAATTAAGAATTTATTGAATTCTCCAGCTCTGTGTGTCAATTAACTCTTCCTTAAAAAAGCCCCAATAAAAGCACAACAGAAAATGGTTGAGTTTGAGGGTATTTGTTTCTTAATTGACTTCTAGGGAAGATTCCCAGTCTTCCAGAGTTTCTTAGGACTCCAGTAAGAGAACTGCCTAACTGGAGAACTTCAGCAAGTGCCCACAGGTGACATAACATCTGTCAAGACTTGCAATGCGTTTTTCCACGTGCGATTGTGCCACAAATCCGAGTGCAGTTCAGGATGTTCCCTGGCACCAGTACAGATGTCACAGAAGCCCATCATCCCCAGCAAGGAGAAGTTATGCTGAGGTACACTTAGAAATTCCTCCCCAGGCCGAGGGATCGTAGAGCAGGGCCTGGAGAAGGGCTAAAAAGTGGCGTTGGCTCAGCTTTCTCACTCGTGGGGCTGGGCTGGCGCTATAAAGCTAAAGTTACCGATTAAGAACTATTGGGGGTCTTCTGACAGGAAAATTAATAACACGTGGTTTATATTTTCTGAAGCCTGTGCAGTCTGAAATCACCGCCTGTAAGGAGTGATGTGCTCAGAGTGGAGGAATTTGTGCCTCTGTTCTTTTTTTATGGGAACATAACTCAATAATTCAATTTTGAATTACTTCTTTTTTCTCTTTGTGCATTATCTGTTTTTCTTTTCTCTCCCCCTATCCACCAAACCAAAAAAACCTCTAGAATTTGGCTAAGATACCATTCATTTTTCCAAACTCTGAGTCATTTGGAGCGCTGCTGACTAGACCTGGAATGGTTCATTATGGGAAATGCACGATCCCTTGCCTTCACAGCCACCTTGTAGAGCAGCGTTCCTGCATCCAGGCTGGGTCCCAGCGTTTGCCGTTCGTCCACAGACCAGGCAGTGCTCTGGGTTTGGGGGGGAAAAGTCTGAAACACAACTTCTGCAGAGTCTTCATTCTTTTAGCACCAGCAGAAGCCTTCGAGAAGGTGGAGGTTCAGTGTTCGCTCTGAGTACAGTGGGAATGATCCAGTTAACATTTGTAGATGGATGGATGTATCTACCAAAGGCTGTGGCTTTATTTGTGAAAATCTGCTTTGCAGCACCTTTCGAAAAAAATACAAAGCTTTAATTCCTCAGGATGTGCAGAGGGTTTGGTTCTAAGTCAGCAATTCACAATATTAGTGCTTTTTATTGTTACCTGCCTTCCTCTCCTTCCCTGGGAAAACGGGATGGCTGACCAGGAATCACCACAGCTTTTCTATTCTTCTTTAAGTAGTATAATCTTATTTAATTAATCTCAGAAATTCATAGAATTCTTAACAACAACATCTTAACAGTTATCAGGTTTTTGCAGGTGTGCATATCTATTATTCTTACCAAACTTCTAAATCCAGGTTCCTGTTTACTGTTCCTTTGCAGTTTGGGAACTGCTGGTTTATTAAATCCCCCGGCTGTTACAGGAGGGGGATTCAAACTGTGACACATAATGGGCTTGTAACGAAGGAGGCTTTGGGGGTTAAAACCACACCAGAACAATGTAACATGTTTAATGTGGAGTCCACTAATAGGGAAGTATTTGTATTCAATAAGTGAATTATGGTAAATAAATAAGTATTATAGTTTATTACTCTTAGACTCCCCAACAAGCGCCAGATCATTAAAACCTTGCCTTTTTAAATGATTACCTGCAGCACGTGATGCATTAAGAATTGAGTTTCAAACATGCTTGCACTTTCAGGAAGTTGATTTTCTTCCTGTTCTTTAGACTTAAACCAGGCTTGCTTATGGTTTTGAATGGAAATAGACATAGTCAGTTTGTATTGAGAGGTATGTGGGCCCTGACCCCTGTGCTTTAGGGATGGGACATTGTTTCCAGGAGCAGAATATGGGAAAAGCCTCCCTGTTGCAGGCAGTGACAGAGAAAGGGAATGTGTGTTTTGGAATTACAGAGCTCAGGACCAGACCTGTGTTATGAGGGGTAATGCTCTGGCATCACTTTAAAAAAATATTTTCTGTTTTATGGAATGGATGCTCTGGGTGGTTGATTATTGTATTCATTTGTGCTTCTAAACAAGACAGAAAGTGGGAGGCGGGTTACGGAAATTTGGGTTTAACTCTTAAAATCTGATGATGTTTTCCAAACATATGGTTTTGAAGGAGTGAGTTTGTCTGCCTGGTGGTGTGTCCTGCAGCGTTGCTAACATTGTCCCTGTTTTTGTGCTCTGCATGTCTGGACTGTCTTCCTGGGCCCATGTCTCTGGTGGATCTCCCTCGCCCAGTTCACGCGGTTCCTCTGCGACTCTCCTCTGGAGGTAGGTGCTCCTTCTAGGTGCAGGGCTCGGGGTGGAGGTGTTCTTTCCTCTTCACTCCCTGTAGACAGCAAACATTCCATTATAGGTAGTGTAGAAGGGGGTCTGAGGACTCCTCTGCTGGATAATGGCTGGGTAATGAGCTGCCACTGAATTTCACAGTGACAGTCTTGGAGGTACTTTTTATTAGACAGTGATGTTTATTTTACAGTTTGTTTTTCAGCCTTACAGTACCTGAAGGGGCTCCAGGAAAGCTGGGGAGGGTCTCTTTACAAGGGCCTGGCGTGACAGGACAAGGGGAAACGGCTTTAGATTGGAAGGAGGAAGATTTAGATTGGACATCAGGAAGAAATTCTTCATGATGAGTGTGGGGAGGCCCTGGCCCAGGTTGCCCAGAGAAGTGGTGGCTGCCCCATCCCTGGAAGTGTTCAAGGCCAGGCTGGATGAAGTTTGGAGCCCCCAGTGGGAGGTGTTCCTGCCCGTGGCAGGGGGATGGGACTGGATGGACTTTGATGTCCCTTCCAACCCAAACCATTCTATGATTCTATGATCACCTCACTAAGGGACAGTAGCGTAAAGCACTGGGTCCTTGCTGCTTGTGATTTGTCTTTTGGAAGAAGTGAATATGTTACTGAATAACTTGCCAAGTGTTTATTTAACTCACTCTGAGTTAAAATTTCAGGAGAAATGCTGTCGCTTCCTTTCAGGTAAACAAACTGCTGTGAATTTCTTGCGCTGTCTTTCGTGTTCGTCCTAAAGAGTTAAGCACCGTGTGACGGTAATGAAATTGTCAGGTTATAGTAATTATGCTGGTAATTTGATCTGTGGCAGCTTGAATGAATCCATGTGTGGAGGGTTTGTTGCTTTTCTCTGCGAGTCTGCTGCCCTCTGCATTCCTGAGAGCTGAAGAGTAATAGAGCTCATTAGACTTTATAGGAAAGGGGCTTTTATCACCTCGTCAACTCAGGCAGCAGACTGCCATTATAATCTTAATTTTGTGTGGCTACGTAGATGTTGATGCACGCTTCCCTGCCAGGTTTATACCAGTGTTGTTTCTTACAGACACTTTTTATTGACATTTTGAAGTTTGAATGAAATTTTGTGTGGCACCACTGCAGATGTCTTCAATTAGGGGGAGTTAAATAAAAGGGGTTGTGTATCAGAGGCCAAGGGATTCTTGAAATTCTTCATTCTGGATCAGTTGCCACAAACGAATCCAGTAGTGAGCAGTCTGTTTGCTCTTTTGAACAAAAATAATTTAAAATCAAATTTAAACTTTACACGATTTCGATTTGTAATTTTTTGAATTTTTAATGCTGTTATTAGCTGCAAAACAGTACAAACACCCAAATTCTTCATGGATTATTATTTCCTCAGTTTATTATACTATTTAGTTTCAGTTTTGGCTGTGGGGTCTGGCATGGAAAATATATAGTTTAAAAAAGATACATTTTTAGTAGCAGAAAACAAGTCAATTTTCTAGCAGTAAACAGTATGTAAAGAGAATGCTTTGATTCGTCCTTTTGTCTTAAAAGCTGCATCCAAGCGTTTACCCCTCCAGCACCTGACACACTCAGATGCTGCCCTGTGTGGAGAGGTGTGGTGATAGTGATCCTGCAGAGGAAAATGGCTTTACAGGAGTCTGAACCACAAACGAGGGTGGCCCGCTGCTGCCTTGCTGCCAAAGTGGGAGTGTTTATGGAAGGAGGGCACAGGGAAGATGGGAACTGCCCTGGGTGGGTCCTTGGTGTTGGTGCTGGGTGAGTTTAATAAGTCCAACTGTCGGGTACTTCATTTTGGACACAACAATCCATGCACAGCTGTAGACTGGGGACAGAGTGGCTGGAGAGTAGTCAGGCAGAAAAGGACCTGGGAGTGCTGGTTGACAGGAAGCTCAACATGAGCCAGCAATGTGCCCAGGTGGCCAAGAAGGCCAATGGCATTCTGGCCTACATCAGGAATAGTGTGGCGAGCAGGACCAGAGAAGTTATCGTCCCCCTGTACTTGGCAATGGTCAGGCCTCATCTTGAATATTGTGTGCAGTTCTGGGCCCCCCAGTTTGGGAAAGATGTCAGGATGCTGGAATGTGTCCAGAGGAGGGCAACAAAGATGGTGAAGGGGCTGGAGCACAAGCCCTACGAGGAGCGACTGAGGGAGTTGGGGCTGTTTAGTCTGAAGAAGAGGAGGCTCAGGGGAGACCTCATTGCTCTCTACAACTACCTAAAAGGAGGGTGTAGTCGGGCAGGGGTTGGTCTCTTCTCTCAGGTGACCAGTGACAGAACCAGAGGGCATGGACTCAAGCTTCGTCAGGGGAGCTTTAGGCTTGATGTTAGGAGAAAGTTCTTCACTGAAAGGGTGATTGTCCATTGGAATGCGCTGCCCAGGGAGGGGGTGGAGTCGCCGACCCTGGAGGTGTTTAAGGGGAGACTGGATGAGGCACTGAGTGCCATGGTTTAGATGATGGTTGGTGTTAGTGTTGGTGTTGTGTTGGGTCATAGGTTGGACTTGATGGTCTCAGAGGTCCTTTCCAACCTTGTGATACTGTGAGTTAGAGGGGTGTTCTGGGCCACGACGTCACCAGTGGTCACCTCTGTGCTTGTCCTGCTCAAGCTGCTCCATCTGATGTTGGTACAGGGGTTGGAATGAGCCTCGGCACTTGCACTCACCACGGCATCACACAGCCCAGTGGTGGGGCTTTGGTGGTGCTTTGCTTCCAAATCCTCCTCTGATTGTTCTTTAGTCTTTCTCCATCTTGCCTGATGCTAAACATTAAATCAGTGCTTCCATCAGACTGCTCTCTGAAGCATCTTTTTGAGTGAGTTACTGATTCACAGCCATTGTTTTGGGTGTGTTTAGCAGTGTATTTTCCCCCATGCATCTATGAACATTTGGTACTTCCTCTGCCTTTTTGATCACTCGTTATGGAGGGGTCTTTTTGCAGTTCACACTCAGCTCTTGTTTAACCATCTTGAATACTTTTAAATTATCACTTTGGTTTGCTGCAGCATTGTTCAGACTTCAGCAAGTCAGGTACCAGCGTGGAGAGCAGAGTAGGTCCAGTGTGATGGACAGTGAGCTGCTTCCCATCGTGTAAATGATCACTTGCTCTCAGATTGTTTGCTTTTATCCATATTGAGGTGCTTTTGAATCCTAAGGAACTGGAAGGTGTTTTTGAATCTAGATTTTTACTCTTTGATAAGCACATCAGCTTCTGCTCTGCATTATTTTGTTTATTGGTATGTGTTCAGTTTTAGGAGATACAACAACAAATGATGAGGTTCCAGGTCTGTAATTCCCAGGATCACCTGCTGTAGAATGTCCTGTTTTAGTCCCATTTAACGAACTGCTCAGGACTAAGTCAAAACTCATTTCTTTGAGATACCTTGGCAAATTGCCTTTTTTTTTTCCTCATAGTGGTGTAGACATCACCATGTCTATGTGGTGATGCTCCAGCTCTTCTGCTGTTGAAGCCCCTCGTACCCTCATGGCTTCACCAATCTTTTTTGGCATTTCAATCAGACTATTGCTGTCCTGATTAAACAGTCGACAGCGTAGCTCAAACGTTGCACTTCTTCAGTAAGTACAGAGTTAGCTCTGTAGACGGTGTCTGACATTTTGATGTGGTGAGTTTATTTACTTGTTTGATATGGAACCACAGAACTGTTCAGGTTGGAAGGGACCTCTTTTGAGATCACCTGGTGCAAACCCCTTGCTTGAGTAGGGTCAGCTGGAGCGGCTTGTTCAGGACCATGGGTTTTGAAGGTCCCCAAGGATGGCAACTCCACAGGCCCTGTGAGCAGCCTGTGCTGTTGTCTGACCTCCCCCTCGGTTAAACCTGTTTCCTTCTCTTCTGATTGGATTTCATGTGGTTTAATTTGCATGCGTTGCCTTTTGTCCTATCAGAGGACTGTGAAGAATCTGGATCCCGTATCTTCATTCCTCCCATCAGGGATTTCTGCATCACGAGATTTCCCGTTGGTCTGTTCCTGAGGCTGCAGAGTCCCAGCTTATGCTTTCCTCAGGTGGTCAAGCACCTTCACTATCTTTATGGCCCCTGTGGACTTGTGTCAGTAAGCCCTTATCTTTCTCATCCTGAGGAGCCCAGTCCTGGTCCAGTGTTGCTGATGGAGCCTCCTCGGTGCTGAGCTCACCTCCCTTGACCTGCCAGCACGCTCTGCCCAGTGCAGCCCAGGATGCTGCTGGCCTTTTTGCTGGCTTTCTCTAATGCAGCCACACAGAGCTGTCTCTCTGCTGACACAGCCTCTATTTGTAGGCAACTTTCACAACATCTCTGCAAATCCCTGCTGAAAGGAGGACGTGGTGGTGAAAAGGAGATACATTGCTAACCAGGAGATAGAAACCTATCGCATTGCAGGTTGTGTGTTTGCCTTTGGGAAAGAAACTGCTGGCATTAATCAATTTGTTGGGAATAACTTCCACTGAAGTGCAGAAGTCAAGGATTTGTTGGCTTTTTTTCCTTCTTTGCGTAAGGGATGGCGTGGATTTTTTAGGTTCTTCCCTCTGTCCACAGCAGAGGGGGAAATGGAAAAGTTCAAAGCAGGAAATTTCATTAAACGTTCCAGAGAAAAATAATGGTGTGGTTGTTGTGGTCAGGACCCATTGTCAGTGGGTGAGGGTGCAGTGCCTTGTGCCTTGTCTGACAGAGGGTTAACAAGTGCAATTCCAATAATAATAATAATAATAATAATAATAATGTAGGAAGAGATCTCTTAAAAGTAAAATGAAAGACCAATGTTCTTTGAAGAAAATTAAGTGCTCTCACCGTCATTGAAGGTCAATTATAAGCAGTCATTACACTGAGTTGTACTAATTGAGGCAATCTATAATACCAGCTGCTATTAAAAATTTAAATTTTAATAACGTTGTAAAATGTGAACACTCAAATGTGTTCATGGTATAATTAGCAGAGTATGAGGAGAGGTAGAATTCACATGATGGAATATATTGTATTTTTCTCTGCTCTAATCTAAACATCAGAATTTTTGTCCTTCCTTAGCTCTTATTTTGTTGATCGTTTCAATGTAATCAGATTATAATAATTTGTTGTATTGAAGTTTGGTATAAATTGTTAATTTTAAATACGTGGGTCGCTCTGGATTGACCTCAGAGCCAAGGTAGAGTTTCAGGTAGATGAGCCCAGCCCGTTCCGGTGGGGTTTGCTCCCTTGGTGTATTTTCCATCACCTTTGACAAACATGTCCCAGGTGGACGTGTCAGGAGTGTCAAATGGTGTAACCTGCTGCGGGAAAACGTTTCATATTCCAGATTTGTTTCATGTCAGTTTGCCTGGGTAGCGCCCGCGAGGGCTCCGGGTAAAGGAGTCGAGTGTTCGTGATGGAGAAATCGGAGAGAACCTAATCCTTACAGGCATTACAAAGGATTACATTGTATGAAAACCTTTCAAGGAGGAGGAAAATGTTAGTTTTTTAAATGTTATTTGCTTAAGGTAATGGAGATCCCAGAAGGTTTTGCCTGAGATCAGTGCTGTGCTTGTTCTGTTTGTGACAGAACATTGGCTCTTTGTGTGCGGGACGGGGCATCGTAGCTGCGTCAGAGAAACAAGTGCAGGTCGTGCCTTGCCAGAGCTCCTGAGCTGGTGCCAGCGCTCCCTGAGCAGAGCTCTGGGGACCAAACCCCCCGAGGAGTCTGGAGGAATGGGGTCACACATGGGCACAGCATCCGCTCAAGACAGTGCAGGGACAGGACCAGGGGAAATGGTTTTAAGCTGAAAGAGGGGGTATTGAGATGAGATCTTAGGAAGAAATTCTTCACGGTGAGGGTGGGGAGGCCCTGGCCAAGTTGCCCAGAGAAGTGGTGGCTGCCCCATCCCTGGAGGTGTTCAAGGCCAGGTTTTGATCCAGTGGGAGGTGTCCCTGCCCATGGCTGGGAGTGGGACTGGATGGGCTTTGAGGTCCCTTCCGACCCAAACCATTCCATGTTTCCAGAATTATTCTGTGACTGTATAACTTTGCTTGGAGTAAAAATCTTTCCGTGTTGGCTCAGACTGTCTTTTTTTAAGATCCACTAAGTCCTACATGGTAAGTTTTTGATGAAGAGAGAAAATCTGTTTTAACTGAGCCTTACTTCAGCTGGTCTGTGTTCTACTCCCAACCACATTTCCCCAGGGTTTGCAGGAGATGCATCATTTTTTTCAGGTAGCTGAGGGGAGAACTCAACCTGTCCTGGGAAATCCTTAGAGAATCTGTTACTTGACTGTGTCCCTGCTTAGAAGTTTTACTACTGACCGTGTGATTCATTTGGCTCTGCTCAAAAGCTGAGGCAGTTCTGTGAAACTGTAACTGTTGAACAAGTAGGCTGTGCCTGAAGGAGGAGAAAGGCAGTTTAGTCTTTTGCTGTCCAAGTCTAATATCCTTGTATACTGCAGATTTGGCTCTCAAATGTTTAATGCTTTCTCTTTTACAGCCTCTGCAACTCCATATCTAGTTTTGTGATATGTAACTATATGAAAATGCAGTTGTTTAATTATTTGGTATTTATTTTGAGACTTACTGGTTGGGTAAGTCAGATGAAATGATTTTAGTTTGATTGCTTTCTTTTGACACATGTGGTACCAATCAGGGTAACTCCCACTGCCCATCATCTCCCCAGCCAGCGCTACTGTATCGCGACACGTGATTAAACCCACCTTCTGTCCTTGCAATGCGGAGCAGTCAGTCACAGCAGGTGACAGACTGAGTGAGAAGCAGCTTCCTGAAGATCTGACAATGTGGTGCAAAACACTAGATGGATAATTAAGTTGAGCACAGTGGAATTCAGAATTACAGTAAACTTGACGTGGGAGAAAACAGTGTGCCAAAGCTGGTTGTGTAATGCAGCGTAAATTAGAAGGTCATTTTCTTAATGAGAAGCATTGGTTTCTGGCTGTAGGTGTTCTGCCCCATCAGGAGACATTCTTCATTGCACTTCACAACCACCACGTGCAAGGATAGCGAGTCCCTCTGTGTTTATGCAGAAGGTTCTGTGGTGTGGGTGGAGAGGCAGCTCCGTAGATTCTGTTGGGAGAGAGAGCTTCAGGTTATTACGTAAAGGTTGTTTTGTTGGTGATAAAGAGTAAACATCACAAAGAGTGAGGTGTTCGGTTCTTTCTATAAATGCTCTTCTCATAAAACTTTAGTGGCACTCAGGAGCTGAGTTTCTGTGGCTGAAGCACTTCCAGTATCTCGGGGAGAGAAACAGTGGCGTTCCTGCCATGGCAGAAGGTGTTGGAGGAGCTGGACAGTCTCTGCCAGCTTTGAGAAGTGTCAGCGCAATGTAATGTGATGCCTGGGTTTCACCTTCTTGCTTCTGGGCTTTGTCTTCTGTGGAAAAGTGGGTCAAGGGGTAAAAAACAAGAATACCTGCAGAATTTGTAACAGTGGACTAATAACTTGGTGAATCCCATTGTTGTTTTGTCCTCTCAGTGCTACAAAAGCTTGGTTTGCAGGTCTGTGTCTGCCAGGGGTGACAGGCAGAGGTCACTGATCACGAGTGCAGTGATGGTCAGGCCTGGTGCTGTGAGCTCTGGTTGTTTTAAGTACTTCTCCAAGGCCTTCTTTCCAAACATGGAGAGCAGGAGGAATTTCTCACACTGTTTACTTTTGCCTTAACATTCTTGCTGAGGTTGTTCCTGTGCCACAAGTCCACCTGTCTGACCGTTACACCCCGTGTTGTTTCTCCGTAGGCAGAGGATGCGCCCAGCGGGCCCGAGAGCGGTTACGGTTCCTTCCACCAGCAGTACTGGCTGGACGGGAGGATGATCGCCGTGGGTGTCATCGACATCCTGCCCTCCTGCGTGTCCTCTGTCTACCTGTACTACGATCCAGACTACTCCTTCCTCTCTTTGGGGGTCTACTCTGCCCTGCGGTAAGGGGGAATCGTCATTGTCTGCTTCAACGTCATCGTAAGAACTGATAATTCCTTCTCAGCCTGAGCTTTTATTTCCAGTCTGAGCATACCCTGGTAACACAATCTCTAACAAAGTGCTTGTGGGTTTGGTTTTGGTTTTTCTTTTCATTCTCCACAGCCGATTGCATTCCAAATACATTTTTAATCTTCATCCTTGAGTTGGGGTGTGTCTTCCCAGCTAGGCAGGTATAGTTTTGAAAATTAGAAAAGCACTTAAAAATGAAATACCTGGGTTTTATTGCCCCTGAAAATAATTTAGTATTGGCTGGTTTCAGCAAGAAAAGGGCCCTTTTTATGTTTGAACAGAAATAATTTTTCCTTTGACCTTTTCCTTAGCCCAGTCACCAAATGAAATTAATCACTTTTATGGTTTTATGCACATTGAGACCATTAAAACTGAGCACCTAAATCCTGTTGTCTTCTGAGTTAGTATCTCCTGCTGTAGCACTAAGTCTATTTTTCAGGTATGTTAATCTCATTACCTTTGTCTTCAGGAAGTCTGATGGAGGGAGCAATTCTGTGAATTTTAAAGCATTAAATACCAACCTGGTTTTGCAAAACAGTAGGAAAAGTGAGCAGTGCCTTTCACTGTGAATAAGACTTCAGTGCCTCTTTTTATCACAGCTGCTTCATATACTTTTGCAATAATTGATAAACTGTGTGCAGTTTAATCTCTCACAAGTCACTCTTAATGAGTTTAGATTTTGATAAATAAGCTGACGGATGGAGTGGGTGAGCTTAGAGATCTTTTCTGACCTTAATGATTCTGTGATTAATGCAGTTGGTGCTGTAGCATCTCCAGTGGTCCGTGGCTAAAAGAGTCTGAATTGTCATTTTTGTGGGGCTGGCAATTTCATCAAATTCATTGGAGTTTAAGAATACAGAAAAAAATGTTGAAGCTTCTATCACTTAACAGTGATCTTTTTTCTGTCTGTTAGTGGTTTAGATTTTTAGAAGTATTTTATTCCATATGCTTGGTACTTGAAATTACCCTGATTGGGTTTGTTTGCATACAAAGTGAGCTTAGAATCACAGAGTGATCTGCATTGGAAGGGACCTCAAAGCCCATCCAGTTCCAACCCTGCTGCCACAGGCAGGGATATCTCCCACTGGATCAAGGGCCACAAAGCATATGAGATAAAATACTAAGTTCTCCTAAGAGTTGTTCTGTAGCATTTGTTAGGTTACTTTCTGCAATAGTAGGCCGACATAATCCATGCTTATGAATTCTTGAGCTGGTTTTACATGTTCTACACAATAAATTTAAAGCTTTGTCCCTGCAGTGTGCATGGGTGTCTCAGCCAGTGAAAAAGCAACTTATAAATTCCACAACATTTTAGGCCATAAAAATGTGTTCCCAGCAGTCTTGGAGGGAGACGACCTTGTTCTTCTTTCAAAAAGGGGAAAAAAAGCCTGGAGAGTTTGGGAGGATTTAGGAAGTTGCAAAGTAATCTGATACCATCAAAGCTGTTGCCAGTTTTCCTCTGAGGAGGTTAAACGGCATCGCACGCTGTCACTTCCACTTCACGCTACGCTGAGAATTCTTGCTGCTGAGTCGTAGAAAGGATGGATTTGAAGATCATTTGAAATATGTAGGTGTGTAAGTGAGGAACGAGGGGAGAGGCAGCCACTTGTGAGCCACCCATCTGCCCAAGGGAAGCAAATCAGCAAGAATTATCGAGTGATTCATCTTTGCAGGAAGAAGTTAAACCTCCCCCTGCTACCTCAGACCAGGAGGAGCAGACAAACACAGTGTCCGTGAGCTCTGTGAGAGGACTTGAACTGCTTTTGGGATTGGGTTCTGTAGCACTGGATTAGTAACTTGGAATCTTGTATTGATGAATCAAATATGTGTCTTCCTCCCTATTGGCCAAGCAGGAACAGCCATTACAGCTCCTTAGATACATTCCATAGCTGAAAGCTCTACAGAAAGGTACTTGGAGGTCTGTAGTCCCTTTCCCACAGCGATTTAGTCCAAATGAATGCAGGTAGATGTGTTATGCATTACAGACACCTGATCACTGCTGTTCCTGCTTTAAACTGAGTTGGAGGAATCTATGATGTTGGATCTCAACACACATTCCTGGAGAGGGGATAGAGGTGGATGCTTCAGCATCCCCTCCCAATGAAGTTTTGGCTGGTGTGGGGTTGACTGGATGGATAAATGAAAGGCACAGGAGGGATGTGAGTTAAGGGTTCTTGCCGAGGGTGTCTTTCTGGAGACTGTAGGGCACGTGAGGGCTCTGGCTGTGGTTCTGAGCACTCCAGCTTCAGTGTCACGGGCACAAAATCGCTTGCACGAAGCTTTGTTGCCCTTGGTGAGACTGCTGCCACAGCCCAGTTTTTATATCCTTATGTTCTGTACAGAATCAGAAAAGGATTTGGGTTGGAAGGGACCTCAAAGCCCATCCAGTCCCACCCCTGCCATGGGCAAGGACACCTCCCACTGGCTCAGGGGGCTCAAAGCCCCATCCAAACTGTCCTTGAACACCTCCAGGGATGGGGCAGCAATGACTTCACTTTCTATTCACTTTGAGTCTTTGTGTTTTATTAAATCAGGCAGTGCAGTCCAATTGGGAAGAGCGTCTAAGGGATTTTGAAATGCAAAGATAATGGGTTTTCCCTGTAGTGTCCCAGCTTTTTGGTTTGCAGAAAGTGATTTTTTTAATTTGGTCCACACTAAATCTAATATCTGAATCTCATAGGTGGTTTAACCTTATGGAAATTGTACATGCGTCCCATCTACGTGTGTTCATTTCTTATCCCTTTGACATTGAAGGTAGGAACCAACATCCATATTTTATCAAATCTGGAACAAATTTGGTAACTCCAAAGTTACAGGTGCTGCAAAAATGAGCATTATAGTGGAAACACCGGCAGAATTGTTATGACAAGGCTATTTTCCTTGTACCAGTAAAATAAAAAGCAAAGTTACAGTAGTTTGGACTCCACTGACACACTGCTTTCAGAATAAATGAGGCAATTGTACAAACAAACATAGGACAGGTGAAAAATACTTTTTGTTGTGTAAAGATGCTTTTTTCTACGTGTGAATTCCTCAAATGAAAATGAGAGAACAAACAAGAGGCTGATTCTTGAGTCTTGTTTATTAAAAATCCTCTGATGTTTTCCTGAGCTGTGTCAGCCAGTCTGGGTACAGCAGCGGGGCCAGATGTCTGTACAGTTCCAACATACATGAATATTAACAAGAAAACCTATCAAATAAAGGCTTTTAGTCACTTTTGTTTGAATTTCAAGTCTGTCAGTTGGCAGGAGGAAACACAAAAATGAAAGTATTTTGAAGCCTGACATGGTGTTTTGCATTTTGGTGGTTTGTTTGTTTGTTTCTTAAGCTTATCAGCTTTGGGGGTTTTTAAGAACTAGTTTTGAGTTTCTTATCTTCATTTTTTATTTGATGGCAGTCTAGTCCTTTAAACAGGTCAAGAGCCAGGTATTTTAGTATGAAGGGGTAAAATGAATGTAGGAATTGTATTCAAAGGTAATTGGTCTCTTCTTTGCTTTCACAGGGAAATTGCATTTACTAGGCAACTGCACGAAAAAGCCCCTGATCTCTGTTTTTATTACATGGGTTTCTACATCCATTCCTGCCCCAAAATGAGATACAAGGTAATGTGTGCTTTTCCTTATTTCCTCAGCACGCTGTTAGTCAAAGCCTCTGACAGTGTTCATAGCCATACAGTGTTTTGGTATTGTCATCTTGGATTCTAACATAGACTTTACACGGGTAAATTTGAATGTTGGTTACTGTTTAACTTGGCTTAGGTGTTTTATTTTAAATTTAGCTGCATGTGGTATTTATTACGAGCTGCCCTAAAGCAGTTCTGATGGGGAGGCTTTCAGGGCTGTCAGATAAGTTTGTTGTGGGGTTACCTGGCTATCTTGTGTTTACAGTTGATCGCCCAAGAGACTGAAATTCTCCCTTTTTTAGGCCTGTGTGAGTGTGGAGCTGTTGCTTGGTGACACTGATAAGGTGCCTTCGTGGGCCTGGCTGCGCTTGGGTTTTCCTCTTTGGTTTTTGCTGGAGATAAAGGGACTCTCTGTGATGGAACAGTAAGAAGTGAGCTTACCAGGCAGCAGATTTTTAAGGAGAAGGTCAAGAGGATGCATAGAACAGAGTCACCAATCTGTCCCCAACCCTCCTTTGTAACCCCTCTTAGCTTCAACTTTGTTCAGGCCTGAGTGCCTAAGGGTGGTTTTAGATCTCATGGATGTGATATCTTCTCTTTGTCAATGTGCCATTGCTTTGTGAACATAATGATGCAATTTCAGAGCACTGAAGGTTGCTAGAATTTTGCTGAGCATTGACACATAACCAAATGTATCTGTTCGTAATGTGGAAAGATACAAAGCTCGGGAAATCTAGAGTAAGAAGCGCAGTCTCTTCTTTTCTTTGTTTCCCTCATAGTGTGCTAAAAATCTGCAATGTTTTCAGCTTGTTTCCAAATAACCAAAAATGTTGAGGCTTTTTTAAGTGGTGGTTGTGAAAGAAAAACCATTTCACCTCTGTGGTGGCTCCAGGTGACTGTAATGATTGAGCCCTCTGAAAATAACAAATCACACATCTCTCCCCCTGCTTTCAGCAGATGATGTTTGTCCTTCCTCTCCCTTTGCCACCTTGATTTTATCGCCTACATCTGCTGGGCAAACAAAGAGAATATGAAGTTTGAGGGAAGCAGATGGGTGAGTTGGAGAACACTGCCTCTGCCATTGAAACCAAAGAATCATAGGATGGGTTGGAAGATGACAGTAGTTCTCCAAAGAAATTCAGGCCCTGTTAGATGTGGTAGTTCTTATTTTGGAAAACAGTCTCCTGGAAAATTTTCCAGGACTCATAAGATGCCAGGTCTTTCTCCTGATGCCTTTTGGAGTCTGGGATAAAGACTCCAAAGACTTTTCAGTATAAACATTTTACATTACGATGATGTTGGCCTCGGCCTTGCTTCTCGAATGTTTAGATGCTGTGTCTGTACTTGTCAGTGCTTTCCAGTCACAGGTGCTTGTTTGCCAACTCCTCTGTAGAGCTACAGAAATACAAGAAACCCCTTTAGCAAACAGTGGTGTCAGAGAGGTGCTTGAGCAGGGCTTGGCTGCTTTTCCTGTACTGATACCCTGTCTGCTTTCTCCTGCATCTTTCCAAGTGAATAATCTTGGCTCTGTGTTACTAAATCCACATTTTCCCATCACTGCTGAGCTCTTTGAGATCCTTTCTGTCCATTCCATTAAAGTTTATTGATGCTATTTTGGGTTTTGTGGGGAGGGTCACCAGTTGGATTTGGGGTTGGTCCTTCTGGTGCCAGCAGTGACCTCTGTTGACCTTAAACCAAGTTCTCCTCTAAGTTCTTGTATGGGAAAGAATTCATTGGTGATGTTTTCTACATGAGTTTCCTTAGTTCTGGGTTTTTTAAGTGTCAATATTTGGATGTGAATCCTGAAGTTGGAGCAGGGCTTGTTCTGGTCCAGGGTCTGCTCAGTACCCCCCAGTGAGCCGTGGGGCGCGAACAGAGTTCACGTCTGCTCACTGGGTTATCTTTGTGTACCAGTTTAAGACCATTCCATGATGTGGAGAGGTGTTTTGACTGAAGTCTTTATCCAGACTTGTACGCAGGCCAAAGTAAATGGAATTATTTCCAGCAGTCTCCTCGGTATCAGGGCAAGGCCAGACTCCAGATAGATGGAACACTAGAAAGGGCTCTGAAATGTCAGAAAAGAAACAAAAGGCTGATTCATCTGTGATTAATCATCCTTAACTGAATACCTTGGGCCGACTGTGATCGTAAGCGGTGCCCCTGGAATTTTAAGGCACTCGAGAGCCAATTTCTTTGGCTGCTTTCAGGAATTCCAGCATCACTCCCGCAGCAGTGAGATGCGTCCAGGGGTAGCCTGGGCTTCCCTGGCGTCCACAAAGGTCTGTCTCGTCCTCGCCTCTCCTGACTCTTTTGCCATTTCTGACTGTGGAATTTAGTTAACCTTTCCCTTAAGTTTGGATTCGCTGTGTAAACTGAAAAGTGTGAGGGAGAGAAACTTGATGTGAGGTGAGTTAATGTGATCCTCTGTGATTTTGGGGGCGGAAGCACGTGCTGTTACGGTTCTGCCACTGTGTGGCAGGCGGGCTTGGAAAGTGAGCCACCATTTCCATCCAAAAAGAGCTGACATTTCTATATCTGTGCATGCTCTTTGATTTCAGCAGGTCATAAATGGGCAACTGAGTATTCTGAAAAGTCAGGACTTGTTACAGAGCATGAAACTGTTGCTTGCAGTACCATTTAATATTAAAGAACTGAAATATCTGGGTTGAGAAGCCATGACCTTCTCTAAGAAAGCAATAAAGGTTTTGGTAACACAGTGGGTTTGCTGTCTTGGCAAGACCTTTAAAAACAGACAGCAAAATCATAAACACAAACCCATACAATAATAATAATACCACCATGAAAATTACAAGTTGTAGAAATAGAGGGGAAGTCCCTGTTTTCTTTGTGTCCTGTTACCATTCCTGTAATGCTTCCCTTCTGCCTTCTGTTCCTTCCCCGTGGGCCGGGATCCTCTACGTCAGCATCAACCACTCACGTTGAACACTCATTTCTTCAGAGCTGTGACCTTGCCCCCGATATTCCTTCTGATGCTATTTCTCATTTACTTTGAACAGCATCTTACAAAGTGTTTGAGGCCACTTTCTAGTTTGTTTTTTCTTTTCCCTTAAGACCTTTCTAGTCAGGCTGGGAGAACCACTTTATTGTGAGCATTGAAAAGAGGAATAAGAAGATGGTCTTTGCTAAATAACAGCAGCTGTTAGTGAATGCTGACAGTGGATTTACACTGAAAATTTAATTATTAAAAGCAGGATGTCATTTTCCATGTTGTTTTCATAGCAGGTAAAGATAATGAATGCAGTTATCATTCCTGGGCTGCGTCAAAAGAAGCGTTGTCAGCAGGTCAAGAAGGTGATTCTTCCCTTCTGTTCCATGTTGGCGGTTGTATCCTCATATATTCTTGTTCTTTATTAAGCCTCTCATTGGATTTTTTTCTTCATGTCTCATCTGTACTTTTCTTCCTAAAAAATCCTACCTTGTCCTACCTACTGACCTGTTCAGAGGAGTGTAGGACAATTTGGCGTTCTTACCAGAAAGGTTTCAAGGCAGTAGATCATCTTTTTTAATGGAATATTGTACCGTTTGCTTCCTTTCCCTTTCTTGTTGGGAATAAAAATGTTTTAACAAATAACACTGAGCTAGAATGACAAAAAAAGGGTGTGCAAATGCCCCTATTGTCCACTCACTGAACAAGAATGGGTTCGTGGAACACAGGAACCAAATCCTCTGTTCATCCCAACACAAGCACACTGTTGTTTTATGAATGGACAGAGGACAAGATGAGCTTTTTGTTCCACTGATCTATGGATTTTATTTATTTATTTGAGATATTAAGGCTTTATTGTATGTTTTGGGTTTGTTGGGGGTTTTTTTACACTCTTTCCATTCTAGTCTTTACCAGTTGGCATTGTGTGGCTTGTTATTAATTGTTTTTAATTGTTTTCCATGCAGGGGAAAGGGGAGGAAAGTAGGGAGATGTTGCAGTGTATTTTGAGTGGGACTTGCTACTTGGTGCATCCTCCATACAGGGGCAGTGCAAGACACAGAGTAGAAAGTGCCAGCAGAGAGCTGGAGATCTGGTTCCAAGTCCTGCCCCTGCCCCAGTCTGGGCAATCTGAGGATGCTGTGTGGGAAGATCAGGTGGGAAGGTCTCCAAAGGGAGAAGCTTTGAGGCTGCTCCACCACAATTCCTTCTGAATAAGGTGTGACATTGAGAAAGGATCCAAAGGACGACACCTGGACAGCCTGAATTATTGCAAGGTGGTGTTTTATGTGTTGGCTTCTTTCTCAGAAAGGTATCTGTTTCACTGATTGTTGCTGGTTATGGATTTATAAGCACAAAATGGGTCTCTGTCCATGGGCTAAAGAAACTCTGTGCCTTACATGTCTTTGTATTCATGGCTGAGTTGTGAGTCTCCAAATGCTTGTACTGACAGCTCCACCTTCTGATGAAGCTTTAAATGAGAGTACATTTATCGCCTTTCCTTGTGATGTGGGGAGAAGTTAGTGTGGTGATCCCAGAAAAAAAGATCATAATATTTCTCAAGCCAATTCTCATTAAATTGGAAAAGTATCTAAAAATCTCTGGGACACTTCAAGGTAAAGAAAGCCCAGCTTATGCTTATATGGAGCAGCTGAGGGCCCTGGGGCTGTTCAGCCTGTAGAGGAGGAGGCTGAGGGGAGACCCCATCCCTGTCTACAACTGCCTGGAAGGAGGTTGGAGCAAGGTGGGTGCTGGGCTCTTCTGCCAGGCGATGGGATGAGAGGAGATGGCCTCAAGTTACACCTGGACAGGTGGAGGATCAGATTGGACATCCGGAAAAATTCCTTCACTGAAAGGGTTCTCGGGCCCTGGCAGAGGCTGCCCAGGGAGGGGGTGGAGTCCCCAACCCTGGAGGGGTTTAAAAGCCAGGTGGATGAGGTGCTCAGGGATGGTTTAGTAGTGGGCAGGGACGGTTGGACTCGATGATATCAAAGGTCTTTTTCAACCAAATGATTCTATGGTTCTGTGATTCTTCACTGGTGAGGACTTGGGGTTTCTTTGTTTATGTAGTCCGAGAGCTCCTTTTTAAGCAGCTGGCTGGGAATCGGGATTAAGGCATCTTAATTCACTTTTAATAAAAGATCAATGGGTTTATTGTGAAAAAATCGAATGCAGATGTAAAGGGTACCTGGTAAAAGAATTAAGTGAGTGTTTAATCTTACTGTTTTGTTTTTTCAGTGCTACTGGTGCTTGACCTTTTTCAGTTTTGAGACTATTCTCTTTCGTGGTAGTTTTACATTTTAAATTTCACTTGGACTACAAAAACAAACTCTGCCGATGTTTTTCATCTCAAGTGCTTACCAAATCCCTCCAATTTTACAAAATATTTGACAAGTAATCTCCAGACTAAAGCCTCATTAAAACCTTTGCCCTTCATGTGGAGCAAAAGTTCAGAGAAGTTCTGGTCGGTTCTGATTTGGAAACTAAAACAAAAAAATACCCTGGTGTGAAACATTAATGTAGGCTTGACAGCTTCATTTCCAGAAGTTTCCAATTAAAATATGATGTGTCTAATAGCATAAGGGAAAGCAACTTAGAGACTCTGTCTTTTATGTTATATACAAGGGAAAATGCCCCAAATAAGTGATAATAAAAAGTCTTGGAGGTATGTTTTTATTAGACAATCATATTTATCTTACAGTTTGTTTAGAGGCCTTTCAGTACCTAAAGGGAGCTACAAGAAAGTTGGGGAGGGGCTCTTAACAAGGGCCTGAAGTGATAGGATGAGGGGAATGGCTTTAAATTGGAAGGAGGAAGGTTTATATTAGCATTAGGAAGAAATTCTTCACAGTGAGGGTGGGGAGGCCCTGGCCCAGGTTGCCCAGAGCAGTGGTGGCTGCCCCATCCCTGGAGGTGTTCAAGGCCAGGTTGGATGGGGCTTTGAGCCCCCTGATCCCATGGGAGGTGTCCCTGCCCATGGCAGGGGGTGGGACTGAATGGGCTTTGAGGTCCCTTCCAACCCAAAGCATTCCATGATTCTGTGATCACATACTCATTATTTTCTTAGCTGTACTGATCTTCAGTATTGCTTTTTAAAGAAGCCATTGGATAGATTGGTCAGATCCTCCTCAAGACGCAATTTGTCTTTTGGTTTTCTTTATTATATCTCTTGTTCACCTGCTGCTTGAATGGTGCAGTTTGGCTTTTTCCCCCGTGGCCTTTTTGGTCTCTTTCAAAAGAGAGAAAGCAACACTGGAAAGAGGACAGATTGACTGGGCAGGGTAAGGGTGTGGAGTGGCCTACATAAGAGGAGCAAGTGAAGAGCTGAGGTCCCTTCAGGCTGATGGAGATACCGTGTTTATCTGTAAAATCATGGTCATAAGGCAACGGTTGTTGACTGCGTTGCTGTAGTAGAGCTGGGATTGGTCATCAAGCAGATCTCCAGTCTGCAGGCTGAAATATATTCTGAAACTGTTCTTTTAGTCTTCATTGAGTCATTTCCATGTGTGGCCATCAGAAACTGGATGTTTGGCTGCCCCCCTGACATATGCCATGACCTCCAGTGGCTGTTCCCGTGTCCTAACAGCTCCAAATACATTGATGTTCTATCTCAAAGGGTAGTTCTGGATCTCCACAAAAATTTTACACAGCACCAAACCCAACTTTTTAGGCAAATTTATTTTTTACTTCCAAAAAAACCATTTCAAAATAACCCATTTTAGATCTTGTTGGATATTTCTCCACAAAATGCAGATGCAGCAATAGAACAATGTGCAGTTGTGTTTTAATGCACTGTGTTTCATCAGCAGGTGGTGTTGGATTTGAGAAGCTGAAACCTAAGAGAGGTGCTTAGGGATGGTCTGTAAGGTGATGCTGCTTGCTCATGGTCTTGTTGTTCACCGTTCCCCAGATGGTCTGGGCAATACAACCAGAGTTGCTGTGCCAGTGCTTTTGTGTTGTGAGATAAAAGGCAGCAAAATGGTTTCAATTGTAGAATTTTACAGAATTACTTCTGAAATATGTGTGAATTTAATCTGAAACCTAAAAGAAGTTATCTTCAAAACCAATTTTGCCAGTGAACAGCTGGTGGTGAACAGCTCTGCAGCAGTTCCTTTTGGGAGATCCCCCTTCTGTTTTGGGTTTGTGTTGGTGTATGCTGCAAATCAGTGGTACTAAGAATAAGAAGGAATATAAACAATGTGCTTAGAGGTAAATTTTTTAGATGATGTAATAGTTTAGCAGCAAATAGTGAAATATGAACATAGCAGTGCCCCTGTACACGAGGCAGAATGTGATGGGATTCTCAGGTTTAGATTTTCAACATTCTGGGAATATGGGGCGAGGTGTGGGGGGAGTGAGGTGGATTCATTGCTTAATTTCATGTTGATTTGTTAACACTTTCAAGAAAGTAAATTAAGTGCTTGGGGGGAAAAAAGAGACAAAAGCCCTTAGAAATCATTGCATTTGGTTTAAGAGATTCCATGGATTCCCTTTTAATTCTATAAATATAGAGATGGTGCCAACGCTCCTCACTGGGAAACTCTCCTCTGTACCCACTTCCTCCGCAGAATGAGTCATGGGATGTGGGTTTAACCAGCAGAGGAAATAAAATGCCTTTATGGGAGAAATATCTTCTGCCTAGAATGTTTCAAAATACTTTTAAAAGGGAGGATATTTAGGAGGATCAATGGCTCATTTAATGTTCACCTCTAATTACTGTCTGTGTCACCGCCAGTGGTTCCTCCTTCCTCTGGGTCATCACCTCGGCCTCACATATCTTCGTGGAAGTTTATTAAGAAGGTGCTAAATTCTGGTAGAAGGAAACATCTTAAGGAAGTTACACTCAGAACTATTTCTGCCCTTTCCCTCCGAAGTAGGGCATTTTGATGCCAAAAATAAATACTGACTCTCCAGTGATGGACTGGATAATCAGGTTTTTCCATGAGTGTTTCGTTCAGTGCTAAAGAAGCTCTTTTTGTTGTAACCAAACTAGTGATGGTGCCGTGCAGTTCATATTATACATCCTGTTTTGTGACAGTATAGAAGTAATTGGGACACAAGGGGAGCAGGAGCAGGTGCTGAGCTCTTCCCTCTGGTGACCAATGACAGAACCCAAAGGACTGGCAGGAAGCTGTGCCAGGGGAGGGTTGGGTTGGACATCAGGAAGAGGCTCTTCATCCAGAGGGTGGTGGAGCACTGGAACAGCTCCCCAGGGAAGCAGTCACAACCTGACAATATTCCAGAAGGGTTTGGCCAACACCCTCAGCCCCGCAGGGTGAATGTTGGGGGTGTCCTGTGCAGGGACAGGAGTTGGACTCGATGGTCCTTGTGGGCCCCTTCCCACTCAGGACATTGTGTGATTCATTGTGTGGTGTGGAACAGGACTGTGTAGCGAGGTGGGTTCGTGTGTAGGAATCATAAATGTGATCCATTTCAAGCAGTAGGGGCAGTGATTCCTAGGAGAACCATAAGTGACTGAGCGATCTTTCCTCACACCCGTGGGTGTGCCCGTGCTCCTAGAAAGGCCAAACTGTCACCTTGTGCTTTCTGTGCTTAAGGAGCACCTCTGAGAGATGGGGACTTGCCCATTTCTGCCTTCTGGGCCAGTTAATAAAAGGTCTTTAAATCAACAAGTACTTATGTTCTACATTTCTTAAAAATCTGACTGAAAAGGTGTATTTTCCATAAGTCCTTGAATTGTTTCATCTGAGTAATGGTGACTGAAAGTGCTCTTTGAGCGTTCCCTTCTCATACCTCTCGGCTGGTTCTGTTTGCATAGCCTAACATTTCAAAGCACTTTCTTTAATAATGTCATTTCCATTCACTAGCTTGAGAGGATTTTGTGAGACCTTGAGCTTTAAGTCTCTGCATGGAATTGGAGGAATATTGTTTTAACTTAATATAGAAATTTGCATTGCATTAAAAAATCCTCAAAAATTGAATAAGGATAGTTACAAGTCAATCCTGAATGTGTTTGAAATGAGCAAATTGGAGTCACACAAGCTTATTTCAGAAAGCTATGTCAGGTATTTGACAAGGGTCAGCATGAAGGGTTGTTTTTTTTCCGTGTGAACAGTTGTGATTTAGTTTTTGTGAGAGATAATTTTTGTATTTCTTGCTCAATAATTTAAAGTTGGTGGGGAGTAATGAAAAAAGTCAGTTCTGCTATAAATATTGGAAAGAGTTGAAAGGTAAGAGAATAAAAAAACCAGGAAACTCTGCAGACATTAAAAAAAAATGGTTCTCATTCTTCAAAACTGAGTGCTGTGGGGTTTGGGTCTGACAGAAGAGCAGAGGTTGTGACTGTGACGTTTTGCAATCCACCTTTATCACAGACTGTAGTCACAGTGATTGTCTGTGTCCCTTCCCAAACACTGGGCAGCTCCACCTGAGGCCACCCTGCATTTTCATAGTCAATGTTGAAAAAAATTAATTTCCTATCAGGACGATCACCTTCATTACCTATTGATATGAAGAACTCTCAATTGCATCAACTGCAGTTGGATTTCTGGTATCACCCAGTGTTTTAGCTCATACCTCAAGACTGATATAACTAAACTTTTCATTCTATCTATCATATGTCTGGTTTTAAGGTGATATTTGTAATGAATTTTCAGTTTAAAGATTAATTTGATATCTGCACTGTGGCTCTGAATGTTGTGAGAGTGTGGATTGAATGAGTAATGGCTCAAAGACAGAGTTTTGATTTAAGTTATAGGCCCATGACTAATCTTATTTTAAGTGAAATGAAGATCTGATATGGGGAGGTGGTTGTTGCTGAGGTGGTGACTTGCTGTGGAGCTGGAGGGAAAATAATTATGGCTGTTTAGTTTCTGGGAATGTCTGCAAAGAATCTCTTTTTAATAAATCAACAGGCAGTGATGGAATTTCACTAATCATTGCCTGTGAGCTATTCTTGGAAAAACTCCTTGGATTAAAAAGAAGTAGCAATGAACAAAGGGCTCCATCACTCCTGCAATACAAATAGCGTCCTGCTTACTGCTGGGTGGGTTTTTCTGTGAGGTTTTTTTGGTCTCTGTTATTTGATGGAATGACCAACACTTGGGACAAGCGGCTTCTGGAGGTGCTGAGGTTGTTGATGTTGGCACCAGCTCAGCAGAGCTCTGGAGGGTGACTGAAACACAGAGTTTCAGTAAGCAAAGCCAATGCTTTTCTAGTTTATCTTGGATGTTATAAACATCTGTTCTGTTAATTTTACGTTCTCTTCCAGGGCCAGGGTTACCTTTGTGTCCCTGAGGTGGTGCTGACACTAGTAAAGAAGTGAGGCTGGAGTTTCAGTGGAGCAGTTTCACTCATGGGTGTAAATAAGATTAAAATGATTTCTTGTCCGTAGGAAAATCTAGAAGCCTGTAGCCAGAGTGTTTTTGTACAACTGATATGACTGCTGTGTTTTCTTTTCCCTTCTCTCCTTTCCAGGGTCAGTACAGGCCGTCAGACTTGTTGTGCCCGGAGACCTACGCCTGGGTGCCCATCGAGCGCTGTCTGCCCCTGCTCGAGCGCTCCAAGTACCACCGGCTCAACCCCGACACAGCAGCCGGTACGGTTGGAGAGCCAGGGGGCTGGGGAGCACCTTTGTCTTGGGTTGCTGTCCTCTGCTGCTGGAGTTGTGAAAGGGGGCTCCAGGAAAGCTGGGGAGGGGCTCTTTCTCAGGGAGTGCAGAGATAGGATAAGAGGGAAGGGTTTTAAGCTGAAAGATGGGAGACTGAGATGAGATCTTGGGGAGAAATATTTTCCTGTGAGGGTGGGGAGGCCCTGGCCCAGGTTGCCCAGAGAAGCTGTGGCTGCCCCATCCCTGGAGGTGTTCAAGGCCAGGTTGGATGGGGTTTGGAGCCCCCTGATCCAGTGGGAGGTGTTCCTGCCCACGGCAGGGGGTGGAACTGGATGGGCTTTGAGGTCCCTTCCAACCCAAACCATTCTGTGATTCTTTGATTATGGAAATCTTATCTGTAAAGGATAAGAAGTGTAAAATTCATAACTCCTTCATCAAGCATTAGCAAATATGAAATTTTATCTTTTAACTTAAAATAAGCAATACAAATTGTAAGTACATTCTGGTTTATGTGGTTCAAAATTAGCACATACTGCTGCCTGTCAGACTGCAGTATTTGTTATCTGTGCATGAGCAGTTGTTACATCCTTACATTCCAGTTGGATGAATGCATAAAGAAAGGAAATTAGAATCAATGCAGGAAAGCGAAAGGGCTGGAGAAGCTCAAAGGCTTCAAGTGCTTTTGTTCAGAAACAAACTGGCAGGTTTAGTTTAACAAACTGTCAGTGAATTTAAAGAATACAATGAACAGCAGAAATACCTGAAAAATGTCCAGTAGATGGGACGTAGATTGTGAAGTAGGCATTTAGTGATTTGCCAGCATTTAATGGTCACAAATAAATATCACTGAGCAGAGTTTAATGGTCACAAGTATCACTGAACAGAGTGTGATACAGCAACAATACTGTAAAATAATGCAAACAAGTAGGAAAAAGTACATGTACTTGTGTCAGCTGTTGACTCTGTGAGTGGATTGCAAACCCCAGGGAAGCTGTGTTGGAGACACTTGGTGTGATGATGCTTGGGCAGAAAGCAAAAATCTGATTAACTTTTCTTATTAATTGCAAATGGCTGAATATCACCTTCTTTAAATTTCCTCTTTCCCCACTGAATAAGTTCTACAATGATCTCAGGGAAGAAGCTCAAGAGTGTGAAACCCATGATCTGTTCCTAGCCGTCAAAAACCACATTTATCTGTCTCTGAGCTTGAGTATGTTGAGAATGTTCCTCTTTTCTCTCTTTCTGGAACGTACTTCATTCCTTCAACAGCTGCAGAGCTCTTTCTTACTTGCCATGGCTGTAGTTTAATAAGTTTTTCACTTACTGGTCAGTTAAGTGTTGGAAGGGCAGGATGTAGGTAAAGGAAAGGAATTTGAAGAGGTGATCAGTTAAGGAGGATTGTGAACTTCTGGAAAAGCTGCTTGAATTCCTTGTTTTTTCTTATCCTGTGCATGCTACCATTTATGCTGTGACTTGGCTGCTCAGCTGCAGCCCTAAGGTAATGATTAGAATGGCTACAGAAATTAGGTCCAAATACATTTTTAGGTATGGATACTGATTTAAAAGTTTGAGTAGCAGAATTACAGTAAGTGTTCTGTGCAGGGAGAGGATGTTCTTTGGGGGTGGTGCACGTAGCTGTGTGGTGCAGTGGGAATTTCGCTGGGGAACTTGCTTGGATGTTCTTTGGAAAGAATATCGGTCACCGTGGGAAAAGCTTGGTGTGTAAGAGATTTAAACAGGTGGCACCTTCTGTCTTGATCAACTCAAATGGTCATTACATTGGTGAGAGGGAATTCAAAACAAATTACAAAGGTAGGAGGAAGAGGAGAAATGGAGGCCAGTGGTGTTCAAGATACACTTGTTACTGAGAAAGACAAGAATTGCATTCATTAAAACACCAAAATGAGAGCTAAACCTCTGCCTTTGAAGGTTTTAGCTCTGTGCAAACAAAAGGGCATCGTCATCTCGATTCTGTGATATCCTTGTGGAATACCAGGCATTTGGAAGCTGCAGGGAATAAACCTGTGATCCGTTATCAGCACAGATCATCTCACCCCAGACAGCACTGAAACTGTGACTCGAGGCCTGTGGTTTGAGGAAATTAGAACGTAGCTACACGATAAAATGCACTGGACCTGCTGTGAGCTTATGAGCATTCGAGGTTTAAATAGTTGCTGGCTCAAAGGAAGCCATTTCTCAGCAGTAAAATCCATTTTCTTCTTCCTTCCTTACTCTCTGCAATAGTCAGTAATCGGAGTTTAACGACGTTACCGTGAACGTAAAATAGAGCGATGGGAATGATGGTGGGCTTTATTCCTCCTGAGTCAACTTCCTATAATACAGCCTGTAATTATGTCCATTAAATAGGTCCTGATTTATCAGGAGTAGGACTTCCGACGTAGAGACCGAGGGCAATAACCAGATCCAGCAAACAACTGGGAGAAACAGCGGGGCTTGCGCTGCTGCCTGGGGCGATAGAGCAGTCGCTGGAAATGGCCATCTTTTAGTGTTGTCTGTAAGGTCAGAAAATACCTGAAAGGTGACCTCACACAAGTTCTTGCATAATTTTTGTCAATTTTTTAATTACTTTTCCCTCCCTTCAAAAAAATAAAATAATTACCTTGTAAATTCACCAGTTATAGGTTATGAAAATGCGTTGTAGAACAGCGTCAGGTGATGCTTCAGGAGAGGTGCTCTGTGCTCTGGCCTTCCAAGGCTCTGAGATACGGAAAGGATTCTGGAGTGTTTTCATTGCTTTCACCCAAGTGACAAAGCTGTGCCTCATCCCAGTCGCTGGGCACGGCCCACAGCAGTGGTGGAAGCTGCTTCCCTCCTTTCTTTGTCCACCTCTTTGTGCAGAAACTTTGAATAGTGGAGATCAAAAAGGATTTAAAGTTGCCTTTTTTTTCTGGACTGATTTGTTTGCTGAAGCTGATAAATTGGCTGAGCTAATACACATCTGTTCAGCTTCCTGTGTGTCTAATAATAGAGTGGGGTAAAAATGGAATCAAATGGAATATATTAATTAAAATGAAAGTACTTTCTCCAGTGTTGAAAACCACACATGACAAAGGCATGAACAGACTGCTCTCTGCTGGCTTGGTGTGTCCTTGGAGAGAGGACACTCTTTGATCCAGAGAGGACAATCTAACACAAATCACAGTGGATGCACAGAAACAGAGGAGCCTCTCAGGTTTGTCTGGGCAATTATAGTATCACAGTATCACAGTATCACAGTATGACAAGGTTGGAAAGGACCTCTGAGATCATCAAGTCCAACCTATAACCCAACACTAACACCAACCATCATCTAAACCATGGCACTCAGTGCCACATCCAATCTCCCCTTAAACACCTAGTTTAGTAATATATAAATTATATCTATTCATAGACTAAATAGGAATAGTCTAAACCATGAATATTTTGGTAAACATCACAGTGAAGGTGACTTTTGAAAAGGGGTCTAAGGAAGTACATTAGTTGTCTTTTAGAGTTTCACAGCATGAGGGATGTAGGAAAAACGAAGAATACGGGGAGACACAGAGACATTTCCTTCAGAATCAGATCTACTGCTCTGGGATATCAGATCCCATGGTCACATGGAGGTAGAACCTGCGTTGCTGCCTGTTGGTGCCAGCAGTGAAGATGGGATTGAGGCAGACTGTGGTGAGAAGTGAGGTTGGTCTGCTGTGATCAGGGTATCGGTAGCTGATACGGACATACATGGAAAGACTGGGAAGTCAATTTTGCAGTAGTTGCTTCAGGGAGAATGGTGAGAAGGAGGACTTGACAGGAAGGAAGGAAGCTGTTGAAATAAGTAATGTTTGTGTTAAAACTTGAGAACCCAGGTAGATGTTTGCAGTGATGAATAAAAGAGGCTGGTTTTAGATACACTGTGTAGGGAGAAACCAGGTGTGAAAGTCTGAAGAGATCACAAAGCCGAGGTCATGTGCCAGCAGAAATTTGCCAGTGGCAGCAACTCAGCACCCACCTTCCTCCTTGTTCTTGATGCAGAGCAGGCTTCGCCTTGGCCATCTCCACAGAGCAACACTGCCTCTGCTTTTCCCAGCCCAGGAGTGGAACATCTGTTTCCAGTTGGTCTGAGCCAAAATGCTGATGGGCATTGGAGTCGAGAGAAGAGAATTTGTCTGTCCTGTGCCTTTGTGGACTGCCTGCAGCCACCCAGGAGCTGGTGAGGCTCTGTCTGCACAGAGGATGATGTTGAAATCCAGAAAGGCTTATAAATTGCCTCATGGTCACACACGAGTATAAACATCTGAAAAGCCCCGAACAACACTAAAACCAGTGCCTGAGCTCTCCTTTCCAGGAGTATCAGCCCAGTGATCAGTGCCAGAGCCCTGGGACACTGTGGAGATCTCTGTAGGGGTCAGAACGTGACTCTGTAAAACCCCCTTTGGCTGTATTCTCTCACAGAGATACCCGATCACCGTTGGTTTGGAGTTACTGAGATAAACAACTGAATTTCCAGTCTCTTTCTGTGGTCTTGTCACTTTTATTGCAAGTTTTTACCAGATTTTTAACACTTCTGGGAATGCCAGCTGAAAAAACATTTTTTTTCCTTTAGAAATAGGTCTTTCTCAGGTATCACAGAACTAACTCCATGTTCTTCGCTGCACAGAATGGAAGTGTTCACAGCCTGGCAGTAGTTATTCTGCTGCACATGGTAAGCTGGGGTCATAAAAGGCAAATGATGTTCCCAGGAGTTAATAAATTCTGGATCCTGTTATTAGTGACTTGATTATGCATCTTAATGCTTCCTGCAAGAAGCTGAGGTTTATCAGTTCTAGTAAAGAAACCTTAGAATCCGTACCCCGAATCTGCAGGCTTGGGCACTTAGAGAGAACTGGATTTAGTTTAAAATTGTATTTGTGTGCACAGTGCTTTCACAAGAAAAATGATCAGTCACAGCTACTTCAATAGCCTTTACTTCTAATGCTGTGGTTTTCATCACATTTAATTTAATGCTCAATTTAGATACTGTTCTTTGCTAATGAAATGGGTGTGTTTAGAACATGTTTTACTCTGTTGGCTGTGTGAATGCAAGGATTTTGTCTCTTTTTTTGTCCCTCAAGTATGGAGGATGTTTAATTTAATGTATATTTTAAAAGCTTAGGGGATTAGTGTGATACTGGGCTCATTCCTCCTCTCTTTTCCAATGGAAAAGCCAGGATCAGAGCTTTGTATCCACAAAGTGCACCTTGGTGGCCGTTGGACGTGTCTGGCCGTGCCGGTCCGTGGCGAAGCGCTGTGTGCGTGCGGTGGTGCCCCCTTGGCTCTCGGCAGAGGGGCTGGTGTGAAGGACAGGGCACACTGGTGGCTGAGGGCGAGTGATGAGGATTCATCTTTATAAGGGTGAAGGCACTGAAGTTCTTGAGACGATGAAAATGTGGTCAAGAAAACTATCACAGATGGAAAACATTAAACAAATTGTTTATAACTGTGCAATCATCTGATTAGGGAGAAATTGCTGCTCTGCTCTAAACCAAATGTTGTTTATAATTTTTAATGATACAGCATTGTGTGCTTTGGAGAGCTGGGAAACGGTTCAAATAAATCCTGATGGATCAGGAACTAAATTCCTCTGAAGAACCAACTTTCCCCTATCTTATCAGGGCTATGGGTAGTAAATTTGAGTTCTATCAGCAAGAAAAAGACAGACATATCAATTACTTCTAGAAGATTACAAGTCTGTATCTGTTTCTAATTAAGTTTTTAAACACTTGGAATCATCAGAATGCATATTTCTAAATCCAGTGTGATCCTTGAGCGCACAAGATGTTTTAACAACTAAGATAGTGCCAATAAGGTGTAGCCAGGCAAATTTTCCCCTCACTTTTTAGCATGTTTGGATTAAGTTAAAATGGTTGATGTGGGGTTTTAGTCTCGTATGCAAAAATATGCTCAAACATTCCAGTGCTCCTGTAATAGAAGGTAGTTTTATTAACTCAGTTTATGGGCCCTAAACAACTGGCACTGCATAAATGGGCTTCTGGGTCAGAAATTACACTGAACCATCAGCTCTGATGGAGTCTCCCAATCAATTGCATCGACAGGAAGGTCTTTACAGTGGGATTTGAGGTATGGTCATAACATAAAGTCCATTTTGCATTGGTCTAGCAAATTTCCAACTTATTTGTGGTTACAAAGTTTGTATTTATTGATAATCTGAATGTATCTACCTCTACCATACATGGAGTGCAGTAAACCAGTGCTGCTCAGGAAGTCCTATCATCTGACTTCTCGTGTGGTTCATGAAACTCCTGGCTTGGACTGCAAAATTCCCCAAAATAGCTTTCAATCCAAAATGCCCATCATGGAGTTGTGTAACTAACAGATGCATTTTGAAATTACATAGTTTTTTTGAGGACTTTGCTTGAAAAATAGAGATATCCTGGCCTACTTCCCCTCGCATAGAGGAGGTGACTCTTAGATGGCTGTGCGCTCAAGGTGCTCCTTCACAATCTGAATGCTGTGACATTTGATGCTCTAGCAGAGTAATTCTAGGGGTTTGTGACCAGACCAGAAGTGAGCTTGTGAGTTGGTGAAGATTCAGAGGAATGTGGGGAAGGACAAGGACTGCCAGATCTTGTAGGGATCATTTTCCATAGTCAGAAGGTATTAAAAACACAAGGACAGAAATGAACAATTAATTAATGTGGGATAAGTAGAGCAATCGTGCAGATTCGTTTCATGCTGAGGACGACCAGCCTGTGGGATTGGTTTCAAGACGTGCTAGAAGTTAAAAGCCATAATTGGATGCAGATACAGAGGTGCTGTGGCCGTGAGTCCCCGCGCAGCCGCACGCTCCCCGCCGCCACGCAAGCTTTTCCAGGGTCAGACCTTTCGTAACCATCCCTGGTGCCTCAGAACATGTTTACTCTGCTCCAGTGACGTCATCCCAGCTTTTCACATGTAACATAATTGAATCCATGTTTTAATTAATTTAGCCAGTAAATTGATTGCTGTAATCTGATTTATTTAGCTGATAAGCTACTGCCAATTGCTTCAGTTTTGCCTGTTCCATGGAAGCGCTTGCGTTTGTAATTCTCAGCTTGACTCTTGCATTTGTTTTTTTCCCTTGTTCTCATACATTGACCTTGACAAGGGTTTTGCTTTGCCTTTCAGGAAACCTGGGGAAGGGCTCTTTGTCAGTGAGTGCTGGGATAGGAGAAGGAGGAATGGATTTCAGCTGAAAGAGGGGAGATTGAGATGAGATCTTAGGGAGAAATGTTTCCCGATGAGGGTGGGGAGGCCCTGGCACAGGCTGCCCAGAGAAGTCATGGATGGAGGTGTTCAAGGCCAGGCTGGATGGAGCTTTGAGCCCCCTGATCCAGTGGGAGGTGTCCAGGGGTTGGAACTGGATGGGCCTTGAGGTCCCTTCCAGCCCAAACCGTTCTGTGAGTGTATGACCTTGCCGTGATCAGAATCACACATCAGAAGTGCCTCCCGAGCCAAGCAAAAGTGAGCTGGGGCACGAATGAGTTGATAAGCTGGACCTCACAAGGTTGGATCTGTCAAACCTCGTGTGTTCTGCTGATGCCTGGGTGCTACAGTGGCAGAACCTGGCTTGGGGAGGTGCTCTGCAGGGCCAGGTGTGGAACGGGGCTGTCGCAGGGTTCGTGCGTTGGAGGCCCAGCTGTATCTTCTGTGCCGTGGTGCGTTTAGAGGAGCGCGTCATTGCACGCTTTAGATGGCCAAAAAGGGGTTGAAAACAAGAGAAAAGAAACCCATAAAAGCCTCCTGAGTGTTCTCATTTCTTGTATTTGAAGAACAGTGTCAGAGATACAACTTTGAAAGGATGGACTGGTTCTTTTGTCTTCTGGAAGATCATCTTCACGTGGAACAGCTGTCTTTGCCAACTTGCCATCTACTCGATTATATTCCTTTTTGCTTTGAGATTTTTTGCCTAAATATCTTGCCTTTGGAGGCACTTGATGCTCTTTTCAGAGAAGAAGTTGTTCAGTCTCATTTAACTTGCATTTCCCCAGGTACTACTACATTTTCTTTTGTAGTGCATCCCTGAAAAGCAAGTCCTTGGATAAATACCAGCATCGTTTCAGTCTGGCCCTTTGGTAGCCATTTCTCAGTCACTGTATTTCAGGGTAATGAATTGGGTAGGTTACAATAATTGTGTTATGTGACAGCTGCTCATAAATAAACCTGGAATTTTGTACTTGTATCTCTTTCAAATGTGTCCAAAGCAGCAGAATTACTTAGATTTTAGCAGTGGAGTCGAGGGGTTGTGTTTTCTGGTCAGCCAGAGCCTTGCAGGTGGCTGTGAGTTCCAGCTGAGAACGAGCACCGCTCTGAAGCACCGTCTTCACAGGAAATGTTTTCCATTGGCCCCGATTCATGTTTACTACTGGAATAACAAGAGTCAAAACACAATGAGTTATTGTTTCCGCGCGGCACAGCGGGGCTCGCGGAGTTCGGGTGCGTTCCGTGCGCTGCTCGGTCTGCTCGCTTCTCCACAGTGAGCTGCAAAGCGTAAAGCAGTCGTATGACCTCAGGCACAGAGCCCAGAAGTTCTGTTTGTACTGTGGCTGCAGGATTTACCCCCGTTGTAGCTTCCTCTTTACCCATTTTAAGGTTCCCTATAAGTTACACTTTCAATTGGTAATTATTCTTTTTTGTGTTTTAAGGAGCAATGATAATATTTCAATGAAGGTGCATTTTTCTCATTAGAAGCATTCTCTTCTTCAACAACAATTTGAGAAGTTCCTGTTTCTTCCTTGTTAGAGTGACTGCAGAGTTGGCTGATGGAGAACATCCTGAGTCTTTCACTGTACTTCGTGACTCGTCCCTTCTGGCTTTAATTAAGAATCCTTTTCATTGAATTTTGTTGTTGTTTATGGTTCATAAACAACCTCAAGTTCAGTTAAACTGCATTCTTCTTTTGAGGAGTAAGGATTTTTTATACCCCAAGGCATAAAAATGTCTTCAATATTTCTTGGTGTCTGAGTCTAGGATGGAAGGAGGAAGATGAGAAAAAACACGGTTCAACTCACTGTTTCATATCGATATTACTATTAATGGGTATTGCTTATCTCATCACTGTGTGTTTGGTTTTGAGGGTGGCTTCCTGTGCTTTGGTGGTAAGTGAAAAGAGACAATACTTAAAATTGGGATTCCATGATTCACCATTTTTTACCAGCATTCTGTGATTTCATTAATTTCTCCTGCAGTGCCCTCAGGCGTGCGTTGTTCTCTCACTGGCTTTAAAGCCCTGTAGAGCCAATTCTTCTGACACACCACAGCTACATCCAGTTCTGGAATCCCCAGCTTAAAAAGGAGATGGAACTGTTGGAATGGGTCCAGAGGAGGTCACGAAGATGACCAAAGGGTTGGGGCACCTCTGTTATGAGGACAGGCTGGGAGAGTTGGGGTTTTTCAGCCTGGAGAAGAGAAGGCTCCAGTGAGACCTTAGAGCAGCCTCCCAGGACAGAAAGGGGCTCCAGGAAAGCTGGGGAGGGGCTCTGGATCAGGAAGTGCAGGAACAGGATGAGGGGAAGGGCTTTAAATTTGAAGGGGGAAGATTTAGATTAGACATTAGGAAGAAATTCTTCACAATGAGGGTGTTGAGGCCCTGGCCCAGGTTGCCCAGAGAAGCTGTGGCTGCCCCATCCCTGGAGGTGTTCAAGGCCAGGTTGGATGGGGCTTTGAGCCCCCTGATCCAGTGGGAGGTGTCCCTGCCCATGGCAGGGGGTGGAACTGGATGGGCTTTGAGGTCCACTCCAATCCAAACCCTTCTATGATTTTATATACCATGATTTTTCAGCAATAGTAGCATCAACAGGATTCATAGAACTGAGGGAAGTTTAACTCATTCAGCGATGCTCTTATATGAGGGCCTGGTTAAATCAAGTCCTGAGGGCTCTGTGGGTGAGGTTTGTGAGACTCAGTGGTGCTGTGGGTGCCTCTGAAAGCCTGGGGGATTGTGTCACACCCACCCAGCCAGCGCTGGCTGCTGCTCTGCGGAGCTCGGGGATGAGACTTGAAGGCAGGGCCTGTGTTTGGCTTCATCCTACTGGAGAAAATCAGGGGTTGCTGTGAATGAGGAGGAAGAGGTGGGTGCTGGAGGGGCTGGGAAGGCCTTGGGCAAACGGCACGGAGCCTTCTCGCTGGTTTTAATACACTTGGCCCAGCTGGGGAGAGGGGCCCTCGGTGCCAGTGGGGTTTGTGAGCAGTGGAGGAGTTGAGCACAACGTGGCACTGACAGCGAGTCTCGCTGGTCACCTGTGTTTGAGAGTATCTCCCAGGTAGAGTTTCCCTCCTGGCAGTGGCCTCCAGCCAGCACTAAACAAATGTGAATTTTAAAACCCAGCAGTAGAGGTATTTTCAGAAATGCCATCTGTCACCATTGGAAGTGTGCAGTGTGTGATTTATTTTGTCACAAGCTGCAGTTCCTTTGCAAACGAGGTTTGGTTTTCAGCCATGATTCAGGAACACTGCTCTGTAGATCAGCTCTGCTTTCCTCTGTGCTGAATCTGCAGATCAGTTTGATTACTCCATAGTTTCCACTGTGCATGTGGGAGTCAGCTGCGTAAAGGACAATATACATAGAATCATAGAACTGCTTGGTTGGAAAAGACCTTTGATATCATCGAGTGCCACCATCCCTGTCCACTACTGAACCATCCCTCAGCACCTCATCCACCTGGCTTTTTCACCCCTCCAGGGATGGGGACTCCACCACCTCCCTGGGAGCCTCTGCCAGGGGCTGAGAACCCTTTCAGTGAAGAATTTTTTCCTGATGTCCAATCTGATCCTCCCTGGGTGCAACTTGAGGACATTTTCTCTCGTCCCATTGCCTGTCACTTGGCGGAAGAGCCCAGCACCCACCTCACCACAGCCTCCTTTCAGGCAGTTGTAGACAGTGATGAAGTCTCTCCTCAGCCTCCTCCTCTACAGGCTGAACAGCCCCAGGTCCCTCATCCACCTCTCATAAGGCTTGTTCTCCAGCCCCTTCCCCAGCTCCTTTCCCTTCTCCAGACACCCTCCAGCCCCTCAGTGCCCCACTTGTAGTGAATGGCCCAAAGCTGACCCCAGGATTTGAGGTTTGGCCTCGGCAGTGCCAAGCACAGGGGCACAATCCCTGCCCTGGTCCCCCACTAACCTGGGTGCTCTCTGGTTCTCTTTGCAGTGGATGCAGGTGGTGTGCAGGAGCTGGGCAGAGTGCGGGTGCTGCACAAGAGGACCGTGATGCCTTACAGCGTGTACAAGAAGAGGAGGAAGGGGCCGAGCGACGAGGCCAGCGTCCAGCAGTACGCAAGCCTGGTCGGGCAGACCTGTTCAGAGAGAATGTTGTTGTTTAGAAGCTGAGAAAACCTTTAAATGGCATTTCAGTGGCACTCCACTTGTTGCACTGCCAGGGGATGACGTGTGCTATAGCTGTGTGTGTGTGTGCCTCCTCTTTTAGCAGTCTGAAACGCAGCCACGTGTCGAGGCTGCTGTGGTTGGTGCTGCGTTTGAAGGCCAACCCCAGTCAAAGTTACAATGCAGCAAGGCTTTAGCAATATAAGTTTAGGAAAACATGCTTGCAGTATCTTTTCATTAAGTAGTTCTGGCCTTTCTTGCATTTTGAATAATTCTAAGTATCTAAGCAAAATGGAAAGCAGGTGTCTTTTTTTGTAGAGACAAAGGTTGACTCTAGATTAACAATAATTAAATTACAGATGTTTTCAAGTAGTACCTTGGATATCTGTCATTTAAAATGGCTGTGAAATTTATACTTGCATTTGTATGCTTCTCAGCTCTTGCAAGAGAATTGAAACGTGGTGTCACTTTCTAATGTGGAGTCTGGCATGGTTTAATTTTATATCAATAGTAGAGTTAAAACCAGGAAGAAGTCACTTTCACTGCCCCTCCTCCAGCAGCAGGTGAGTGCCTGAGATCCCAGTGAATGTAGTTCACAGTGACAGGGGATGCAGTGCTTTGGAAATCTTCCCCCTTTGGACGTGGAACAGAATCCTTGCACTACAAATGAACCAAAGAGATGCAGGTTTGGGATCAGCCTTAGCCTTTGTCTGAAAAGAGCAGGGGCTTTAACGCACATCACTGGTGGGAACTGGAGCTTGGGAGGGTCATCCTGCTGCTCCTCAGCTCAGGTGTCAGAACTGCACTAAAACCAGGCAGGACCAACCAGTTCTGTGGCAAAATTGTTGTCTGCAGAATTGTGTGGGGAGGGTTTAAATATCAGCCTCCTCCATTTTTACTGACTGGTTGGTTTGTGGGGCAGCAGCTCACGGGTTAACTTCTTTATTTATTTCTGTTGGAAACACAGGAAGTTGAGATGCTTTATCAAAGCACTTTATTATCTGATGTAAGAATTTTATTATTAATAGTCTGTGTCCCTGTCAGGTCATACAAGTCACAGGAATTTGGGGAAATAAGTTTGTTGTGTAACTCAGTGATGGATTATAACTTCACACCAGTACATCTGTGTTTCTTGTCATCATGGATCAGAGGAACTGGTGTTTGTTAGGTTGGGGCCAAAATAATCTTCATCTCTACCCATCAACTTTATCTCAGCTTAGAATAAAAGTTATTCATTGAAATAAGAACCATCAGAATCTATGCATTTTTGCCCACAAGAAGCGAGTCTGTTGATTCCTTTAGCACAGAACTCTCGAGTCCTTGAACCGCTGAATCCTTTGGTGGTGTTTTGAGCTTCTGCTTGGTTCTGGAAAACCTCCTCTTGCAGGGAGTTGTCGGGGTGCTTGAAAATGTGGGAGTTATTGGGAGAGAGGGCTGGGAGGGAGCTGGGTGAGGGGGAGTCTGGTAGCCCAGCTCCTGCAGAGCCATTTGCGAGCCAGGTGATCGAGCACTGTCACAGAGAAGTCGTTTCCTTTAGAACTCATACAACACAATTCCTCAAATTTGCTTTTTTCCCCATCTTTAAATTGACTGCATAATATAAGAAAAAATAAACAGGGAAAACAGCCATTAGCATAAATAAATAAGCATAAATAGATTAGTTTTTAGGGATATGGTTTAGTAGGGAGACAGGCACAGTTAGACTCAATGATCTCAGAGGTCTCTTCCGATCTTATGATTCTATGATTCTATAAATAGAGTGAATTTTGTGCTTTAAAATGCTACATGAACACAGATAAATAAAAATTCAAACTAAGCATTGCAGTTTACAGTGACAAAAATGACAATTATTTTTGCTCCAACCGAGTACCTTGAATAGACTTAAAGGTTCCTGGTAACCTTTGAAGAGATGTTCTTGTTCCAGAAGGTCTGTGTAGATGTTTGTCCTTGAAAGGAATCAAATTCCCTTTCACCCCCTGAGAGTTAACACCTGTTGTTCATGGTCTGGATGTAATTTTAAGCATTTTGGCCAATATTATTAATCAGTTATTTGTATGTGGAACAAATGTAAGAATTTGGGGATTTGAGTGTGTTACAGATTTAACTTTTTTCCCCTTATCTGTTTGATGATTGTAATGTTACTGATATAGAGTGCATTTTCAGCAGTAATTTTAAGAAGTAATATGTTTTATTAATTGGGCTGTGTTGTATCGATCTCCTCCCAGTCTGCACCAGTGCTGGTTATTTCTGTCAGCATTATATCTGGTTTATCTGTCCCCTGGGACCCAGCAGTTTCTGTATTTATCATCTATTTTGCCCATGTCTTATCTAACCAACGAGAGCACCACTAAATGCTGTTTATGAGCATTATTAAAAAGGGATCTTTTCTGTGGAGGAAATTCTCTTGCCACTCAGTGAAATGTCATACTGTAACATTCTCTGCCTCTGCTGAAAAGCAGTGATGCCCATATGGCTTAAAACCAAAATAGATGAGAAACCCTTTTTCTGTGCTATCAAACCCATTAATGGGCACAGAGGAGTCCAGTGTGACCTTTAAAATCTTAAAGATTATCATCAAAACCATTTATCGATGGCTTTGCTGTGCTCCTCAAGAAGTTAAAGTCTCTGTTAAATTGTAAGGGAGGCAGCAAGGTCAGCACTGGGAGCTCTGGAGGAGCTCTGCCTTTTGGTGCTGAGCTCTGCTCTTTGGTGCTGAGGTGCCTTCTCGACTGCCCCTGCTGCCCTGTTTCTCTCGGGGAGCTTTTATCGACTGCAGCTCAAGGGAGATCAGTATAAAACTGGTTTGCAGTGGCCACTGAAGGTGAATGACCGTGTCCTGGGAACGCTGAGAGGCTGCTCTTGCCACCTGATCTCCCCTGGAATGGCAGCACCACAGGCACTGGGCTTCTGACTCCCACTGACCTCAAATTTACAGACAGAAAAAGTCAACATTGAGATTAATTCAAACATGGAAATCATCTGCTGTAGTCCATGAGATCTGATGGCTTCTGTAGTGCTGCTCTAGATGGAATTGGTGCAGATTTTCCAGACTGACCCCTCTGCCCCTGTTCTGGAAGTGAAATAGATCCAAGGTTGAAGTTCTGTCCTTTTTGTCACTGACTTCAGTGGAGTTGAAAATTCACCATTATTACAATGTTATTTAATAAGATGTTATCATTGAGCATGGTTGAATTTAGAGATATTTAATTTACTACAAACTGTTTCATAAAGTCTTTTTTAGTGTAGTAAGTTTGTGAGAGCCTGTCCCTAAGGAACAGTTGCCTTGTTCTATTGTCTGCTGGTAAATGAGGATAAAACGGGGGTAAGGAAATGCCAAGCTGTGCCCAGTGCTAAAAAATACCATTCTTTATTTGAATTGGAAATAAATGGGGAGCTTGCTCATGTCCAGCATCAGCACATTGCAATAAACACAAAAGAACCCGCATGCTCAGTCTGTAACTGCTTTTCAGCCGACCTGTTTGGCTTGTAAGTAGAGAAAATAAAGTTATTTCTAGTGTCTGCGAGTTATTATAAATTAGTAATAGCTCTGGGTGTGACTTTTGGTTGTCTGAATGTTCAGTTAACAACAAAATCTGGGGAGTCAGAGGTGGCAGTGGTTGGAAGGGGTGTCTGTCAGTTCAAAACACACCTGTGTTTTACAATGAATTTTGGTTCTAGATAGATTAATTTAGATTTTATGCTATGAAACAGCATTTATAGTTGGTTTGGGAATGGAATGGAATGGAATGGAATGGAATGGAATGGAATGGAATGGAATGGAATGGAATGGAATGGAATGGAATGGTAGGATTCTCCTAAGTGGAGAGCAGCCAGGACTAGCTGTTTATTTTCATAGCCTGTCCCATCTCCAGCTGGTTGCACAGAAACTTTCGCTGCAGAAAAAAAGCCAACCAGGCAGCACAGAAATCTGGATTGTGTTCATGAGGATAAACAAACACTGGTTCATTTTCCTGCTGAATGGGGCAGAATTCGAGGTCATTCTGGGTTCCTGAAGGAGGCTTTGTTGAAGCCCAGTGCCGTTTTGGCTCGGAATTTTGGTGTGCCAAGGCTGGCGGTGGTGCAGTGCCCCAGGATGTGTCCTTCACGTCATTCTTCCTGGGAACATTTGTTTTTCTATTCCGTTGCTCCTTCAGAGAATCCGCATTCATTCCTCTTTTTGAAGTTCTAGTAGTACCTTTTCCAGGTGATCCTTCTGGAGCTACCAACCTGTTTCTGAATTCCCTCTCATTTTGGTCATCTCGGTCGTGCTTTATGTGCTCTCCTCACCAGAGATCCCATCACCAGTGTCCCCTCCACACTTGATGGGTTCTCTTGCCCGTTCTGTCCCTGTCCTGCTGCAGGCAGGGTCTGTCTTTGGGAGGGAGGAGGCGATATTTAGGGCAGAAATCCTCTCCTCATTCCAGGGACATCACCAGCGTTTCCAGAAGCATCGTACCCGGCGTGTTCATAGAGTTGCACCTCCACAGCCTTTGGCTTATGCTCTCATGTTCCGAGCATAAAACCAGCCAGATGACATTTCCAAATGCCAAATAGGTTTGTTTTCTTGAGAGAGTTTTAGCCCTGAAGCGTTTCCCAGCCCTGACCCCGTGGCTGTCCCTCGGGCAGGCTCGAGCGTCGGCAAAAGAAGGCAGGGCCAAGGAAGGGCTGGCGATGCCCTGCGTGACAGAGCCAGGACCAGAGGGTGCCTGCTGCTCCCAGGAGCACTGACAGGTAAGCAGTGTGTGATTTACCTGCACTTATGGGACACAAGCTGGTCCCACTGGGGAAATACAAATGAATTGTGGTGAGCAAATAGCAGCGAGCGCAGCGCGTGGTGCCCGTGGGAGCTGCTGCCCAAGCGAGTGCAGCAGCGAGGTCGGTGATCATCTCAGTTTGTGTGAGGCTTGGGTTGTTTTGAGCAGTGCAGTGCCCGAGCAGCCAAGGATACAAGGACTTACTGAGCACTTTGTGGATGGAACTGCTTAAAAGCAGAGAGGATGCACAAGTATTAGGGGGGTGTTAAAAGCCAAAACCTGCTTGGGGGATACAGGAGCACGACAGCATCTCATACTGTCAGTAATCAGTATCCAGGTGCTGCGTGGGGTCAGGGAATTGCTGAGTAAAATAGCATTCTATAAACTGTTCTGCTGCCTGGATTTTATAGCGTGTTCAGAGCTCTTCTTGTGAGAGCTTTGTTTTGTAACAGCATTAAAATAAATGTCAATACATGAAATTAACATACAAACCCAAGCATTGCATATGTTAATGCTGTTTATTAATATGGAACAACCTTAACTCTGAGAACAGTGGCTTTGAGTGATCTTGGGCAAACCAAGTGGCAGCTCAGCAGCTTTCTGGCTGCACCTCTCCATGGTTATGATTGACTATTTCTATGTTTATTCATTTCCTTATTATAGGGCTTCCCATCAGATTTTTGTGCTTCCCATCAGTTACTTCCACTCGGGTCTTGGCACGGAATTCATGTGTCTGCCCAAAGCCCTGCTGAGCAATTGCTCTCAGGACAAAAGGGAGTGTTAGGAAGTCTATTAAGGAGTGAGGAGCAGCGGAGCCTGCAGGGACAGTCACTCTGCAACCTTTGTGCTGCAGAAAGAGCAGCTTTATTTACAGTGTCGGCTGCTGCAGGCTTTGAAATAAATGTGTCAGATTTCATCCATTTCCCCTTGTCTGTGACATCTGGTTGTCTTTGTCCAGCAAGAATCAATGGAGCATTGGAGAATATTGAGAGGAAAATAAAGTTAAGGTCAGTGATCTGCATTTATAGCAAAAAAAAATCAAGTTAAGGAATTGCATGAATTCCCTTTAAACTCTTTGATATCTAAATGAGAGCAGAAAAGTGTAGACTGGGTGGGACTTCCAGAAATTGTTTCCAGCTTCTTTATCTGCTTTTCCCTGGGCTGAGGCAGGGAAGGAGACATCCACCATCCCTCTTGGGGTGAACCTTGCTGTCAGTAATGACCTCTGATGGGGGCAGTTCAGCGAGGGCCTGAGTGGTTTTCTGCAGGGAGTGATGTCCTTATTGCAAGGATTTTGTATCTGGTATTTACTTTTCATACTTCTGATTACAAGTGCTCCTGGTCTGGTTTGTCTTCCCAGTATGAAGAGCATTCACTGAGGTTCCTCCCTGCAACAGCTCAAGACATTTCCAAGGGTTGTCAATAGTCATAGAGTCATGGAATGGTTCGGGTTGGAATGGACCTCAAAGCCCATCCAGTTCCACCCCCTGCTATGGGCAGGGACACCTCCCACTGGATCAGGGGGCTCCAAGCCCCATCCAACCTGGCCTTGAACACCTCCAGGGATGGGGCAGCCACCACTGCTCTGGGCAACCTGGGCCAGGGCCTCCCCACCCTCATTGTGAAGAATTTCTTCCTATTGTCTAATCTAAACCTTCCCCCTTCCAGTTTAAAGCCGTTCCCTCTTATCCTGTCACTACAGGCCCTTGGAAAAAGCCCTTCCCTGCGTTCCTGGAGCCCCTTCCAGTGCTGGAAGTCAACACGCTGCTTTTTCTAAACTCACCAATCCAAATTACCTTCCCTTAAGGGTATTTCATTGAGCTTTTTTAAATACTCCCCACTGGTCCCCTCCTTATTTCTGAGCGCGGTGTCCTCATGCCAGCAGCTCCAGTCACCCATCACAGGCATTGCAGTGGTTTCCACCAGCAAATAGACATTGCTTTTTCAGAGTAATAACCTTCACATCCGAACTGGTGTTTCTGTTTAACACACATCTGTCCTCTCTGTTTTGTCTGCAGTGAAGAACCAACCCTTGCTACACCAGCAAACAGCCTTTCTCTCCCCTTCCAGCTCTCGCCCTGCACCAGCAGAGGGCACGTTCCAGCCTGTGAACTTCATCCTCAGCCTTGCTTCTTGTCTGAGCATCCACACCTTACTGACATCTCCGGCTGAGTTTAATTTTTCACTCTGCTCTTAACTGGGGCCCATCAGAAAAACGTTATTGTCAGGCGAGGCTGACAAAGTGCTGCAGTTTGTTAGTTGAATGAAGCATAAATTCATTAAAAATCAGGATTAAAAGCTATTTCAAGACAAATAGTCTAGATTTTCTAACACTAGGTTTGTTAGATACATTATGCTGCTGGTACTGAAATTAAGAACTGTAGGACACGTGAGGAGGGGTCACCTGGCAGAGTTACCTGTCTCAAAATGCTTTGGATGCTGTTGGATGCCATGGCAGTGGGGTTGGAACCCGATGGTCTTTAAGGTCCCATAACATTTCCAGGTACGAACAGCCTGGCCGTTGCCTTGCTCTCTCATCAACAACCAACTGATTTCTAAGGCAAACACAAAATTCAATTTTAAAAAGCCCCGTGCTCAGTTGCCCTGAAAAAACCCCAAATCTCTTCATTGTCAGTAGATCCTCGAGGAGGCTCAATTGATTGAGAAAGTTAAAACAATCAAACGTGCATTATTTTTCTGCTTTCTCCTCATCCCTTATTTTGTTTTAAACTCGGTTATTTTGATATCAGGTTTTGTTTCTCATCTGTGCAGCGAATGAAATGTCAAAAGAAGGTTTCTGATCGTGAGCTCAGAGGTCAGACGACTGCAACTCCTGTTTTTATTGCCAAGGGCATTGCAACCCGTTTGTTTTGTGAGTACATTAGTCTTGGTTGCTCAAGATGAAAGTGGTCAAAGAGAGATCAGTTGAAAAAACAATGTTCCCAATTGTAAATGATGTGTTATTTTTCACACAACTATATTACTGCAGTGCCCAGAAACCTGGAAGAGGCTGCTGCAAGTGTCCTCAGTTTGAGATTATCCTCATCCCTGAAATTACTGCAGTCCATAAAATTCCAGGTGTGCTGTGAAAACTCCTTTCTAAGGTGGATTCAGTGAAAGGAGTAAGTAACTGCTTTCCAGAAACAAGGTAGAAGGCTTGGAGGACCTGGGGTTCCAAGGAATGCCCTTCACCAGTTGTTGGGTCTCCTCTCAAGGTATGGAGAGGCCCTAAGGCTCTCCCTGGCCAGCAGGGAAGAGGGGGCTTCTCCCTTGCTGGCCTTCGGGGAGGCCCTGGCCCAGGGAAGTGGTGGCTGCCCCATCCCTGGAGGTGTTCAAGGCCAGGTTGGATGGGGCTTTGAGCTCCCTGATCCAGTGGGAGGTGTCCCTGCCCATGGCAGGGGGTGGCACTGGACGGGCTTTGAGGTCCCTTCCAACCCAAACCATTCCATGATTTCCTGGTCATTGTATAATATTACTTTTATATAATACACTGTAATATTTTTGTGGTTTGTATTTTTATTCTCTTCTTGCTCTGTGAGCATCCTCAGGAGCTTGTGTGCCTTATGATAACTTACAGCTTGTTCTGAAACTGCTTTTATAGAGAGGCATTGTCATTGTTACATGAAACAGGGACGTTCCGTGGCACTGTGAGACAGCAGGATTCCTGGTGCTTCCTTCTTTCATTTGGAGGCTGTCAACACATTTCAGCCAGAGATAAATTGGCACACCCTTACCAAGTTGTAACCAGGGGGTCCGTGAGGCTCTGTCTGCTCAGGTGCAGCAGCAGTCTGGCAAAAGCCATCAGCACTTCAAGCATTCAGCTGGGTTGAGAGGGACATTTGCATGGATAGAAGGCAGGGACCAGGGACCCCAGGTGGAACCTGGCAGGAAAACCACTGGGGTAACTCCGTGCCCTGACTAATTTGTAATCTTTGCTTTTACCCCAATAGCATCACCTTGTGACATCATGTGAAACCTCCTGACTCCTCACTGACACCCCTCCACCAAAGCAATCCCTGCTCCAGGTAGTGATCCCCTAAAACCCACTGTATTCATGGGCCTGTATGACTGGAGAGATATTCTGGGAATCCCAGTGCAGAGTGGTTAAGCTGTAGCTTACCTGTCTTCTTTTGGTCTGCTTTTAGTCTATTAAATCTATATTAAATGTATGTTTTTATTTTATTGTATTGTAACAAAAATAAGAATTATTGCTTCCATAATGGGAAAAAGCAGAACACTGAAATGAAACATGAGGCTTATTAAGATTAAGAATGGGCGTTCCTGAGAAAGCAGAACTCTCCTAAGAGAAACCCACTCTGCCCAAAGGAGTGAAATTGCCACGTCTCCCATTTACAGAGAGGAATAACCTTCCCACGCCTGAAGATTCTGGTGAGTTTTAACAGCTGGATTTCCAATCCCATCTCCTTTGTTGTGTTTTGAGTGTCCTCAGTTATTCTTTTGCACACACGAGCATCCTTCAGTTCTTTAGAGGCTGTGGAAGTTGAGGTCTTTATCTGCAGCACGTGTAGTCGAGCAATGGGTGCTCTTCATTATTACCTTGCGGGGTGACCTTCTAGGAAGGAACGAACACATTGATGTTCACAGTTGATAATCCATCGATTCGTGGTGACAAACAAAGGCAATCAGCAGGAGGGCTGTAATTGATTCATTAAGGGCCATGAACAGCACACTCTACATTGATCCAGAAGGCCTTGGAGCTGCAGCTTTGCAATGTCATGACCCTCCCGTGGGCACCTTGTTTTTCAGTCTGCTGGCACTTGAAAGCACTCTGACCACAATATCCCAGCATCCAGCACCGCTCTGGCTGAGTGTGAGCAGGTGAGCGACTCTAAAATCCAGACAGTTGAGCGTGGGGTGGTTTCCTGCCCTTACAGAGTTGTTGAGGCCTTTAGAGGTGACTCTGCTTTCCTCAGCAGATTCTGACTTAACAAGAGAGAGGTTTCCCAGCTCCTGCTCCAGCCAGTGTCTGGGATCCCTTGCAACCCCCTCCATTCCATTATTCATCAGTGTATTTCATAGTAAGTCAAATCAGGATTTCAGCCTCCTGAACCATCTCGTGGTGCTACAAATACTTGTCTGTGCATCTTGCTTTTACTGGAGATAAAAATCCTCTGGATCGAGCAATAACTGTGTACTAAAGCAAAGCTGTAAACACTTGTCTTTCTTACCAAGGCTGGAGTTGGGGTGTAACATGAATTTATAATCTCAGAGGTTTGTCTCTGTTGTGTTGTAGCTCAGTAGAATAACCACACCTCGTGTGGTTTCATCCCTTCTCTGGAAGTTCTCACTCACAGCCGTGTCCCTTTCCCTGCACACCTGCAAGAGGAGCTCTGCTGGGTCTGGTCCATAAAGGTCTTGTTCTTGCCATACTTCTCAACCATTCTGCCCATGGAGGGATCTTATCTCGCTGTCAGATGTGGTGTCTGAGATGGCTCAGTGTTCTTGCTGAGTTAATCCTCCTGTTTTTCAAGGACTGTGCCAATAAGAAAGGCTATCAATTACCTGCAGGGTTTATTTTGTTGTTAACTTGAACCAAGAAAAATGGAAGGGTTTTAATGGGTTTTATGTGCCTATTAGCTTAGTTGCAGTTTAAATTCAGGTCTTCTCTTGAGTGACAAAGCTCCTCACAATGAGAGTGGTCGTGTTTGAGATAGAAAAGCCTTGCTGAAACCCTTCAGTAAAGCTGCCAGAGCAGTTACAGCTCTTCTTATGATGATGGTTAAAAGCTTCACCAAACTTGTGATGATTCTGATGTTTATAGCTTGGAATATTTTGCACACATGTTCCAACTTTGTGTCCACAACATTTGTTAAACCAACAAGTCTGTAGCAGACGTGAGAGCTACCATCAGGAAACTTGTTTGACAGTTTAAACAGACAGCATCTGTGTTTCCTGCATTTCAGAGTACACAAAAAGGAGAGGGGTTGCCTGTAGCTCAATTAATTCAAGATGTTGTCACATGGTGGAACGCTGTCTTGGAGATGTTAGAAACATCTAATTGAAAAAAGGGGCTTTGCTCTTGTGTTTGGCTGAGTTTCATCGGTATCACCTCCTTGGTGGAATATTGCTGAAGGCACTTGGCTTGAGTTTGGGGAATGAAGATGAAGTGCTGTGCATCAGGGCTGTCCTCCTCTGCTTCCAGCTCTGCCTTTGTTGAAAGGAAACTTAGGGTTTCCAAAGTTCAAAGCAGTGTAAGAGACTTGAATTGGGCACCTCTTGAGCATCTTTTAAAATAACACTGAAATAGTCATGATAATGAGCAGAAAGGCAATCAAAAATGAAACTCGAAATGCAGCGAAGACAAAATGTTTGTGAAATCAGGGTGGTGGCAGGAGAACAGCTGCATGGTGGGAGGCATCTTGTGTTTGCATCCTTCACATTGTTACCTTAATGGTGACCAAAATTGCCATTCTCTGTGTCAGTGAAGTAAAACCCAGAACCAAAGCGGGTACAAAGCACCACACATCACCAGCCCTGCCCAGCCGTAACCCCAGGTGCTGTCGGTGAGCGCAGCTCCACCAGTGAAGCTCATTTCTTGTGGGGAGCAGCTGCATTGCACAGCTGGGGTTCAGCAGCCCACAAAAACTGAGGCTGAAGGCTGAGCCCGTGGAAATACTCTGGTGAGGGGAACTCCACGAGAGCTAGGACACCACGGAGGGTCCAGTGCTCTGATTTGCTGTAGGGGACTTAAAACATCACAACGTTTTGATTGCAATGAGTAGGCCCACGTTTTGGCTCCTGTTTCAGGATTTTCCAGATTTATATTGATGTAAACAACTAAGGTGAAATAAGAATTTGATCTTCTGTGGCAAAATACCTTTGACTTGTCTAAAAATCGGGTGGAGGGAAGAAGTGGGAAAATTTTCCCAGAAGCTGTAGTCATGGATCAAATCGTGACAGCTGTGTTGGGTGGCACCTGAGCCTGTGATTTCACCTGTTGGCTTCACTGCAGCTCTTTGCAGGGTAAGATATTCTCTGGTGTAATGTCTGAGCCTTTGACTCTTTTCTACCATAAATGAAGTGCTTCTGTCTGCAGAAGCAGGGTCTTATATGGGCTGTTGATCTGCGCCGTGGCGTGTGCTGGGCAACGGGGAAATAGTCCCACAGCCACCCCAGTTGTGTGTCAGTGTCTTTATCAGGTGTCTGCCCAGAAACCCTTGCCCACGCAGCCCTCTGGCTTCTTTACTAGAGGCCACGCAGTGAAAATCATGCACACTTATTTGGAAATTTATAGGCTGACCTGAGTATTCTCTCTGGGGAGGGCTCCTCGGGTCAGTCAAAGTGAATGAGAACCAAATGTGCCTGGTTTTCTGTTTACTCCTTCCATAAACAGCACATGGGCAGTGAGCAGCTGCTGTCCTGAATGGGGTTTTTCTGGTATTTGGGAAACCTGTACTTTAGGAATGTATTCAATTGATGGTGCTGTAGAAAGACCGAGCGATGCTGGACCACTGCACAATTCATTTATCAGACTGTCTGGAGGAATTTTGAGGAAGGTAAGACAACAATGGAGCTGGAGCTCGGACAGTCGGTACCCAGTGCATTTGACTAAATAAGAAGTAACAAGAAGTCAATGTCTTGCCCCTCTGCTTCTATCAACTCCAGAAATGGTTCTATTAAAAGGTACAGAACATTTCCTTGGGGGAAGATTACTGTTTGTTTTTATTGATTTGGGCCCTCAGGCTGTGATCTCAGACACTCCTGATGGTTTCTTCCCGTTCCTTCAGGCACCCTACGGCTACAAAGATGATCTGAGGTCTGGAGCACCTCTGCTATGAGGACAGGCTGAGAGAGTTGGGGTTGTTCAGCCTGGAGAAGGGAAGGCTCTGGGAAGACCTTAGAGCAGCCTCCCAGGACTGAAAGGGGCCCCAGGAAAGCTGGGGAGGGGCTCTTGATCAGGGATTGCAGGGATAGGGTGAGTGGGAAGGGTTTTCAGCTGAAAGAGGGGAGATTGAGATGGGATTTTAGGAAGAAATGTTTTGCTGTGAGGGTGGGGAGGCCCTGGCCCAGGTTGCCCAGAGCAGCGGTGGCTGCCCCATCCCTGGAGGTGTTCAAGGCCAGGTTGGATGGGGCTTTGAGCCCCCTGATCCAGTGGGAGGTGTCCCTGACCGTGAGATTTGTCCCTGCCCATGGCAGCGGGGTGGAACTGGAAGGCCTTTGAGGTCTCTTCCAACCCAACCCATTCTGTGATTCTGTAGTTCTCTATCTAGCCTAAAAAGGCAGCAGGAAGCAAACAGGTAGAAACAAGGCAGGATATAAATTCAATAGCTTTTTTTGTGTCATAATATAAAATTATAGTGAATGTTTTTGTGGTGCTTTGTTTCCTGATGCCTGAGTAGTTGGCCAATAAGCGACTGTCTCTCCCATTCAAGCCAAGGCAGGGGCTGTGCCGTCTGCAGCCAGGCTTGGCTGACTGCAGAGAGCTTCGTCGTACCCCAGAGCGCGGGATCGGCGCTGGGGGGGGATCCCAGTGGCACGGGCGGGGGGGGGGCCGGGCCGGACCCCGGCAGGGATCCCCACATTGTGCTCCGGGCGCAACCGCTCTCAATGGGATTAGCGCGGCGCAGGGCGAAAGGCTGTGGGAAACCCGCGAGTGCCGCATCGCTCTCGTCTGCCCTCGCCGCTGAGCGCCGCCGCCCGGGCCCACAATGGCCTTCCGAGAGTTAAGAGCAACTGTTGTGGTAGCTTGATTTTTTTTTTTGAATTATGTATTCATGAATCTGCATAATGGCCTTTCAGCCATGGTATTGTTGTTTAAAGCACGGTCTGGGAATTGTGAGAGGGGTGGGGGGGGTGGGGAGGGATGGAGAAGAACAGAGAGTGAAAATTATGGAGAACTAAGACTTCATCGAAGGAGAGCAGCAAATTGTATGAAATTAGATTTTCTTCCCTGCGTGCACTGTGCCTACGAAACAAGTTTTCCCTTGGAAATACTGATTTCTCTCTTGGCTGAGTGCTCAGAGCCCTGAGAGGGGATGGGGCAAAGCTGTAAGTGCAGGTATCTGCTCCGCTGGGACTCGCTTGCCCAGGTGCTACTGGATCTTTGGCTCTAATGGCCTCAATTTAATGGCTTTAAATGCCTTCTGGCTTTAATTAAATGGCTTTAAATTGTAAGGGGGAAGATTTAGATTAGACATTAGGAAGAAATTCTTCACGATGAGGGTGGGGAGGCCCTCGCACAGGTTGCCCAGAGAAGTGGTGTCTGTTCCATCCCTGATGCCCCCTGATCCAGTGGGAGGTGTCCCTGCCCATGGCAGGGCGTGGAATTGGATGGGCTTTGAGGTCCCTTCCAACCCAAATAATTCCAATATTCTACGATTTTCCTGTCCCTTATGCAGGAAAGATAAGCAAGGAGCTACCCTGCTTTGCTTAATGCAATGCTGGGTGTTCAGGAGAGTAAGAGCCACCTTGGGAATGGAGTGAAGGTGGGAAGCAGCCAAAAGGACCAGAGTTATTGGCTGTTATTTAGGAGAACACCAATGTGCAGTCCCAGTGTAGTCTTGTTGACATAAGGGCCTTTTATTCCGTGTTTGAGGACTCATCCATCTCCCACAGCAAGAGCTGGAGGCCCCAAGAAGGACCTGGGCCATGATGGGCAGGAGCAGGAGGCGGCAGCACGAGCCTTGCCTGCCCGTGGTCCTGTAGTGCCCAGGAGCCAGGCCGGGACTCAGGCTGGGACATGGTGCACCAGAAGACTTCCCTCTCCCACTTGCTTAATGGAGACAACACAATATCGGGCTCTGAACACATTTTTCTGTGAGCAAAAATGATTTTCTATTATTTACCCCACTTTTCCGTCCAGATTATATGGGCAATATAATAGGGAAAAATATTTTCTCCCCCCAAAAAGTCCATTCCAAGCTGCAAGAGCCCCTAACGGAGCCGTGGTAGACCCTCCCCAAAGCCTTCCAGACCCCTGTTCAGCGTGCCAAACGCTCTCCTCACCTCAGAGAACACATCCCCTTTATTCCACAGTGCTGGAAAGTCGAAGAATTTTCTTTCTGCTCCAAGTCGATGCACAGTTTGCGTGATCATGCCCAAATAAACTCGCTGATTTGGCACAGCTCACATAAAATTCATTAGTAAAACACACATCATCAAGTCCCCAATCAGCTTGACGGGGCCTGCCTTGCTGCTTAACAAACGTGCACATTGTCAGTTGTGACAGCCTCTGGAATTTGGCCCAAAGCTGCAAAAGCTTAAAGCGCAAGGATTTTCCACAGCATCTATTTTTAGTAATTATATCGACTCTGCTTGGAGTAATACCTGGACTCCTCTTGGTGTTCCCTGTATTTATTCTCCCTGTGAGGTCGGAAGGAAGAACACAAGCCAGGCGAGCTGTGTTGCAGTTCTTTTCTGACAAATAGCTGGAAATTGGGGAGGTTTGGGCCTCTTCTCTATAAGTGAGGGCACCACCAGAATATGCAGCAAGTTTGAGGCCCTTTTAATGCAATAGGTGCAATTCAATGTGTTTCCAGAAACATTGGGTGTCCATCTGCCACAGGTGGAATTTAGAGAGGGTGCTGGGTGTTCCTCATCTCCTCATATTTTTCTTGTCCTTTTCTATGTAAAATATTACCCTTATGTGCCTTTAAACGTAGTCCATTTTGCATAATGACATTATTTTCCTCTCTAGGAACTTATGAACCAAGGGGGAAATGCACTTGTTTTAACAAGTTGTAAAGTGACTTTTTTGAAGTGGATTGCAAGGGACTCTTTTACCCTCTGTTTGCCCCCCCAGCTGCTGAGCTGGTCCTGCTTGGGCTGTCCTGTTTTCCTTGGTGGGTCTTGCTCCCATCATGTTGCTCTGCTCACCGCGTGAGGCTGTCCCTGTGAGCCCATCCTTGTCTCTCCTCCATGGAGCTGCAACTGGCCTTGTGTCTTTAACTTCTTCCTTTCATGCCATCTGGGCTGAGGATTTTCTCTGCTGCCACTCATGGAACCATGGAATGATTTGGGGTGGAAGGGACCTTAAAGCCCATCCAGTCCCACCCCCTGCCATGGGCAGGAACACCTCCCACTGGATCAGGAGGCTCAAAGCCCCATCCAACTTGGCCTTGAACACCTCCAGGGATGGGGCAGCCACCACTGCTCTGGGCAACCTGGGCCAGGGCCTCCCCACCCTCACAGCAAAACATTTCTTCCCAAGATCTCATCTCAATCTCCCCTCTTTAAGCTGAAAACCATTCCCCCTCATCCTATCCCTGCACTCCCTGACCAAGAGCCCCTCCCCAGCTTTCCTGGAGCCCCTTTCAGTACTGGAAGGCTTATCTTTTGTCCTGCCTTGGCTGGTACTTTTGTAGTCACTGCCTGTCTCCTGTGAGTCACGTTTGCTGCCGTTTGGCTTGTTACCGGATGCCATTGCTTTGAGTTGCTGCTGGATGGATCGGCTCCATCCAAACAAACAGGTTTTTCCTTGGGCTGCATTTGTAAAGCTGCACAGACTTGTCCTCCTGTCAAGTCCTGGTACTCTTTGCACATCTATTTTCTGCTCCCTTGACCAGCAGATACTCCTCCCACTTCCCTCAGATTCCAGTGGTGTCCCTGCACCCTGATGTCAGCTCTTTCACTACTGAGGTTACTGTAAAATCCCTTCCGATAAACCCTGGGCTTGTGTGTGCAGCTGCTCTCTCGCCTTGCCTCTCGTGGCACTTGATGATTTTTGGCCAGTTCCAGAAAATGAATGCTTTTACTGTTTCATTCACTCAGTGTGAAGCTCTGTTGGGTTGCTTGGGACCTCCCTCTGGGATGGGCAGGTACTGGCAACGGGCGGCGGGGCCCTGGCTCTGTGAGGGTGTTTGCGTTGCGCTCCGCTCCCCTCAGCCCCGCTGGAAATGGCTTTCAAAAGCACAACTGTGTCTTCCTCCTCCACCCGTGCAGCCTCAGAGCTCTGTCTCTGCTTGCTTTGGCTGCATCCCACAGGTTTTTTCTCCGTGATGCTCAGAGCTGCTCGGGAGCAGCCTGCCCTTCCTCCTCTGCTTCCCCCACCACGCGCCTCCAGTTGCCTTTGCTCTGCCCCTTCAGTGTTGTTCACCCGGGACTGGACTGCTTCTTGTTCCAAGTGTGCCAGTGAATGAGCTGTTAGACGTCTTTGGGGCAACATATAAAGGGTTTCTGTGTCTATTCAGGTTCTGCTGTTGATGTTCTCCTCAGTAGAGTTATCTACCCCTTCAATAAGGCTTTTACCATGACATAGGATCATAGAATCGTCCGGTTTGAAAAGACCTCTGAGATCATTGATTGCAACCATATCTGTCCCCTTCCTAAACCATGTCCCTAAAAAACTCATCAACCCGTTTTTTTAAACACCTCCAGAGAGGTTTTTAAACCCTCCCTGGGCAGGCTCTGCCAGTGCCTGAGAACCCTTTACCTGAAGAAGTTTTCCCTGATGTCCAATCTGAACCTGCCATGGCACAATTTGAGGCCATTTCCTCTCATCCTATCTCCTTTCACTTGGGAGAGGAGCCCAGCACCCTCCTCACTACAACCTCCTCTCAGGCAGTTGTAGAGAGTGATGGGGACGTGGCTCTGACAGTCCCTCACCAGACCTTTGTAAGCAGTTTTGCATTTTATCGGACTTTAAAAATGAACTTTCTATTGCAATTTGATATTGGTGCTCAAAGTCTTCATCCCACACAGCCCCTTCCTCAAGTCACCATGCTTGGTTCTCCGCTAGTGGCTGTTGTCGTTTGCTTGTCCTTCTGGGTTGTCCAGCTGCCCTGCAGCGTGGAGGCATTTCCCTAACAGCTTCTTTTAAAGATGTCTTCTGTTGAAAAAGTTTATTCACTTTTCTACCCCTGTTTGAAGAGCTGCTTTGTCTTCCAAATTAAACACAGGGCCCCCGAGGGTTTTGCTCTGTGGTGCAAATACGCTTCCCTTCTCTTTCTTCCAGAGTTTTCTGTGGAATAAGTTTGAAGAGAGTGATCTCTCTCTCCAGCCTCTTTATGTTTGGAATCATGGGACTCCCCAATTGCTTTTATTTGGTGTTCTAGTGTCCGTTATTCCTGGCAATGGCCATCATCCACTTCTTGCCTCTTTTACCTCATGAGATAGAAATAAACTTTGCTTTCCTTTTATCCTCCCTATTTCCCTCCTGAAGTCAGATTCTATCCTTGCTTCCATACTGGCCTTTTCTCTGGAAACTCAAGTTGCTTGGCAGGCTGAGCCCATGTGGCTGAGTCCAAACTTGTTTTCCTGTTAACCTTAGGTGAGATTGAGCAGGCAGAGCCTTTGCTATCATAGAATCACAGAATGGTTTGGGTTGGAAGGGACCTCAAAGTCCATCCAGTTCCACCCCCTGCCATGGGCAGGGACACCTCCCACTGGATCAGGGGGCTCAAAGCCCCATCCAACCTGGCCTTGAACACCTCCAGGGATGGGGAAGCCACCACTGCTCTGGGCAACCTGGGCCAGGGCCTCCCCACCCTCACAGGAAAACATTTCTTCCCAAGATCTCACCTCAATCTCCCCTCTTTCAGCTGAAAACCATTCACCCTCTTCCTGTCCCTGCACTCCCTGATCAAGAGCCCCTCCCCAGCTTTCCTGGAGCCCCTTTCAGTCCTGGGAGGCTGCTCTAAGGTCTCCCTGGAGCCTTCTGTTCTCCAGGCTGAACAACCCCAACTCTCTCAGCCTGTCCTCACAGCAGAGGTGCTCCAGCCCTACTCTGGACTCACTCCAACAGCTCCATGTCCTTCCTGTGCTGAGGGCTCTAGCCTGGGTTGTAGGCTCAGTTGTACCCCTGGAGCAACCCTTGGAGTCAGTAACTCCAAAACCTATGTTCAGGTAAACCAGCAAATTACAGCCTTGCTGAGTCCTTGCCATTGACTCCCCCTCAAGACCAGTGGTTATGGTGGATTATGAAGAACAGTGCTTTTCAAAGATGGGTTTGAATCATTCTCTCTCGTTTGCATCTCTGTGGGCAGACCACCTCATCCCCTGGAGATTCCAATCAGTGAGAACAAAGAGTTCTAGGTTTGGAAAATGCTTGGCACACGGGAGCTTTGCTGCTGCGAGATGATGAACATCCTTGAGGTAATTCTAAATTAAACGAAGGAAACCATCGCTTCAAGCTGTAGCGTTTCCAAATACCTTCTGTAATGGAATATCATGTCTAGATGTCTGTGACATGTTTGGTTTCTTTTAGGCTGGATTTCTAATTTTATTTAACCAGTGCATGAAGCCTCACAACCAGAGGCTTGAGATGTGCTTGTTTGGAAAAGCATGAGTGCCTCCTTGGCAGCACTTGAGAGGAAAAACTTAGGTAGGTTGTAGGGCATAGGCCAACCTTGACACTTGGGATGTAGAAAATGAGGTCATCATGGAGGGTTTTTTTCCTGCTGTTTTTAAACAGATTAGTGGATAAAATATTGTGCAGAATAGCAAGTTGGTTGTGTAATCTGTATTTTCTCTTTGTTGAATTGACCTGCTTCTGACTGATTTAAGAGAAGTCAAAAAATGAGAATATGCTACCGAGTACTTGGTTTGCAATGGGTTTTTAGGAACTGTTACCACAGATAATACATTTTACATGAACACCATGGTATATACATGATATTTTTCAGTGTTGCATTTCTAGTATGCAATAACATAGGAGTAAAGCAGTCAAACCAGACTGATTTTAATTTATGTTGTATTTCTCCTGAAAGGCAGTCATAACAAAGAGTTTACATTTCAATTGCTTTGGAAAATAACACTTGATTGCTTTCACCTGAAAAAACCCAGGCTGCATTAGAAAAACAACACATCAAAGGAAAGACTCCCTTTCCCAAGAAGTTCTTAAAGAATTGTGATTTATTGTAGCAAAATACAAAGGAGGGGATTTTAAATCATATGTTAGAAAATATTAATGAAGTTGTCTTTCTGCAGCAATCTTCTTTCATGCAGTTACAGACTGACCTTTGCTCAGGGCCCTGGGTTGGGTGGGTGGAGAGCAGGAGAGGCTTCTGAAAACTCTGTTTCTAAACAGCATGTTGAGAGTTAAAGTACAATCCCACTTGGTTCTCAATAAGGCTCTGGGGATCTTCAGAACTGAAGAAAGTGGGTTAGACAGGAAAAGTAAATACTTGCTCAATAAGAGCGCTAATGCGCATTTAAAAGCCCAAACTCTGAAATCCTTACAGAATTGAACAAATACTTTTTTTTTTCCCTCAGTAAGTGGCCTCTTTCTGTGTTGGCACTTTTGCTTCATGTTGACTTAAAGCCACCTCTTGCATCTGGCTCCCTTGGCTCTCCCCTTGCTGCTACTCCAGCAGGTTTTGATGGAGTGATCAGCAAGGCTGTCCTGGGCCTGCCTTCCGTTTCCCACCTCATGGCTCTGCTTTTGTTGCCCATCACAGCTTTTGTGTCCCAAAGTCAGCCTTTCACACCGACCTTAATGGGTTTCTGAACAGTCCCTGTGCTGTGAAGCCGATTCCCAGCGAGGTTCCGTATGTAACCGGTTGTCCTCTGCTCCTGCCTGACCCTTGGATGCTGCTGCTCTTGGTGTAGTGAGATGACAGAATCATAGAATCATGGAATGGTTTGGGCTGGAAGGGACCTCAAACCCACCCATTTCCACCCCCTGCCATGGGCAGGGACACCTCCCACTGGATCAGGGGGCTCAAAGCCCCATCTGGCCTGCCCTTGAACACCTCCAGGGATGGGGCAGCCACCACTGCTCTGGGCAACCTGGGCCAGGGCCTCCTCACAGCCTCAGCTTGTTCTTCTGATGGGACTTGTCAACAGATTCTGATGCTCCAGGTTGTTCAGTGAGAACTGCCTGTTAGAGAGGGAGATGGGTTTTAGAGAGGACAGTTACAAGGCCAGGTGTTCCATGGAATCCCTCTACAACTCGATTCACTCTGTGGGACTGGGAAACTGGAGCTGTGGGTGTCTGTGTTGGAACCTGATCTTACATTGGGATACAGTTGTACTCATCCAGTCTTGATGGTTGAGAGCAGGATTTGTGACAGCGTGCTGTGGCTGGAAATTAATGGGATTTACACTCCTGAATCAGCCAGACACTTAAAATAGGCTTTATTTTCATTTTTCTTCTTTTCATTTTTGGACTGATCTCAAATCAGAAAAGACAAAACCAGATCTTCTCAACAGTTGCAGTTTTCCTTCAGAAGACTGTGCTTACCCAGAGCCTGATTTTGGCCTCCTGTCTTTGTAGGTATCATGATCCTGACTTTCATAGTTTGAACTTCCTCCCTAGGTCCTGTGATACTGTGAGGTACACAGCTGGAGAAGTCACTGAAAAGACCACCGTGTAGAACCTGGCTAACAATCCTGGTTTGGTTTATTTTTTTTCCTTACTGTTTAATAAGGAAGTTGCCTCTAAATATTCCTTAAAATCTGTTTTGTAAACCTTTGTGGCATATAAGAAAGCACCAGGATTTGCTAATGCTTCCCTAACCCTTTGTATCAGCTCTTTTGAAGGTGGGAAGAATCCCAGGGGCTGTTTGCTTTGTTCTCAAAAATATTTATAAGATTTGAAGGAAACAGGTGAATATTAGAGTGAATGTGTTATTAATGGAACACGTTGTTTCAGGGTATGTTATATATATTAAATATTTTACATGAATATTATATAGTTGTTAGAACTACTTCAAAAGTAAGCAAAGACCTATCAAAAATGGTAATTGAATAATTTGTACAAAGGGGTAGGAGCGAGCTGCTGGGTGAACACCACTTTAATCAGTCCTGATTGCAATGTAGAACTGCCGCTCATCCTAATTCCAGCAGAGACCTTTCATCTGATCCAGCCACGTCTCTGAATCCCTACAGATACAGTATTTGCAAACTTAATCAGGAGCAACAGGTTTTTCTCATGACCTATTGTATAGTCTCCCTCCTGAATGGGCTGTTGTGCTGCCGCATCTGCGAGCGGCTCTGGCTGCAACATAAAGAGCTCTGGGCTGCCCTTGTGCCCCTCTGTATTTCACACTGGTGCCTAGAAATGGCACTACACATCTCTGCTTTCAAGTGACACCCAATGGTTCATTTTCTCCCCTATTCATTGAGGATTTAATTGCCCTGCACATCAAAAGCAGAATATCCCCCAATTACCATCCTCCTTCCCAGAAAAGAGCCGACTGCCTGTGGCAGGAAACCTGCCAAGAGATCCAGGCACCCAGAGGAGAATGAAAGTGTCCAGCACAGGCCGAGGGAGCAGGGAATAAAGGAACTGGCACAGACAGGCAGGTGTTGAGGCGCTCCTCTTTCTCTGTGCACCTCAGTCCTTGAATGCCTGCAGAACATTTCATCTGCAGCAGCAGCAAAGGCAGATTCGCAGCCGCCTTCTGGTGACACTGCTGTCCCAAACGAAGATGCACGGTGTTTCTCACAGCTTTAACGTTCTTCTGCCAGTGTTTTTGCAAGGTGCTGGAAGCCCTTACCTTATAAACACTTCTCTCCAGCTCCTGCAGCTTAAGCTGTTTGCCAATTATGAATAATTATTTGTCAAAAACATCAGGTCAGAACCAAACTGCACCAAGAACCAGGATTTTTATGAAAGAATAGCTTTCAGGTTGCTATAGGGGGGTTGGGTACAATCTCATAGGCAATTGAAGATGGGTTTTTTCATCAACAGGCATTAATCCTGTAATGAACTTCCCTCTACCCTGGAAATTCAAACTCTCAAAATTTCATGTTTCTCTGTTGTTCCTTCATCTTCACTCCCTTTTCTGCTTGGATTTCTTTTGTACCTGTTTTACACACCTACCAGAAGATGAAGCTCTGTTTGGTTTGGCACCGGTAGGGTTTTCCTAATACAAAAATAAGGGTGACTGCATTTCTAGTGAATGGGAACCTCATTGGGTGTTTGTAAAGATTTTCCCTTCCAGCTTTGCTGCAAAGTAGATCTTGGCCAGAAATGTTGGCTCAAAAAGCTTGCCATCTTATACAGGAGTCAAAACTTTCAAGGCTGATTACAGAGATAGGTCTTCAAAGAAAAGCAGGAATTCAGAGAAGATTTCACTGGAGCTGCATATCAAGGGGAAGAATGCCTTTGAATTGGTAAGTGATGAGAAAGTTATTCAAACTCCCTAGAGGTTGCCTAGATGGGACAGTCTGGGAAAAAAACAGCAGCGACTTGAAACCTTTCCCAAGAGGTTTCCAAACACGACAACCGACTGGTGCTCACGTCCCACATCCAAACTCTTCCCAGGATGCCTAAGAAATGTCTGGCCTGGACAATACCACTGACTCTCTGGGGGTTTGACAAAGCACAGGGGTAGCTGAGGAGATGCGAAAGGGGTCGCTGGCACCACCACGTGGCTGGGGTTCCTGATCCAAGGCTCAGTCTTGACCTCCATCCCTCAATCCTCTCACCCCGTCACTGCTGCCTGTGCTACAGCCTCTCTGAGTTCAGAAATGTCTTTCATGGGTGGGGGTCAAAACCCATGCCCAAGGTCCACTTTCTGGCCCCCATCCTGCAAATTACTAATTATGAATCCTGGGTTCAGTTTTGGGGCCCTCAGTACGAGAAGGACTTTGAGAAAAGGGGAATAGAAGCTGGGGAAGGGTCTGGAGCCCAGGGGTTGTGGGAGTGGCTGAGGGCCCTGGGGTCATTTAGCCTGGGGAAGAGGAGGCTAAGGGGAGACTTCATCCCTGTCTACAACTGCCTGAAAGGAGGCTGTGGTGAAGTGAATGCTGGGCTCTTCTCTCAACTGGCAAGTGATAGGATGAGAGGAAATGGCCTCAAGTTGCACCAGGGGAGGTTTAGATCGGATATTAGGAAAAATATCTTTACTGACAGAGGGGTGAAGCCCTGGCAGAGGCTGCCCAGGGCAATGGGGGAGTCTCCATCCCTGAAGAGGCTCAAAAAGTGTAAATGTGGCACCTTGGGACATGGTTTAGCAGGCACCGTGGGGCTGGGTTGATGGTTGAACTGGATGATCTTAGAGGTCTTTTGCAACCTCAATGAGTCTATGATTCTATGGAAATGGTGTTGTTTCCGTGCTCCAGGTTAAGCAGAGGCACAAAGGTATTATTTGGCATTAGGGCTTCAGATGATTTCCCTGTACGTGTGTGTCAGTGTGGCAATTTCAAGTGTCTGCCCGTAAATTACAAGATTACACAGTGAAGAAAATGAAGAGGGACAGAAGTGTTTTCAAGTCTCTCCCAGATGGAGGCAAATATGGGGAGAAGGTGCTTTTGCAAAGATTATTTAAGCAGCTGGAATGAATGCCATTTGTCAGAGAATTACAATAGTCAAGTCTAGACAAGAGCAGTGCCTGAATCAGTTTCCAGATCCTGACAACTTAATGCATGCTGCAACTTGGAAATATATTCAGATTTTCAGAGTGATTTCTCTTGGATCAGTACAGGTGCACACACACACAAGAGTTAGAATATGCACCCACAGAGGGAAAATTCCACTTGAGTTACCTTTGGGTTTTGTCCCAGTGGTTTGCAAGGTGAGTCCCAGTGACTGGGACCTCAGACACAGCAGGATGTTTGCAAATGCCCAGTTCAGGCTCGTGGGAAGCCTTTTTATCCCTTTGGCTACAAACCCAGTGGCTGTCATTCAGCTCTGGGTTGCAGAGAGGCAGGTGGTAAGGAGGCTGTATGAACAGGCATGCGTAGCTGGAGGTCACCTCCATAAATAGGATAATTGAAGCCAAATTTGAACCATCTTTCTGTTTTTTGGATGCATTTCTCTTGCTACTGTTGTGTTACACCCCCTCTCGCACCCCTCCCCGGTCCCTTCTTTTCCCAAGCAGGAGGCTGTGCTTTGCTGGGAAAGCACCCAGGCTGGCCAAACACTCACACAAGTTCTTACTAATTTAGAATATCAGCAGTTATCTAATGTCTGCATTAAGCAGTCTGCTCCCATTTGCTTCCAAGCAAACCATCTGTTTATTGTCTCAGTGAAAAACTGCAAACTCTTATGGGTGCAATAACACACAATCTCATTGTCTGCGAGGGGTTATGGCTCTTGTTCCTAACCAAGACTGAGAAGACTTGGAGACGTCAGCTCCAGCGTTCCCTGTTGTTGTCAGCATCTTTCAAATTGTCTCGACCTGTTTCATTAAAAGCTGCTCTTCCCCCCGGTGCCCCCCGAGTGTGGTGTTTGATGACAGATTCTTTCCCTGCTCGCGTTGGTTTTCATTACTGGTCTTTGCCCTTCGAGCAGCTGGGAGTAGTGCACGGAGCATGTGTTCATCTCATTTGTTTATATTTAGGGAAAGTGTGGGGTGGGCTGCACGAAGCTGAGTTCCCCTTCGGAGGGCTGTTTCCCCGATGCGTTAGCGCGGTGTTTGCAGAGCGTTAGTGCTTCCTGAAGCAAAGGCTCCTCCGCTCTCGTGCCGTGCCATGAATCCCCCGATACCCCTGCAATGATATTTTTAGCTTCAAATGAGGGTTCTGACGCTGTTCAAGGCGCCGTGGTCAAAAAATCTTCTATTTTCTCTCCCTAAACACCTCTTTACCACTTTTTCATTTGGATCTGGTTGCCAGTGGAGATGGAGGTCAATACTCTTCAAAATAAAATTGGGTGGCATCATTATTTTTCCAGCTCAGTTAAAAGCTTGAATGTTTCCATATTAATGTCTGTCATTCTCTTATTTTGAATGACAGTGGTTCTGACCGGGACCTGCCAAGAGCAGTTTGAACATTAAAGATGCATGAGTAAAAACACAGTATTTTTCTAAGCCAGCCCATTTGAATGTCTTAGAAATATGTGTTCATATCACACCAAACCTGCCAGCAACGGCAGGGTTTCTCCTTTGCAGAAGGGGGGCCTCGTAAATAGTTGTATTCATTGGAGTTAAAATTAGGTTTCTGTGGTGTTGACTTGCAGCCAGCTTTTCCCACAGGGCAATTTATTTAAAAAAAAAAGCCCTAAAATAGTACTGTGCATATAACATATTCTGTGCATCTGAGAGTCCACTTGGACTAAAGCTTTCTTTGTGCTCCTTTCGTCCACTATGCCTTAAAGGAATCATATGGCAGAAAGTTAATTCCCTTTCTAACACAGGGAGTGCACAACATTTTTCTCTAATTTGTGCTTGTATAGTTGTATTCTATGAGAAGATAGGAACAAACTCTTCCTCAAACCACTGATCTGGGAGAGTTTGCCCAGGGCTGGTCCATGGAGACACTCTTGGTTCTCACTGTGTTAACTGACCGGTGCTTATGTGCATCACGAAACAAGCAAACCGGAATTTGTGTTGCACGCTGTGGTTTCCTTACTTTGGTGCTCTCTGAAGGCAAAAGTCCTCTGGTTCCCCACAAGAACTGCCCACTTAGGTAACAGCGAGCGTTTTCTTCCTGACTTTTAGCCAGGGTCAGAAATAAACCTTGGACTTTCTCCCGGGCAGACATTGTTCATTTTACCTCTCTCTATTGCTTTGCCCTGGCACGGCTCCCCAGCGCCTTGGAGCGTGGACTGCCAGCACCACCAGAGACCTCAGCAACAAGGACATCTCAGGATGGGACCCCTTACAGAGGAAAGATTTCCTGATGGTACTAAACTCAGGAAGGCAGATGTGGTGGTGTTGATTTTCATGGGGAATTAGGATCCCCTTGCCGAGTCCTCTACCCATCTCCCCTTTGGCCTGCCAAGTGATCTCTGGGACCAGTTGCAGGCGGTTGATTGTTTTGATTTCTTTTGTGAAAGGTCTTGTTGATATTGATGGAAAAAGCAATTTAGGGCTTAGGCATCATCGCTGCATGGTTAATTTGCCCATTCTGCTGAGTATTTCAAGGGGATGAAATACCAATACTTGTATCTTTTGGCAGAATCTGCTTTGTGCAAGGTTTCTTCTCTGCTCACTATCAGTCCCAGATGGTGTTGCTGTACCTGCAAATCAATTACAAGTCAAAAAAGCCTCCACATATGCTCATAATATTATTTGATTTTGTGGGAGGAAAAATGTACAGAAACAAGGTTGGATTTCAACCCTCATTTTTCAGTTTCTGCTAACACCCTTCTCTGATTCGCTGCTGCAGCTGAACGTTGCACGTTTCCCTGAGCAAAGTACAGCCAAGGTGGAGTCTTGAAGTTGGTCATAAATCAACCGAGATACAACAGCTCCCTTTTTGACACCTCCCATAAACCCCTTGTGAATTCCACTGGGTTAATTCACAGCGTACTAGGGTTTAAAAAACAAAATCCACATGTTTAAGGCAATGTTACTGAAGAGTCATTCATGAAAACCAGTCACCCAGAAAAAACACACATCAAAGGAAAACCTTGAAACAGGATCTGTGCTACCAACAATTATAAAATGGGTCCACGATGCTTTGTTATCAAGGAAACTTCATAAAATTTATGGTGGTATAGTGAGAGAGCATAACTAACTGTGCTGGCTAAATCTCCTCCCAGTAATGGTTGAGGTCATGAGGTCATACAGTAATACAGGTCTTCTGTCCTCTGCTTGCTCTTTGGTTCAGAAGAAACACCTTCCGTGCCATTTGAGGTCTCGGTAGACCAAGAGCCTCTAAAGCCAAGCAGTCACTTCTGTCTGAATGAAGGAGTAGAGAACGGGCTTACGAAGGTGTACAAACAGAGATGGATCAATCAGCTGAAATGCAGACGCACTGGCACAAAAGAAAAGCCCCTGAGAACAGGGATTTTTTGGTCCTGCCAGGGCTTTGAAGGGTTAGTTCTGAAAAATTAACCTCCCTACTTCTCATTGAATTCAAGTAATGACAGTGAATAATGGTGAATAAATGAATACGGTGTTCTCCACTCCTTTATTTTTAAAGCTTTGTCTATGGCAAAGTCTCTTTGCATCTCGAGTGGAGAAAATCAACCATTCTGCCTTTATTTTTTTTTCAGGGTATGACAGCTAAGCTAACATTTCTGCCTGCCAACTTGCCTCAGAGTGTGAAATTGAATTGAGGGCAAGAAAGAACGGTATAGGGTCTGAAAAGCAAGCTTTTTTTGATATTTTAGGTGTGTAGAAAGACCTGTTTCTGTTTGCATTATGCGAAACTCATAGGGAGGGCTTTGCAAGTTCCCCCTTGCTTGTTTGCCTTGGCCCTTGAGCTGCAAAGCTATTGAGCATCTGCCATGGGGCTTGTGCTCCTCCTGAGCAGGAGGCTCGGAGAAGAGGATTCGAAGGAGTTGGGGGGCAAACTTGGGTTTTAGTTTGATTTTTTGTTTATATATTCATTTATTTATTGAAGAGAATGGAGTTTGGTTGTTTTAATGCAGCGAGAACCAGAGCCTGCGTGGTGGGTTGTCTCCTCTCCCCAGCCAAGCCCGTGTGCTGCCATTTCTAGCGGAGGCAGAAAAGCCTTTCCCTTCCACACACAACCTTTTTTCTTCTTCGGTGCCAGTAAAAATAGGAAAACAGCATGGCTTAAACTGCAAACCTCCCTCAAAATAACTCTGTGGTCACGAGCAGAAGGCAGAAATTATTCCTTCTCCGTATCGTACGTAAGATAAATGATTTGCATGACTTCCTCTTTCCTGTGCCCCCTTTTTAAAAAGAGGGTGCAGATTTTTAAGCGGTTTCCTTCAAGGAAGTGTATTTCTCTTGGAAATACCACTGGAGCCTTCATTTCCTTGTACTGGAGAAAAGAAGTATGTTAAAGTATTTTCACCGAATGGAACCTCACTGTGGTGGTTTATTGGGTTATTCTGTTCAGTCTTATCTATTCTTTCTCATTTTCAGTTGCAGTCGTTCCTCTGGCAACAAAGAATTTTTTCTAACCCAACAATCCAGCCTGAGAATTCCTCTACTTTACTCCACCACATACTTCAGTAGATGGAGGAATAGGGAAAACTGAGGAATGCTGAAGCTTTTCTGTACCGCCCCTCTTTCTGGCATCCTGAGATTAAAGCTCTTTTTCTCACCACACACCCCTGACCCCTCCACTTTCTTGTAACTCAGCATCCTCTAGATGGCCCTTAGGCACAGCTTACTGCGTGATGTGTGCAGATAGCTCAATAATAGGGTTTCCTGCTGCGAGGGTCTTAGGGATTCTGTGAAATCCCAGAGGGATTCAAGGAAATCTGCATTATAATGCACTGTTTGGTACAGGTCTGTGCACTGAGCTCCTACACAAAAGGTAACGGAAACTAAATGTGTCAGGCATCATCTTTCTAATCCAACGTGGGGCCTGTTTAATCTCTTTGAAAAGATGTCTTAAGAAGTCCCAGTGTCTTCATTGAGCGCTGGGCTTTCACTGCTGCCCTGTGGGGGCTGGTACGTGGTGGGGCTCTGCTGGTTGATGCTCCACATCGGGATAGAGCGGCTGCAGACGGAGCTCTGCTTAATTAACACATAGAGGCCGTCTGCTGCTCACCCATCCTCAGCGCTGCCTTCAGCCCAGGCAGGGGGCAAGGGTACTCGGGCTGGAGGATGCATCTGTAATCCTATAAACAGCTCGTTGTGTGGCAGGAGGAGAGAACTGGGAATTCCTCCTCTTTCTGTCTCAGATGGGAGAAACAGAAAAGCCCTTGGACCTGACACAGCCGGGACAGAAAGCGTTCGCCCATCCCAGCTGCAGCGATGTTCTCACCGAACTCCAGCACCTCCAGACACCTCTGCTTTCACTCAGTTTACAAAGGGTTAAGGTGTCCTGCAAAGTCTTAGCATTCAGTTTATGGTTCTACCAGTGCAAACGCCAGGCCAGCTCTGGGAAGGTGAATGCCATGGTAATGGGGAGCAGTGTTTGGAATCTGGGGGGGAAATGTGTGTGGAGTAATAACAGCATCTTAAGGTCCTGAAATCTCCAGCAAGCCTGCAACTCTTGGTGGGTTCTGGAGGAGTATTGTGCTTGTAGGGGAACCCCACTGCTTCATGGAATTGTGTTGTGTTTTGTTATGTTATGTTATGTTATCATGGAACCATGGAATGGTTTGGGCTGGAAGGGACCTCAAAGCCCATCCAGTTCCACCCCCTGCCATGGGCAGGGACACCTCCCACTGGATCAGGGGGCTCCAAGCCCCATCCAACCTGGCCTTGAGCACCTCCAGGGATGGGGCAGCCACCACTGCTCTGGGCAACCTGGGCCAGGGCCTTCCCACCCTCACAGGAAAACTTTTCTTCCCAAGATCTCATCTCAATCTCCCCTTTTTCAGCTTATTGTTTTGTTATGTTATGTTATGTTATGTTACGTTACGTTACGTTACGTTACGTTACGTTACGTTACGTTACGTTACGTTACGTTACGTTATATGTTATGTTAGAATCTGGAAGGGGAAAATTCTGGGTTCCTAGAGGACTTAATGGGCTATTACCTGGTAGTAAAGTGAGAGTAATATACCAGCAAGAAAATGGATGGCATGAACAAGCAAAGATGGATGAAAAATGAAGAATTAGTACCAATAGGACAAGCTTTTATGAATATTGATCTTCACCTGTTTGTAGTTTCAGAATAGTAACTTTTGGTCAGTTGCATGAGTGCAAACAGTGAAAATAAAAACCAGAGGCAGATAATGAGAATGATGAATGAATCAAGCAACTTTTTTTCTGTTCTCAGTGATCATCTTTACTATAAAATTCTGAATTAACCTAGGGAGAAAATCTGGAAACTTAAAAAGGCTAAAATCAGCAGAGAACACAGTTCAGAGAAGGGTACACGTCCTGGCTGTACTGGTTGTGAATCAGTTGAGTTGCATTATGTCTGTGTATGAAAAGTTATAGACTTGCAAAGACACAAAGGAAGGGGAGAGGCAGCAGAAAGAACAGGATTCCTTTCTTTTAATTCACCTTCCAATGTTTGCCTCAACTACAGTGCAAGTAATCACAGAAGAGCACGGTGTATTTATTGAGTGAATGCTAAATCTGGTACATAAATGTCTACAGAAAGCAGAAAACCATAACAACTGTGAAACAGTCAAGCTCTGTCACTCCTTGTTGCCACTGGGATCTTCAGTTTTGTCCAGTTGCTGTCTAACAGGTCTTTAGTTGTGCTCCTGGCACAAAGGAGCGATGTCTTTCCAAGGCATTGACCACCACCACCATCACCATCGCCAGCCGATAGTTCTTCAGACACAGGGATCTGCTTCTTGCCCTTGTCTGAGTCCCTGTGGTCAAGCCCAGTGAAAACCCCCCATGGGGTTGAGCCCATCTCTGTGTCCAGCCAAGAGCAGAGATTGCAGCAGAGCCTTTGGGCACTGTCACTCTCAAGTTGCCTCCCTCACTGCACCTCCCACCTTCTTTGTTCAGCTCTCAGTGTCACAGAAAGTGGCACTTCAGGTGGCCAGGACCCGAAACAGTGGAAGTGTTTCAGGGGTGCCAGATCTTCCAAAGACCCATCTGGAGTCCTAAGTTACTTTTCTAACCCTAAGGTGAAGTTGTGGTGGTGGACAGCCCAGGAGTGCCCAGCAGGAAGAGGCGAGAGCTGACACTGTTAGAACCAGGATGTCAATAAAGCTGTATATCAATAATTACTTACAGGTTGATAGCTTGGGATAAATTCTGGCCAGTTTCAGTCAGTAGATAGGCACTGGTCTTTACCATTTGAGGGCAAAGCTGTTTTCAGTTACCTCAATACATTTTCAGTTGCCAACAGGCAACTGGAGCACACAATATATTGCCCTTCTATATCTCTCCTGGCCTTTGCTGACGGTGTTGTGTGGTTGGAGCTGGTGGAAAAGATTCTGTTACCAAAAATAAAGTGAAAATATATTGAATATTTTTAAAAATTCCAGACTTTAACAAAAATGTAGCTATCTCTTCATTTATTTGTTTTAAATAGCTCTTTCATGTGTTGGGACAAAGGGACTTTGTATTAATTGTGAAGTGTGAAATGTTTTTCTTGTTTGCTTGGGACAACAACTGGGAATACATGGATTTGCCTATTCACGCTTTATTGTTATGACAACAGTTTTTTCACAAAGTCTTTGAAAGCCAGCACTATGAAAGGAGTAGAGCTGGCTATAAATCTGGAGGGGTTTCATGCTTTTGTTTTAAGCTTGCGTGTATGAGCTTTGTCAAAACTCTGAGTCTTTCATCCATGGTGTCTGCCTGATTCAAGGGTTCTTTTCTTGTTCAAATATCCTTTAGCAAAACCCATTTGGCTGGAAGGCTGTGCAAACATGAGCTGGCTATGATAAGAGCTCGACATGAAATCTTTAACGTGCTTTGTCAGCAGGAGATTTTTTCACTGTGTGCCCTAGTAAATATTTTTTTTTCCCCTCTACAGCGAGTTCATTTTCTTAAAGTGCATTTCTTATTTATAATTGCTGTAATTTTGTGATGGATTTATGACAATCAGCCATTATGCTTCAGGTGAAATGTTAATCCACTGTGGATTAGTGTTACTTGAAAAATGCTGCCCTAGTCTGAGCTGTGTTGGGAAAACAAGCTGTATCAGAACTTAGGTCCCACCACGACTGGGTTTGCCATGGATCTATTTTCTGTGCCTCTCTTTCTGAAGGGAGCTGCCTGTCAAGCTCTCTTTGGCACCAAAATGCTAAAAGGAGTTGTAAGGAGTCTAATCCTGTGACTTTGCACAGCAAAGGCGGTAGGGGAGAACATTTTAATCAGCTTAATCAAAATGTGCTGCTTCTTTGAAACGGGGTGGTGATGCGCGAGGGCATCCCTGCAGAGGCAGGAGGTGAGAGCAGAGGGGTTCATCTAAACCCCCGCTCAGCCCCTCAACAGCCAGGATGGTTGTTGAAAAAAACAGCTTTGTCCTGTACCAAACTGTGTCCTGCAATACACAACCTGTCTTCTCTGGTTGGTTTGATCCTGCTGCTGGTTTATAGGAAAACAAGAAGGAAAACTCTCTAAAAACCTCTTTGTTTCACTGTTATTTTTTTCCTGTGCTGCTGTTTCAGAGTCTGAGCTTTCCCAGCTCCTATCCACCTCCACTCACCTTTGCTTTTCTTGGTAGATGTCCACATTGGAGACATTTTTCCATATGCCTCTGTTAAACACTGACTAATAACACGCTGGTTATTTCCACCCCACCCAAGCTACATCCTTGTTCACCGTATGAAATGCAGTTAATTCTGTGTAATATTTTGACGAGTAGTTTTAATCAAGGTTGTGGAGAAACTGCTCTCGAGTCTGGAAATGTAAGCACTTCCTGTAGTCAACAAATCTTGTGGGTTTAGCATTTCACCTAAGTTGATTTTTCAGATGACAGAACATGTTCCTTCTCTTAGCCTATGGTCTTCAAGGCTTAGGAGCCTGATTTAATTTGTCCTCCCAGTTAAAAGGGAGAGAGGAAAAGGCAGTTTTCATGCTTTGGCAATTCAGAAGTCTTGACTGTGGCTTCTTTCATTCTGCCTGTCCTTTGAGCAGCAAGTGTGAGAGTCTGCTGCCATGGCCTTTGGAAATAAGTAGTTCCTTTGCAAAGCCCGCAGTGGATCAGTGTCTTGTTGGAAGAATACAGGGGGAAACTGGTGAGTGTGAGTTGATTTGAGACTTTTCAGCTCATGGCAATGACTGCAGGCACCTGGAGCCAAGCAGATCTACCAAGTGCTTGGCTTCTGGCAGTGGCTGCCAGGATGGATTTAGTCCACAAGTTTTGAGCAAACTTTATTGCATGTCCTAAGCATCCCAGTGCTTTCAAGGCTCCTAAATACACAAACTCAGTTCCAGTATAATATTTGAAAGCAATAAGAACTTGCAAAATGAGTGGCTGGTAAAAGCACTTCTGTTGCACAGTATTTAATAAGAAGTTGTTCGTATTGGGGATGGAAGAGCCTGATCTGTTTGCTTCTTGGGCTGTCCCAGGCAAGAAGCCTGTCCCAGGGTGCAGGCTTTACCCTGATGAGGACAACAAGGCAGAAACCCTCCTGCCTACCCCTACAAACAGCTCTAGAAAACATTCTGTGGAATCTCCTCAAGTTTCCAGTTTATTTCAGTCTTCATTTGCTAAGAAAAGCCACCTGTGAACGTTTTACCTGATGCCTCCTGCTGTGATGCCCAGCAGCAGCACCGCCCAAACTGCAGAACTGCTCCACCTGCCCTGCTTGTTGCAAAGCTTGTAAGGGCTTAAACTTCTAGTGACTGGAATTTATACCTTAAAGCACTGCTCTGAGGTAAGGGTTGGCCCCATTAACGCAGCATCTGTCGCTCAGTGACGTGCTTGCGGTTGCATCTGCCTTCGTTTGGGAGGGAGAACCACACTGGTCCCACTTTACAGAGAAGACCTGAAAAGCAGAACTAAATGGCTTGTGCAATGTCCTAAGAGGCAGAGGTGAATTCTGAATTTTGGTCTCCTAAGACCCTTGCTAACATCACAGTTCTTATCCCTTGTTCCAAAAATTTCTGCTATATAAACCCAAATGGACAAACGTCATCCTGGGGTGGTTTGTGGCCACTTCTGCTCGGCCCAGGAGGTGCTCTTGGCTGGTTGGGTGAGGGCTGTGAAGGCTTCCCAAGTGATTGCTGTGCATTCAATGCTGGTTATGAGGTTATGTCACAGCTGAAGCACTTGTCAAAGGCTCAACACAATAACTTGGGATGTGGAGATGGCAAAACAATAAAGTCTCTGGGCTGAAAGGGCATCCAAGGTGCCCGAGCTGCCAAGGGGAGTCGTGTGTGTGAGACGTGTATTTAACAGCATTGATTTTCTACGGCCTTCAATATTTCACAGATTATTTTTGGTACTATATTTTGTTACCTAAGCTGTTTAAGGAGATGCTGCACATGCACGAAACCCAGCTTGTAGCTCAGCTGTCCCTTGGTTTTCATTGTATGAACGTACCTGAGCTGTATCCGTTTCCACTCCAAACCATTGTCCAATAGTGCCCTTCCCTGTGTGTTAGGGGGACTTATTTCTTGCTACATAAACACTGGATCCTTCATTCATTCTGTTTCTTTTATCACTGGCGTTTTCTTTGGTTCTGTTATAACAGAGGATTTGCTAATATTTTAATGTATTGGCTTCCTAAACATTGAAGATTTCAACCTGTATTTTCTACAGACAAAGCAGGCTCTGATTCTGCTGCAAAGTAGGGCTTTACCTTCGTTGCAGACTAGAGATGTATGGTAACTGTACCCTTTCATCTTCTTCCCTTCTTGCATCAGTAACCTTCAGAGTAAGTCCTCTGGTGGAGAAAATTGGGTAGAGGACGAGTCTTGCTGCTTCGTTTATGTGCAGAGACACCAGCTCAACGTCTGCAAGACACGGCCAGGAGCGAAGACCACATATTGTACCGTTCCCTTCCGCGTGCTCCCCTGCCCTGTGGGGACAGAACAGATTGTCACCTTCTGCTGCAGCCATCCAATAACACACCATCTGCTTTTCATTTTGAATTTAGACACAAGCACGAGACCTGAACCGAAACTGTGTTTCCAGGTCCCGTGAGGGTTGCTAGAAATTCTTCTGAGTTTAATAATTAAATAAACAAGGATTATTTAATCTCTCAGCAGCCATGCCCCGAGCTGTGCGGGTGCCTGCCGGGAGCGACTGCACGCTCGTTGCCTCATTCGTTGCGGCCCCCGCGCTCTCCAGCCTTGTTCCTCCTCACTTCTCGAGCCTGTGCCATCATTTCTTCAGGGCAAGGACCACGTATGTTTGCTTGGTAATGTATCTATGGGAATAACATAATGGTATTAACAGCAAGTGTGAAAGGAAATTTGGAAACTGGAATCAATGTTGAAGTCTGGCTCGTCAGCTCATCTCAAGTGATCGGGGAAAATAACAGGGAGAAGAAAGAAACATCCTGCTCCAATGCACTGAAAATTAGGATTTGAAATTAGGAATGTCGACAAAGCCATGATTGCTGTCAAGGAGATGGCCAGTGGAATCAACACCCATAAGTCCAGCTCAACACCATCCCAGCGTGGACACCAGGACACGTGCTGCCCTTCCGTGTCTCAGGGCTGCGAGCAAGAGTGATGTGACTGGGTGGGAACGATGCAGATCCAGCTGGGAATGTGGCAAACGGCTCGGGCACCAAAGGAGGAGAGGTTGTATTAGACTGCAGCATTGTCTTTGGAGCCTGGTTTGGGGATAAATCAGTCCTGCTGGGTGGAAGCGATGACACAGAGGGACCACTCCTCTTCCTGGTTTCTCTCCTGTCCAGACCTGGTTCTCTCCCTACAGCCTCTGTCATCACCTTCTCCTCTGCAGCCCTGTTGATGCATCCCCGTTCCTGCTGGCAGCCTGGGATAGGTGTCTGTCTGCAAAACTGAGGGAGCATTTGTGTGAAAGGATAATATTACCAAAACACAGGATTTGAGGGTAAGTCTTTCCAGGTACTGTCTCCACTGAGGACTAAAGAATCATCAGAGTCAAGCTTTAAAAAGCAGCTGGTGCTAAAAGGCCTTTTCTATTGCATAAATTGGAAATGCTAAGAGGAGAAAGAGAAAAGGGGAAAAGTCATGTTCCTGACGGGCATCACTTGGAGATGAAAAGCAGCACCGTGCTGCTTTATGTAAACCAAAAATGACCACCTCTTGTGGTCAATGCTAGACTTCAGCTCCTGTGTCGCTACCATTGCCTCCAAATTCACATAGAGTGAAACCATTTCAGATTACAGAGTTTGGGTTTAGGGGTTTTTTGTGTTGACTGGGCATCACAGCATCAGAACCTGGCAGATCCAAGGGCTGGAGCACCTTAGCTCAGCTTCTGTGTTTCCAGAAGTCTGACATTCCCAGTATACGAAGCTCTGTCACAGTGAATGGGGGAGTCCATCAGTGGTGTCAGGGGGTTGAAAAGGGTTCATGGGGTGACCAGGTGAACGTCTCCACAAGACAGTGAATGGTCCAGTCCTTTGCTCTCCAAGCACAATGCATATGGTGACTCTTGTGGGTCTACTGTACCCAGTTTTTGTTGTTCTGTCTTCAGTTTGGGGAGCCAGATGCTACCTTGGTGTTCCCAGCAGCATGTCAGGAAAGCAGTGGGTGCCATCAGATGAGGCAGAGCTTCCAAAGGACAGGGTCACTGACACGGCTGCAGGGACTTCTGCTCCATGGGGCAGCAGCTGGACTGCCACGGAGAGGAGCCAGGTCCCAGGGATGCAGCAGAGCTGGGTTTGTGTCATAGCAAGGCCATCATCTGAGGGCTGCTGGGAGAAACCACCCCGGCCTGATGTTGGCAGAGCAATGGGAGACGTCTCTTTCTTCTTGGTGCAATGGACATTTTAATCTGTTTTGCTTCTCCCCTGATGTGCCAACGTGGTGAGCAAGCGACAGCGTTCGTCTGGCGCCGGTGCCAGCCGAGGAGAAGGGGAGTGGAGCAGCAGAGCTGTGGGAGTCATGAGGAAGTTATGTGGGGCTGGGACAGACTTCCCTCTGGGTCTTGCCTGCGTTGTAAAACCTGGAATACAGACTCAGAGTTGATTAGAGAGAGTTTCTACTTTCCTCCGGCTCCAGCCCTACCCATGAGACAGTGCCTGAGCTGCTGGGTTGGAGGGACTGTTGTCAACCCAGTGCTTCTGCTCTCACTTCCCCCCAGGAAAATGAGCCCGTGGCTCCGTGCATGGTGAGAGAGGGCTGGAGCACCGTGCTCAGCCCTGGCTCTCTGAATGGAAAGACTGAGTCTGCACACCACGGAGCAAAGCTCCTTGCAGCTTTCTGCCCAGAAGCTGTGCCTCCTCTGCCAGTTCTCAGCTGTGCCCAGCTTTCCCAAAACATTGTGCAGAACCTGCTTTCTGCTCCTAATTGCAAGGAGTTTGAGATTAGGATTCGGATATGTGGGTATAGTCACAGTTTGGCTTTGGAAAAGCTGGTTGATTGGAGTAAAGCCCTGAAAATATCTCCTGTGGAGATGATCCTGTAGAGGTCGTCTAATGTAAAGGAAACAGCTTTTGTCTGAGTCTGCCAGACAAGAAATGAGAAGAGGTATTATTTATTTTTTTAAGATGTTTCAGCTTCTGTTTGACTGTTTCAACCATCCTATTATTTGCTGCATCATTCCTCACCCTCCAGCAGGGAAGGCAGCCCTGCTGTTTAATCCCCTGCCTTTACTGCTCACTTGTGGCTCACGCTTGCTCCTCAGCATTGCAAGTGGAATGCAGTAGCACTGCTCTGCGTTACCAGAGAGCCAGGCCAATATCATCAACATTCAAGGCATTCCTTTCCCAAACGAACTTTACATGGAAAAGTACCTTTAACTCTCTCTAGCCCCAAATACCAGGCTTGAGGGCTTCGTTACCTGCCAGTGATGCCGGGCAAGCTTACAGCCCAGATAAATCCCAGGCAGCTGGGGAATGGGTGGTGGCTCTTGTTTCACCACATGAAAGGCAGCTTTTAAATATTGGTTGGAATTCAGCCTTTAATTTTGTCCCCACAGGTTTGAACCCATAATCAGATGTGAGCCTGGATCTGCAGATCTCATCTGCTGCAGTACTGCTGCCGCCACCATGCATATTCCCTGCCTAATCCAGAAGAACAGTTAGGTAATTAAATGTCTACATGGCTCTAGGTTTTCCCACCATTAGTTATGAACAGGGAATTAAAAGGCATTGGGTCCTTTGCACATGCCCGGGGTAAGCAGAGTCTCCTACCCCTTAAATCCTGGCCATTCATTTGGTACCTGTGGGTGCTCCCTGCAGCATTCCCATTTATCCCAGTCTGCTTTCCTCAGACGAGCCTTCTGACACACTACTCCAAATGGAATTGTTTGCTTTAAAATTAAAACCAAAGGCCCAAACACACACACTTCATAAATGAGACTTAATTTCATAGAATCATGGAATCACTGGTTTGGGTTGGAAGTGACCTCAAAGCCCATCCAGTCCCAACCCCCTGCCATGGGCAGGGACACCTCCCACTGGATCAGGGTCCTCATTCAACCAGGCCTTGAGCACCTCCAGGGATGGGGCAGATGCGACTTCTCTGGGCACGGGGTGGAACTGGATGGTTTTGAGGTCCTTCCCCACTCAAACCTTTCTATGATTCTATGCTTAATGACAGCCAGGTGGTCCTCTGCTCTGCTTCCTTGCTTGAAATGTCCCTCTACACCTGAAAGAAAAAGTGATGAAAAGAAAATGGAATATAAAAAGAAACCTGTTTTTTTCATTTCTTCTCTCAGTGTATGCAATAAGTATAAAAGGGGGAGGTTTATTTTTGCTGGGACATTAATTGAAATAATCACTGAAATGTGTTTTCACTGCCAGGTGATGTCATATTTAACCAGCCTCATTCACACAGTGATGGACTTTGCTCACAGAATGAAGTGGAATGGAAAGAAATGACTGGATTTCCCTTGAGGGAGGTCAATGTCCTAAGAACTGCAGTATTTTACTAAGAAAAATCAAAGTCTCTGCACAGCAACACCCGTTGCTGCATCAGGTTCTGGATGTCCCCTCAGCTCTCCCGTGTCAGTGCGATCTCAGTGATCTGACTGCTTTCCAGCTGGAAGTGAACGGTGTCTGGTGTGATCCCAGTGCCCAGACACTGTGCCTGGTGGCTGGAGACTCCTCTAGAGGAGCCAGCGATGCCAAGAAGGCATCACTTACAATGAAGTCATGGATGGGAACTGCATTTTGCTCTGTGGCTGTGGCCTTGTCCGTGTTTCTCAAAATAAATGCTGTGTCCAGGTTAAAAATGCAGATGTTTTACAACTGGGCACTGAATAGGCTTTTTCTGATTTCTGACTCATTTGAACCTGTGTCAGGCAAAGGCTTTTTCCTCCCCTGGAAAAGCTCAGTAAATCTCTTATCATCCATCCTTTCTGGTAAACTTCTCATTTTCCTCCCCATCTTGACTGTCTCCCTGGAACCTGCAGCACACGTGCATCGTTGTAAACGCTTCCCAGCTTTCTGTGTCCTGGGAATCAGGCGTTTAATTCCACCCTTCAGTTGCAATCATTGCCTTCCTTTGTCGTACACAGCTGAACCACTTCATGCTCTTTGTGATGTTGGAACTACACGGAGCACCAAGGTGATATCAGCTATCACAGAGGCAGGGGCTGAGTAGAAGAACACTCACAAGAACTCCAGGATTTGGGCATTCATAATGTTAAATGTAACGTTCATCAGTTTGCTGGGAGCTGCCAAGTGCTGGAGGTGCCCATCTCCCCAGGGAGCTGTCACAGCAGCATCCTGGTCCCTCGCTGACAGTCCCACAGAGGGATGCTCACTCCAGCCTCTTGGCCCACTTCCCAGTAAGGAGAACTGGATTTTTTTTCTTTACTACTTGCATTTCCAGTGCTTTTTAAATGCCAAAAGGTATTTATTCCACACTCGCTGGCCTGAATGCTGTTACCTGGCCCTGTGGTGGAAGTGGTGGGGGGTTTATGAGGCTGCGTGGGCTCCTTCGAGATGAAAGACCCTGTCTGAGGAATACAGGGTTTATTATTTAAGGGATGTTTTCATGACACTGCAATTTCTAACCCAGCGTGGCGAGGCCGTAAAATAATAGCAGGTCTGTTTAGAAGAATGTGTTTTATTTGGCACATTTTGGGAACAGCAGTACAAAGGAAGAAAATGAAGCTGCAATGTTTATGGCAGCTGGGTTCTCTGTCCATTGGTAACCACTTACCACAAATAACTGCTTGCTGCTGCCCACACACGGTATTTTAAGATACGAGCTCTTAAAAAGAAGCCCTTAGACATCAGCAATATTTAGTGCTGCACAGCCACCACATAATGACTGCACTGTTTTTTATGAAAACGAAACTCATCACAGTCTGGGCTTTGCTTTAAGACCTCACATCAATCACTCATCTCCAAGCTGTGCCTCACACCTTTGCAATTCCCACAGCCTTGCTCTTTCCGTTACATTTGCCTTAATGTCTCTTTTCTGCCTTCTTCCTCGCTGCCTGCCCCTGGAACAGATGAGCTCTCTCCAAAGCTCTTTGCTGAACAATCTTCTTGCTGATCTGGAGGAGAGAGGGAAATGTGACCGAGTCTGTAAGGCAGACAGGATTAGAGCTCAGGTATTGGCTGTTTCTTACAAAAAGGGCACGGGTGGTGAAAAGAGCACAGAATGGGTTGGGATAGAAGGGACCTCAAAGCCCATCCAGTTCCACCCCCTGCCATGGGCAGGGACACCTCCCACTGGATCAGGGGGCTCACAGCCCCATCCAACCTGGCCTCGAACACCTCCAGGGATGGGGCAGCCACCACTGCTCTGGGCAACCTGGGCCAGGGCCTCCCCACCCTCACAGCAAAACTTCTTCCTAAAATCTCTTCTCCAGCTGAAAACCCTTCCCCCTCATCCTATCCCTGCCCTCCCTGACCAAGAGCCCCTCCCCGGCTTTCCTGGAGCCCCTTTCAGTACTGGGAGGTGCTTCAGATCCAGCATCAGGTAAGACAAGTAAAGGAAAAAATATTTTTGTTCCCCACAAAATTACCTGTAAGACTCATTGCCACAGGATATGAGGGAGAGGAGAAATAGAAAGAACTTTAAAAAATGAACTAAGTGAATGAATGGTGGCTGGATTCATCACTGATTAGGAAATGCACTGACTTAGATGAAATAAGCTGCTCAGAAAGCCCCCAGAAAGTTGGTAGGAGCTGTGAGGACCAGACATCTGCTGCTGGTCCTCTGGGAAGTGGGATGGGTCTGACTCAGAGTCACTCATGTGCTTTTCAATCCTGCCATCTATAAGGAGAAAAAAATGGCAAATCATAATTACAAACTCTTACAAACTGTTTAAATGCAGTCGATTTGAGGTAAGGGATTACCTTGCTGATGACACTACTCGGTTCTTTTCCTTTTTAATCTCTCCATTTCCTCCCTTGTGGCCTTGTGTTGCCTTTCTCCTCCTCCACAGTGATGAGTTCTCTTTGCCTGCTCCTCTGGGCTGTGACTGTGTCTTTCTCTCCATAAGGTTGTCTCATGCACCTAAAAAGGTACAATAGCTTTATTAATTCGCTTTTACTTTCTTCCACCCCCTGACAATCCCATACACTACGGCTCTGCCCTGCTCCTTGGTCTCCTCCAGTCTCAATAATGGACAACAAATGGTGCACAAAGTCTTTCTATCAAGCAGGCAAATTGGTTGGCCCTTTCCAGTGCATTTTGTCCTGGTTTAGTCCCTTGTCATAAGACCCTCCTGGAGAAACTGGGGTTCAGCACACAACGAGGCCAACACTGAGTGTTTGGAAACTACTCCAACCAATCTATTGTGCTTTGTAAACCTCCCACCCACTGGTTGTTTTCAATTAGAGTTTTGGCCTGGGATCACTGAACTACACTGCATGGTGTGAGAATGTATATTCCAAAGAGAACTCCAGGCTGTTCTGTAGCCATCAGCTGCCTCGAAGGTGCCTTAGCATCACTGGAGACGTTGTGGCTTGGGCAGTGGAGGCTGCACTCAGCTGAATTTCTTGCACTCTTTCCTACTGAGGATTGTGACACTGTGAAGGAAATGAAAGATAAGCCACTGCCTCAGCAACCTCATTTATCTCATCCCTTCTCGTCGGAGATGCTGGTGTACAAAGAGACACTGAGGAGCGTTGTTCCCGGGCCGCGCCGAGGCTGCCGGGCGATGCTTAGCGCTGCGAGTCGCCAGATGTCCCGATGCGCAGGGCCCCCGCGCCCACAGTAAACACCCGGGGACAATGGGGGCTCTGAGGGGCAGGAGGGGTTTGTACCAGGGGTGGTGACTGTACCTGCGACAACAAAGGGGCAATGCAGCTCGCGGGGACGGCGAACTGCGCATGAGCGGGGGCAGCTTAGCGAGGCTCGGCTTGTGGAGGGTGGTGCACGGTAACTTTATTGGTTCTGTCATTTGACAGCTGCAGCACTGGCCATGACACACAGATTTTGCAACTGAAACCCTTTTTTTTTTAAATCTGAGTACTCTGAGTCATTAAAGCAATGATTTGGTGTGCGTATTTGAAAGTTATTGTGAGCTGGTTTGAGCCAGCTTTCCCAAGCTCTCCAACCCCTCAGTCTGCCTCTCTCCCAAACCTTACACCCTTTTTAAGGAAAAAAAACTATAGGAAAACTGAACTCACACTATATATATATTTCTATATTTTTCTAAATACAAAGAACTACACTGCAAGGATATCATGCAAAGGAGCAAGGGAAGAGGGGAAGGGAAACGGAAAAAAGGACAAAAAAGGATCTAAAACCAAACAGGTCTGCACACTTGTAAGACCTGGTAACTCACAAAGTAAAGAACTAGCAAAATCTCACCACTTCCCCTGAGGAAAGCAGAACAGCTCAATCTGACCCAGGACTCTCCCCCCATGCATGGGCAGACAACAGCAGCCACTGCAGCTCCAGACAGGACCAGCAGCAAGGGAACTCCTGCTCTCCAGCTTGCTGGAAGAAGAGAGCAAACCCCCTTATCTACACCTTATTTATATGTTGTGTTACAGTAAAGGAAGATATGGAATACTTCAGTGGATCCTGACCTCCCCTGTTAAGGAAGACCTGTAAAGGCCATTTTTTTAAGGAAGATCTGAAAAATCCAAAAGTCAATCCACTACACATTGCTTTATCTCATTTGCTTTCCCTGCCTTTCTAACTTTACACAGTTGGTTGTGCACGTGTCTTCCCCCCAGTGAGGACTCTGAGATCAGTTGCCTTGGTTAGACATTCGTGTGCTGTCAGTGAGACAAAAGCACATTCGAACAGCACATCTGCACTGCAATATTTGCAGTTTATTTTGAGATTCCTCAAGTTATTGGTGAACAAACTCTAGATGACACAGTGCCAACATTATGTGCATTGCTTATCATCTGAGAAGCCTTTAGCTTCACAGCTTGTCTCACTTCAGCTAACTAACCCTGCCTTTCAGCAGGGCATGGCTGCTATTCAGTGATGATGCAGCTGTAGCCTTTCTTAAAGGTTCCTGGTCCATGTTAACTTTGGAATTTCTGTGCCTTTAAAAGTGTATCCTGCTGCCATATCCCTTGAGTGCTGTTGATACTGAACTCTTCAGACAGCAATTCTGTCTCCCTGCCCTGAAATACACCCTAGGTGCTTTGTTCAGCACTCTGCTTGGTATTCCTTCAGATTAATATACTCAGTGTTAGAGCTGAGGAAAAGTGATTTTGGTCTTCTGCTCTTTAAAAACATTTTCTCCTCATGTCTGTGCTTTGGTGAGAAGAGTACTCAGGTTCAGATGTTGTCAACACACAAAGGAAGTGCTTTTAGTTGGCTAAGTTAGTGAATGGTGTTGGTAAGGCTGTTTTCTGGTGTTTTCTGCTCCGTTCCCTTTTTCTGCCCCAAGAGTTGTTCCTCATCTCCTTTCATCTGGTGATGTTCCTGGTTATCAGGCAGCAACATGACCCGGGGTTCCCAGTGCAGAGGAGTCGGTGCTGACCCCATCGATACGCTCACAGGTTCCCGGGGTGCCTGACCAGCAGTTTGGGCAGGCTTTGAACAAATCCAGCACTGGCTGTCTGAAAGAAAGTTGGTCTGATGGAGTTTAACATTGTGAGAGACTGGAGAGCTCTGCTCAGGAGGGTGAGGGTGGGTTGAGAAAGGACATCAGACTACTGGAGAGTGTCCAGAGGAGGCCACAAGGCTGGGGAAGGGTCTCGAGGGGAAGTTGTACAAGAAGAGGCTGAGGTCTCTTGGTCTGTTCAGCTGGAGAAGAGGAGACTGAGAGGGGATCTCATGGCTGTTTGTGCCTTCTCACAAGGGAGGGAGGGGAAAGAGGGGCTGAGCTCTGCTCTCTGGTGACCTGTGACAGGACCAGAGGGAATGGCAGGAAGATGTGCCAGAGGAGGGTTGGGTTGGACATTGGGAAGAGGTTCTTCCCCCAGCAGGTGGTGGAGCCCTGGAGCAGCTCCCCAGGGAAGCAGTCCCAGCACCCACTCTGCCAGCATTCCAGAAGCATCTGGACACTGCCCTCAGTCCCACGGTGTGAGTGTGGGGAGTGTCCTGTGTGGGGACGGGAGATGGGCTCAATGGTCCTTGTGGGTCCCTTCTAACTTGGTAATTGTATGATTCTATAAGATGTTGGTTTGTGCTCCCCACGACACACTTTGTAGAACAGAAATGGTAATGTCAATATCAGCAGATAAAGGATTTTTCAAATGGCCCTTTGCCATGATGGGAAGGAGTTGCCCAAGCAAACAGGCGACGGCAGCTGAGAGCACGAAGGTCCCGTAACTCACAGGGCAGTTGTTTACTCACCTTGGCGTGAGGCGCAGGTGTGAGCTCGTTCTTTGTTTCTCCCTCCAGGCTGGAAGAAAGCCTGCCTGCTCCTTGCCATGCAGGCAAAACAACTTGAGTACTGAAGAATATTCTTTAAAGCTCCACTTTGCCACCTTTTTTTTAAATGAGAAGACACATGCCTTTTGGAAAAAGAAGTCTGAGGACCAGCTGAAGATAAATAAATAAAGTCTGCAAACCGTTTCATGCAAACTCCAACAATGGTTTTCATTTATTCTCCTCACCTCTCCCTGAAGTAAGTTCAGCTTTGAAAGTTCATGGATTACTCTCCCCAGTTTTGCTTCCTGGCATGGTTCTTTGCACGTTTTCACCTCTCAGGTGTTGCAAATCCCCATGGGCCCCTGTCCAGAGCCTGCAGACTCTTTATTTGCTCTCTTCTTGGTTGTGTTAGTCTTTTGTGTTTTCAAACTTTTAAGGATTTTTTTTTATAAATACTTTTTGATCTTGGACATCTTTGACCTTTTTAGTGAGTGTTTAGTGCTTCTCTGAGAGCACAGTGCTTGGGAGAGGGCAAAGCACAAGAACAGTGGTGAGGATGGCTGAGTGGAGCCCAGGGAGGAGCCTTTGGCTGTAGAGGAGCCGTTTTTGGGGGGGCTACTGGACACATCCAGCCTCCAGAGAGGGAGTCTGGTTTTCAGAACTGAATCCAGCTGTGGGGAAGCCCCTCCTGGAGCTCCAGGTGGGAAGAGGTGTGCTTGCTGGGCTGTGCTGGAACACAAGAAGACATGAGGTCAGGCCAGCTGTGTAGCCTGGACACCTCTCCTGCGAGATGGATCAAGGGGAGAAAAGGAGTGTTTACAGACTGTAAACCGGGTGGAGCAGCAGTGTGTGGGGATGCAGAGGCTGGGGAGCTGCGAGAGACAGGGGGAGCAAACAGCTGCTCTGGGAATGGTCCCCGGGCTGGCTAATGATGGTAATAAAACAGGATTAGCTGGTGGTCCTGGGCTGATCACCACACAATTGTCAGACACTCTGTTTCCCTTCTGTGAGTAAATGAAGGTGCTGGCACGTGGAAATGACTTTTTACAGCTAATTAGCCGGGTGTTAAGTCTCATCAAACAGTTAATATTTCAGGCAAGCACAACCTGGGGTAATTTCAGTCCCTGTAAATTTGTTTGCCCCATTAATACCTGTCACTATCAATTATTTAATGCCCCCCTCAGCTGTTTGGATGCTTTTTTCAAACTGGGTTTTGCATGGATTGATTAATTAGTTTCTGGTGCTGCCAAAACGTATCAGGGGCTTTTTCAAACCAGAAGGAGATGTGTCCTCTGCTTCATGAGCTCTGTCATCTGAAGGTAAGAGATTAATGAGAGACCTGATGAAAGCCTGGGAGGGTGATGTGCTGGTGCAGCTTTGGTTTGATGCTGCAAAACCCAGGGAGATTCCCAGTGCGAGGGCAAGTCCAGGTTTGAAAGAGTTGGTGCTTGGGGGACCTGGTTGAGGTTTTGTGGGCGTGACTGGGAGCTCCCACCAAAGCCACCGAAGCTCAAGCCATGCAGGAGGCTTTTGCACCCCTTTTACCAACAACAGGAGAACTGTAATAGTGGGAAAATAAACTCCAGGGAAGAGAAGAAGGCAGCAAAATGAGAGCCCCAGAGAGCAGAGTGTGAAGGAACTCACCAGGGATGCTGGAGGGGAGAGAGGGTCGCCTGCCCTGGAGCCCTGGGGAAGTGCAAGAGGGGTGAATCATCCCTGCCAGCCTGATAAGGAAAATAGTAATCAGAAAAATCTTAATTAGAGCTGACTCAAGCATTTTTGCCGTATCTTAAATTGGAATGTTTGCTTTTACTGCTGTTGATCTTTTTTTTTTTCCTGGCTGCTGCCTCTCTGCTGTGGTTTCTGTGGCACAGGCGGCTCCCTGGTGATTTCTGTGTGTGCCCTTTTGGGATCAATATGCTCCTCCAAGACAGCTTTTTGCAAATTATTTTTTAAGTGCCCCCTGTTTGATGTGAGTGTGACTTGGAAAGAGCAATGAAGAAGTGGGCTGACAGGTGGAAACCCTTCTCTTGATCTCCCTGTGCTGATCTTTGATGCTTTCAAGCTTATGGTATCAACATATTCTAATTAATTGAGTCGAACAGAGAGTGCTCTCTTGGCTCACAGCTCCCTACAGCTGCTCAGCTGAGGTGTGAGCCAGCATTTCTGTGCAGGGCAGATGTGGCACTGCAGGCGTGGCAGCTGAGCACAGGATTGTTTTGGGCACTGTTGATGGCTCTGTTTGCACATCTATTCCCCTCGCTGAGAGAGGCTGCGTGCTGGTACTGAGACCTGTGGTGCTCCTCTGATAAGAAGCTGCTCTGGAGGAAAGCAGGTCTGGTGCTTTGGGCACTCTGGAGCCTTCAGCCCAGCCATGCAGAGGGAGGTACCATGCTGTTTGCAGCTGGAAAATGATTGCCAGGCTAAATATTTAGAATTAAGGCACAGGAGTTCAGAAATAAAGAGGCTGATGTACAGCTTTATGCAAGGCACTGGATTGCTGACTCTGAGCATCCGCTTATAGAGGCATCTCCAACCCTGCCAGCACTGCCTGAAGTTGGTTCCTGGTAGAGCAGAGATGCTGTGGAGGTGGATGGGCTGTGCAACCCTGCAAAGATGTCAGATGCCAATTGAAAAGGGGCTTTTGGTTTCTAAAAGGGAAAATTACAAACCACCCCAAAGACAGAGCCGCAGCGGAACCTCACAAAGGGCCCTTCTGTCCTCAGACCATCTCTTGAACAAAAAAATCAAGATTAAATCTTCATTTTTATGTAAGAAACAAACTGTAAGTTGTGCTTGTTGCTTAGTTTAGCACTAGAGCTGGCTAAAACTAGCAAATGAGGCATAGAATCATGGAATGGGTTGGGTTGGGAAGGACCTCAAAGCCCATCCAGTTCCAGCCCCTGCCATGGGCAGGGACACCTCTGACTGGATCAGGCTCAAAGCCCCATCCAGCCTGGCCTCGAATAGTCTTTAAATGACCCCCAAACAATTAGCTCTGATTTTCTTCCAAGTTTTGGTAGCATTAGTTTCCTTATGTGTTCCCAACTTCTGTCAGTAAGAAAAGCCTTGTTACATGAATCCCAATTTATGACAGGGAAAACTGAATTATGAAGGCATTCTGACTGAAAGCCCTAGGTGTGTTTTTCCCTTGGAGATAAGGGAATATAAATAAATAAATACCCTGAAACTGGTCCTTTCAAACAGACACAGCTCCTGCTGCTTTTGCAGAGTGCTTTTCAAATGGTGCATATGATAATGTATAAACAGAAGCACATTTCCAGAGCTGAACAAAGCTTGTTATTGGCTGTCTGACTCCATTTGTTTGATATGAAGGGCAGTCAGAGGGATGAGTGAATGCAGCGAAACGACAAAAGCAATGCCAGCCCGGGCTCTGTTATGGGGAACTGGGAAAATCCATCCGGCATGTTCACCACCAACAATTCTCATTTGAATAAACTTACAAAGTATAGAACCACTTTTGGCTGCATACACTTGATTTTTTTTTTACTTTTTGATGTTTAAAAAGTAGTGTAGGTTTTCTTAGATATTGAAAAAAAAAATGCTACCAAAATCCATATTTTCTTTACGCTGCTGAGCCTGTTTATATTGCCTGTGTGAAGGGTTTTGTGCCCCAAATGGGAGAGGAGTCTTTGCCACAGCTGTTCTGGAGAGCCTTTGTTGTAAAAGATGATGGAGAAAGAAATAAAGAACTCTCTTAATGAACATACAAATAATGAGAACAGAAGAGAAACCTGGAATAGTGACTCTAGCTCAGTTCCTTGAATCCTGGAAGTACTTTAAGTGCATCCCTGAGCTGATCCTCTGTGAATAAATAACATGAGCTTATCTTTATTGGCATCAGTAGGGCTTACACATGTGTTCAGTGACAGTGTATAATAACAGCTCTGCTTTGTTCTTTAAGTCATGGGTAATGGTACTTGTCCAATTTGACCTGATAATTACAGATAAAACCACTCTCAAAGTGTTCAAAGTAACGTTACATGTGCTGAAAAAAGGTAAAGAAACAGATACAAGTGCATTTCTCCCTCTTGGATTCGCTGTAGGTGCCTGGGTGTTTGACCAATGGTTTGCTGGTGTTTCTTAGTGCATGAACTTGAAGCATGGTGCTACTTAAAACACCCCTGACTTGCCTTCTCTTTCAAGCCATAAGATCCTCACACCAAGGATGCTCTGCTTCCAGCTCAGCCCAGGCTCCAGTAGGAAGTGGCGTTTCGCTAAAGCCACCAGCTGGCTGGTGGGGTCTGCCTAAAATGAGGGCAGAGGTGGCATTTAACTGAGAAAAGTAAACTCTACCTCTTGCTCCTGTCCCAGTGAATCAATGCAGGAGGAATCTCTTCCCCAAGACACAGCCAGTGTAACTCAGCCAGGAGGGCTTGGCAGGTCGCTCTTGGGGCAGAGGAACAGGAGGAACTCCCACCTGGGGCATTTGCACTGTAGGCTTGCTCTTTGTTTCTTCCTTCCCCACTGACCAGAATCCCGAGGGGAGAAAAGGGAGATAAAGAAGGACCAAGTCTGATACACCCTCTGCTAGAGGATTAGCAGAGCCTGAACTCTCTGACCAGAACTTAATATGGCTTTTGAGTTGTGGCTATGACAGAAGATGCTCTGGATTGAAGCAGTAATCAGATATTCACCACTTTAGTTGTTGCTGCCTGAGCTCCAGGCATTGCTCATGCTCATTGCTCGTACTGACTGGAATTTTTAATGTGTCTTCAGGTGTGCACAAACCTCTGTGCCACAGCAGCTGGTCAGGCAGCCTAAAGGCCCATTTGAATGGCAGACAGCAAGGATCAGAAACGGGGGTGCAGAAGTGGCCCCTGGCGAGCACCTTTACTGCTGGGGCCCCCTCGCAGCCCCCTCCAACGTGCTGGGTCGGACAGGCCAGGGGGATGCTCTAACTCACTCCCCATGGTCACAATCCCAGCCAAGGCTGCTGTTGTTGGAGGCATCCTGGCTCTGCCTCTTTCCAGCAGCAGCAGGAAGCAGTTTCAGAGTTCCTCCTCTGGCTTTGTGCCTGCAGCTTATGTTGATAAATCCAGCTTGATGCTAATGCAGCTCATAGCTTAGAGGGGCTGTCCTGGCAGCCAGGGAGCTACCAGCAACCACAGCCTGGTTTCAGGATTTCAGCCTTTGCAAGAGAAGAAGGCAGTGTTAATGCCATCAGGGCTGATGGAGCAGCACAACACCCATTCCAGATGGTAATGAGATCCGTGTAGAGAAGGTGATAATGAACCAAAAGCAAAGAGCCTACTTGTATGAAGGAATTAAGAGTAGACACGTTTCCATGCTGACTGCACCAGCACACAAGCAAGTCTGGCACAGCAGAAACAGGTCACTGTTAGGGATCCCTCTCTCCACTGGGGAGTCTTACCTGCATTGAGCTTTTCTAATGGCTTTCCTTCTCTGATCTCAAATGAGACACTTTGACTGGCCTCCATAATGCAGACATCTCAGCAGGAGCACTGGTTCAAGGCAGGATTTCCACATACAGACAGCCTCCAAGTCCCAATAACCAACTAATAGAGATAATCAACAAGGTTTTCAGATGAGGAGGCAAAAATGAGGTGGCAAATGGCACTGTTGGATGCTGTAATTAAGCTGTGGTACTGTAGTATATGCACAATAACAACAAATCCATGCCTCTTCCCCCAAAGTACAGAAGAAGTTGTGTAGCTGGGAAATTTTGCACTCCAGTCTGGATTGTGGAGAGCAAAAAAATGTAACTGTGTTGGTTTTACTCAAAGAATGAGAACAAGGTGTCATGGGTGGCTGCAGCACAGGCAGCAAATGAGGGCTCTTTGTCCCTCTCAGTTGTTTTCCTGGTGGCTGGCAGCTGTCTCTCGAATGTTCCTAGCTATCCAGAATGAGTTCCGAGTATATGCCCCGTAATCAATTTGTTATGGAGAAGAGATTGAGCTCTTTGTGCATGAAGATGCTTTGGTCATCATTTTAAATGTGGGTTTCCCTCATGTAATCACCACTTTGGGATGTTTGTGATGTCTTAAACTGTCTCAAAGCCTTCGTGTTAAGGTTCAAGGTCAGTACCTGCTGGCTGTAGCTTCACATCACAGTGTAGCAAATGTTTTAGTGTTTATTGGTTTGCTGGCTCGTGGAAACTTTACTCTTCAGAAGAAAGAAGGTTGGTAATCAGGTCACCCCAAACACCCGTTTGTATGAGGATGAAGTCCTCTGTAAGCAGAGTGATGTTTAACATTCCCACTTCCAAGTGGTTCTCAGCACTGTTGTATTTCTTAAATCCTCCCTGTGGACTTCCCAAGGGTTTGTGCTGCTGTGGTGGTTGGTGTTGGTGCTGTTGGTGCAGATAGTTCAGATGTGTGATGCTGAGTCCCCATCCCTGGAGGGGTTTAAAAGGGGGGCAGATGAATTTCTTAGAGAAAGGGTTTAGTAAGGGGACAGGGACAGTTGGACTCGATGATCTCAGAGGTCTTTTCCAACCACATGATTCCATGATTCCCCATAAGAGCAGGCAGTTACCACCCTGCCATTTCTGCTGCTCCTCTGTGTTCACTGCTCCCTGAGTGCAATTAATTCTTGCCTGAGGCTTCTGTCTTTCTGAAGATGAACTGGTATGGTTTGCATGCCTTTCCATCCCTTTTATGGATTTTTGGGGATGCATTTTGATTAAGATGCTCTGTCAAACCAGTGTGTGACTGGCAGTGACAAACTGACCCTTGTGCCCTCACTGGTTCCTGTTGGGACATTTTCCGTAGTGGTCTGATAGTGTTAAAGGCAGAGATGAGGGAAAACAATATGGCCCCAATAAAGCTAATTGGAAAAAGTCCCATGAATTTCCACAGAATCAGGATTTAATCCCTGCTATTTTGCAGTAAAGCAAAGCTACGTGGCAGAGAAGCCTTTAAAAAAAATACATAATTAGAGAACATTTGTCAAATGTATTTAATTATAAATGTATTTTTCCAGTATCTCCAGAGGATTCAGGGACATTCAGTGGGACCTTCTTTTCTGTTTGGAAAACACTTTGCCCATTGTGGGCACTAGGAGAGGAAAAAATTGAAATAAGCTGTCTCCAGTTGCAGTTGGAAATGTAACACAATGGGAGGGGGCTGGGACCCACAGGGAAGGCAGTGGCAGCGCTCCCACTGACCTTAGTGGGAGCTGGACCACGGCCCGCGCGGCCTCCGGGACGTTTGTGGGAAAAACCATCCACTGTAAAAACTGAAAGATGAGAACGAAGAAACGCATGGATTTCAAAACTTTGTGGCTCAGGCGGGGTCGGTGCCAGAACCCGCTGAAGCAAACACGCAGTCACCGCTCAGGCTGCCCTGGTTTGTCTTGCTTGTGTCTGTCTCTCCTGTTCTGAGGAAAACTTGGTCAGGTCGTTAGCTGCTGCGCTTAGAAAATATCTGTTCATCACAGACATAATGGGAGTTAGCCACGTTTCTCTGTTGTATGACTTATACACTGAATTTTATCCAAAATCACAGTAAAGAGGTTGTTTGTGTGTCTGCAGCCCTCGCTAATCATAGAATTGCATGGTTGGAAAAGCCCTTTGAGATCATTGACTCCAACCTTATCTGTCCACTACTAAACTAACCCTGAGCACTTCACTTACCCATCTTTTAAAGCCCTCCAGGGATGGGGGCTCCACCACATCCCTGGGCAGCCTCTGCCAGGGCCTAATGAAGTCCATCAGGTGCTTGTGACCTCCGCTCTCCGACAGTTCCCCAACCCAAGGTCTTTTCAGTTGTGTCCCACAGGAACAACCACCACGTGATGCGACGAGACCTGTGGGGAAGGGCTGGGTTACCTCACAGCCTGAGGGGAGGCTGGAAAAGAGGGGTCCTAGAATGATGGAGTCTCTGCTGCTGCAAGCTGAGGTAGAGCATGGTGGTGTACAAATGCTGGCATCTCACAGCAGCAAAGTAAGGAGGAATTTTTATAAGAGATAAAATATTTTCTGGGTTGGAAATGCAGCTGAGGAAAAGCTTAAGGGTGAAAAGGCATTTGCTTCATGTAGAGGAAAAGGAATTCCTGAGGGACTGCAGAAAGGAGGTGAAAATGTCTTCTGCATCAACAGTTGAAGGCCAGCAAAGCCCTCTGGCTGCTTATTGTCTGCTTCCTATTTTGGCATCTTATGGAAAAAGATCTCCATTAGGGATCAGTTCCTAGCAGTCGGGTGTCTGATGCACAAGTGTGGGCAGTGGAGAGCTAGAGACAAAACAAACAGAGCCTTACCCTGGGTACCAGGACGAGCCTTGCTCCACATCTCTCCAAGTGCATCAGTTTTCCAAACTACATAAAAACATCTCCAATTTCCAGAACTTTCAACAACACTGGCTTTGAGGGAAATTAGGAGGGTCCTCACCCAAAGACAGCACTCAGATGGGCAAAGGCAGAACTAAGGCACAGCAACAGGCAGAAGGAGCACAGCTCCAGAGAGGAGGGTTCTTGCACTTTGAGAAGAACTTACTAGAAGCCACAGCGTGTCTTGGAAGGAACAGGGATCATATTTCAGCCTTGGATTTTAGGCACACGTTGTGACAGCCCACGGCAGACATGCCAGGAACTTCATTCCGTAAATCATGCTCCTTGCAGAGGAGGCCTCTCTGCTCAGTAGTAGTAGCGTTTGTTTCTTCTTTTTCTTGGCTGCTTTGCTTGGAAGTAGTGTAAAGACTTAACCCTGGTGAGAAGGACCTGCAGAGACATAATGGAGTATGTGAGAGCTCCGGCTCTTGCCTTGTTAAATGAGACTCAGTCTATATAAACTTGGAAAAACCCACTGGCAGTGCTGTGGACACAGGCCCCGGCAGTGGGCTGTTTCCATTTAGCTTTTTGGCAGCATTTTTAACAAGAGTATGTTTTTTTGTGACTTTCAAGCAGACACATCATCTTGGATGAGCTACAATAGTAATAAAAGCATTGCAAATATCTCTATTTCTAACCCAGGTCTTGCGGGAGGCATCTCTACTCCTTGCAGGAGAAGCAGGGACGTGGTGTGCTAAGAACTTGCTGAGAAGGGAGGGTGTGCTAAAGCCTGTCCGTGCCTTTGCTCTTAGTGTTCCTCCTTTGGTCTCTTTGGTATCACTCCACCTCACTTGGGGTGGGTTTTACTTTCATCTAGCAGAAACTTCAGAAGAGAGTGACCTTATGTTCTTGCCTTTCCCCTCCAAGGTGTGTGGTGTGTTTAGTGCAGTACTGTTTTATACACCGAGCATCTCCGTGAAGGATTTGCTTGGAGAGAGAAGTCTGCTCAGTCTGGCTGAGGGAGGTCTCTGCTCTTGGGTAAGAGGATGCTCCAGTCTGGAGCAGGGTCTGCTTTGAATGCTTCTGAATAAATACCTTGCAAAGGAATGTACACGTGGAGCTATGATGTTCAGCTTGACTGCAGTGGTGACCCTAAAAAACATCTAACAAATGGTAGAGAGAGTCATCATGGAAAGGGGTTAATTAGCACAAGCACCCACTGGTTTGGGGAGCAGATGTGAGCATGAGGGAATGTGGAGGAGCAGGTGCTGAGCTCTTCTCCCTCTGGTGACCAATGACAAGAGCCAAGGGAATGGCAGGAGGATGTGTCAGGGGAGGCTTGGGTTGGACATCAGGAGAAGGTTCTTCCCCCAGAGAGTGGTGGAGCACTGGAACAGCTCCCCAGGGAAGCAGTCACAGCCTGACAATATTCCAGAAGGGTTTGGCCAAGGCCCTCAGCCCCGCAGGGTGAATGTTGGGGGTGTCCTGTGCAGGGACAGGAGTTGGACTGGATGGTCCTTGTGGGTCCCTTCCAGCTTGGGACATTCTGTGAAGTTTATGCCTCTACTGAAGACGCTGAACTCCGTCACCAGCTCTCAGGTGCAACCACATCCACCAGCAGCCTAAGGTTAGATAGGAATTTTCTCTCACCACCATCTAGAAAGGTATTTCAGAACCTCTTTCAATAGCTAGAAATTGTCTAACTTCCATGTCTTCTACATTTTCTTGTCGTTGCCAATTGTCATTGTTAATCCTGAACAGCACAAATCTATTAATTGTAGCAATGAATTCAGTCTACTTTTTTTATTCCAATTTGTTCTGCTCCCCTTGTCCCAGAAAGGACATTCCCATCTTCCTCTGTATGACAGTTGTTCTCAGTCTTGGGTTATCAGCAAAACTCATCAGCATGCTCTTATTTCCTGTGCCAGGAATATTAATGAAAATATCTAATACACTCACCCCTAAGACCAAGCTTCTGGGAGCTCTCCTTTTGGCTCCCTCCATGCTGATGGTTCCTCTCAGTTTCAGATGATGCCTCTGGCTTTCCTGAGAATTTCCCTCTGTCTTTCTGCTCAAGGAGTTGCCAGAAATGCTGGGCTTTAGCTGCTCTGCCCAAAAGCTGGAGGAAGCTCCCCATGACCTGGGATGAGGCCGCTGGCTGTCCACCTGGGCAAGAGATGCTCTGCTCTGGCAGGGTCCTCTGTCTCTGGTGCCTCACGTCCTCCTGCAGCCTGATGAAAGGCAGCAGTGGTGGGTCACCAGACTTTAAACAGCCAAGGGTTTGATTTGTGTTTCAATTATTTTGCTATTAAAAATACTGCAAAATATCCTGTATTCAATTTTGGGCCTCTCACTACAAGAATGATGTTGAGGGGCTGGAGTGCATCCAGAGAAGGGGATGGAGCTGGGGAAGGGGCTGGAGCCCAGGGGTTACTGGAGCAGCTGAGGGCCCTGGGGCTGTTTAGTGTGGAGAAGAGGAGGCTGAAGGGAGACCTCATCCCTCTCTGCAGCTCCCAGAGAGGAGGTTGTGGTGAGGGGGTGCTGGACTCTTCTCCCAAGGAATAAGTGATAGGATCAGAGGAAATGGCCTCAAGTTGCACCAGGGGAGGTTTATGTTGGATACAGGCAGAGTGGTGAAGCCCTGGCAGAGGCTGCCCAGGGCAGTGGGGGAGTCTCCATTCTTGGAGATGCATTTGGGGACATGGATTAGTGGGCACAGTGGGATTGGGCTGATGGTTGGACTGGATGATCTTAGAGGGCTTTTTTAACCTTGATGGTTCTATGGTTTGAGTATCACAGCCTGAAGAAGGAGTACCAGGGCAGTACCCCTGTCGTGCTGGTCCTCGCTTTACCCTGTGCAGTGCCCCAGAAGGCACACAGTGAGTTAACTTGGTGCTGTGCTGTGGCCTGGAGCTCCAAGGTAGCCTCTCTGCTCCAACAACAGGGAGAATTGTCAAGCTGCAACACGACCAGGCAGCGGGACACGCCTTTGGGAGTGAAGACCTTCCCTTGCTTTAGCCTTCAAACAGTGACTGGAAAACAGTGATCAGGTGATGTGTTGTTTATTTTCAGGTTTTCTGTGCCAAACCAAGTACACATTCCCTGTGCTGTGAGGTGCAGGCAGGCACAGACACAGCCTGCTCGGGGAACGTTCTCCTGCTGCTTTGTGACGCTGCTCAGCTATGGCTTTTTGCACTTGTGGTGGCACCAGCAGCCCCAGCCCTGTGTGTCCTGCACTGGGCAGTTCAGTTTTGTGTCAGTATCACAGTTTAGTGGCATCTGGTACAGCAAGGCCTGTAGCAACATTGGAGAAGAAGGGATAGGAGGGCTCTCTGAGGTGCCTGTGCCCTCCTGGGTGAGCTGCAGTGGTCTGAGCACATCACTGGGGGCCAGGAAGTGCTGAGACACAGCTTCACCCCAAGAGGAGTTACTGTTGGCACTACTTAACCTGGAGAAGAGAAAGCTGAGAGGAGACCTCCTTGCTCTCTACAACTGCCTGAAAGGAGGTTGTATTAAGATGGATATTGGTCTCTTCTCCCAAGGAACAAATGATGGGATGAAAGGAAATGGCCTCAAGTTGCACCAGGGGAGATTTAGATTGGATATCAGGAAAAATTTCTTTACTGACAGAGTGGTGAAGCCCTGGCAGAGGCTGCCCAGGGCAGTGGGGGAGTCTCCATCCCTGGAGGGGTTCAAAAAGGGTGTAGACATAGCACCTGGGGAGATGGTTTAGCAGGCACAGTGGGGTTGGGCTGACAGCTGGAATTGACGATCTTAAAGATCTTCCCCATCCCTAATGATTCTATGGTTCTATATTTTGTGGCTGCTTCCATAACCCATTTGCTGCAAATCACCTCTCTCCTCTAGCCTGTTGGGCTATTTAATTGAAAATTAGAGCTGTTACAGTAGTGCCATAGGTGTGTGAGCACAGGCTTTGCAGAGGGCCGTGGGCAGTGTCACAGCGTAGGAGGGTAACCTCTGACAACAAGGACAGTACAAGGAGCACCTGGGGATGGGAGCAATCCCCCCATGAGCATGACCCTGCGTGGCAGGTGTGCTTGGGGCCAGGGTGGCCAGGGCTGCCCCTGGCCCTGGGGTGGTGCCCCTGGCCCTGGGGTGGTGCCCCTGGCCCTGGGGTGGTGCCCCTGGCTGGAGTGTGAGAACCAGGGAAGGAAATGAGGGAGAGAAGGAGACTGAGAGAGGATCTCATGGCTGTTTGTGCCTTCTCACAAGGGAGGGAGGGGAAACAGGGGCTGAGCTCTGCTCTCTGGGGACCTGTGACAGGACCAGAGGGAATGGCAGGAAGATGTGCCAGGGGAGGGTTGGGTTGGACATTGGGAAGAGGTTCTTCCCCCAGCGGGTGGTGGAGCACTGGAACAGCTCCCCAGGGAAGCAGTCCCAGCACCCACTCTGCAGCATTCCAGAAGCATCTGGACAATGCCCTCAGTCCCACGGTGTGTGAGGAGTGTCCTGTGTGGGGACGGGAGTTGGGCTCAATGGTCCTTTGGGGTCCCTTCCAGCTCGGGTGAGTCTATGACTCTATAAGGGAGCAGGAGTGGCACGTGGCTCCAAGGGCTCTTTCCCACCTGGACCACCAGCAAAGCTGGGCTGTGCTGGCCCTGCTCTTGGTTATGTGGCACAGCTGGTGTGTGCTGGGAGGATGCTCCTGTCACACTGCCCATGCTCTAATTCTTTTTAAAAGTTACATTGGTCTATATTAAAGATTGACTAAATAACCTTAATTTAGGTGACTCGGGAAAGTCCTGTAAGCTTACACTTAGTTTACTGAGTGAGAACTCTCTAACAGTCTGTGCATCACTGCATGCTTCTTCGTGTGGACAAACCATTAGTGCAAGGGCTCTGCTGTGTGGAAAGGGGTTCTTTAATGAAGCAAAGTCCTAATGAGGTTCTGCGGCTGCGAGCTGAAGAATTCAGAGCAGTAATAAGGTGTGCATTCTTGGCCACTGGAGAATTTAATATCTGACACAATTTGCCTAGGGACACGATGAATTCTGTCTTTGAAAACTCAAATTAAGATGGGATTATTTTTTTCTAAACAATCTGGTTCAACCAGAAGTTATGTTTGTGATGCTGGAGGTCCTGGGAGCAAGTACATGACCCAGGCAATGCGGAGTTCAAACCAGACCCTGCAAGTCTCCACTTGGGGGAAAGAACAAGTTTTGGTTGGTGCACCAGAGCATCACTTACCCTTGTGTTTGGAATCTTAACTCAGCCTCCTCTGCATGAAGGAATGGGGAGAAAGTGAGAATAAATGGCATATTTTGAATTGTTTCTTCTGTGATGTATTTTTACTTTTTTATCTATTCCTGCAATAATTTCTTACTGGCACTAAGTGTGCTTGACCTAAAAGGAGTCAAATCACCTCTGTAGAGCTTCCTGACCTCTCCTCTTGTCCTGGGCAGTGAGTTACTGCCTGCCTGCCAGTACAGCAGCGCTACGGGGTAACCCACCGGGCGCTGCCCTGCCCAGGTGATGATCTGCACACACAGCAGCCCTCTTTCTGCTCGTTTGCCTGCAAAAACAATCCATTGCTTAAATATTTAAGGAATGCAAAATGAAGTGGTGGCAGTGACCTTGAGATGTTAAGTACATTTTTCTACTCTTCCCTCGTCGCAGCGCTGCGCAGAGGGCAGTGCGACACAAGCCCCTGTGTCTGGAGGGCTCCTGGCTGGAGACAAGCTGCCTTCCTGGGATGTATTCCTTCCCCTTCTCCTCCTGGTCCCTTGCAGAGGAGCTGTGGCTCCTGAATCCATGATCCCCTGCAGCTGAGCTGGGATGGCAATGGATTTAGAAATGGTTTCTACTCCGCTGGGAATACTGGGCTGGCAGGAGCCAACAAGGCTGTCACCATGGCCGTGCTGAACAGCTAGGAACAGGATTTGGATTAGAAGGAGGTAAGTGAGAAAAGGATCTGTGTTTGATGTGATGCAGTGGAAGCATCCTCTGTAACCCAAGAGCACCCCACATCCTCTTTAACCTCAGTCCACAGCTTCCTCACAAGGGGAGCAGGAGGAGCAGGCACTGAGCTCTTCTCCCTGGTGACAAATGACAGGACTCAAAGGACTGGCAGGAAGCTGTGCCAGGGTTGGCTTGGGTTGGACAACAGGAAGAGGTTCTTCCCCCAGAGGGTGGTGGAGCACTGGAACAGCTCCCCAGGGAAGCAGTCACAGCCTGACAATATTCCAGAAGCCTTTGGCCAATGCCCTCAGTCCCACGGTGTGAATGTTGGGGTGTCTTGTGCAGGGACAGGAGTTGGACTGGATGGTCCTTGTGGGTCCCTTCCAACTCAGGACATTCTGTGACTCTGTGATTCTACAGATCTTCCAGATTAATCTGGTAATGATGATCAAGATGAACCCTTGTGCTTATTTCAGCTGGTTCTATGCAAGAACCCTGAAGAAAAAGGAAAATAGAGGCTGATATTTGAGGTCCACTTGAGTTTTCCTCTGTTGCTAATGTGTCCTTAGTTGTGTTGTGTGTGAATAAGCAATCTTCTCATAATACTCTGAAATTGGTAGGTTAAAGAAAGTGGGTTTTGGGGAAATCCAAGTAGCGATTCCAATATGTCCCATGATTTCTGCAGTTAAGTGTGTTCAGTCAGCTGGTTTGATTAGCACCCAGCCTGTGTCCCCACAGCTGTATCAGTCAGGCTCCCTCTCTTGTGCCTTAGGAAATCATTCCAATAAGTGTTGCAGGGTAGTTAACTTTATCATTTTACTGTGAACAGAGCAGGGCTGGAGGAGAACTGAGTTACCAGTTCACTTCATGTGAAGATCTTGTGAAAAGCAGGTAATGCCCAAGGGATAAAATACTGGACAATGACCCTTTGATTTGGTACCATGCTTAAAGCCAGAACCTGCCTTTTTGTCAGTGCTAAACCTTTCTTCATTGTATATAATGCAGCTTCACAAACCTGTATTACTTTTTTTTGAGCTTGTTGCTCAGTAGCTATTGAAATAAACAGGAAAAAAATGCTTTCTTTCTAAAAATGGCACATTTAGGGGAAAAAGAAATATTTATGGAGAGGAATTTTCACTTTTGAAGGAAAAAAGAATACTTTCCAGTAAATTTCTTGGGGAACAGTGCATATATTTATCTCTTTGTGTTTACTGAAAATAAACAGAAAGAAGAATTTTCCTGACAGAAGTTTCCTTTCCTGGCAAAGCAGTGTGGACCTGGAAAGCTCTGCTTGGTTGTGATCCTTGGGTTGCACTCAGGGCTGACAGCTGGGAAAGCTCTTCATGGCTTTCACCAGCAGAGATGGGCAGGGGGGCATTTTGAGGCTGGAGCTTGCCAGGAGACTATGAACTAAGTTGGGAAGAATACCCTCCAGACGGGCGAGGTGGTGAGACTTACACAAGGAATGGCAAAACAGGCAACTGGGAGCCATGCACAGATGCTCTTTGCAGGGCAGGTGTTCCTTTATTGGATGTGTTTTAAAATGCTTCACGCTGTTTGGGCAGTAAATTATTTAGTAGAACCAACAGTTCATCTTTGGTGTCCTCACCTTGACTGGCTCTGCTCCTCACACTTGTACTTCTCCAGAGCAAAGGTTTCTGCTGACAAACCCACAGTGAATACTGGGAAGAATTTCTTCACTGAAAGGGTTCTCAGGCCCTGGCAGAGGCTGCCCGGGGAGGTGGTGGAGTCACCATCCCTGGAGGGGTTTAAAAGATGGGCAGGTGAGGTTCTCAGGGATGGTTTAGTAGTGGACAGGTAGAGTTGAACATGATCATCTCAAAGGCCTTTTCAAAAAATGATTCTATGATAACTGAACCTTCCCCAGAATGATGATACTCTGGGTGAAAAACTGACCTTGGGGAGACTGGTTGTGTGGAAGCGATACCCAGCCTCATGGGGCAATAATTCCCATGGCTTATCTGCAAGCCCTTCTGCACTGTGGGTGAACTGAAGTGAAACATTACACTTTAAAAGACAATTATGTGTCCTTCGCTTCCTCGAGCCCCTCAAAAGCCAAACAGTGCTATCTAATCTAATCCATTCCAGCTCTTCCCCGTCCCCTCAGACACACGCCGTGCATTACACTTCTGCAGAAATTCCTTGCAGTTTGGTTCAGCAATTGCTTTGAAGTTCTTGGGAGCTTATCTGTGCTCCAGCAAGTCAGGGAGTGTCTCCCAACTAGCTCTGAGGTGACTGTAAAGCAGAATTTTATTCCAGCAGCCACAGGTGCCTCTCGGGACTGTTTTTCTGAGTATCGCCAAATCTCCGGAATTCACTTTTTACAAGGGCAAGAGGTGATAGGATGAGGGGGAATGGCTTTAAATTGGAAGGGGGAAGATTTAGATTAGACATTAGGAAGAAATGTTTTCCTGTAAGGATGAGGAGGCCCTGGCCCAGGTTGCCCAGAGCAGTGGTGGCTGCCCCATCCCTGGAGGTGTTCAAGGCCAGGTTGGATGGGGCTTGGAGCCCCCTGATCCAGTGGGAGGTGTCCCTGCCCATGGCAGGGGGTGGAACTGGATGGGCTTTGAGGTCCCTTCCAGCCAAACCATTCTATGAATGGCTGCATCCTGAGGCTGTCGTTTGCCCCAAGATTCCGCTGAGTGACAAAGGGAATGTAGCATGGGAAACATCCCAGCTTCCTGTGGGCATTGTCCCACCCCAAAGAAACCCCAAAGAAAGCACTGGAAATGGTCACGGCTGCCTGTTGGTACAAAACAAAGGGAGGGGGCAGGAGGCACCTGGCTGGCTTCCTTCCTCCCAACTTACAGCAAATCCTGATGTTCCCAGTGTTCCTGGTGTTCCAGAGGACTGTAACACCCAGGTGCACCCACCAGCATTAGCCTTTCCCTGCCCAGCTCTGCTCCAGCTCCCTCAAGGTCCCAAATCCATCACCATTCCCACCCCTTTCCCAGGAACTATAAATGCCTTTGCTAAAGAAGCTGAAAAAATGGTTTTACTGCCACAGGACAGAAGGAAAAAAACCCCTGACATTAATCCTGAGATGCAAATGGCTGAGCAAGTATTTATGTTGATTTAAGGCTGTTCCTGTTACGTACTTGAAACTACTGAGATTATCTTGTAATTCATCGGAATTGCAGCTCGAGGCATTCTGAGCTGATTGTTAATTGGGCTGCATTTAACTATTCTTTGCCTCGTTCTGCCTCCCGGTACGCAGGGAGCGCATCGAGTTATGGAAGCCCCTGCCCTGTGGCCTCTGGGGTGGCTCTGCATTAGAAAACGGGGAGAGAACATTCCTCAGGAAGCGAAGTTTTGGGGCTGATGAGGCTTTTGACTCTGCTGGGAGGCGATGGTCTCCCAGCGCGGGGTTTTGGCTACAGAAGGGTTCGGGCGAGCAGCTCTCTCTGTTTATTTTCTGGATGTTTTGAGTGAATGCACGTCTATGGATGTTTAGAGAGCGGCAGTGCCAGAGAGGAGGTTTATTTATTCACAAGATATGTATCATGCAAACAGCTGCAAACTGCTTCTCCTCACTGCTCTGTTAATGCACGTGACCCCCACCCCAGTGGACCACCCGATGGGGCAGGGAGAAGGGAGCGCAGCCTCCCGGGAGTGGGGGTCTGCAGGGTATCACCAGGAGGATGCTGCCTCCTCTCCAGTGAGCATCCTCCTGTTTCACTTATCCTCCTGTTTGGCTTATCCTCCTGCAGCTGGAGTTCTGTGAGGAGACAGAGAAGTGGATGGAGAAATGGGCGTGAGCCAGCAATGCCAGGAAGGCACTCGTGTCCTGGGCTGCATCCAAAGCAGCGTGGCCAGAAAGGGGAGGGGGGTGATCCTGTCCCTCTGCTCTGGTGAGACCCCACCTGGAGCCCCGTGTCCAGCTTTGGGGCCCTCAGAACAACAAAGACACAGACCTGTTGAAGCAGGTGTGGCCACAGAAATGAGCAGGGGACAGGCAGAGAGAGTTAGAATCGTCAAATCACTTATGTTGGAAAAGACCCTTAACATCACCCAGTCCAACCATTGACACTGCCAAGTGCCCCCCTAAACCATATCAACACCCTCTAAACCATGTCCCAGAGCACCACATCTATGTGCTTTTTGAACCCCTCCAGGGATGGAGACTCCACCCTTGGCACCCTTTGCTGCTGCTTGACAATTCCTAACATCCAGCCTAACCCTCCCCCGGTGCAACCTGAGGCCACTTCCCACTGTCCTACTGCTTGTTACTTGGGAAAAGATCCCAGCACCCACCTCACCACCACCTCCTCTCCAGGAGCTGCAGAGAGCGATGAGGTCTCCCCTCAGCCTCCTCTTCTCCAGGCCAAACAGCCCCAGGGCCCTCAGCCACTCCCACAACCCCTGTTCTCCGGACCCTTCCCCAGCTCCATTCCCATGTCTGGATGCGCTCCAGCCCCTCAAGGCCCTTCTTATACTGGGGGGCCCCCAAACTGACCCCAGGATTTGAGGTGCTGTCTCAGCAGTGCTGAGTGCAGGGGGACAATCCCTCCCCTGCCCCTGCAGCCACACCACGGCTGATTCAAGCCAGGATGCTGGTGGCCTTCTGGGCCACTGCTGCCTCATGTTCAGCTGTTGTCAACCAGCACTTCCAGCTCCTTTTCCTCTGGGCAGTTTTCCAGCTGCTCTTCCCCAAGCCTGGAGTGCAGTGCAGGGTAGACCTTATTGTGGCCTTTTGACACTTCAAGGAGGCTTGTAAGAAAGATGACAGGTTGTTTTTAGTAGGATCTGTAGCAATAACACAAGGGGTGATGGCTTTGACTCAAAAGAGAGAGATTCAGACTAGATGTAAGGAAGAAGATTTTTACAATGCAGGTGGTGAAACACTGGCACAGGTTGCTCGGGGAGGTGGTGGATGTCCCATCCCTGGAAAGGTTCAAGGCCAGTTTGGATGGGGCTTTGAATAACCTCATCAAGTTGAAGGTGTCTGTGGTCATTGCAAGGAGGTTGGACTGGGTGACCTTTAAAGGCCCCTTCCAACGCAAACTCTTCAATGACAGGGACACACAGATTTTGGAAGGCTTTTTTTCCTCTGCTGCAGTTCATTTCCTTCTCCCACTGTTCCCTCTATTAAGAGGAGAGCTCCAAATGGGTGACAGATTTGTCAGCTTTTTGAATGTGAGCATGAGGAGGAATTTTCTCCTGGGTCTGTTTGGTGAACTTCCTGGCATCCAAGATAAGGAAACCTCAATGCTAAACCCTGCATGTGACATATCCAAGGACCAGACAGATTTTCCTGGAGGAATAAGCAACTGGATATCTCTAGCTAGACAGGATGAATCACAGCATGATTTTCCTCCAGGATCTTTTGCAAGGAAAATGGGGGTTAACTCCATTTTTTACATCCCTTTGGAAAATGCTCCTGGCCTGCTCCTTACTCCAAGCCAGCAGAAACCTGGGGATGTGAGGCAGGCCAGGGGTTATCCAGAGAAACTTTGTATTTCCACATCATGTCCTGGCTTCATGGCAGTTGTAGAGGGAGCATCATAGGAGCACTTTCCTTCCCTTCTTCACCTTTTCCCTTCCATCCCTTCTGCTGCCTCTCCCCAAACCAGGGGACCCACAGGAGGAGATCGGTCACCTGTAGTTACAGGGTCAAACAGCATCTTATGTCTTATCTGTAAATAATGTTTTTCCTGTTGAGCACAACCATAAATGCAGCTCCTTTGCTTTTAGCTCAGTTTTTCACCCCTGGCATTCTGCCCCCACCCTTCACAATATGCTGGAGATCACAGGAGTTTCTATTTAAAATGTTTCAGCTTCTCTGTTTTCCAGAGTTTATTTGGGAGCCTGTTGCTACACTCTGGGCAGAGTGGGACTGCCGAGTCCCTTTTTTCCCCTCAGAAAGTTGATTGCTGACTGTAAGGCTTCAGGGAATAAAATTTACAGGAAAGAAACTGCTTTGTATGTTTTTTACCGTAGAGCCACCTTGCTGGCCAACACAGAATTTCACCCTTTGCATTCCATGAAAAGCCCCTCTCAGTGCTAACGCTTTCTGCAATTATTTCTGTAATCATTTCCTCAGATCCTGGCTCCTTAATCCACTTTTCTAGTCCTCTGTGATGAAAATCAAACTTGTTGCTTTCCGATTCATTGCTGAATTGTTCTTATTTGCATGTAATGAGGCTGAACACGCCAGTAAAAACTGGAGCCTGGTTTTAAAAAGCTGCTTTGGGGAGATTTATCATCTGTCACTGCTCATTTCTATAGCCCCTTTTCAAAGAACATGCAGTATGTGGGGGTCCATCCAGCCCAGGGAGGTGTGGAGAGGAGAAGGCATTGTAAGAAACCATCTCTAGTGAAGCAGCCCCCCAAGGGACAAGGTCTTGTGGGTCCCCAGACCCAGGGCTTCCCACGTGCACCTGAGGCGAGGAGCACTGCGTAGGGCAGGGGCCACCCTGCTCCTCCAGAACCCAGGAAGCATTGTGGGGGATCTGCTGGGATGTTTCACCTGTGTTTGTGCTCTTAGGAGTGGATCTTCCCAAAGAGCTGAGGGCCAGGGCCAGGAAGCATGAGTTGGTGTTGTGCTCAGCCGGCTGGAAGGCAGCGCCCAGCAAGGTCCCCGAGCGCTCGGTGCTCGCTTCACGGCCGAGGGGAAAGTGTGCACTGCGAGGTGGGGTAAGCAGTGTGTCAGCTCCAGTGCCACCTGCTCCACCAAGTGCTGGTGCTGCAGCCATCACCATTGCACACCAAGGCTTGAGGGAGACTGCTCTGCAGTTTCCCAGGCTCCAGGCCTCGTGCAGCTCGCTCGCAGTCCTCACACTCACGATTATATCAGACCGAGTGCCCAACAGCTCTAAGAGTTTATAAACCTTATTTATAACATTTACCTTGCCCCAAAAGCTCCTGTTACCTGCTCACCAAATGCAAGGTGATCAGATAATCAAGTTGTGTTGGCTCTACAAGGCTCTCCTTGGCAAGTTAAAGAACTGCCTCCAGCTGAGGCGAAGGAGCAGCAGAGCGCTGTATTCCTCCCACTAGAGGACAGTAGCTGGAGCACGAGCCATCCATCAGGAGCATTTTACAACAGAAGCAAGAATAAAACTGCCCTGCCCTTCCTGTAGAAACATGTTCCTTTCTAGTGGTTTTCACATAATGAATCCCAGTGAATATTTAACTAAGTCTCCCCTGTAATCAAGTTTCTGGCCTCTTTACTTGTATCCACAACGTAAAACATTTCCTGATCCCTGGTGTTCTGCAGTCCTGGGAGGCTCTGGCAATATCTGTGTCTCTGCTCTGTTAAAATCAGAAGAGCTGCAAGACTGTTATTGGGGTTTTCTCATCCAGCAATCATTGATATGATCTTTGCTATCCTTTAACAAAGGGAAAGGATTTTTAGGACCTCAACTGAGCCATTGAATCAAAAGCAGCCCTGAGATATTGCTGTATATTTATACATATATGAATATTCATTGCTCTGTGTATGAATATTCTGTAATGCAAGTCTAGATTTCATGCAAACTGAGCTTCCCTGTAACCCTTCCTTTAAAACACAAGAGTGAAAGAGAAAAGTGTGTTTCTGGGTCTGTGTGAGCAGGGAAAGAGGGTGATTGGGTCTGTGAGGTGGCTTGGGGAACCTTTCTATGATAAAACCTAAGACTTGCCAAGCCCTGGCAGAGGCTGCCCAGGGCAGTGGTGGAGTCACTGTCCCTGGAGGTGTTCCAAAGCCGTGGAGAGGTGGTGCTCAGGGATGTGGTTTAGTGGTGGACTTGGCAGCGTGAGGTTTACAGTTGGACTGATGACCTTTTCCAACACAAATGATGCTGTGATTCTATGATTCCATAAGTTTTGCTTAAGGAACTCCACGTGCCTGTATCAAATAGCAAATCCCTGTTTGTGTTTGGGCTTTACCCCCGTGACCATTCCCTTTTGATCCCATTTTTGGACTGCAGCTTGTGAACATGGTTACAGAGTTAACAAAGAAGAGATGTCAAACCTCGATGCACCACTTCAAGTGGAGACTTTCTTGGGCAGGTCGCTGGCTTCTCTCCAAAACAATTCAGTTTCTCAAGTAGGTGCCTTAATCACCTGGCAAAGTGGAGGAGGAGGTCATCTTACAGTGGAGACCACTGATAAAGGAGGTGGTTTTCACTGAAAGAGAGACATGGGAAGAAGCAAATTCCTGAGAAAAGTATGTTAGGAGATAGAGAGAAAAAACTGTGCAAAGGACCAGGAGAGAAGAAATATGAACTGCTTGGGGAATGCTGACTTAAAGATCATAAAATCACAGGATGGTTTGGGTTGGAAGGGACCTCAAAGCTGATCCAGTTCCAACCCCTGCCATGGGCAGGAACACCTCCCACTGGATCAGGGGGCTCAAAGCCCCACCCAGCCTGGCCTTGAACACCACCAGGGATGGGGCAGCCACCACTGCTCTGGGCAACCTGGACCAGGGCCTCCTCACCCTCACTGTGAAGAATTTCTTGCTAATGTCTAATCTAAATCTTCCCCCTTCCAATTTAAAGCCATTCAAAGATGTTTGAGGGATGAGAAGAATGAGGAAGGGAAAGAGTCGTAGGCATTTAGTGCTTCATGACCCAGGTTGTACAAAGTAAAAAATGACATTTACTTCATTTTTCTGAACTACTGCAGAGTGTTTGTGCCTGTAGCTGGGCCTCTGACTGAAATGGGAATGCGGAGCTTGGCACCACAGCAAGGAATGTGGGAAGCAGAAGGGGTCTGCAGGGATTCGGTGGTGTGGGATGGCTGGGTCACACGACCCTGCCCTGAAAGAGCAGAATGCCTACACGGTGGATCCCTGCCCTAGGGTTTTGTGCCACTTCCACACTTCAAACTCTAACCCAAACCGTGGTGTGAGCCTGACTTCACACCTTCTGTGCCTGGAAGTCAGAGCACGCTTGCTGAACCCTGCAGCGTCACCAGAGAAAAATGTGATCTGATGTAACATTTTATGGGAAGCTGCCACAACCACCAGTGGGTCTGGTTAGACAACAGAGCCTCAGTGAAACAATCCAGTGTGTATTGATCAACTGGAAACAGAAATAAGAAGTGCAAGGGCCAACAACCACATATATCCAAGATCTGCAGCAGAAAGACAAGTTGTCTTTGCAGCCTTTGTCTTCTCATTTTTGTAAGTCTGGCTCTGTCTTGCTGTGCCCTGCTCGGCGCTGGAAAGGGGTTTATTCACATGGTTCCTCTGGGGCCTTCTTTAGGGGAGCTCACTGCTAAAAGATATTCTCCAACCGATGCTGCTTCCCACTCTTTGAGAAGAGATGCTCTTCCCCAAGAGCCAGAGGTGTTCCACCAGAACAGCGTGTGACAAATTCTTATGGGGGAAAACATAATAAATTGAGGATTTGCTTTTATTTTGATTGCTTAGTATTCAATATTTGCATTATGGAAGTGCCTGGAGGTTCCAGCTGAGCTCAGTGTCCTATTGTTCTAAGCCATGCATAAAAACATGGTCAAAAATGAGGAGCTTACCATCTAAATAGATGAACTGGATAAAGGGCGGGAGACAGGAAGTGTCTATTATTCTCATTTCATAGCTGGAGAGCTTGGGTACAGAAAGATTTAGTGCCTTTCCCAGGGCTGTGTACGAAAGCCAATAGAGAAAGGCAGAAGGCATCAAATGTCCAGTACCCCAGCGTAATACCCTGCTCATAACACACCACGTTTCCTGTTTAAATATATCTTGCAACAGGGTAATAACAACAACAAATAGTTTTTGGATCTTTTCCTTGAGACTTACGAAAGGAGAGGAGGACCAGAAAGGTTACATGGCCACGAGGCACAAGGGTCTGCTGGGAGTGCTTAGACTCAAAATGCCATCTCCAGACATTGAGAGGAGTGAAAATAATCTCCTCCTTCCATCTGCTTGGCCTTACTGCTTGGAGAAGCACCCCTTGGAAGGTTCTGCCGTGCATAATGCAGAGAGAGATCAGAAACTGATAGGAAAAAGTAATTAACTCTCCATAATCTGTAGCTTGGCAAAAATGAGGTTTATTTTGTGGATAAGCATCCACTACAACAGTCCTTTTAGAGGCTGAGAACAGCAGCCCCCTCCTTCCTGTATAGTTTTCATAGAATAGTGGAATGGTCTGGGTTGGAAGGGACCTCACTGCCCATCCAGTTCCACCCAGGGCCTCCCCACCCTTATCATGAAGAATTTGTTCCTAATGTCTAACCTAAATCACCCCCTTTCAGTTTAAAGCCATTCCCCCTCATCCTATCACTACCAACCCTTGTAGAAAGTCCATTCCCAGCTTTCCTGGAGCCCCTTCAGGCACTGGAAGACCACTATGAGGTCCCCCAAAGCCTTCTCTTCTCCAGGCTGAACAACCTCAATTCTCAGCCTGTCCTCACAGCAGAGGTTCTCCAACCCTTTGATCATCTTTGTAGCCCTAAGTGATGTGGGAAACATCACCTCAGAAAAAAGCACAGCACAGAGGTGCTGAGCACTGCTCAGTTCTGCTCCTTACAGAGCCTCTGACATTTCTTTCAAGTGCTGGAGATGTCAGTGCAGTCAGGGCTCCCGGAAAACAGCACCTCCGTGGGAGCCAACGAGGAGCAAACCTCCACAAAGCTCCTGCCACATCACAGACAGATGGTGAGGGAGGCCACGAGTACCCAAGGGAGGCAGATTCTCCAGTGCAGGACCTGCTGATGTGTCACATTTCCATCTGTCTGAGGAAAATAGGAATCTAAAACAGAAAATGAAATACATTTAAAACAAATAAAAAGAACCCACACACATTAAAGCTTTAGAGATGGTGGGGAGAGGTCCTCTAGAGCCTAATTCAGCCACACACATCACTGAGAGTTTATCTTCTCCATGGAAGACAACACCAAGTGACATTTCTTCCCTGTTATTCAGGCTGTCCTGTCCTGCTTGACCATGCTGGATACAATTAAATATTTGTCCAAGACTTAGTTCTTGTTTTAAAGTTCTTCTAAAGCTAAGTGCCTAAACCCAACCCCTGGCAGCTGTTTACCTGCTTTCCAAAGTATTTATGGCTCCTGTTCCTGGCAGCTTTGAACTTTTTTTTTCAGGGTGCCAAAGCAGCAAATCAAAGGAACCCACTTCAGAAAATCTTTTTCTTTTCAAGGGTAGGCAAAATTGCAATTTGTCTTTGACTGCAATGGGGGAAAGTAACTTCATATTCATATAAATATTAACCCTTTCTAATGTAGAAAACTGCTACCGGGAGACATCCATCACTAGTCCGTAAGATTACTTAAAGATGCTGCTAAAGAGAAAAACTGAGATAAGAATTTCTTCAGTTCTGGATTCTTCAGCCAGTAGATTCAGTAATTAAACATAAAAGCATGAAGCAGGTGGGATACCAAGTTCTTTGGAATCCTGCATCCAGTTCTGGAGTCCTCAGCACAGGAAGGACCTGGAGCTGTTGGAGTGAGTCCAGAGGAGGCCACGGAGATGATCCAAGGGCTGGAGCAGCTCTGCTGTGAGGACAGACTGAGAGAGTTGGCCTTCTTCAGCCTGGAGAAAAGAAGGATCTGGGGAGACCTTAGAGCAGCCTCCCAGGACTGAAAGGGGCTCCAGAAAAGCTGGGGAGGGGCTCTTGATCAGGGACTGCAGGGATAGGATGAAGGGGAATGGTTTTCAGCTGAAAGAGGGGAGATTGAGATGAGATCTCGGGAAGAAATGTTTTCCTGTGAGGGTGGGGAGGCCCTGGCCCAGGTTGCCCAGAGCAGTGGTGGCTGCCCCATCCCTGGAGGTGTTCAAGGCCAGGTTGGATGGGGCTTGTAGCCCCCTGATCCAGCGGGAGGTGTCCCTGCCCATGGCAGGGAGTGGTACTGGATGGGCTTTAAGGTTCCTTCCAACCCAAACCATTCCATGATTCTCTGACTCGAGGCATCACCTGCCCATCTCACCTCACCTCTCCATAGACACAAGCTCTCTGCCTTGTGCTCAACTTTCTACCTTCACCCCTAGAAGCCCTCCAGTTGCGTTCTTGTGGATCCAGCCCAGGAAGTCAGGAACATCTTAACCTCACGTTGCCAGGTAAAAGAGATGCCAGGTGGGAATGAATCCATCTCCTCGGTGGTGGAGATGTGGCTGAGCCCAGCTGTGCCCTCCTTGCAGCTGGAACCCCTCGCTCGTCCCGTGCCCCTGTTGAACATTAACTGTATCCCAGAGAGGGGACCAGGGTCCAGCTGACAGCAGGGACAAAGAGCTGGCAGGGCTGAAAGATTCAATTTAACTTTCTTTCTCCTCCCCCGCTTCCACATGCGAGGGGGGACAGCGCTGCTCCTGCTTTTGAAAGGTGCGGGTGCAAAGGAGCATTGGTGTCCTCATTTTCCTTCCTCCCTATTGATGTATCATTGCCAGGATGAAAAAGGACGTCTCAAGAGCTTTTGAAAAAATGGGTGACTACTCAAGACATTTTATAAAGGAGGAAGAATGGGGAAGAAAATAGGACTCGGTAGGGGGTAGAGGGCGCCTGAATGTGTGCCTTGTCTGTCTTTTCTTTTGCTTGAAACCTGGAGCTGTTGTTCCTATTTCAGCTCAAACTGTCACCTTTAGTTCATGATGGCTTTACTGCCCTTGCTCCTGAACCTCAACAGATTGGGGCTTATTTACCTATTCACACTCTGCTGTGGAACCTCATTAATAGGCTTATTAGCCACCCCATTCACGTGCAGGAGGGCTCACAGAAAGGATCCCAGCCACTTTGAGAGGAGGAGGGGAAAACTGTAAAGAGATTATGCTCTCATTCAGCAGCCCAACTGCTATGAAAGGCTCCCTGGGCCCACTCAGATCTCTTGAAGCCTAAATATGATGACAGAATTGATTCCTCCCCCCCCCCCTTAATTCCAAACATGCTTCTGCTTTTCTCAGATGGAGGAGCTGGGCTGTTGTGGGCCACTTTGAGGAGAATGTGGCTCATTTAAGAGAAAAGGCTGCTATTGATAGACTGCTATCTTTTCATCCCTCAAAAAGAATAAACTCTGACAAGTGCTTCCAGTCATTGGGAATAGGTGTTCTGATTTGTCATTTTTTTTGTAGTGGAATGCTTCCTTTTCTTTCAGAGTATGCAAAGATATTGATGAATGGGGAAAGGTATTGCAGCTTCCTGTGCCGGACAATAATTTATGTGAGAATGCCTTAACAATGTTTTCAATGGGCGATGGACATGCCCGGAGCTGGGAAAATCGGCTCTTGACTGTGACATCTCAGCTTCTCAATTAGAACATTCAGATGTCTGTTGCTTTAGGAACAACAACAACAAAAAATATTAAACCCCGTATTTCTAAGCTATTACAAATTTGCCTGCCACCCCTCCTAACGCCTGTGTTACTGCTGGTGATGGTGGGAAAGTCCTTACCTCCCAGAAAGCACATCTTCGACAGAAAACTAATTTTCAAGATTTCAGTGCCTGGAAGTATGTAAATAGAGATTTATACCATGCTGTGTGGCCACAGCCCTTGAAAAATCCCTCAGTCAATATGGCACACAAGATAAAAAATGTACAGTAGGGCTACACTTAAATACAGCAACATTAAATTGATCAACACTGATTTAATTTGAGGCAACCACCACATATTGATTTTGTTGTCAAGCTGGTTCTACAGAGCAAGCATTACATGAACTCGGTATTAGCAACCTCTTAGTTAATGGTATCTAAAGCAAATGTTTTATTAAGCAAGTATCAGGGTAAGTTATACTGGATTTTGAATACCAATATTATGCAGTTTCAACTCTGTGTGTTCAGGCAAATGATGTTTGCATGACTGTTTGACAACTCCCTGTTTGGGCACTACACAGCAACTGTTAAAGGCACATTGTCAGCTGAATTCACAAGGTGATTGAAATCAGGCTTTGCACTAAAGGGCTCTTAAACTGAGGGTGATTTTTTGAGTGGGTGTTATCCAGTTGTCCTCTCTAGCTGGAAGAGGCCACTGACCAGTCATGGTTTGAGCCAAAAAAACTTCTGGAGAGGTTTGTAGGGGAAGCTGTTGAACTGGTCCCATCTTTGTGTGAGGATGTCGATGCTGCCCAGCACCACACTGCTGTGCACAGGGCACGGGCAAGGACCCAGCAGGGCTGGTGATGCCAAACTAAGCTGCCCCAGTGGGGCATCCTGTGCTCCTCATCTGTCCTTTCCACCCCCTGCGAAATTTTTAGTGGAGCAACCCAAGTGGATCTGTGCAGGATTCCTCCCCTTGGTCCTGTGATGGGTGTGGGATGTTTCTTTCCTGCTCTTCTGGGGCCGTGGTGATCGGAGCAGTGGAACTGAAGACAGTTGGGGTTGTTCAGCCTGGAGAGAAGAAGGCTCCAGGGAGACTTCAGAGCAGTCTCCCAGTACTCAAGGGGGCTCCAGGGAAGCTGGGGTGGGGCTCTTGATCAGGGAGTGCAGGGACAGGATGAGAGGAAACAGTTTTCAGCTGAAAGAGGGGAGATTGAAATAAGATCTTAGGAAGAAATATTTTCCTGTGAGGGTGGGGAGGCCCTGGCCCAGGTTGCCTAGAGCAGTGGTGGCTGCCCCATCCCTGGAGGTGTTGAAGGCCAGGTTGGATGGGGCTTGGAGCCCCCTGATCCAGTGGGAGGTGTCCCTGCCCATGGCTGGGAGAGAGTTGGGGCTGGATGGGCTTTGATTTCCCTTCCCACCCGAACCATTCCATGATGACTCCAACTCACCTTCCCCCCTCTCTGTAACGCTGTTTCTCAGCGACCACCTCCCCGCTTGGCTTCTGCTGAGCCCCCCCCCCCCCCGCCCTATCCCTGCTGGGGAAGCAGCCCCGAGCCCCGTTTGAACGCATCCCTTGCGCGGGTTCAGTGCACCCCGGACCCCATTTCAGCGCATCCCTGAACCCCGTCTGAGCACACTCCTTGCGCGGGTTCAGCGCATCCCGATCCCCGTTTGAACGCATCCCTTGTGCGTGTTCAGCGCATCCCGACCCCGTTTGAACGCATCCCGCGCAAGGGATCAGTGCAATCCGGTCCCCATTTCAGCGCATCCCTGAACCCCGTCTGAGCACACTCCTTGCGCGGGTTCAGCGCATCCCGATCCCCGTTCGAACGCATCCCTTGCGCGGGCGCGCGGCCGGGTGCGCTACGCCCCGCACCGCCCCGGCTCGGTGCGGAGGAAGGCTCTCAGCTCCTCCGCGATTGGCAGAGCCCGGCAGTGCCGTCCAGGAAACGGCTCGGGTTGCAGCGGGGGGAGTGACCAGGGGAGGGAAGCAGGGAGAGAGGGAGGGAGGAAGGGGTGGCTACGGGAGTGCGCGGAGAGAGGGGGAAAGGAGGCAGGAAAATTAAAAAGAGCCCCTCCACCCCCCGCGCAGCCGAGGAGGGGCTGGATGGAGCGGAGCGGGATGCGCAGCTCGGCGATGCCCGCGCCGGGGAGGACGGAGGCGGCTGCCGGCGCCGGGCTCGCCCCGCTCAGGCGGTAGCGCTGCAGCCTGGAGAGGGACGGGGCTGCTGCCTGCCCTGCTGCTGCCGCTGCCCTCCTCGGGACCCCCCGGGGGATGCGGGTTTGCATCCCCGCCGCCCGCCCGCGGAGTGACCCGTGCTGCTGCTGCTGCTGCCCCTCGGGGCCGGAGCGGAGGAGAGGAGCCTTCCCTGCAGGTGAGGGGGAGAACGGGCTGAGGGTCCCGGGGCTTTCCGAGCGCCGCTCTGGCTGCCTGGGACACGGCGGCACCGGGGCGGGATGCGGGGTGAGGGGCTCGAGCAGCCCCGTGGGATGCGGGGTGCGGGGCTTGGGTAGCGCCTCGGAGCAGGATGGTGCGCGGCTCGGGATGTGGAGTCGGGCAGTGCCCGCGGCAGGATGGTGTGGGGGCTCGGGCAGCCCCTCGGGGCTGGATGAGGGGGCTCGAGGCTCGGGATGCTGGGACTCAAGATTCGAGCAGCCCCGTGAGGCAGGATGGTGTGGGGCTCAGGGCGGGGTGCGGGGGCTCGGACAGCCCCCTCCAGGACGGGATGCAGGGGTTCGGGGCTCGGGATGAGGGGCTGAAGCAGCCCCGCCGAGGTGGAATGCGAGAGCTCATTCTGTGCTTGGACTTGGGGCTCGGGCAGTCCCCCAGGGCGGGATGGTTCGGGGTTCGAGCAGCTCTCTTAGGCAGGATGGTGCGGGGCTTGAGGCTCGGGCAGTCCCCCAGGGCGGGATGCAGGGGCTCGGGATGCGGGGGGGGTCGGGGCTCGGGCAGCCCTCCAGGGCGGGATGCGGTCTGTCCCTCTGTCGCTGCGTTGCGGGGTGGGGGGATCCCGGGCACCACGGCTGGGTCCGTACCGGTTCCCCGCTCCCGGCCACGGGATGCTCGGGTGGCTCTGGGGACAGTGTCCAGCAGGGGAGGCTCACCCCCCCGGGTGGGAGCCCGGCACCCCCGAGGAGCCGGGGATGCTACGGGGAGAGGTTGCGGAGCAGCCCCCAGCCCGGATAAAAGGGAGAGAAATCCTCAATGAAATATAGATTTGAATGCAAAGCGACCCGTTCAAACAGGGACCCATTATGCGTTTGGTGTGAAACGCTATCAACATTTAAAACTTCATTGTCTCCTTTGTACCAAATCCCTGTAAATCTTCCACTAGCCTTTACTCATTTTCATCTGAAAAGCCTGTTTGGGCTGAATAGACAGCAATCAGCAGCCTCTGGACTTCTCTCTCTCTCTCTCTGGAATGTCAATTAAAATGCAGATTTTGCCCCCCCTTCCCTGATCTCTTAGTGGCAAAAGACTTGAGAAAAACAGGATAGTCCTGGAAAGCAAATGAAAGAAGTTCAAACAATGAAAAAGTACTGAAGCTGCCAGCCGGTTCCCATTAGTCCTCCAGAATTAATGTTTAATAGCCGGGATGCTCTCATTTGCTTGGAGACTGAACTATGATGAAGAGTCTTGTTAGATATGGATGTATTTATAGGTGCGTGTATATTTGTGTGTGTATGCATACATAAACCTGTTAGCTTTGAGGCTTCATGGCTTTTTCTGGTGAAGCTACTGGGATTTTAGGACGCTGGAGATTCTTTGCGGGGAGAAGAACCAGATTTCATTCGGATTTCAGTGTTCCTTGCCTAAAAGAGAAGGATGCTGAGGGGTTGTACAATGTATTGATTTGGTTAACATACTCTACAAATTGTACTCTCCCCGGGGAGCGATAAACGTCTTATAAAGAACAATGGAAATAGATTAAAAAGAACACTGAGCATTGAGTTTAATTAACGCCACTGCTGAACAAGTACTACTTGTTTGTGTGTGTGAGTGTGTTTTAAACTGAAGTACAGCTTGGAGGAATTTGGTTGGGCTCCCAAACCAGTCTGCTTTCCCATGCTTGTCAGTTTGGCAAAGAAATTTGGGCAGGTATGTGACGAGGTGAAAATTGACTTGATGAGCGAGTGGCAAGGAGAGCCATCAATCACCGGAGGCTGACAACTCCTCCCCAAAGTGTAGGCTGAGAAGAGAGACAGAGTTCCCTTTCAAGGGGAAAAATAAACACTACGTGTGGCTTTCACTGAGTCTGAGACTCCAGGAGGGATTATGGTATTGTAGTCAGGAAGCCAGAATTGTGGAGGCCAAAAAGCATGCTGGGGCTGTGTTCCAAACATTGAGATAGAGGTACATAATTATCCAGCACAGGAGGTCTTTCCAGAGACTCGTCCCCCAGCAACTGTGGCGATTGAACTATGAAAAGAATTTGGTTTTGTTTCATCTTTGCTGGACTCCGCTTCTTTTGGGAAAGGGTAGTCCTCAAACCCTGGTCGCTGTCTTGGTGGTAGAAAGTGGTTTGGCTCCGTGGATGGGTCCAGAGCTCTGATTTTTGATTTGCTGCGCTTTTGCAAGTCACGGGTTTGAGTTTTCCACTGCCCTGTGGATGAGGAATCCTTTCTTTCTCCTGGCAGATGTTCAGGTGCCGAAGCTGGCAAAACCCTTCAGGTGAGAAGACTCGTGGTCAGGTGGCTTTGGGTCTTTGGGTGAGGGTAGGAACCACAAATGGGCTTTCTGTGGCGTTTAGCGGAGCCTAAAAATCTTGAACAGCAGAAACGTAAGTGGAATTGACGCTGTTAAAAAAGTGCCTGGAATATACGCTAGCGTTGTGGTGTGCTTTCTTTTAGCTAAATTGTGATTACATTTTGCATTTATATCTGTAGCCTTTAATCGGGCTTTATGGGGTGATTTAGGGCAATTAAATTAACATTACATCCAGTCTGTTAATTAGTGTTTCTACCTGCTTCCCAGCTGGATAAACTGAGCTGGGGCTGTTGGGTGGTTGACCCAGGTGGGCAGAGTCCAGGAGGGCTCGTTCTGGTCCCTCACCAAACCCAAGCCCATCCTGGAGACAGAGTGCTCTCCAGTTCAACGCCTGCCCTGCCCTTGCTCAGGGAAGCGCTCAGCAAGCTCTTTGCAGATGTTTTTGCAGTGGTCTGGTGGTGGCTTTGCTGGAGATTTAATAGGAGCTGCCAGCTTGTGGTCTGGGAGGCTCGCGCTGTGCTTCAGCCTCCAAAGGAGGGACAGAGCTTTCAGCCGGCGGCGGCCGGGATGGAAAGAGCTTGTCTTGGAGCATCTGGGCTTCACCTGAAATACCATGTACTCAATATTTTCCTTCTTTGTGCCATCTGAAGTCTGTTTCTACCGACTCCAGAAGTCACTGTATAGAGTGCCTGAGATAAAAGATGCCTCCACAGTGTTTCTGTCGTTAGCACCGTGAACTTGGTTTGTACGTGCAGGTAGCAAGAGGCTAATTAAGTCTCAGCAAACTTTTTAATGGATGGCTTTATAAAGGGAGAGTATTTGTCCCTGTTTCTGTGTTGAGGTACTGCATTCAAATGGCAGGGAGTTTTGAGCAGTTTGCTTTTATGAACACTTTCTTTTTGTTTGTTTGTTTTTAAATGCTGAGGGTAGAAGGGGAAAAAGAGCTTTTAAAGTTTTCTCTTCAAGACAAGTGCTTTCTAAGCCTCAGTTGGATTTCATCATGTCTAAGATGAATCATTGGCCAGATTAAAACAATTGCTGCAGTTCCTTGTTTTATCCATTTATTGAGCTTTACCATCTTTTATTTTTGAAGCGGAAAATCAGGTCTAATTTTCTGGTTGAGCTGTTAAATCACCCTGTGAGGATGCTCTTCTGACCCTCACCTGGCATCTCAGTGTGGTGGCAACAGGGTCCCCTGAAGGGAGTCCCAATTACTTTGGTACCACTTCTCTCTTCCATCAGCCCATGCCTGGATTACCATCAACTCCATCCCTTTAAATTAGTTTCACGGTGGATAAACCAGCCTTTTTTCCTGCCATCAAGCTGTGTATCCATAAGCATTGCTGAGAGAGGGACCGACAACAGAAATGCCTGTGCACGTGTGAGGGTGCTGTGCAGTTTAGCACGTATGAACGGGGCAGGATGCTGGGGAGGGCTCCTGTGGAGTTGCAGTCTGTCCCAGACTCTATGCAGGTTTTCATTGCCTGTGATGCAGTGTAGCCAAACACTATCCTGCTGGAGCCTTTCACCTGTACAGGACTCTTAGGCTGAGGGACACTGGGCTGAGGTAGAAGGTACATCCATAGGAGAGCTGGACATCCTGAGATGAAATAGAATTTTATGGATTATCCAAGTCTAGAGAGTATTTTTTTCAGCCATTTTTCTTGTGGAAAATTACTGATTTCTTGTAAATTCATCCGTCGGCAGAAATGCCCGGGAGAAGGAACGAAAATCCAGGCAAACTTACATAAGCTTCAAACAATCACAAGAACATAAGCTGTATAATTGTGGTAATTTTGTAACATTGCAGGTTCTGTGCCTGCACATGTGCCCCTTGTTTTTTTTTTTTAAAACCTGTATGTTTTTCTGTCAGTAAAATAGCTCACTAAATATGTGCTGAGAAGTGATTTTGTGAAAACAAGGAGGACTTGGTTACGCCTCAGGTGATGATGGAAGCTGCTAACACAAAATGAAAAGTCACTCACTTTTCACATATTCTCAAAGCTGGAAAACTATTTTTCCCATCCTCCTCCTCCTCAACCCTCCCTCACGACAGCTCTTTTTGGGGCTTTCTGAAGTGTTTTGTTTGCTGTTGAAGATGGTTTTGCTGACGGTGTTCAATCTCTCTCCTCCCCACAGCAGCAGCCGCCGCCGTTCCAAGGGAGGAGGTATTACCCTGGCCGAAGGCACTGCTTTCTCTCCATGCTTCTCTAGAGGGGTTCAGATGGGATTGAAGTCCACATGGAGCTATGGAAATGGACCAGGAATTTACTCTAAAAAGATGGTCGGCTGGGATTCGAGTTGCCTTATCTGCCTGGTGGTGGTCACCATGGCTGGACTTTCCCTGGCTCGACCTTCATTTAATTTAGTTGTTGAAGATGCCACGCTGGAACCTGAAGGTAAATCACTCTAGAATCCTTCATTATTAAGTTAATTTAATTGTCTGAATGTCTGAAATAGAAGTCAGCATCTTGGTAAATGTAAGGCAAGTACAGATTAGCCCTCAAGAGTTGTGTTTTTTGACTTTTCTTGCTCACACATGGGCTGTGCTCGTGCAAGCCTGCCTTGATTTAATCTTATGCAAGCGAGTAGTGCCAGTGATTTCACTTGGGGCTGTCAGCACATTGTGTAATCAAAGTGGATGGCTGAAAGGTTTCAGGAACGGGACTTTAAGGAAGCTGGCCTGTTGCACCTACATGAAATTAAATGCCTCTCTGGCTGTGTGTCTTTGTGATTGTCTTGAGAAGTTCAGGGAAAAAGAAACCCCCATCGGTTTTAATCGTGTGGCCCAAATATTTAATTTTTCCAGGTATTCTGCAAAAATGGTGTTGCAGCTTTATTGGTGTTTGTACTTATGTGTTTCCCTATTGTTGTTATGTCCAAGAACAGCTGGTGCAGTGTCAGGATTGCGAGTTCTGGAAGTGTGGATGTTGAGCTCTGAATAGCAAGGATTGCAGTTCATTACGGGGAAAGCAAGGGCTAATTGAAACATTTTATTGGGAAAGATGGATTGGTAAAACTTCCTGTGTTGAGCTTGCACCTGCTGATATGTTCTGGTGGATATATCCATGCCTCCAGCTTTGCAAAGGGGTTTTCTCTTCTAAAGAGCTAAGGAGAGGCTTTTTTTAACGTCGTAGGCTGATTGCCTTTAAGAAGGGTTTTACCATATTGCGTAGGTTCTCGCCTGCTCTCTGAGCACCCTGGGGGGAGTCTGAGGCTGCCTCCATAAGGTTTTACCTGTCCTTTGGAGGAGTGACCGCGTTTCTAATAACTCAGCTGTCAAACCAGTGTAATAGTCCATAGAGCATCTTGGATCCGGAGGGAGTTTGGCTTTTACACACCCTGCTGCTGGTGTCCACAGATACAGCTTTGTTTTTATTTAATACATTTTTCATGCAAAACTTATTTGTTTCTGTCCACAGCCCCTAAAAATAGACGTCACCAGCTAACACATTTTTAGAACCCGTTCCAAGTACATTTTTATTGATGGCAAGGGATGAACTATTTCGAGGCGAGGAGCCCTCCTCCCTCCAAAGCATTCCTGACAGAAATTAAGTAGAGCAATATTGTCATCTGTCAGCCATGGAGATGGTTGATAGCAAAGAGTTTTGGTGGTTTTTTTTCTTTTGAAGGTAATTTGAGAGTGTAAAATAAGCCCAGCTTTCCTCCCCCCTTACTGTACGATTGGTAAATTGCACATCTGGTGCCTTTTTTGGCTTTCCAAAATGACCAAATCATGAATAATTCAGGTTACATTAGCCATTTGTAGTGAGCTCCCCTCATTTTGAGGTTAAATCAGAAAGAATGTGATCGCATCGTTGGTGGAGTATTTCACAGGGAGAAGAGTCATATTTTTTGAATGATGCCTGCTAATTTTTCAGCTTTTTGGGGAGCAAATAGCTTTCATTATTTCAAAAAGCACAGTGTAAAAAGTATGTTTCTTCTGCAGTGAATATCCAGGGGGTGGAATCTGGTTTTTATCAAAGTGTAAATTGTTAAAAAGGATTTAAAACTTCTTCCTTGGGCAGGAATGTTACTGACGTGAAACAATTTTTAGACGTGAGAACTCGAATCATTACCAGAAGGGAGAAAAAACCCATGCTTCTAAGTTAATGGCATAATAAGAGCTTTTATGCTGCAGAATATAGGGAATTGTGTGGGATTTATATCTGAGATTTGGGAAATAAAACCTCCTTTATGTACTTCCTTAAACCTCTCTTAAAAAAAAAAAAAAGGTCAACCAACGTTTTACACAATCACCTTCCCTGGGTTCCATCACTGCCACCCACAAGCTGAAAACAAAACAAAAACCCCTTCAAAAATCTCTCTGCAAAGACAAAGCAGACTTTTTTTTTTTAAATTTAGTAAGTGCCAAATATTTTGGCCACAGCTAATTTGGGGGAGTCAGGTACTCTAATAATGTGAATTTTCTGCAGCCAAGATGAAAATTCACATTATTAGAGCACCTGACCCCCGAAATTAGAGCTATGACATTTCAGTCCAGCTGAGAAGGTCGGCGGGGCCATGACCTTTCGTGACATGTGGTGTTCATCTTCCTCCATGGATATCCCCTAATGTTGTCTTTTTTTTTTTTTTGCTGTTGGGTGTTTTGATTTTTCTCTATTTATTGTCCTAGTGATTCATAATATCCAAAAAGCTGTGTGGAACGTTAACAGGAATTGAGGTTGTGGCTTGTAGTTCCTTTGGTTGTAACAGAGAATGGATTCTTGTCTCGTAATTAATGTAACTTGAGTGTTTTCCGTGGTTTTCTTTAGACTGCTTAAGTGTGTGGTTCAGCACAAGTGATGCGTGTGCAGGATACGGGTGAGACATTGTTGTGCATCAAGGTGCTTTGTGTTTGGTTCTCCACAGTCCCTTTGGTAGGATCTTCTCTTGGGTGCTTTTATAAAACACCGGTCTCCTTGAGCTCTTGAGTCTCATGTGTGACCGTGAGATATTACTCTGGTACCTATAAAAGCATTTACACCAAAGGTGTGATATTGTTAATTATGATGTCAATATTGATGTCCAGCTCACTAGGGTCTGGATCCAGAGTGGGGTTGTTACTGGTTGTGGTGTTTCTTCGTTAAGCAGTGATGGTTAAAATCTGAAGCTGTTTAACTGTGTGAGCAGAAACAGGACCTGTAGGATTTAGTTTGGGGGCTGTCAGCTATCGAATTATGCCTTGCATCAAGTGTTGTTTATCCTAGGGAATATAAAGATTTTCTGCTTTTAAATATTTAGAAAAAAGTCTACCCCAGTGTGTACAAAGGAGCCATTCTCTGTCTGTGTGCCCAGCCTAGGAGAGCCTTTGATGATAGCCAACGTTTCCAAAGGGCTCTGACCGCACGCAGAGGTTGAAGGGTTACTTTGTGAACTGAATAATTAGTTTAGACATATATTTGATAAATAGCAAGCTCTCCCTTGACCTTCCCTTTGCCCAAGCTGTGTGTTATCGTTCTGCTGGCGAGCTGATTTAGTCCCTTCCCGGCGTGCGATGCCTTGACGCTGTCCTTGGAGCACCCACTCGGAGCCCGTGCCTGGTCCAGTAACGATGTGTTTCTCTTCTTTTAATTTAGGTCAAATTTCAAAGGACTAATTTAAGCTTTCCACAAGGGACAGCCTAATTCCGTGTCCTGTAAAAAACAAGGTAGTTCAAAATGGCCTTAAATGTGCATTTGGGAGGAAAAAGACACCTTTTTAATGGGTGATGTATGCTTATGGTGGGCTCTGAAGTGAGGAGCGATTGATCATTTGGGTTTCATCTCAGTCACAGCTGTTCCTGACACTAAATGACACGCAAATATAAACACCTTCATTCCTTTTTTCTAGAAATGTTCCATAATGAGCAACATACCTTCATTTCTGTAAAAATATTGGCAGTGCTGAAAGCTTAAGGTCACCTGTGCTCATAAGATTGACATCACCTGTGATCACAGCAGGTAGCCTTCATTAGACACTGGCATCCACCTGGACAAGGAGGTGGGCTTTGGAGATCCTTCTCAGAGCAGGCAGGGGTGCTGCAGCAGTGGGATGTCTGCTGTCTTACCTAGAGGGGCATGATCCTCCTCCTGAGGTGCCCCTGTTGGTCTTCTCCATGGCAGAGCCACCCTGCTGTGAGGCTGCAGAGCTGCTGGGACCCCACGCAGTGGTCCCCTTGCCTAGGCAGAGGCAGTGGAGAATCACCAGGATGCTGCTTCCAGTTGGGTAGGAAAAACAAAGCAAAAAGTTCACCCAGGCTTTCTTTGTTGCCATTTTTTAACAGGAGTAGAGGCTTTGATATCTGCAAGTTTTGATTATCAGTTCAAATTGATGAGTTAAATCAGAGAGTGGTTTTTGTTTTTTTTTTAAGGCAGGGCAATTATTGCAGCCCATTATGGAGGAATGTGACACCCCCACTGCTTGGGTGAGGGTTGGATGCCCTCTCAGGGCTCCGGTTCAGTAAGTTGTTTGGCCCAGTACAGGAATTGCTAGCTGAGATTCTGGGGAATTGTACAAGCAGCCAGATTAAATCAGTCTTCATGTGTCCATTCTGCATTTCAAATCCACAGTCCTTCTGCAGGAGCACGGTCTGGAGCTGCAGACTAATTGGGCACGGGTGAGGGTGTTATTTACAGCACTGGGAGTTGGTAGTGTGTCAGCGTGGCAACTGTTCTGCCAAGTAACACAAAGAATTGCACATTTCAGGCTGATCTGCCAGCTTTTTGAAGGGAGAGAAAATATAAACTTTTAGGAATTTGATTCCTTTAGTTAATTTTTTTTTGAACCAGAAGATTTTCAAAGACACTGAGTTGTGAGGGTTTAATTTTTATTTTTTTTAAAAAAACTAATTGTATAGATAAAACCCCAAACCAATGACTGACCCCAATGGATGCATAGTTTCTAAGTTTAAAATAGCTCTTCCTTGGCAGAGAACACACAACGAATTTCAGGTTATAGTGACTTTTTTACAGGCAAGCTACAAACCTTGGAAAGCAGAATTTACAATGAAAATGCTGGTATCTCTGGTTGTGCAAGGTTGTGTGTGCATGAGCTGATGTTTTAATAACAACCGTAAGCGCATTTCTACAGCCAGTAGAAATAATCATTTGACTTTAAACAAATGCATTCAAATATTTGTGTTTTCTTAGAATGAATATTTAGTTTAGGGACAGATGAGATTGAGAGAAAAACACTTCACTAACGCTTTTTGACATTAATAGAGAAAAATTCCTTATTGGAATTGTCAGATTTTGAAGCGTTGAACGTTTTGGGAGGCTTCAAGGTTGAAGCTTTCCAGTGAAAGCAGAGGCTCTCTTTGAAGCCGCGCTCCTTAGCAGTGTAAGTCTGTGTTTGTGAAAAAAACATCACCCACTGAGGCAAGTTCTGTCTTGTCTGTTTGTAATAGAGCACCTGGTTTGACTAGAAGGGAAAATGTATTACAGTGGAGTTAAAAATTCCTGCTGAAAAGACATCAGGTACCCAAAACAGGTCTAAATGCTACAGAGTGTGGGATCTTGCAGCGGGGTGGCCAAGGGTTGGGTTCCCAGGTCGCAGGCTGGACGCACTGTGCTTCACCACCACAACTGGTCAAGCAGCAGCAGCTTGGGCAGAGCTGGTCAGGACACACTGATTTGGTTTTGTGGTGGCTGTGGGAAACTGGACAGTGCTTGGTCTGGCAAGGAGCCTGCTGGGGTAAAATCATCCTTACAGCGAGTTGGGAACTGATTTCGACAGCCGCCTGGATTTCAGTTCAGGTTCAACCCATCGTGGGGTATGTCTGTAGCACTTCTTGCATTTGACAGCTTCCCCTCCAAATCAGAGATGTTGTCTTGTAGTGCCAGCAGCGAAACTGGCTTTTAAGCTGATTGAAAGAGAAGCTGGAGCAGGTTTGGACACAGGCAGCTCTTCAATAGAGACCAGATTTTGAGGAGTGCAGCAGCCAACAGCTCCTGCTGTAACTATGAAACGTGCACTGGGAGCACGGAGCTGCTCTGAAAGTTTGGCCCTTCAGGTTTCAGTCAGAGTGGAGAGCATCAGCAAAGCTGCATCAACACTTACTGCCTGGGGACTGCACCTCCCAAGGAGGACAGCTGCAATGTGAGATACTCTGTCAGGGGGGTAAATATTTATGTAGACATTTATTTTTTTTAATCTTTAAAACTAGCTTATGATTCATATACCAGTTATTTGCAGCTCCAGTTTGTCCTTTCCCATCTCTTAATTATCACTGCAGGGTTTTTTTGAGAAAAATGCCCTTTTTGGGGGGGTTTGGCTTTCCTTGAGGTACTTCTGAGTATCAGAGTAGTCAGCATCTGGTATAGCGATGTGTCTAACGGGCTTTGCTTTCTGCTGGTTCAGGTCCTTTTGCTGCTTGTCACCACACAAATGCCATTATCTGTATCGAAGAGAAGAGCAGAAAGGCAAACCCAGCACCAGCTGAATTTTACGGTGCCGCTTCCTCCACTTGCCACGCTATTCTTATTGTAATTGTATTTTTAAAATGACTGTAAGTGAAAGCATTTGGTGAACCTCAGCGAAGCCGAGGAGCTGGGAGCTGACCTACTTTCATTCCCCTCCTCACATGCCGTTGCAAGTTGTGTGTAATTATTGCTTTTCCTCCCCCGCCAAAGAACTGGCTCATCGGTTTGGGACATAAAACAATGTTGTAGCAAACCCACAAGAACAGAGAGGAGGGAAAAATTCCTTTGTATGAAGGAACCAGCTTGCGCTTATGAGGTCTTACTGGTTTGCTGGGAAGGGCAGTGTGCAGGGGGAACTGGAAGAGAGGATAAGCTGGTTGGGGAAGAGAAAATCGTATTTTGGCTGTATTTTTGTATTTTCTCCACTAGATTTTAATGAGTTTCTGTTTTAAAAGGAGTTTTATGGCCTGGTAGTTATCACTTCAGGCTTTCTCCCAGCATTGTGGCCGTTCCCAATGGGGTTTGGAGTTGGATGCAGTGGCTGGGCACACGTTGCCAGGCTGTACTGATCTGGGCAGGTTGTGGCTGGATGGATCAGATCACTGTCCTTCAGTTTTAGTTTTACATGTAATAAATAGTTGTGGTGTAGAAAAACTATGCAAGGTTTGGGGTGCTCTTTGGGATGGCCCCTATGGGCGAGCTGCGGGCAGGACCGGCTGCTGGGCAGGAAGGGAGAGGCTGCTTTGGGAGACTCGCCTTGCCAGTTTGTAACGTGCCCTGATGCAATATTTAATCTGTTTCAAGACAAGTAACATGATTTATAATTCTGAATGCCATCCAACAGTTCTTAAAAACCACTGTAAAGCCCCAGTTTGAATTTTGAGCAGTTTCTGAACTTGGTTTTGTTAAACGGAGTTTAACTGTGAAAAATAATCATATTTAGATATTACAGGGTGGAAGAACCCAAATTTACCTGATGTTGTTTACTTGCCAGGCTAGCACAGGTATTTCAGGTGTGCTGGGTTAGCATGTGGGCTCTGGAATAAATCTGCAAGGCACCACTGCTCGGTCCTGGTGCTTCTCCTGGCAGTTCAGAAGCACGTGATCCTTCTTCCATTCGTATGGCAAAGTGCCCAGGAGCCACTGCTACAGGAGTGTTGGAAGGGTCTGCAAGTAAAATACAACCCTCGTTGTGTAGGTGGTTGTGGGTCTCCTGGAAGTGCTGAGAGCCAGCCTAGCTTTGAACTCCAGAGCTTGTCCTGCTGCTCCTCCTTTGTCCCCAGGTTCCACTGTGTGGAGTGGGAGTTAAATGAGCTCTGGTGTCTTTTGGCTCCGCGTTGCTCTCTGTTAACAGAAAGCCTGGTGTGCCTTGAGGCTTTGGAGTGTTTGGACAGTATCCTATGGTTTAGGTGTGTTGTGGATAAGACTTTCAGAAGTGCTGAGGGGATGTTTTGGGGAAATTTTTTCCAGTGACTGTTTTCAAATCCCACTTTAGGAAGCGAGGGAAGATGAACTTCAGGGGACAGGCAAGATGAGACTTCCAGGCGAGCTGCTAAAATTAAGAGGATTTGTATAGTCAAGTAGAAATGGGCCTGTGTACAAGAGAAACAACTGCTGACTCGCTCGTAGGGAATCTGAATAGATCTTCTCTGCAGCCAGAGCTAACACTCCAACATGGAATTGTGCAATTTTTGAACCTCACAGTTGTAATTTATTTATTTGCATGTTGAGTAGTGATAATCCCAAGCATGGCCTTGGGCAGACCTGGAAGGAAAAGGCTGGGGTTTTATGTTTGTATTTATGCTATTTGGTTATGTTTTTATGTTGCTCTTGAAATGAAAATGAAGAACCTGAAGAAAGCTACAGGTTGGAATAGATAGAAAATACTAAACCAAAGAACCCCCCTTTGCAACTAAATATACGTGCTCATACCTTTTCCCAAGGCTGTTTATCTTATATGGAGCCTTTCCCAAGTAGACTTTAGTGCTAAGTTGGACACTGGGAGTTGGTTAAATTGCTCTGCCGCTTGGTTGCGTGCAGAATACGGTCTGGAAGATTTAATGTTCTGCTGTTGCTGAAAGTAGGAACAATGAGAAAATGATCCTGGTCCTGGATTCTGCTTTTTAGAGAAAAGGTTAATTTTTTTTTCAGCTTTTCATTTGAGGTTCTGGCAAAAGGTGATACATTTCCCCTTTGTATTGTGTAATAGATTACATGAGAAGGCTCTTCTGTAATGAGTTTGAGGAGTAGTTAATTATGTTTGAGATCGTGTTACAGATGTGTTAGGTTTACATTGTACTCCCCAGCACAGAGACCATCACTCTCTTACTTGAGGCAGCTGATGGAGCTTAGGGCTTGAATAGAAAAGGCCAGGGTTTGGTGCCTGGAGCCAAAGGTTCAAATCCTGTAGGTGGCCTGTGGTTTCTCCTCATCCTAATGAAATTGTTAAAGGCAGCACAATAATTTTAGGGGGTTTGATGTGGCTGTTAGGCATTGGGGGTGTTTTCTGCCTCCCTGGTTGTCAAATCTTTGTTCAGAAGACATAGTGATGCTTTGCTGCTTCTTTTTCTGTCCCATATCCTACAAATCCTACAGTGACGGTTGTATAAAGAAGCCTTCATCCTGTAAGGAGCAGACCGTGGAGAATGGGGACAAACAGGAAGAAACTGCAGGGCAGTTCCCAGCAGCAGGAGGTGGCCTTGCTGGTCTCGCTGGTGTTTACTCTGAACTTGGCATGCTCTGAGTCTTCTCTGGCTTGGTTTCCCAAAGCATAAAGCACAGAGCCAAGCCCATAAGTATGTGATACTTGGCATTTTGGACGCATGTTGCGTGGTTGTGGAGCCATAACTCAACGATCACAACTATAGAGACAGGTAGGAGCAAGCAGGCTAGGAGCTGTAGGAATTTTTAATCTCTAGCCTAGACAAGTACAAGTTTCTTTCCTTTTGAGGAGGAGTCTTCTCCCCTTAGCCACGGGGTGTGAGACATCAGCTCAACTGCTTTTGCAGCTATTAAACCACGCTGAAGTACTTCAGGCACCTCACTGTGTGTCAGGCAGCACAGCAGCGTGGCAGGAGACCTTATGGGTTTGCTCCCCTGTTCTCTTCTGCTGGCTGTGATGAGGCCCTTGGGTCTGTAGCCAGGGCTAAATGCTGCTTGGAGGTGGTTGCCTCCAGGAGCTGCAGTTCCATAATTGCTCATCTGCCAAAGATTACACAAGGCATAGATGTAACCACGTGGGGATAACTTTTAAGGGCACACGCAGAACTTTTTTCTTGGCCAGGGGGTCCTGCAAGTGGTGAAACTCTTTGCTGCTCACCAGAAATTTATTTTCTAAGTCTTCAAAGCTTAGGAAAACAAGTTAGTGCTGTGTAATATTTTCCCTTACCCATGATGACATTGGCAAGTATTTTAATTGGAGGAGATTCACTTCTTTAAATGATCTTGGTATATGAAATGCTCGATAGGAGCCGGCGTGATGCTGGAGGCCGGTGCTCCAGCAGGGCAGCGAGGCTGGAAGCTCTGCACTTGCTGGAGTACCAGGTGTGTGTTAGGTGGCAATGCTTGCTTGGTTTTGCAAATGTTCACTTCCAGGGCAAAAGGATTCTCTCTGTTTCTCAGGTGCATCTTTTTGTGCCTGGTTTTATCTCTTGTACAGCCATCAGATGACTGGGACCTTAGAGGAGAAGGAAAGTAGGGTTAAAGAAGGTATCAGGACAAAAAATACCTCCGTCTCTTTTGGAGAGCCTGGTGCTTAAAGCTTTGTGGAAGTCACTGCTTTAAAAATAGGGCTGGTTTTAAAGGAACATGTGAAGACTTAGAATCTGCCACATTTTTGGTGTTTCTGTCACATTTATCTCCTCTTTGGTGCTGTTTCATTAGGTTTCTCTGCAAGACCCAGATCTTTTTGAACAATTAATGTTTTATAGACTTGGCAGGGGGAGAGGAATGATTCCTGCCCTTTGGGGTGTTGGTCACAGTGACGAGGGACTTGTAAAAATGTTTCGTGGGTTTTAAAATTCTAGAAGGAACTGCAGTAACTTGGAAAGGAAAGTGTTTTATCAGAACAGAGACTTCCTGATTATGCCTGGCGGAGGCAGAGCTGGGCATGGCTGGCAGCTTCCAGGCGGAAACGCAATACAAATGAGACAGCAGGAATCCAGTGACTTTGGAGAAGGAGATGGATGAATTGCAAACAGGATTTTGTCCCCCTTTGTATAAGGAGATGTGCTTTGGTTTACTGGTAGCTAATGGGAGATAGTCCTTCCAACCCAAGCCATTCTATGACTGATAGTCCCTGTGGCCAGGAGTGGCTCTTTGCATTTTCAAACTGTTGGCCATTTCTTTTGTTGGCTGAGTTTACCATCCATCATCCCCTTTGAAGAAGACATTGGAGCTACTTTTTATAGTTGCCTGCCGGCTTAAACTGAGGGAGAGGCCTATCAGTTTGTAGCAGGGAGATGGGAGGGCAGGCTGCAAACCTGACTGGTGGCACCTGGGCTTCCCAGTCCCACAGTAGGTGCCTCCTGGAGGGAGCGTAGAGGCTTGGGTTCCATTCACAGAGTCATGGGGCCCTTGGCTATTCTGCTTCAGGCAGAGACCAACATCCCCATCCCGTGTTGCTCCCCCAGAGTGGTCTTGCTGGGTCTTCCTCGGTGACAAGAAAAGCGGGAAAGGGGTGAGAGAAGCAGGAGGAGCAGTAGCAGTTGGCAGCCTGGTGTTCCCTGTGGGGACATTCAATTTTGCAATGAACCTCTTGGATTCTTGACAGGTCAGGTCTGTTGACCCTTCTGGGCACGCTATGGTGAGCGTTTAGTTATTTACTAAAGTCTTTTGAAGGCAGAGTGGCTTGATGGGGTCTGAGGCTTTTGTGTTATGGAGAGTAGTGTGAGAATCTTTGCTGGGGTTAGCCATTAGCTGATTGTTTAATTATTTGGCTCTGTAACTAAGTAACTAAATGCCCTGAGCCTTAAGATAAGCAGCTCTTTGTTAATGTTTTAATAAAAGAAGACAAATAATAATAATTTAAAAGCTAAGGAAGTATAAATCTCTTGTTTCAGTGACTGAATCTTGAACAGGAGCATGATTTGGAATGTAATTGCCTATCTCATAATAATCTGAAACGGCACATACAGAATGTCCCCAGTCCTCTATTGTGGTCATGGCTTTTATACAAACATTTCTTGCTCGATTTGGTGGCTGGATGGCATAAACTGTGCTGGGAGACTGTATGAGCAGGCGAAGAAAAACTTCGTGTCTATTTATTTAAGAGCAGTTTGGTTTTCCACAGTGGCATTGTTCAATAGCTCCACCTATAAACTTAAAATACATTGTGTGCACCACTATGACAAACAAGGATGTAGCTGGGAGCAGACAATAGCAGCAGCAACGTGCCCTCCCGTGTTCCCCAGTGTTTTAAGTGCAACACCAGAAGTATTGAAGATGCCTTTATTGCGTGTTTGGTTTTCTCGGGGTGATGGGTGGCTGTTACTCACATTGAGTCATGGGCCTTCGCAGGAGGAACTAATGCCACAATTATAGGATTTGCAGGAGAAGTCACTTAGAAAGGAGTTATAGAATCATGGAATCGTTTGGGTTGGAAGGGACCTCAAAGCCCATCCAGTTCCACCCCCTGCCATGGGCAGGGACACCTCCCTCTGGATCAGGGGGCTCAAAGCCCCATCCAACCTGGCCTTGAACACCTCCAGGGATGGGGCAGCCACCACTGCTCTGGGCAACCTGGGCCAGGGCCTCCCCACCCTCACAGGAAAACATTTCTCTCCAAGATCTCATCTCAGTCTCCTCTCTTTCAGCTGAGAACCATCCCCCCTCATCCTGTCTCTGCACTCCCTGATCCAGAGCCCCTCCCCAGCTTTCCTGGAGCCCCTTTCAGTCCTGGGAGACTGCTCTAAGGTCTTCCTGTGCCCCCTTCCCACAGCCACACAGAGCTTGCCAGCAAAGGGCACGTTGCAGGTTTATAGCGGTGGCTGGAGGATGCAGTGTCAAAGCAGAGGGCTGGAGGAGCAATGAGGTGGTACCAGGTCATCGAGCCTTGCTTGGTGCTGCAGGCTCTGCAGGGCTTTCTTTCTCCCATCCAGCTGTTTGCAGTAAGGGAGAAATGGAAGAGGATACTGCTGGAACCAGTGGAGGATGAGTGTAAGTGAGGGCTGAGCAAACCTACAGCCTTATTTCTCTGCTGTGTTCAGAAGATGTAGGAGCAGGGAAAGAATCCTGGTGTCAGCCTCAAGTCACCCATTGACTTGATGGTACAGTGTGCACCTGAGTTCAGAATTAGTCCCTGAACTTCAGAGCAATCCTCGTGCAGGGTCCTGGAGAGAGAGGGAGAGTTCCCTTTGCAGTGTGGGTTGCTGATGTGCTGCCGGGAATTCTTTAACCATTCAGACTCGTTGCATTTTGGGTGGACTCCTGCCTCAGAATCCCACCTGTTCTCTGTTTGCTTTTGGGCACCATTTCAAACCCAAACTGGAAAAACTTTATAGGCAAACGTTATAAAAAGTGACAGCCTTAAGTGCTGCTACATTCTCGTTTGGCAACACAAAGGCTTACCTGAAATAACTATTTCCAAACATGACTTCATTATTGCATGACACCACTTTATGCTGCATCTTCCTCGATACCCTAGAGAGAAAGAAATAGAGGAGAATAATATTTACCAAATGCTGATACCTAGGTGAAGCTTGTTTTTCTTCAGTATGTTAGTAATTTTCCTTGTAAAAGGAATTTACTTTGTAATTTTGAAATAAATTACTGTTCTTGAGTTTGGATTTGTGTTGAAAGAATCAGTGTAAATTTGGATACAATAGTTAAAAAGAGATGAAATCTTGGATGGGAGGCAGAAAATTATTTTCCCTGTAATTATATCCAACCCAGGAGGATGCAGCAACCTGTGTGCCCATCCTGTGGCTTTCCTAATGCACTTAAAGATGGTTTGAGTTATCTTCACTCACAACAGTTTTTAAACAGTTTAAACAAAGACATTTTTAAAGACTTGATTTTTTTTTTTCAATTTGACAGTGGAGTCCAAATTAAAAAATCTCAAGCAGATTCAAACATATTCATTACTGATATGAAATATGGTAAAAAGGATCCTGTGCTCCTTCTGGAAATCAGCAGCGTGTGGTGCTCGGTGAAACACCTGCCTTGCAGAGCTGTGGATTTGTGGCTGTATCAGCAAGGCTGGATTAGTTTATAAGAAGTATAAAGCTGTATTGTGGCTGGTCCTAGACTTTGAGATGGGACTTTGTATGCTAGAAAGCTTAGAGACCTTGTTATAAAATTTCAATCCAGGAATCATTACAGTCTCCATAATTGCTCTTGTTTAGATGGTTTTCTGTACTTCTGGCCGCGTCTGGGTGTGATCCATGTGTCAAATCTGTTGTTTGAACAAAACATGTTTGCCCTGAGGAAAAATCCAGGAGAAGCTTTGCTTGCTTTGCAAGGACACATCCCTGGATTTATTCTCCCTTTGCTTCAGGCAGACTCCCACCCAACTCCCTGAAATTACGTGATTCCAGGATGAGTGGGAGGAGGAACTGGCCAGGCTATTTTCAAGTGCATCAGTATAAGGCAATATTTAAATTCACCAGTGTTTCCCTGTGATGGCAGCTTCTGGTACTCATAGCATCATAAATATCTTGAGTTGGAAGGGATCCAGCCGGACCGTTGGGTCCAACTCCCTGCTCCTTACAGGACTACCTAAAACTAAGTTCGTGACAGCTTCAGCAGCTCCTTTGTACGGCCAGGCTCAGGTGTGATACCTGTTTCTGACTTCTCTGTTGAAGGTGTGATACCAGAAATGACAACGCCGTGCCCCAAGGATGAGGAACAGTGGTTTCAGGGTTGTCTATTCTTAGAAGCAAGTGTGCACAGCAAGGAGTCGTGTAATTTAGTCTTCTCTCAGACTCCCAGACAAACAGAGGTGTGTGTTTTATTGCTGTGTGCACACAGTGGTGCAGGGTTGGTGCCTGTGGGGGGAAGGATGTGTGCTGGGGTGCGCCGGGGAGCAGCTGTCCGGGTGATGGGACCCTCCTCGTTGGCAAACAGAAGGTGCCTTCATGTTGCTTTCCCTTATTTACTTTTCATGCCGGCCTTGGCGAGGCCCAGAGGCTTGTGGAAGAGGGATACTGGGGCTGTAGGGAGAAACCAGTTACAAAAGGATTCCCTGCATCTCCCTCGAGTTGGGGATCCCTCCACCCTCTGTTGAGCTGTTCCGCCGTCCCTGTGGAGACAGTTCCGAGTGCCCAGGGCTGTGGTTCTCGTTTCCCCTGCTGAGACCTGGCTGTGGAAGGGGGTGGTGAAGCCCTCGTAACTATAGGCAGATGAAGTTTTCCAAGGATGTCTTTTTGACAAAGAGTGTGGTTTGACGTTCTTCTTGTAATTTGGTTATGAAAGGGAAGTGATGGATCACCCGTTTTATTTTGGACATGTGTGTACACTGTGGCTTTGAAAGCTTTGCTTGTGCTCCCAGGTTTTTGCTTTGGATAGGCTGTGAAATAAGGAATGAAGGAAAAAAAAACAAAGGGAAAAGTTACAATTGCTGGGAGCAGAGTGGGCAGTGTGAGAGGCAAACATAGAGACATCGAGAAGGGTGCAGGGAGGACAATAAAGGACCTCCTATATGCTGTGTATAGGAGCTCATGTTTATCAGCTTGGCTGGTGAAGGGGGTTTGACCATCGCTTTCTTTCCACACAGCTTTTTTCAGGGTTTCTTTTAAAAAAGCAACTTAGAAAATCAGATGGGGAAAGATAAATGTTCATTTGAATCATTGACACAATTGCTAAGATATGAAACAGAATTTGCTTTTCGAAATCCTCCTGGCACCTCCAGATTCTCTGAAGTCCCCAGGTTCAGCAGGGCTCGTCTCCCCTGCGTCCACTCGCTCTGAGCACCGTGGTGCCTTTCCCTGGCACGTGGGACAAGGCACATGCTGAGACACTGCTAAAAATGAAATGAGCTTTGTTTGTGATTGCCTTCTTGAAAATAAAGCCTGTCCTGTACCTTCATATGGTTCAGCTTTACGAGGTGCATTGCTGGGCTAATCTGGATGCAATTTTTTTATTGAGCATGACTTGATTTCTGTGGATGAAAAGGGCCTTCACTGACTTTTGTTGGAAATTCTCTCCTTTCCCTTCTCTTTCTTCTTTTTCCTCCTTTCCTTCACCTTCACAGAGCCGCCAACCAAATACCAAATCTCTCAGCCAGATGTATATTCAGCACTTCCAGGAGAACCGCTTGAGTTGCGCTGTCAATTGAAAGACGCCGTCATGATCAGTTGGACTAAGGATGGGGTCCCTTTGGGGCCCGACAATAGGACAGTGATTATTGGGGAGTACTTGCAAATTAAGGATGCTTCACCCAGAGATTCGGGCCTCTATGCTTGCACAGCTGTTAGGACCCTAGACAGTGATACTCTGTACTTCATTGTAAATGTTACAGGTGAGTGAGTTAAACATAGGTTTTTGCATGTAGAAACTGTAAAATGTGATATAAGGGCACATTATGATGTGAAACACTCATAGAATCATGGAATGTTTTGGGTTGGAAGGAACCTTTAAAGTCCATCCAGTTCCAACCCTGCCATGGGCAGGGACACCTCCCACTGGATCAGGGGGCTCAAAGCCCCATCCAGCCTGGCCTTGAACACCTCCAGGGATGGGGCAGCCACCACTGCTCTGGGCAACCTGGGCCAGTCCACTTAGGCACAGTGAGATGAGCTGAGTTCTGTAGTTATTTCATTCCAGGGTCAGGACAAAGGAAAATACCTGGACTGAGTTTGTATTTACTCCTTTTTATGGGATCTAGAGTGATGAGCAGTTGCTGAATAGCTCTCTGTTTTCTGCCACTATGACAAGGTTAAATTATACAGAGTTACTGTGATGATAAAGCCAGTAGAATGAACACCAGTTGTTTCCCCCCCTGCATCAGAAGAGGAAAAGGGATGTCCTACAGCCTTTAAGTTTAGAGATAAATTATTCTGGAGATGCTCAGTTCTGTTCAACTGAGTGCCTTTCAGAAAATCAAAATTCCAAGTGGACTTTTGGAGTTGGGATGCTCCCTTTGGAGCATTTCAGACTTAGTAGCTAGTTTTGTTCAAATTTTGTAATACCATTACCCATTTTATGGTTAGATTTTCTTTTTCTGTAGCTTCTGCAAAGCTAATGTAACCTCTGTTCTCTGTGGTAGATAATCTGAGAGGCAGTATATTGGTGTATTTGTCTGTAAAATAGGCTGGTTTAAAGACTTGATTATTTTTAATGTGCAGATGCTCTTTCCTCTGGGGATGATGAAGATGACAACGATGGGTCCGAAGACTTTGTGAATGACAGCAACCAGATGAGTAAGTAACAGCCCACTGCCAGGAGTCAATAGCAAGATCCACGTGGAAAATAATGTCCCATCTTTTGCTCTCCTGCCTTCGGAGCTTCTTGGTTGTTAACTGCATGGGCTGTCAAACAGTGCTGTCTTTGTCCTTTTCCATTTTCTGTTTCACGTAGCTCGTACCTTGGAAATGAAAAAGAAAAATAAACTAATATTCTTCCGAACACACTTTACTGGTCTGTACTTTCTTTCTTCCTTCTTGCTCTTCTGCCGTTTCCTTTCTTCCTGGGTTCAGGTTCACTCCTTGTCTGGTTTAGACTCTCGCAGATGAACTAACTTGCTCTGAACCTGAGCTGAAATTTAAGAGAAGAAGCAAAGGTCCAGCTCTTTTTGTTACAATGTGGTATGGAAACTTTAAAAATAAAAATAAGTTGTAATGAGGCAAATTCTTCAATCCTTAATCTCAGCAGAAATCTCCCTGGGGAGAATTAACATCAAGACAATGAGGCTCTTTTGTCTGCCGAGGACCTCAAGGTTTGTTGCAAGGAAAGCAGTCCAGCACTGAAACCACATTTTATGTTCCTTATGCATGTTGAAAATGGGCTACGAGAGTCTTGAACCTATCTGAGTGTTAAACTTCAGTCCCTTTGGAGAACTGGAAGAGCTATTAATAGGCTCAAAATGGAGCAGTCACTAAGAAAAAAAGGGAAGAGTAAAATTCACATTGGCTCCTTGTGCACTGTTGCAAAATCCCTGCGGTGACTGGGAGTTTGCTGTTGCTCGTGCTTTGTGAAGTCAGTAGCAGGCAGAACACAGAAATCCTTTGTGGGAGGTGTCAGCTAGTTACCAGGTAGTGTCTTTGCTCCTCAGCCTGGTTGGTACTTGGCAGCTGTGTGAGTGAGGGAACCCCTGGTTCAGGTGCTCAAGTACGAGCCCGATTTCCACGCTCGTGGTTGGTTACTGTTGGATATGGCTGCCCCTGCTCTGATCTGTGAAACTTTAGATGCTCTTTAAAATGATAGAAGTTCTTAGCTGTGTGTTTGGTCCCTGCCATCTGTCAGTGTGCTTTAACCCATGAGGCTCCACAGGTGCAGCTCCAAGGGGCTGAGATTAAGCAGCTGGAGGCTGCTTCGACAAAGGAATGCGGTGGCAAAGATAATTGGTGAGTTTGGAAAAGGGACACTGCTTTTGAAAGAAGTTGCCTAAGCAAAACCCACTGACCCAGGCAATGTTAGTCCTGAAGAGGACTTGGAGGCTGAAATTCCTTCTAGGAATCATCCCTGTGTCTGTTAGCACTTTGGAGCTGTATTGGTGTTGTTTAGAAAAGGGCTTGCAATATTTTTGGTGTGTTAGTGAAGACACTTGTGGTTCTGCTCTGTGTTGGTGGCTTTGGAGACTCACTCTAAGCACAGATGGGTTTTGGGAGTGCATAGAACAAGAAAAAAGGATCTGATCTTGAGGCAGCTGTGCTCTGTAATGCCGTGGTAACCATCCCTTCCACACAACAGTGAGAACTGCCCAGTGATCTCCTCTAACGCTGTGATGTTCTTAAAATGAGGGCGCCTGTTACGAGCTACTGATGATCAGTCTTGGTTCAGGAGCTGGTGAAAGACCATGGACGATTTCTGTCCATGATGGATGTAGTGTGTCCTTCAGCAGGGGTCAGTCACACTTTCCCTGCTCAAAATGAAAGATGCCTTTGGAACGTGAGCATTGAAACATCTTGGGTGGTGCGGAGAGTGCAAACCCTTGCAGTGTAGAAGGGATGAAACTGCAAGAAGACAGCTTTCCCCTGAGCAGAGCACAAACAGCTCCTCATGAGATTTGTTTTCTACAAGGTGCCACAACCTGCTGGGGCTTCTTGCAAGCTGCGGGTGGGCGCAGGGCGAGCAGAGCCTTCCTCCCGATGTCTGAGTGCTCAATGGGTAGAGCTGGAACTGGGAGAGTGATCGTGGCACCCCAGCCCTGCAAGAAGTCTGTTTTCAATGAAAAGTTGCATCATAGCAACTCAGTTGGATTAATCCAACTTTGCTGAAAGAGGGTTGTGATTTGGCAAGATCAGAGCTCTATGAAAGTCTGGGGTGGGACTTGGTGTGGAGCTGTTGAAACTGCTGAAACTTGTGTATCTTGCGTCTCCGAAGCCTTCCCATGAGTATTGTTTGCTGTTCCCTTTCTGGATTTTATATCTCATCCAAAAGGCCACATCTAATGTAATAAACTGTTGCAAGACAGATTGAAATGTGAATGAGGGCTTGAGGAGTAGTCTTAAGTCTTCCCTGAGTGTGCAGGGAAGTGGTGGTGGTGGTGTGTGATGGTCAAATGCCCTTGGCCATCTCCTGCCTACATTAGGCAGAGCCCTGAAGTCCAGGACCTCCCAAGAGCCAGTGGTTGCTGCTGTTTAAGAGAAGTGTTTCCTGAATCTCTGGTTTGAGCTTTGCAGATCTCAAACAATTTAACTGATAATTTACATACAAATTACAGCTTCGATCATTAAGGATAAGCAATGGAAATTGGCCTGGTTATGCCTTCACTGATGGAAACAAAAGGCCATGGTCTTCAAAGGTTGTTGCTTTTTGATGAAACAATTCTGATAAAGTCCAGCTGTCCTGGCATGTTAATTATGATGTGATGAGGCAGGAAATGGCTGCAGTGCCTTCCCCAGGAAACTGAACCTTGGCATTCTCATTCCTGCATATTTAAAACTAAAGGAAACGTTTTTAGAGCTGTTTTGTTTACAAGGGTAAGTGTTCATTTAAGCTTTTTTGTTCTCTCTGCCTCTGCTATAACTGTATTTTTCAGAGGCTGAGGTTTTCCAGTGCAGGCAGAGAGGCTGCTGAGGAAATCTAGCCCACTTTTCAAGGCTGCCCAGAAAACAGAGCAGTTCCTGAAGTCAGTGGAGGCTGTGAGAGGCTCAGTGGCTGTGGGGAGCAACTCTTGGGAGAGGAGAGCGTTCGCGTGTACACGTGTGTGTTTGACCATTTGCCCTGTGTGTATTTTTAAGTAAAAGGCGTGCACAGCACATTTCACTCTGCCTTTGGTGTCCTCCTAGTTTGTCAGATGTTTTAACTGTCTGAAAGAACACGGTGGTAGATTTGTTCCAGACTGCATCCTGAATAGCTTTTTATTGCTTCCAGCTTTTGTTGAAGGGATTAGTGCTCCTGGGGAAGGTGCAGGGTTGGTTCCACTGCACAATAGTCCTCTCTCTCCACAAAATGGCTTTGTTGACAACTCAGTTTTCCCCTTTGTTACCCTGAAGAGGTGCCTTAGCTTGGTTCTGGAGGGCCACCTCCAAGGATGTTGATGTGGGACTTCCTTTTACAAAGTTATGGGCTGATAATCAACAGTTTCTACTGGCAGTTTCTACCATACCTTGTTGGTACTTGTTGCCTTGTCCTCATCGTGATTTTGAGGAGTAGCCCTAATCAGAGGGATTTCTGCCTTGGTGCTGGCAAAGAAGCAGCTGTAGTGATGGTTGCACTGAGGTCATAGAATCATAGAACCCAATCATAGGTCCACCAACAATAATTTATTCTGGAGACCCCTGGGTAGCCCTGAAGATGCTGCTGTTCTGCCTTGAATTCTGGTCAGGTGACTGGAAACTTTATGGCTTTTTTTTCTTTATCGCCCTTTAAACAATTTCTTTTGGGCCAGGCTATGGTAAATTGGCACCAAGAACAAAAAGCATCTAAATAGAATCCACATGCTGTTCTTTTCATGCCTTGAAGAGTTTCAGAAAGGATGAAACAAGGTTCAAATTCATCAAATCCTGTAGAGTGGAAACCCACTCAAGGGAGCAGCAAAAATTGGATGTTGCCTAGAAGTGGTTTTTAATTAAAGGTCAAATACAATAGTACTGAAAACCTTGAGGTGGGGGTGATGTGGTCATTTCAGACACACTGTTGCCTGCTCGGGTGCTTGTCAGGGAGGCTTGGAGTTGCCTACTTTTGTATTTCTTTGTGTTAGATAAGTCCAAATAGAAATTCAGGCGTCCTGAAGTGGTCCCCTGGGCTGCCTAATTTCAATTTCGCATGCAGGAGATCTGCCTGATTAGATGTAATGTATTTGCAGTGGAGTGCAGTGTGGGTCAGCAGGATATTTTCTTCACTAATGAGAGCTCTAAAAGCAATCAGGAATTCCCACCCGTTCCCCTGCTGCTCGTTACCTCTACGTGATGGAGTTTGCCCTGGTGTTACTGTGAACTTTGCACAGTGGTGCTACCTGCTTCCACCTGTACTGTAAGGTGGGATGCGATGCACGGGGGCTGTAAGACTTGGTGCTTGATAGTTTATACTCATTAACCATGTTTGTTCTTGGGTTTGGTGGATCTGGATGTTTTTCCTCTCAAGACAAACAGAAACAGTAAAAGGTGCTTTTAGGTGATGCTAATCTAATCGATAAAGAGAAATGCTGTGTTATGGGATCGGTCGCTGTGTGAAAGCACAGAATGAGGACGAGTGTTGCCATTTGTGGCTGTTGCTGCCAGAGTGGTGAAGCCCTGGCAGAGGCTGCCCAGGGCAGTGGTGGAGTCTCTGTCTCTGGAGGGGTTCAGAAAGCGTGTAGATGTGGCACCTTGGGTCATGGTTTAGCAGGGGTTGGGCTGATGGTTGGACTGGACGAGCTGAGAAGCCTTCTCCAACCTCACTGATTCTGTAGGAGCTGCCAATATACGTTGTTACTCCCTGGTGAAAAATGGTAGGATGTCTCAAAGCATTTCCAGGTGGCCTTTTCAATATACAATATCTGCGTGTTTTTCTCCAAGCTCCCCCATAGTCCAGGAGCATCACAGGTTGTGCTGCAGTGAGAGATGTGCAAGGGGAAGCTTTTCAGAGTCCTTTGTTCCAGCCCAGAGGGTTTCCTTTCCCCCTCTCTCCATGGCACAGAACAGAGCTGCTTCTTTTTGTTCCTGCCTGCGTCCTCTTGGCCTCTTCTCTGCTCCCACAGCTTCCCTAGAGCAGAGCTGTCCCTCCCTGCCCGTTTGTTGTGTATGGGTCGTGTTGGAGTACTTCTCTTCCAGGGACAAAGGCTGGTGGAAAGGAGGAGTTATGGCAAGTAAATTAGAGGATGAGCTGCCCTGTAACGTCTTGGTAGCTGAGTAGAAACCTGGCTGCATGAAGCAGCCTTGTTTGGGGAACTGTTGGTGGATCCTGACCAAGTCATGTATCCTGGTCCCAGACTGCACCTTGATGGGAACCCACTCTGGAGCTTGGTCCATCCAGCCTGTGCTCACGTGGGTGAGCTGTGGAGCCTGTGGTTCAGAGGTTGTGCTTGCCAACAGGTGCTTCCAAGCTTGTTATGCTCTTACAGAATCATAGAAAGGTTTGGGTGGGAATGGACCCCAAAGCCCATCCATTTCCAACCCCTTGCCATGGGCAGGGACACCTCCCACTGGATCAGGGGGTTCCAAGCCCCATCAAACCTGGCCTTGAACACCTCCCAGGTGTTCAAAGAGTGTGAGAAGGTGTGTGGACAGGGTGAGAAGTGACCATGGTGGCTGCAGAGTTGCTGGGGCCGTGTTGCCAGTTTGGGGTCAAATGTAGGCACTCTGCTCCATCTGTGGTATCAATACAACTGGTTCAGATGGTTGGTTTGCTTTCACTTGCCACTGCTGACTTCGACTTTGTTGGAGTTGTGGGTAGAGCCCAGGAGTGGTCACCTTACATTGCCTTGTGGAAGATGTTCAGCGATCCAGAGAAAATATCCTTTTAATATACCGGTGCCGACATGCAATTCCACCGTGTCCTGGTGCACTCGTGGTGTAATTTGGCCTTTGTTGTGTAGGAGTTAATTCCTTTGGTTGGCTTTGTTTAAAGTCTTCTGTTATTGTAACGTGATCCTGGTTTTAGCAAATAACTTTAACAGTGATTTTCCTTGCATCCCTAATTCACTTTAGTCCCTGTAACAATTTCTTAGCGTTGCAGTAAAGTTTTCAATACTTGCCTGATTTTTGTTTTGATTGCACGCACAAATCTGCTTTGCTTTTCTACTTCATTAATTTTAACACTAATTGCCACTTGGGGCAGAAAAAAAATAATCACTTATCGTTCTTAGCATCATTATAAGGCTTGTTTTTGGAATGTTTTCTTTATACTGAGAGGGACCTTGTTAAAGGATTTATTTCTGTATTTTCTATCCAGCTGTATTTTTATTTGGGAGGGGCAGGGGGGTGGCAGGATTTCTGGGTTTGCACTGATTGTAAGAACTGCTATAAATATTTGAGGAGCGGAAGAGTTTATTTATAGTGGAGTTTTAGGCGCTAATGAAGGAAATGAAACAGGGCTGGGAGAAATGGAGTTATTTTTCTGGACCCCTCTAGTCCTAAAAATTCCACGCTAATCTGATTTGCTTCAGGAAAAGTCCATTGTAAAAGAAATTAATGTTTCCTCCTATTAAACAGATCTTGAATCTTTGAATTTTTAATAACTGTTATGGTGAGACAGCTGAAATGGTGCCGTGAAGGCACCGTGCAAGGTAGCAAAGTGGTGCATGGATCCAGAGCATGGGATAACCTTGGGAATGAATCTGTCTGAGCAAATTTACTTCTTGGAGGGTAAAAAGTAGTTGTATGTTTTGTTTGACTGTTTCCTGTCCTTATGTGCCAAATGATTGAAAATCTGGACGAGAGAGGGCTTTTCCACGTGCTCCTCACACTCCTTATGTGGGCACCAGCTGGACCAGGACATGGCAAGGAGTGAGGACCAGGAGAGCCCAGCCAGAAGCCAGTAAATACGATCTGAGAGAGACACTCTTGTTTTGTGCCGTGGTGCTGGACATCACTGAACGCCTGGTCTTCGAAAGGCTCATGAGAATGGAAAACCCCTTCAAAATTATAAACTCTATTGATGTGTTTTGATGGTCCCCTTGGGTTAAGGTTTCAGAAACATTCTGCTCGTGAATATACTTTAGTGGTGTGTTTGACAATAACAGCACAGCTCACCTTGCTGTGTGGTACACTGTAAGTTTTAGGTGTGTTTAATCCCTTTGGGAGGAGATTAAGATGCTTCCAACAGGTCATCTGGCTTGGTCTGTTTGGCTTCAGAGCCGGGGTCCGAGAATTCAAAGTTTGCTGAGTGCTCACAGTAACTGGAGAGTGGAAGTGTCTGATCATTTGAGCCTGCTGAAAACTTGATCCCTACGCAAACCGAAGGATATCTGTGATTAATTTGGTCATAAGTTATACACTCAGGGCTACAGATTGAGCTGTTTGCAAAACCCTGGTCAACACTTGTGGCGTCTGATTTCCAGGCGCGTGTTCTTCCTAAACCAATACGTGAGGCCCTTCATGTCCGCGGAAGGGAGCTCGGGTTTTTGAGTCCTGATGTTTCTGTCTATCTCTGGAACAGGGGCACCCTACTGGACACATACAGACAAGATGGAGAAGAGGTTACACGCGGTGCCAGCAGCAAACACCGTCAAGTTTCGTTGTCCGGCGATGGGAAACCCAACACCCACCATGCGGTGGCTGAAAAACGGGAAGGAGTTTAAACAAGAGCACCGTATTGGCGGCTATAAGGTACATTCCCATGGTGTGACTTTGCAATTTCTGTTCTTAACCAAGTCTGTAAAAAGAACCCAATTTGCTGAAGTCAACAGAAAATCTTTTAATGGCCCTGGATCAAATGTAGAAGCAAAGAAAAGTAATTGTTTTCTTCTGGGGAAGGGTGGGTGGTTTCTTTGGCAGTTACTGAGCACTAATTCTGTTGGTTTTTTTTTCTCAAATTCAGGCTTGTAGCATTAGGCTTATTTATAGGGATTTACTTGGAAAAATAGAGACTGACTTTGCAAAGCTCTATTCATTTTCAGCTGCATTGTTAAAAACTTGACCATCCACTCTGCTAACTGAGGACAACTTAATAAAGTAAGGGTTGGAAGTCAAAAGTTATTATTTTCTGTAGAGTTTATGGTCTGTGACATTGAAATGGGAAGCAGGATTTGAGGGAAAGTAACAGCAATTACTTACAAGGGTTTGCTTGAATTTTAAACAGCTTCAGATTAGATGCTTCATTCTGAATTGGTGGTTACTGATTAAGAGAGGGTTTTAGGGAGGGCACTTAGCTCTGTGGGTTAGAGCAGGCACCTTTGACCTCCCAGTATCTGCCTAGGTCAGGCCAGAAGTCAGGATCAGGTCATCTTATCCCACTCCTCACAGGGAGTGGGAGTGTGTGACTGATGGCAAATTGCTGTTCCAGCACTGCCCTTGCCATCCTGAGATCCCTTCCCCTCTTCTGCCGACCTTCTGCCTGTGGCTTCCTCACGTCCCCAACACCTCTGTAACCTCTCTCCGAAGATGAGACGTTTCCAAGTTGGTCGCCTCATGTCACGGTTGTCAGCCCCAGCCTGGACGCTCTGAGCACAATTTGTGACGCTAATTAAGACAGAAACTGACTTTTCCAGACCACAGCAGAAGCTGAAGAGGCAGTGGTGGGGCTGCCTCCCCCGTACCACGCCGCTGCCTTTACCCCAGCGCTCACAGGATTTTTGGGGTTGCTGTGTTTCGCGATGCCCTGATGGAGCCAGGGTCTATTTTGCTTCATGTTCTGTTGACTCAGATCCTGCTTGGGACAAGAAATTCTGTTTTCCAGTGCAGAGGAGAACAAGCTGCAGTCTCCTTTCCTGTCTAGATAGATTTACTGTCCAAAGTGTCAATTTTTCCACCATTTGTGTTAGTGGAGAGCAGAGCCCAGAAAATCTCCCTGCATGAGCACTAATTATCTAAGTAGAGTTTTCCATCTATGTTTGCTTATACCATAAATTACTCTTGCTTATGAGTGTACACCTGGCAACACCTTCTGCCTTTCATAACGCTGGGGAGCGTTAACGAATTGGCTACAAGTCAGTGGTTTTTCACCTTTCTCAGTGCTTATTTAAAAATAAAAAAAGCCATCTTTAAAAAAGAACCAAAACAGACCCAAAAAACCGAACTAATCCTGTCTTGGAAAGTAATAATAACTGTTTCAGTACTAGCAGAGACATCCTTTGAACCCCTTACCATCTCATGAAGGGGAAATGCAGATATCAGTCTTGAAAGCTGTGGAGGAAAATGTGGGTCTTGGAAGACAGGATGGAGATACCTGATCCCTCTGGTTTGGGAGGGTGACCTTGGACAGGGTAAATCATCCCGTGGTGGGCTCCGTGCTGCCACTGCACCGTGTTAGGGATCGGGGTGAGCTCATTTAGACCGGTGTCCGTTAAGTGGCATGAATTCAATTTTTGCCCATGTATTAAACATATACAGTTTCCTAGGCGTGTGTACTCTGGGAGGAAACCACACATGGCTGTTTCTAAAGCCAGCTGCATAAGTGAAGTGCATACCTGTAATTCTAAATCATAACTTCTGCATCTCTTGAAAGGAAAAAAAAAAGAGGGGACACAGCTGTGGATTTTAAGACTTTTCTTGTTGGTCAGAAACACATCAAAATTTAAATGATCTGGTAGCCTTTACTTATTGCAAACCAAATCTATGTCTATTTTAGATTCTGTTGTGTGTTGAATAACCATCATCTTAAGAAGGAAACTTGTTTTTGGTGGAAGTGTTAAAGAGCTTCTGGAGGCTGCGTCCCCTTCCCATTAGAGGAGCAGGGTGAGGTCGCTGTGGGCTTATTCAAAATTACCGTGGAATAAAGAGAGAATTGTGTTTTCTTCACACCTTTCTGCCAACCAAGTCGTAAAGAAGGAATCCTCAGAAAGGTTTGGGTCTGTGTTCAGCCAGATGTTGCAGCAGTTCTGGTGCAGTTGCTTGTCTTTAATCTGCTGTGTGGAGCATTTCTGCAGGACATCTTCATATTCCCACTGCTTTGAGCCACAGGGGTGGCTGGGCACAGCCTTGGCTGCGTCTGCCATCACCAGCCGGCGTTACTCCGTCTGTCCCTTTCGGAAGAGGCAATCGTCCCTTGAAGACTTTAAGTACAAAGGAAAGGGAAGGAAATTGTGAAGCTTTCCAGTATTCTTCCAGCCACCTCTCTCCTGCTGCCTTCAGCTAAGAGATCTCCTCTCTTTATCACGATCAGATAGTGGCCTGCAGCCCTTTGTCCCACTGACTGGGGAGTGCCTTGAGTCCATTTGCACTCGGGCAGGCTCGCAGTGCTGGCCAAGAGAGCTTCCAGAGCAGAATTCCTCCACCGTGACTCGGTCTGGGTGGTGAATTTCAGAGTCGAACCCTTGATGATTTTCAAGGTGTACCCAAAGTTCCTACAGCAATGACAAAGGTATCACTTATGGAATGTCTAAACCCTTTTTAGTCTTTTAAATCTGTCTTTAAAGTGATAATGGCTCTTGCTTCGGCATTAAAAGGCATTTTATAATTTCTGGGAATGGATAATCTCAGTCCTTTATGAGACCCCACCGGAGCCTTTGCTGTTCTGGACACCACCCAGAAAGCAAACGTGCTTCCATCAGCCATTACGGTTTGACAGGGGTGGGTTTTCACGTGTGCATTTTGATAACTTAATTCACTGCAGTCATCGTATGCACATTTAAATTCAGCGAGGTAAACAAGGAACAAAGGAGTTCTGACTCTATAGGAACCATATTGCATGGATATTCTGCACTCTTTCTCCCTCCATAAGCAGTACCAGTATCAATCTGAACTGTACTGGTTTTATGGGGAATCGTAGTCTGGCTTCTAATTCTCTCTCTTGAAATTAATTTAAAATTGACTCATTTTTTACCATTTTTTCTTAAGTGATGACTTCTCATGATGTATCCATTTGCTGAAGATGCACATTTTAAAATTAAACAGAAATACCCACAATTTTTTTTATATGATTCTCCAAAAGCAAAATGTTTCTATGAAACATTCCTATCCCTTTCCTAGCTTTCTGACCAATATTTATTGGCATTTTGATTCCAGTTTAAGTTTCCTGCTCCAAGAGATATCTTTAGGGTACAGTTGTGTGCATTAGATATTGATAGTTTAGTTTAAAATTTGAACAGTTTGGAAGAAGTGGTTAAAATGCTGATGGAGAAAATGGCCAAAAAAAGCATTGCCAGAAGTTGTCTGTACCTGGTCAGGAAAAAAACATGTTGAAATGGTATTTATTATCTCAGTAAAGTATTCCTTTTGGGTAGAAGCACAGATACGACATGAAAATAGTAAAGAAAAATAGCAAAGTAGTAAAAATAGAGAGGGCAAAAGCATTTATGCAGTTATTAAACTGTGTTGGCAAAATATCTGAAGGGTCAAGCTGTGATTTGGGATACTTGGAATGCAGTTGTTCCCTGATTTACCTGGTGTCAAGAAAAGGCAGTCACAAGCTGGAAGGGGTCCCTTGAAGACCAAGACGATGGAGTGGGTGGGACTGTGTGGATATCACCAGGGTTTGGAATGAACTCAATATGAAGCAGGGCTGCAGGGAAGAAAATAGTAGAAATACCAGGATAATGGCTGGCAGGGAGTTAGGCTGGAGAGCTGGAAGAATTTTCTACCACTGATTGATCTCTGGCTGTGGACACTTGTCCTTTTCTGGGTCCTTTTCTGGACCCCCTTACCCAGTAGGGATGCTCCTGCTTTCAGCTTCTTGTCGCTGCCCTCATGTTTTTTCCTGGTGGATTGGTTCACATGGGCTCCCTAATGGGTTCTGTCTGCCAGAGGAGCTCAACTCATCTATGTAAACAGCTTAAAGGGACCCAGCTGATGTTACCCAGGGAAACTTCTTTGGGAATATCTGGAGCGCTGTAGGACTGGTGCCTTCAGTTAGAAAGTCCCAAGAGAGCAACCAGGAGGGGGCAAATGGTGATAACCTGCACTACCAAAGAGACTCTTTGCAACTGCAGTCACAGGGGTGGGGTTTTTTGTTTGGTTTGGTGTTTTTTCTCCAAAATGGATGCCACTCTTGTAGTTTATCCACGTGCAGAGGGCTGGTGTCAGACCTGTGTGCTCTTTGAACCTCTTCTGAAATTAGCTTTTCCATAGGCTGCGTGTCAGTAACAGCACTGGTTTTGCTGCCCAAAGACAGAATTCATTGGGATGAGGTAGAGAAGGCAGATTACTTAGAAAGGCCACATTAAGAAAGCCTTTCCAGTCAGGGCGCTGCAAGCCATGGGGTTGCAAGGACGCGGCAGGAGTGTCGCGTGGCTGAGAATGAAAGGTTCAAGTTGGGAGTCTTGAGCGGGAGAAGATGCCGTCATCCCAGCCAAGGAGAGCTTCTCTGGGCTTTGCAATCAGAAAGCAATAAGCCAACGCGCTGAATCTAGTTGAATCCAGATCCAGGACATAAATCCTGTTGTGTGACAATGTGTCAGAAATGCTTTGGGCCTCTCCAGCAGTTGTTTAGCTTCAACTGAGAAGGCTTAAGCTGTTGTTTTCTTATAAAGATGTTATCTCTTCTCACTGGAGTTACAAGAGGGGAAATTGCACAAATGCTTTTTAATATTGCCATCCAGTATTTCCACTTGTGGCTGTAAGCTCGTTATGTTTTCTTGTTCAATGCTAAACATTGTGCTTTCCTATCAAATTAATCACTTGCAGCTTGTAAGCAATATTTATTTTGCTTTAACTTCATGGAACCATGATCTGTTCTTCCTGTTTCACAGTCAGATAGGTTAAAACCACTTGCTCCAGTCCTGAGAAGCGTGACGTAACTTGTAATGACACAAAGCTCAGGTCGCTTTGACCAAGTCTTTTTCTAAATAACTCATAAAGAAGTAAAATATTCAAAATATGTCACTGTTATATTTGTTGTTTACCAAGTGGTTTATGATGGTAATTCTTCTTGACCCAAACTTTGACTTTCAAGGTTGTTTAACAGAATGACAGGGCAATAAAAGATAAACTCTAGCTTTATAAACTTAGTTCTTAGCCCTTCATAGCATGAAAAGAATAAATCAGTCTATAGTTTTGATGTGTGCTGTCAAGATAGGGGGGCAGGGAGAGGAGCTCTTAAGTTTGGGGTCGCATTGCCGTGCATTTCTGTGACCTTTGGTGAGTGTCCCTGCCCTTCACCTGCTGCTGGAGGATCTTCTGCATGGTTTTTGTTTTTCAAAGCCCACATGGACAGCTGTTAGCTGATATTATTGACTTGGAACTGAATAGTAACATTAATAACTAGCTAATGAGCTAATTACTAGCTGGGGGAACAAGGAAAGCCAGGAGCTCCTCACAGAGAGGACTGTCTTCTTCCAAGCTTTGAACTGAAGGCAGTTTTACCTCTGGCAAGCCTGAGAGCAAAGCTTTTTGGCACAGCCCTGCGTAGCATTTTCCTGCTGGAGAAGCACCTTCACAATAGTTCAGCACAAGGCAGATTTGCAGTCCTGTGGTTGTAACGATCTTTTAAGAACATAGAGTTACTGGAAGTGTCACAGAGTGGCCCATAAAGTTCTCCAGTGTGCTGTGCTGAATGACTGCTTTCCATTTGGCTGATTAAAATGACTGTAGCAGATTGTCTTTTCATTCCATTTGCTAAAATACGTAGTTTAGGAATTGTACATTACAGCTACACAATGCTAGGATCTTTGAGCACTTTGTCAAAAATGTAATGCTAAAACAAGGGATTAGTGGATAGCCAGCAAAGGGTCATTTTGGGAGCCAACTTTTGATGCAGGAAATATATATGTGTACCGGATGACTCGATATCCTTCCAGTGCTGGGCTCGATCCTATTTTCTGCAAGAGCGATGCCAACACTCCTTTTGAGTTCAAGTGGGAACAGAATCAGCACCTTTAATGCATTCTGTCCTAGAAGGCTTACATGCAATAAATGTATATTTTTATGCTTTGTTTCCATGAGGCTTTTCTTCAGGCGTTTTCCATGAGGCGGCATCTTCCTTTCTTTCTGGCGGTACCCCAAGAGTTGTGGCCACTCTGTGTTGTCTGTGGGAGGGATCCCAAACATTTGTTTCTCCAAGATGAGGGGCTGAAAAAAGTTCTTCACTGGAAGGGTGATTGGCCATTGAAATGTGCTGCCTGGGGAGGTGGTGGAGTCACCGACCCTGGAGGTGTTTAAGGGGAGACTGGATGAGGCACTGAGTGCCATGGTTTAGGTGATGGGTTGGTGTTGTGTTGGGTTATAGGTTGGACTTGATGATCTCAGAGGTCCTTTCCAACCTTGTGATACTGTGATGTGGGCTGTGTGATCGAGCAGTTAGAGAAAGGCAGAGACTTAGATTTTAGGGAAGCACATCCATCCCATGCTGCTGGTGGGTAGTTAACATCAGATGATTGTTTGGAGACAGGTAGGAAATATCCTGAGGTGTGAATTCGCTGTCGAGTGGATTGAGAGGTACAGCCCAGTAGGATAACTGCTGCTGATGGGGGCCATCCTTGGCAGCCTGGTGGCTCTGAGTGTGTGCTGATGTCTGCAGGGCTCAGCGCAGGGAAGAGGTGAATTTATAGCAGAGTGCATGAAAGCTTTCCCTGCTGCAGCCATGCTGTACCAGATCAGGCATGAAGTATTCCAGTGTCTGGGACTGTCAAATGAGCATGGTAGAGCCTGTTAAACATGGATTGCAAAAGGTTAACTATTCAGGGAACACTTCTCTTGGAGGGGGAGAGGGTGAAACCGTGGTAGTGATTCCCAGCCTCTCTGGTTCCCTTCCGCCAGGTCCGCAACCAGCACTGGAGCCTCATCATGGAGAGCGTGGTCCCGTCTGACAAGGGCAACTACACATGCATTGTGGAAAACCAGTATGGATCCATCAACCACACCTACCATCTCGACGTTGTCGGTGAGTAAAGACGATGTTTTTAATTAGTGGGCTTACTAAAACATTTTGAACTAAGCTGAAGGGATTTTGCATCAGTCTTGAAGATGATTGCACAGTATTCTAAAGAGAAGATTGCACTTCCCAACTAATTGTTGCATAGCTTTATATGTTCATCTCTCTCACTTGTGTCTGTAGGACTCATCTGCTCAGGCCTTGGCAAAGGTGTAATATCCGTGCATGCAAATGAGTTCTTGGTGTTGCAATACTCCTACAGGCTTACTGCAAAGAGCAAATAATAAATACCAATGCAATTTGGATCATTAGTATTACAATTTAAATATTACTTGTACAATTGGTAACAAATTTTAATAACTGCAGTTGCAAAAACTGTCAAGGAATCCTCTAGATTGCTGCTGTTACTGCAGTGACTTGTTTCAGTGAGAAGCTAGATGTTGGCTTTGAAGCTAGGGCAGATCTGGAGCTTCAGGAAAGGTACTTTGCATAACTGAAATCTGACCACAGCCCGTGTCGTGGGCTGTGAGGGATCCCTGCAACAAGGGCAACAAAAATTATAAAGACATGGTTTCACCTGAGGACAAATTCTACAAAGCTGTGTGAGTTCTTAGTAGCAAAGCTGCAATTCTGCAGGACTGTTACATGCTTAGTGATATTAAGAATACACAAATCCTGTTGACATTAAGGGTGATTACACATGTTTAGTTAAGTGCTTAGCTAAATCAGGGCTGGAAATCTCAGGAACCAAGTCCATTCACCTCTCCTCTTGCTGATTGGCCTGGGTGGGTGTGAGCAGTTTTGTTGTCTCTGAAGGCATTGCTGCCCCAAAATAATCAGTTTGGCTGTTGCGATTGGACCTGCTGGTTGTAGAACACTTTTGGGGGTCCGAGCTCCTGTGTCTGAAGTCTGTCTTGAATGGGCTTTGCTCTCTCCAGGCTTGTGGGATGATCTGAGCGTCACCATCTCTATGAATAAAACTTTTGATCAATCAATATTGAAAGCAAAAGTGAATCTATCACACAGTATCACAGTATCACAGTATGACAAGGTTGGAAAGGACCTCTGAGATCTTCAAGTCCAACCTATAACCCAACACTAACACCAACCATCATCTAAACCATGGCACTCAGTGCCACATCCAATCTCCCCTTAAACACCTCCAGGGTCGGCGACTCCACCACCTCCCTGGGCAACGCATTCCAATGGCCAATCACCCTTTCAGTGAAGAACTTCTTCCTCACATCAAGCCTAAACTTTCCCTGACGTAGCTTGAGTCCATGCCCTCTAGTTCTGTCACTGGTCACCTGAGAGAAGAGACCAACCCCTGACCGACTACAACCTCCTTTCAGGTAGCTGTAGAGAGCAATGAGGTCTCCCCTGAGCCTCCTCTTCTTTAGACTAAACAGCCCCAACTCCCTCAGTCGCTCCTCATAGGGCTTATGCTCCAGCCCCTTTACCATCTTCGTTGCCCTCCTCTGAACACATTCCAGTATCCTGACATCTTTCCCAAACTGGGGGGCCCAGAACTGTACACAGTATTCCAGATGAGGTCTGACTAGTGCCAAGTACAGGGGGACGATAACTTCTCTGGTTCTGCTCACCACACTATTCCTGATGCAGGCCAGAATGCCATTGGCCTTCTTGGCCACCTGGGCACACTGCTGGCTCATGTTGAGCTTCCTGTCAACCAGCACTCCCAGGTCCCTTTCTGCCTGACTACTCTCCAGCCACTCTGTCCCCAGTCTGTAGCTCTGCATGGGATTGTTGTGTCCAAAATGAAGTACCCGACATTTGGACTTATTAAACATCATCCCATTGGAATCGGCCCATCTCTCCAATCTGTCCAGGAATCTGATTATTGTAAGCTATTTTTGGCTGGTGACTGACAGCCCAGTTTATCCTCTGTGGAGGATCTTACTGTGAGCTTGGGTTTATATGGTCAAAACAGTGGCAGTATTTCCATGTCCATATTTCTTGATTGGTTTTTATGTGGATAAGAATGCATCCCTCACATTGTTTTGAATGTTTGTTGAAAATAGTGTCTTTGAGACCACTTAGATTTGTGAAACCCCACAAATCCAAAAGAAAACAAGTGCCAGCTCCTCAGGCAGCAAGAAAGGACAAAGTTCCCCATTGAAAATGCAAGTACGAGCTTGCCTTCATGGGGCAGAGGAGGAAGAGGACGAGTTTGTGATGGGGATACCATCAAACTAACCCCCTATCTCCAATTTAAGTCTTCAAAGCCAGGTTGTGAACCACCAGCTCACCTGTACTTTGTTTTAGGCAATCAGCACTGGAAACTGTGAGCGTTTTCATAGCTGTGGTGATATTTTGTCATCCTCGATAGAGTGAGCTGTGGGTTATTGTTGAGGTGAACCCTGTGACTGGCAAAGCCATTGTTGTCTGAATGCTTGCTTAAATGAAGCTTTGTGAGGGTGCAGCAGCCAGGGCTGCCAGAGCTGGTGGTCAGTGGTGCTCTGAGAGCCTCGTTCCTCGCTGACCAGCTCGCCACAGGGCACGGGCTGCTCGCCTGGGCTTGTGGGGGACGAGGCTTGACTTGAAGCCTGGCCCAGGAGGAGTGTAAGGGGATGATGAGTCATGGGATTTTGGAGGTGTTTTTTGATTTTGTGGGTTTTTTTTTTCTTAATCCTTCAGGGAGCCCAGGTTGACTCAACTTTGGTTTTGCTTAAAACTGTTTGTCAGTAGGCGACGTGGGAGGACAAAGCCAGTTTTGCGATATTGCGAGGTTTGCTTGCTGAAATGAAACTGGTTGAAAATTCCCTCCCTCCTCTGTGCCCTGCTCCTTTTCCTGGTTACCACCCTGGTCCCAGTCTGGCATGTTCCATCATGACCATAAGTTTCTTCACCCATTTTTTCTAGCAGATATGTTCATCGGTTATGCTGCCACTTGAGCAAATATTTGTCATAATCCCTCTTGCCTCCTCTCCCCTTTGAGCCTTTTGAATGCCTTACATTGAGGAATATTAAGCAGAAGTTTGTTTCCTGGCAGTAAATTATAGTGACTTGCATGAATGAAAGCAATCATAATAAGGATTCTGTCCTTTATTTGTTTATTCCTTTCCTATAGAGGGGCAGAAAAGTAAACAATGGACTTTTTTAAAGTGACTAGAGATTTGGGGTGCTGGGTACCCAGCTATGGCACCCATGAAGCCCTGATTTTCCCTGGGCTATATGTTATATTCTGCGTTTTCTGATGCTTGGACTCACTGAGGTGGCAAACCAGAAGTCCAAAAGTGACTTCTGCAAATCCCAGTTCTGGAGTTCTTGAATATTAAATACACCTCTTGAAGTTCTGCATGTTTAATAATTTTAATTTCTTCAATTTGGTGAGTTAAAGGGTGGAATTTGTGGTTTACTTTGAAAACATACGTATGGGAATGCGTACCCTACGTTACCTGTGTTGAATTTACTGTGAGTCTTTCAAGAGACACCGCACCGAGACTTGAACCTAAATGGGGTGTTCACGTCAGAGAGCTCAGCTCTTTCTGTGTTGCTGAAAGCTTCTAATAATTGTGGAGGTTGGGCATAAAATTGCTGAAGCAGTAAATTAGGGCTGGCCAGAAAAGGAAACTCTGACAGTTTTTCTAGTTAAGACAGTTCTACAGAAGTTAATTTTGTGCTTCCCCCCCGTTTTCACATAAATTTTCAGTTCCCACAGGGTTGGGGAGAGTTATGGGTGTTTGTTTAGAAGCAATTGCGTATGTAGACTGCATCTTAGAGACTTCAGGTCATAATTTTAGGTCAGGTTGTGTGTGGAAAACTGTCACTTGAAAGCCTCTAAAATTGCTTTTCCTATATGGTTTAAGTGGTTCCAGAGCTGATTAAGTGTAAGTAATAGAAAATGGTATTAAAACACAGTAACGTATTCCACTAACACGAGCATCTGACTATATGGTGTAATGTAGAGAACCCTCTGATTATGTCACAGATTTGGGAGGTATCCCAGCAAAAATTGTGCCAAATCATGACACAATGCTAGTTAGGAATATCCAGTATTACTTGGTGCCAATAACTTTCCAAACCTTGAACTCTTTTGACAATTAAAAGCCTGGAGCCAGCAGGGCTGAGTAGTTTTCAGGCAGAATGTAGGTGTGAAGTGTTCTACTTTTTACCTTGTAATTACTTGCAAGAACCCTCTTAAAATAGTCAACTGGGCTGGATGGGCTCGTTCAAATTTACAAACCTGGCAAACCCCTCACACTGAGTTTTTTACAATGGGAGTAGAGAATACTGAAGAACAAAGCAGAAAGAAAGAAGGAAGCAGAGACTGGCAGTCTCTGCTCTCATGGGATGCTTTTGCACACTGACCATGTTAGTGGGGAGTCATCCAGTCCAGTTGGCCAGGATATTCTGTGTTGGAAAAAGTTTATTCTTCGGGATACCCCGGTCGATTGCCTTTTCCTCTCTCCTCCCTCTCCATAGCATAGAACGAGAATGGCTTGGTTGGAAAAGCCCTTTGAGATCATCGAGTCCAATTGTATCTGCCCACTACTAAACCATCCCCGAGCAGCTGCTCTTTTAAATCCCTCCAGGGATGGTGACTCAACCACCTCTTGGGGAGCCTCTGCCAGCCTAGAAGCTCTTTTGGTTAAGAGATTTTTCCTGATGTCCAATCTGACCTTGCCCTGGTGCAACTTGAGGCCACTTCTTCTCGTCCCATCACCTGTAACAGGGGAGAAGAGACCAACACCCACCTCACCACAACCTCCTTTCAGGGAGTTCTAGACAGGGATAAGGTCACCCCTCAGCCTAATTTTCTTCCGGCTAAACAGCCCCAGGTCCCTCAGAGGCTCTTCATAACTGTTTTTCTCCATCCCCAGCTCAGTTCTCTTCTCTGGATGCGCTCCAGCCCCTCAATATCCTTCCTGTAGTGAGAGGCCCAAAACTGAACCCAGTATTTCAAAACAAGGACTTAAGCAGGCTGTGTGCAGGGCTTTGCTTGGTGATATAAGTGTGTTAGATTACAGGAGAGGTGAGTAGAAAGGATACAAAACTCCATTAGTGTCCGTGAATGGGTGAGAAGTCGATTTTAGCATTTGATGGGAGTGCTATCCAGGGGCTTCAATTAATATCGGATACTCATTGTGCAAGGCCATGTGCCAGCACACAGTAATTGCTTACAACTGAACTGAGGAGGAAATGTCACTGTCCATTTGAGAGATGAAAAACTGAGCCGTGGAGCGATGAAAGTTCTTGCCCTGGGTCACACAGGAAGCTGGTGGCAGAGCCAAAAAGTAAAGCTGGTACTTGAATCCTAATCCAGTACCTTAATTAAAAGAATGTTCTTTCCCTTGTATGGTTTAGCCCATCAGCTGTGTTTTTGCATGCAGCTGAAGTGGTTTCTCTTTGTATTTAAATACAGGTAGAAACTCTCACTTTTATAGTCAGCTTACCAATAGTCTGACTGTTCTCATTAAACAGATATAAAGTGATACAGTCTTAAGGGAGGCTGATAGCAAACGATGTGGTTTTCGCTTACCAGTTGTATTGTAGTGAATCAGGGTTGTAGGAAGCGACGTGGGAATGCAGCCACTGAGACTTGTGTATAATTAGATCACTCTTGGATTGCAATTATCGCTGGGGTGCAGTTTCAGCAGCGGCAGTTCTGTTTAAGCGTGCAAGTAACTAATTGAATTTGTATTTGAATGGCAAAAAGACAGGTTATTCGCTGATCACTCCTCGTGCAGGTGGCCTTTTCTGTCCTAGTTAATGTCATGGTCCGGGGAGACAGAAGATGCTTTGGTTTCATATGAAGTTCAACACATTACCTCATGTGCTGGGCTTTATACGCAGCTGCCATAGCACGACACATCTTCCAGGAATGTGTCAGAAGGCCTTGCTGTTTACTATAAAAATGAACATAACTTGTCACAAATATGTGTTTTTAAAGTCCTTTTGCAGACAGTTTAGCTGCACTTTGAGCAGTTTCTAATTCACCTGATAGCCAGGCCTTTGCTCCTCATTACTGAAGAGCGAGCTCCAGAGGAGGCAGAGCCCCACGCAGTTGTCCTTGAACAGTAATTCGTGTTTTTATATGAGAACAGTGTGAGAGTAACTTCTCATCCAGGAAGCATTTTAAATGACTCTCAGCCTAAAGCCAGAAATATCATGTGTGAGTGGTTTTACTGATGGATGTGCAGAAAACCACTTTTATTCTGAGCTCCTGGAGGTTTTAGAGGGCTTTAGGATGAGTTTTACTCTTGCGTTTTACAGAATGTTATTTAAAAACTTGATTTAAATGGAATCAACTTTTTGCTATTTGTTCTTTGCTGTTTATATTTGCCTTAATTTAGACAGAAGAAAAAGCTTTGCCTTTGTTTCTAGTCAGCTTTATTTTTGGATTTTCATGTGCTCTCAATCTTTGGCTGCGAACATGGCACCAACACATCTATTTTTCTTTTTCAAGCCATGTTTCCATTTTATCATCCCCGAATTCATAAAAGCATATGCATCACTTTGCTTTTTGCCAAGGCTCGTTTTGTCAAGATGAAGTTCAGAGTCAGTTTGATTTGACTGTAGGGCGTTCCTTCATTTCCAAAGGACTGTTTTTGAGGACTTGCATTCCGTTCGGAACTGACTGTAACTCAACACGTGCCTGGGCCGTTGCGTCACCGGGGTCTGGCAGGAGCTAAGTGTAGGTATTGCCACCAAGCCTGAACTTGTGTTGCTGGCAGGTGTGCTGTCGTTGTTGACTCTTTACCTGGACAAGCTTTGGCTTGATGTCTTCCCCCGAGTGCTCGCGGCATGGGACGTGATGAGACAGGGGCTGGAAGTGTGAAGGAATCCGTGCCGCTGCTTCTTGCCCCCTCAGGTGTGTGGTTAGGCCGAGAGGGGAGATGGTTTCATTTAAAGTCCTGATAAGCCCGAGTGTGGACCTTACACCTGGCACCAGGCGTGTGCTTCGGGGGAGAAATTACACCAATTGTGTAGAGCTGGAGGCTGCGCGGTTCCCTCCCGAAAACAAAGAGCACAGTGTGACGGTTCAGCTAAGGGAAGAGGAAAGCTTATGGGTCTTTTTTCCCCCACTCTTTCTTAATAAGGTGAAAATATTCCAACCTCCTAGTTTTATAGCGCTAAAGCTTCTGCTTTCATTGGAGGAGTCTGGCTAAATTACATTTTATGGACAAATACTGGTGTCATTACTTCATCTGCTGGGTGAGCAGCGGATTTGTCATGTTTGGAATGCTTCCTGCGGAGTCTGCTGGGGGAGGACTGCTCTCCCTGTCCCACTTTCTGTCTTATTACAGCCCCAAGGCAGGTATTTCTCTTTCTTTTGATGAGTGATGAACAGGATATTGTTTCAGCCCTGTTATTATCATTTTTAATCATGCCTTCTAATTCACTCGTGGAACTGCAAGTAGGAATTTGCAGGAGTTGTCTGAAGATGATAACAAGACTGGGGTGTTCCTAAATGTGCAGTTGGCATGTGTTGAAAAGCCATGTTTGTACCTAATCAGAGGGGCTTTCTGACCTGGGCCAGTCTTTTCTCAACAATCTTGTTACTGAAAAACTTGACAGCAAAATGTTAAAAGTTACATCCTCTTAAAAATAAAACAAGAGGCAAACAAAAAAAAAAGCTGAAGTTATCACTCACAGAAAAATCATAAATGAACCGTGGTACAGAAAGGATGAATAGACACTATGAAGGCAAGCACAAGGTTATTAATTGTGTCTGCCTTATTAATGAGGATGTTGATCCAGTGGAAGGTGGCCCATGGCAGAGGGTTGGAACTGGACGATCTTTAAGGTTTCTTCTGACCCAAACCATTCTATGATTCTATGTTGTCCCGGAACATGGGAGTGACTGCAGAGGTGGGACAACCCTGTGGCTGTAGTGGGATAGTTGCCCATGGTGGGTGAGATGAATCCTAACTGAGCCCACCTCTCTAAAGTTGTTTGGGATTAAACTAGGATTAAAAGAGATGCAGTGGAAGTGGATCAGCGGAAGTCACTGGGGGTTGTGCATGATTGTAATGAGCTAAGTCTGGGGTGATGGTGCTGGGAAGATAGAAGAGTGAAAGGATATGGGGGGGTCTTCCCAGAGGTTTGCAGTTCAGGAGGGAAAAAACCTGAGGACCAGGATGAGATGGGTAAGAGGATGAGAGGTCTGGCAGTGCAGACAAATCAGTAAAATGTGAAATTCTGTGGCCTTAGAGAAAAGGTTGCACTTAACAGCCTTAGAATCATAGACTCATTAAGACTGGAAAAGACCTCCAAGATCATCCAGTCCAACTGCCTCTCTCCCTGCCCTGGAAATCCAGAGGAGGCCATATTTTACAGATTTTCAGTCATTAGCTCATCTTTGGATTGCTACAGTTCTGAAGTGCAACAGCAGTTGCTTCATTTAAACATAAAAATAAAGTGAAACCTAATTTAATTATAATTTAAAAGCCACATTAAAATCATGGTTTGTTAAAACACTTTGGGGTATTGAACTGCTCTGTAAATATAAAACATTATATTTTCAGGTTGCTCTTTAAAACATTGCATGAATATGTTGAAACTCTTGACTGTTCATGAAAGGAAAACACTGATGCTGTCAGGGCTTGGGTTGAGGGAAGAACTCAATGTGACTGTATTAGTTGGAATAAAATCAGGTTTTTACCATTTTTACAAGATGCTTGTAAAAAGCCTAAAATATTTTTTTATATATATATTAGGGAGTTTTGTTCACTGTTACAAATTAGGTGATCAAAATAGTTGTTCTTAAGGTGAATTTGCCTTTAAAAGGGACTACACATGCCTTGCTCAGTGTTTATGTCTGTGGCATTGTTTCTGCTATTGATTATTCATTACTGGACAATGTAATTCGTTTGGGTGGTTGGTTTCACATGGACATTCCCTTTGACATCTGTGCTAAGGCACTATCTGGAGTGTGTGCAAAGCACACCTATGTCTGTATTTGAATGAATATTGCAACAAGTGGCTTTGTTTTGCCCCACTCTCCAAGGTGATTTTCTCAGAAAGCAGTTGTGTTACCTGGGGTTGGGGATGGTGTTCCTGTTCTTGGCTTTGAAGGAAGGTGGCCACTCGGATGGGTGTGTTGAAAGGCAAAAACATGTGGGTGCAGAAGAGAGGGCAAGAATTTCAGAAAATAGGAGATGAACTTTCTTGTTTCGAAGCACGATGTTTGTGTCCAAGCTTGGCCAACCTTAGTGCTTGCTATGGGAATAGTTGCATCTTGCAAGCTTTACCTGGATTTACCTGAATTCTTTGAAATATAATGACAAATGGGCATGATCAGGGTCTGTCCAATGTTTGATCTGGTCCAACATGTACAACAGATTGTGGATTCTGGGGTGTACAAAGGAGTGTGATCCTGATGGAAGGACATCTCCGCTCCTGAGATGGGACCACGTGAGGGCAAGCATGGAGGCTGAGGTCCAACGTAGATGTATCTGGAGGCAGAATCAGGATGGTCCAGCACAGAGCCTTGAAGCTCTGGCATGTGGAGCTTCTCTCCTGCCCTGAGAGCCTTCTCCCTGATGCGGTGGGTCGGCCATGGCTAGTGGGGGAGGCAGCGTGCCATGGTCCTTCTGAGGCTTTCACACCTGCATTCCTCAATGGAGCAACTGTGCTGGGTAAGGAAAGGGGGAGGAGTGTTGAAACATAAGAGGGCTTTTAAAGGTTTACATAATCTTTTCCATTTTATTTTAAAGGCAGAGCTGTTTTCAGGCAAGGCAATTTGGAGGATGAAAAATATGCAGTGGGGTCACAATAACAACAGCAATAATAACTCCTGTTATTACTGTGTGTTTTATGGCATCAGTGGGTGCACTGGTGAGTTAAACCCACTGCAGCTGGGAGAGGACATCAGCCCTGTGGGAGGGATGCTGTTTGCCAGGTATACAGTAAACTTTTGGCAGAGCCTACTGGAGAGCCCAGTCCAACGATGCTGGACCCCAGTGATGTCTCTTGTTGTTACCAAGCTGGGAGCTGTGCACGGTACGAAGGGTGCGATCTCTATCCGTAAAAATTAATGCAGTCTGGAAACAGGCAGGACAATAAAATTTTACCACTTGTCTGTGAGAAGTCACAAGTTGCTTTTCGTGTTCTCTTGTAGCCTTCTTCATTTTGGGTACCCTGATAAGAATTGCAGTGGAAATTTCAGCTCCTCGTTCACTTTCCTGTGTTATTTCACACCAAAACAAGGTTTGTCTCTCTCTTTGTTCGCACACGTAGGAATCTTTTGCCCGTGTGTGAACTGTGTGAAGGCCACTGCAAATGAGCACAAAGGTTAGTGGGGCACAACTCTTTCTTCCATGACTTTTTCTGCTCCATGGGGCTGATGAGACCCACGCTGTGGCAGCCTGACAATAGGGCTTTGCTTTAAGGACAAACTGCTCTTAAAACCCTGTTGGTAATTTCATGTTTTAAAACAAGAGCGTTCGTGTTGCCTTGCTGGATATTCCCGTGTCTTTTAACCCTCTGATACACATGAGGTTTGAAAGGATGGCTTTTAACTTGTTCTGATTGTGATTTCCACACTCACCCCCTGCCCCCACGCTGTTTTCACTGCCATCGATGGGCTTTGTATCAAGCCAAATAAGCCAGTCTTGGAATCAATATCACAGAATGGTTTGTGTTGGAAAGGACCTCAAAGCCCATCCAGTTTCACCTCCTGCCATGAACAGGGACACCTCCCACTGGATCAGGGGGCTCAAAGCCCCATCCAACATGGCCTTGAACACCCCTAGGGGATGGGGCAGCCACCACTGCTCTGGGCAACCTGGGCCAGGGCCTCCCTACCCTCATCGTGAAGAATTTCTCTCTAATGTCTAGTCTGTATCTTCCCCTTTCCAATTTAAAGCTATTCCCCCTCATCCTATCCCTGCACTCCCTGATCAAGAGCCCCTCCCCAGCTTTCTTGGAGCCCCTTTCAGTACTGGGAGGTTGCTCTAAGGTCTCCCCAGAGCCAAGAGAAGACTGAACAACCCCAACTCTCTCGTCCTGCCCTTGTATGGGAGGAGCTCCAGCCTTTGGATCATCTTTGTAGCCCTCCTCTGGACCCGTTCCAACAGTTCCATGTCCTCCTTATGTTGGGGACTCCAGAACTGGACCCAGGGCTCCAGGTGAGGTGTCACGAGAGCAGAGCAGAGGGGCAGAAGCCCCTCCCTCACCCTGCTGGCCGCACTGCAGGATAGGGTTGGCCTTCTTTCTTGTCTTTCTTTTCCCCAGCTTCATGCCATGTGAGAGGGAGGTGTGCAGGTGAGCTTATGTTGTAAAGGTGTTGCACAAAGATGGGTTTTTAGCTAAAATGCACACAGCACAGCAAGCTGAAGCTCTAACCAAAGAAACAGATGGGATAACATCAGCGGGCGCTTTGCCTGCTGGAGAAACAGCACTGTTACTTCAGATTGGAGGTGAAGGTGGTGAAGCCAAGGACAAAGAGTTGGAATACACGGGATCACTTTCTGTAAAGGTTTCTAAAAGGCACTACCTTTAAGTTGTCTGGCCTTGGTAAGTAGGAAGGCTTGAGTGGCTCAAGGAAGTTAGATGGGGGACAAAGGCTTTGCTCTGGGTATCAAATGGGTCTGCTGCTGGTGCCTGGGACAAACTTTTAATCTTTAGAAATAAAACACTTTAATAGTCAGTTTTCAAGTGTTTAATTTTATGAGAAAGCCTTTGGTGACAGCAGGGAGTGTATGGAGTCTGGCTCCCTGCTGTCTCAGCTTATGCTGACTGCTCGTACCAGTCCACAAACCGAAGCAGAGATGGATGTTTGAGCCCAGTAATTAGCAATGATGAGGTATCTGTCAGCAGCAGAAAGAAATGTCTCAAGTTTACGTAAAAGGCTTCTCAATTTGAGGGCAGAGGGAGTTTAGGAAGGAGTTGTGGAGGTTAGTCCCCCACTCTGATCTGTGTGAGCAGGTCCCTGTGGTGCCATGGGCCTTGCTGCGTTTGTTTGTGAGGACCAGGAGCTGAATCCCTTTGAAGCTCTCAGCTACCAAGATGATATCTTCAAGTAGCGTTGGGCCAGTAGGAAATGCCAAACGTGGGCACTCCTGCTGTACAGGAACATTGAGTAGAATGAACATTTGTTGGCTAACACCTATGTGACAAAAGATGGAGAATTTGTATGGCATGTTCTCACCAGCACTGGTGATGCTGTTCTGATCCATGGGCTATTCTGCTCGTCTACCTGAAAGACTCCTGTTCTTTATTAAATGCTCCTCCCAGGGATGGTCTTTCTGTCTTACTGTTTAATGACAGTGATCTATTACTCCTGTACCCTTAAAACACATTGAGTTTGCAGAGCTTGGGAGCAGAGCGTTGTCCCTAACCTGCTGTGGGTGCCACCGTGACGTGTGTAGACTGCCTGGGGAGCAATGGCTTGAGGAGGGGGTCTGTGTGTGTATAAATGGAACATGACAGTTCAGCAGCACTTCTGAATTGGCTGTGAACACCACGCAGTGCTTCGTGTTATGCAGAGAGGAAACCAAACTGACGTGCAGCTGGTAGAAGCTGCTCAGCTCCTGGCTCACGTCTGTGTGGTGTGTGATATTAATTAGTAGAGCCGTTTTGCCTCCACCTGCTCAGTCGTTTCTGAGCTTTTGAAAGAGCAGCCAGCACTCAACCTTACTCTTCCACGCCATGGAGCAAATAGTGGAGTTAGCAGTGTTTTCCTTCCAGCATTTCATAGCACACTGGTCTCCATGAGCAATTGCTTATTGGTGGAGAAAGGAAGTGAAGGTTTGGTTTGGCCCATGTGTAGAAAGCTACCTTGAAGGAGGAAATTCCTGCGGGGGCTCTGACATCTGTTTGGTTTGAACCCTCCTGCACCACTCCAGCCAGGGGGGTGGAGAGCGAGTGTAGCTTCAAATCGAGTCCTTTGTACGAACTTGGAAAATGCTGGATTTATAAAGAAATCTGAGTTGCAGTTCTTTTTGCCTTGACTGCTCCTGGAATTCTCTTCAGAAGAGCGCTCTTAATTCAGACAGCAATAATTAATCCATCCTCTGGAGTGCTCAGAAAGTGAGGCAGGATTTGCAGCTCGTGTAGGTGGGATGTTTCGTGAAGGACAATGATCCTTGTGTCTCTCCTTCCAAACTGCTGCCTTTGCTGTCAGCTAGAGTAGGGTGGAAACTTGGAAGGTCTTCCCTCACTGAAGGCTGAGAAATTGGTAAGGATTTAATCTTTCTTTTAGGGGTTGATATTTAGCCCAAACAGGTACTGATCAGAGACTGATGTCCTGTAGTTGGCCCTGTGGCTTTAGTAAATGCCTTCACCCATTGGTAGTAATCCACACTACCAAAAAACATCACCAGAGGCAGCAATAGTATAGAATGATAGAATCATTAAAGTTGAAAAAGAACTCTTAAGCTCATCCAGTCAACCCAACCCCAACCCAACCCTACCAGCCATGTCCCACAGTGCCACATCTACACGCTTTTTGAACCCCTGCAGGGATGGAGACTCCACCACTGCCCTGGGCAGCTTGTTCCAGTGCTTGACCAATAGAAGTGAGTGTGTCTACAGTCTCAACAGGGATGTGTAGAGACAGAGTGGCTTGCACAGAATTGTTTCCTCAAACTGTGGGTGAAATGGCAATTGGTGCCACTCCTGAGGAGAAATGGTATTTCAACTTTGAGATGGCACGAGGTACGCTGGGCCCTGTGGGAAGCTGGAGCTATACCTGAGAGGTTTCACTTTCCTGTCACCTCCAGGCAGTGGTCAAGCCACTGGTGAAATTGCCATATAACTGCATTTTCTGTTGGAACAGTTCTAGTAATGCTGTGGGTGTAGTTTGGAAGAAGGCATGAGGAGGGGGCACTGGGTGTTCCAAAGATGGGTGACACCAGTGGCTTTCAGCTCCACAAGGCTTGTCCTGTGGGTCAGTTGGTGCTGTGAGGGATGTGTTGGGCAGGTGTACATCTATCTGTAAAGTATCTGCCAAGAAAACTCCCAGACATGGCCCGTTGTTGGATAGGAGGGGATCATCTATGCAGTTAATTTGGGGACAGAGCCACGTAACAACATGTTGTTCCATCAGCAGTGCTGCTCCCTGAGCTCAGTGGCCTTCAGGGACCTGCTGTGTTAGGTACGTGGGACAGTGGAAATGGTGGGAGAATGCTTACTCAAAAACAGGGGAGAAACATTTCAGCTCAGGTGTGGGACAGGAAGGCTGTGATTGATCTTCAAGGCTGAAGAGTCAGCTGTGCAAGTTTGGAATGCTGAGGCAAGGCAAGAGCCTGTGATTACACTCTGGCCTAAACCACTGGAGGACACTTTTGAAATGCATAATTTAGATGCTAATTAGCATTTGCCAAACAGAAACAGATGTTGCACACTCAGAAGGAAGGTGGTTGGGAATGGGCAGTGTTTTCCCTGACCGTCCAGCCCACTGCTGAAGGCTTCCCACGCTCACTAGGGTGAAACAAGCAACGAGATCTGGACGTGCCGTGCTGCCCAGGGTGAGTGAGGAGCCCGTGGCAGGTCTGTGCTCTGGGTTAAGCAGAGAGGCAGCTGGAGCTGTTTCAGTTTTTATTCAGTGGTGACCGAGTAGACAGAACCTTCTACCAGGGGCTTTGATCCAGTTGCTGGTGCTGCACTGAGAGGTGTCATTTGAGGGAGTCCTCTGGAGCTTCACGATAGCAGCCATCAAGAGGACTCTGTAGAAATCAGAATATTTCAAAACTGATATTAAAAAATCTGATAAATATGTTTAATTAAGCATTGTGGAAAATAATTGGATAACTTTTTTCTTTCCTCCCTCCCCCCTCTTTATTGAGCTTCTTTGTTGGCCCCAGAACTCATGTTTGGTTTTCATTTGCTATTCAGCTTTTATTTTCCTGGGCTGCACTTGAATCACACATTTGCAAGGAGAGGAAACAAGCACATTCAAAAGGAGAAAATAAGAGTAGTTTTCAGTTTTTTTTCCCAAATGAATCAAATGCCTTTTCCAAAGCCCATTGAATTCCATGTGAGTTTGTCCCCTGACTTCAATGGGCTTTGGTTTTGGCTTTTAGCTCCCGTGAAAGGTCCTGAACTGTCTGTGCTAGGGTGACAAGGAGTCTTGGATAGACAATTCCCAGAGCTCTTCTCAGCTTCTGGCACAGCCAAGTTGCTAAGGAGACCTGGCCTGGGATGGGCCCCAGAGCTCTCACCCCTTCCGGGGTTATTGTCTCCTCTCCCTGCCAGGGCACTCCAGTGGTGGCAGAGCCACTCTTTCAGTCACAATGGGCCCTACTTGGGTCTCTGGCAACAGCAAATCCTGCCCTACATCTTTCCTCTGCTGGCACGCTCGGCGAGCAGGCTTTCTTCCTGCAGCTCTTCCATCCCTGCACCCTCTGCACTAGGACCAGAGTGGTGGGATCACATCTTCTGGGCTCTGTTGGCTGTGGGACTTGGGGTTTGGCCCCTGTTGCCCACCTCTATGCCAGTGTCTTCGCCTCGTGTTTGCATCGTGACTCTCCTGTCTGTCTTCTCTCTGGTTTTCCTCTGTGTTGGCTGCAGCTGGTCAGCAAAAAAAATTGGAGGAGATAAAGCCAAGAGATGAGATGAGAGAGAGAGAGAGAGAGGTGAGCCTTTTTGTAGGAACCACCTGTCCAAGAGCTTAAATTTCTTAAAGAGCCAATTCTCGGGATGCTTTCTGCGGTGTGCAGGCTCCAGTAGTCATTTCCAGGATAGTTCTTCCAGTCAATTCTCCCTCCCAGGATGGAAGGATGGGCTCCCACCCATCTCCAGGTGTCCTCCAGAGCTGAAAGCTTCCTGGGCAGCTCCTCCCATTGTGCTGTTTTTTCAGAAGCTTGTAATTTTTCAACTTTCCTTAATTCTTTGCAGTTTTCTCTCTTGGAAAAAGCTGTTCTCAAGTTTTAACATTAACGGGCTAAATGGCAGTGTCTTCTGAGCCATTGGGCAGATCCCTTTGCCAGTGGTCTGTTCAGATAATGGGTCTGTTTGTCTGTAGATAAGCGAGGAGAATTGCTCAAATAATCCCTGAGCAGAAATGCCTGAGCCCTGGGCACTTTTATGATGGTGTAAAATTTAGATGCTTGTAGCCTTGAATGTGCTATTCCTCACGTGAGCAATCATTTTCACTCTGCCTTTGGTAGATAAGTGACTCCTGAAGTGGGTGTGATGTTGTGTCTAAATCTAAACTGCAAGTTGGGGAAAGCAAGCTTGTTTCTAGCTCTTAAGGTGGGATCCAGCATTAAGCATGAGACCAGCACCCACCTCGCTACAATCTCCTCTAAAAGTTTTTAAATGCCCATTCCATTTGATTTTAAACATCTGTAACATTTCAGTTGCACCAGGAAGGTCTATTTAAGAAAACAGGGCGGATCTATGAAAAACTGGTAGATCTGTGTGTAGTTCACTAAGTAACTGATATTTATGGTAATAAAATTAGTGCTTACTACTTTTTATGGTCCTTATGGTGTCGTGTTTAGTGTGCTTGAAGACAGCTCATCTCTGGGGTGATTTTCTCTATTGCATTTGCTCCCCACATTTTTGAAACACTGTGTTAGTGGTGAAACACTAAAATTTCAGTGATCAAATCATAAAGATTTATTTCTTGATGTCTTGATTCAATTCAGTAGTAATGAGCAAGGGGAATATTGAAATCACTAGGGCTACAGAGCTATGAGACAACTTTTGTTTGTCTGAATTAACTAGAGATGTGTATGATCATTATAGTTTAGTGATGATCCTGATTATAATTATTAGGTTCTATAAAGCTAATGATAAAGTTAGTTTCACCAGTCTTTAAGATATTTTTAAAAAGGCAAATCTGGCTCTTTTGCTAGGATTAGTAAAACAGAACATGCTGTTTCCATCAAATAGGAGTGTAGTCAGTTGTTTGAATGATTTCTGCTTACAAGTCTACATCTTGTATTTTAAATGTAAAATAGTGATGTGAGATTTATGAATATGGTTTTGACAGTTCCTGTGCTTAAGCAGAGTCCTTGGATGTGTGTGGTTTGCAAAAAAAATCAAAGATAGAGTAGAACCCTGAAATTCCAAGAAATGATGCTGTACAGAATTACACTTGGTCATTTGTAGTTAGTGGAAGTTTCTCCATATTTAGGGTTTTTTCCCCCAATGTGGAGTGTATTTATTGTGGTCCTGGACTCCAGGATTGCCATGAAATGATGCTGGATTTGCATCATGATGGTTACGTTCCTCTGTGCTCTTTGCCTGTCAGGGCATAGGAACCCTCCCTTCTGCTAAGATCAGAGCACTGACAAACAGCAATCACTGCTCCCCATGTCAGGGAGCAGCTAAAGTTTGTCTTCAACACATTTACCCTTAGAAAAGAAATCTAGAAGTGTTTTACCCTTCCATATATATGCACTTTATTTAATTTTTTTAAAGAAATTTAGGACCAAGAATGTAAGAGTTTTGCTTTTGCTTCTTTGCATTGCGTCTTTTTCTTCAGTAGAGGAAAGGTTTGACAGTCATCAATAAGAGATTAAATCATTGGTGTCTATCAGAGTGAACCAAACACTTTTCCTGTGTTGATGCTGGCGTAGTAGGAACATTTCCAGGACGTTTCAGGCCTCATTCTCTGGTTTGTTTAAGGGCAGAGAGTAAGGTCACAAAGGAAATCAAACCCTGATGTGGAGAAATGAAACATGAGGCCTACTGACTTCTAAAACCATTTTAAATAACATTCTCTGAGGTTTCATTTTATACTGAAGGCAGCTGTAATAAGTTTTGGAAGATGGTGTAAGGTTTCTATTAAAGAGAGGGGTTTTGCTTGCTGTTTTCGTACCCAAATGAAGGAGCGAAGGAGAGGGAATCAGAGCTTATTTAGTATAAGGTGAGAAACTAAAACTTCTCTCCAGAAATGTGAAATAGTAATTCATATGTTCTCCTGTAATTTACAGATTAAAAAATATTAAACTGTTCCTAGATCTTTGAAAATGACACACACAGCCATGGAATAATTTCATAACTGCAACTCAACTGCTCTTTTGCCACGAGTGAAATGAGACTGCTGCTTTGTAGGACGCTGCCAGCACAGCCTCGGTGAATAAATTCCCAGTAGATGTTTGCTGCATGCCAAATATATTGGACTGTATAAAAGATCCCATTGTTCCGTGGGCATCATTATTTGCTATTACACTTGCAATGTTTGCTTGTGAAACAGTTTATTGGAAACCAGTGTGTTTAAGAAGGAGTGCTTGATTTGGAATTCAGTCGATTTGACTGGTCCTGGCAAAGCTCTTACAGTGCACAGCCTCGAAAAATAAATATTCAAGTCCACTGGTTTTTACTTATCTTCGAAAGAATTCCTGGAGGCAGAGCAGTGGGTATTTCACTTAATTCCAAGGTTGAAAGTGTATTTAGATCAGTATTAACTTTACTTTCTTATGAAAAGAAATAGGCAGAGTTAATTTTGTGTGAAGAAGAAGGTGGCAAGTTCCCAGCCAGGCTGATGAAATGGCCCCACTTGGAAGGTTTTCTGGGGAGGGTGGCAGCAGTCGTCCTGCTCATTGGATTGAAAAGAGGTCTAGTGACCAGGGCTGTCGTTTCCAGGACTTTCTCTTATGTGATGTGTGAATGAAAAATTTTTATGCTTTCCCCACTTGCCTTGCCTGGCAGAAAAAGGCTGGAGTGGCCCTGGGGGCTGGGGAGCTGGGCTCCTGCTCTCTCCACCCGGCAGAAGATTTTAGCAGCTTGTAAATCAGGCTTAGTGAGGGTGATGGGGAACGGCCTTGCTGTCATAGCTGAGGGCGAGGCTCCTGGAAATGCTTTGCCCAATAGTGCATCCACACAACTGGACTGGGAATGCTGGCTGTAGTGGCTCCCTCGGTACCCAGGTGATACAGGGTGCGCGCTCAGCGCAGTGGTGTAAGCTTGACCAAGAATCATAGAATCAAAGATCTCAAAGATCCCACCCGTCAGCCCAACACCACTGTGCCTGCTAAACCATGTCCTGAAGTGCCATGGTGAAACGGGTTTTTTGGGTGTCTTCAGGGATGGAGCCTCCATCACTTTTCTTGGTGGCCAGTTTCAATGCTTCATCACTCTGTCAGTAAACAATTTTTTCCTAATATCCATCTAAACCTCCCCTGGTGGAGCTTGAGGACATCTCCTCTCATCCAATCACTTGTTAATTGTGAGAAGGGACTGGCACCCACCTCCCCTCAGCCTCTTCTTCTCCAGGCTAAACAGCCCCAGGTCCCTCAGCCACTCTCAGAAGCCCTGGGCTCCAGCCCCTGCCCTAGCTCCGTTCCCTTCTCCAACTGCACTCCAGCCCCTCAATGTCCTTCTTGGAGTGAGGGGCCCAAAACTGAACCCAGGATTCAAGGTGCAGCCTTTTCTCTTGAAAAGAACATTTGATAAATGCTTAAGCAAGCCCAGAGGTTAAAAGTTGTATTTGCTCACATTAAATACACTGCACTTTTCCAAAGAACTCTGCGTTTCCTTGTGTCCTGCTCAGCGTAAGAACAAACTGGTGTTTGTGGTGTGGTGTCTGGGCAAAGCAGAGAGCAGCTGGTTGGTGTGTGCATCCTGCCTGAGCTGTTTCAGTGCTGAGGCTTCTACTGCTCATTTTGAGAAATCCATTAATCAATTTTTTTAAAAATTAATAATATTTCTTCTTATTTCGTGGAGGTTTAGAATGTTTTAAAGCTCAGAGGTACTTATTACAATAGCTTGAACAAGAAAGGAAGCGATTTTATTTAATTCTTGCTGAGCTGAGCTATGAAAAACACTTGAAGTTTTTAAGCTGGGTTCCTCCCTTCCCCCACGTCTCTATTCTTTCTGTTACAAGTGCAGCACTCGAGTCATCTCCTTTGAACTGTACTTTTTGTTATACGTTTTGGCTGCAGTGTTATTTCAGAGGAGTCAGCCAACAGGCTTACAGGGCTTTTTGGCTCGAGTTCACTTACAGTTTTCTTGGCAGCTCTGCTTATTTATGCATCTTTATTTCTCTCTCTCTCTCTCTCTCTCTCTTCTTCTCTCTCCCCTCCCCACCTGAACAGAGCGATCGCCGCACAGGCCCATCCTCCAGGCTGGTCTTCCAGCCAACGCCTCGGCCGTGGTCGGAGGGGACGTGGAGTTCGTCTGCAAAGTCTACAGCGATGCTCAGCCTCACATTCAGTGGATAAAACACGTGGAGAAGAACGGCAGTAAATATGGACCAGATGGGCTGCCGTACCTTCAGGTGTTAAAGGTGAGGCTTTACAGATGCCAGCGACGGTGATGACTCCTTTAAAGCATTGAATTTATTTGATACAAATCCAAGAGTTTTGAGATCTGACCTTCTTTTGAAAATGGAATTGTTTATGTTGCAAATGGAATGATGAGTTAGATAAACATTTGATAGTCATAAACGCTAACTGTGCAACTTGTAGACACTTTTGCTCTTTTTTTTACTTCATGAAGTCCTTTATCTCTGAATGTTTCAGGCATGACTTATTCAGAAAACAATGAAAACCCTCTTAGGGAACATCATTGACATTTATATTACAGTAGAGCGTGTCCAGACATACCCAGGAGAACCTACTCCATGTCTCTCCCATTCCTTCAGCCTCTTTATTTCAAAGTGATGTGGCACCTGCTGCCAAAAGCTTGTTGGCAGGATTGGGTTTTCTGGATGCTGAGCCACAGAGATGTCCCTTTTTCGCCGGCGTATCAGTGCTGTTATTCTGGTCGGCAGGAGTAACCCTGTCCAAGGACACCCCAGAGTTGCCCAGGCTGGGTGGTGTTGCCCAAACGCAGCACGTTGGCCAGCAGGACAGCCAGCTCTGTAACACCTTGTCCCACGCAGCTGGTGTACCAGCCACTGTTTTCCAACTCCTGGCGTCATGCTTTGGAATGAAAAAGCCCAACCGAACCCTAACCCCTCAATGTGTTGACCTGTGTGAAGTGGAAGGCGTGTTCTTATGAGGTGTTGGTGGTGGGACCGTAGACAGATCGGTGTCCGTTTTGGGCAGCAGTGACGTTGTTCTCCTGTGTTATTGGTCTATTCTAGCATTCGGGGATAAATAGTTCCAATGCTGAAGTGCTGACACTGTACAATGTGACAGAGGCGGACGCTGGAGAATATATTTGTAAGGTCTCCAATTATATAGGGGAGGCCAACCAGTCTGCCTGGCTCTCTGTTCTGCCGAGTATACCAGGTAACAATGTTTTTTAAAGCAAGCTGGAAGAGGTGGTGCTTTGGGAGACTGCAGGCAGCTTGTAGGATAACTCTTTGGCCTTGTGGTCTATGTGTAATCCTCCTTTGGTGACGCAACTGGTATTGCACCAGCAGCCATGGAAAAATTCCCACAATACTCCGTGTGTGCCATAAGCACTGGTTTCTGATGTTGGTCTTTGTTCTCTCTTGTGTTTGATGTCTTTGTGTCTGTGTGTTGGTGTCCAGTGTTGTTAATTCTGCATACTTTGTAATTTACTTATAGGGCACTCATTGAATAATGTTATTACTAACTAATTAGTGTATATTTATACATGTACACTTGTGTGTATGTGTGTATATTTATGAACTGTTCACATAAGTACCTGCTGAAGTATGACTCAGGTCAGTTCAGTCACCGATGCCTTCCCACATCACGTACGATGCACGAGGTGGGATGGTTTTCCAGCTGCTGTTAAGTGGTAGTAACCCATCAATAGCAATAAAGGCTGGAAACACAGCAACTACAACTTACACCTAAATTTATGTTAAAATGATCTTGCAAAAATGTGTTTATTCCCTCCTCATGTATTTCAATGTAACATTTTCAATGGAGCAGAGACCAAAAGCAGCAAACAATAACTTATCTAGATCTCCATCACATAAATCTGGACACTGATGCCCTGCTGTGCTGATCTTGGGACAGCTGGAAAGTTCATAGAATCATGGCATGGTTTGAGTTGGAAGGGACCTCAAACCCCATCCAGTTCCACCCCCTGCCATGGGCAGGGACACCTCCCACTGGATCAGGGGGCTCCAAGCCCCATCCAACCTGGCCTTGAACACCTCCAGGGATGGGGCAGCCACCACTGCTCTGGGCAACCTGGGCCAGGGCCTCCCCACCCTCATGGCAAAACATTTTTTCCTAAGATCTCATCTCAGGGCTAAGATTCACTTGGATAATTGCTGATACACTATTGGGTTTGGAGCGTGATGACTTGTCAAGCCCCAGATATATCAAGTCTGAAAGGAGACCAGAAAAAACCCTTCCAGGTTATTATTTTTTTAACTCTCTTAGGTTTAGAAAAATACGTTTTATTTCCATCTCCTGTTCTTTGAACCTTATGGGTCCATTTTTTCTCTGCATCTCTGAGAACCACAACTGATCTCTTTTGAACAAGACCTGAGCTTCCTTCCCCTCTCTGCACTGTTCTTCTTAGCAATCTTAGTATTCCCAGACTTCAGATTAAACTGAGATTGGGCAACACCGCACAGTGAACAGTATTGAACTGTAGAGCAGTTGCAAAGGACCATTCGCTGCTTAAAATAGCTACAAAGTTGTGTCCTTTGGAGCAGAATTTTCCCTTTTTTAACTCTTTCAGGGAATATTTTTATAGTAAATTCATTCCTCTGAACCAGGCAGCTGCACCTGAAGGATGCTGCATTCTGTCCTACTTTGTTTTCTCTTTGTTTTTCTCTCAACTTTCTTGTTTTAAAAACAACAAAAAAAAGAAAAAACCTAAAACCTTGTGGGTTAATTTTTCCATGTCATTTGATTGCATGCATGTTTAGGTGGTGAGTTTAGGTCTGGTGAAGGGTGTCGATTACTTTCTGAGGTGAGCTGGGCCCTGTTGGTAAACGCCTTTCGGATGAGGGATTGTGGATGGGGAAGGAGCTTTGCATCTCTCCGCCTCTGCCTTTACAAAGAGCAAAGCCCAGTGGCTCCATCTCCCTATCCACAAGATTTCTCTCAATGTCTAGCTTTTTCTCTTGCTTCCCTCTTTTGTTTTTTTGTAGGCTGCCGGTGTTAACACCACGGACAAAGAAATTGAGGTTCTCTATATACGGAATGTAACTTTTGAGGATGCTGGGGAGTATACATGCTTGGCGGGTAATTCTATTGGGATATCCTTTCACACTGCATGGTTGACAGTTCTGCCAGGTATACACTGCTCTCTTTCCTTGGTTTTTCCTCTTTTGTGTTTTTCCCCTTGTCGATCGCTGCAGAATTAGCACGACTTCTGTCCCAGAAAAGGGCCTTTACAATGATTTTGTCTCAAGCTAACGAATTAACTTATTTGCAACTCCCAAAAACTTAACAACAGCAACAAAAGGCAGGTGGGGGGGGCGATTGCACTCGGCTGAAATATTTTTACAGCTGGTAAATGTTCCTCAGAAATGCTAAGGAGCTGCATTTCCTTAGCACTTCAGTGAGATAGCTGAAAATCAGCACATTAATCATTGTAAAGTTTTCCAAGAGGAGGAAATTCAAAGTTTCTTATGAAGCTTTGGGACTAATTTGGCCACAATCACATTCTGGTTCATCAGAGTACCTGAGTTAATCAGCGTGCTTATATTCACTTTTACCTATCATCCAAAACTTTAATGCCAATTCTCATTTCAATGCCAAAGGCTTGTGAACAGAAGCAGTGCTTTCCATATCTTGGGGAATCGGCTCCGTGCATCTTTAAACATTGCATGCTCTGAGAAAAGTAGTCATTTGCTTTTACTGCAAAGCATGTCTTGCTGTGCTGGGGTTGATGGTGTTTCTGTCCTTAAAAGAAACAAACATCAATGTGCTTTTATTGCCTGAAAATTGTTCTCAGCTGTTAGAAGATGTAACTGTAGCTGGTTTTGATGCTAGTCAAATTTTCTCGTTTATAACTGTTGGCAGCAGCCTTAGGAGTTCCTTGGGAAAAACAGGAACCACCTGAGGTTTGCTGGGTCATCTTGTGCTTATTATTAATTGTTAATCCTGAGTCAAAGGTGCCAAACCTGCATGCGCGTATTGCTGAAGTTCGTAGTGTGGGAGTGAAGTGTTGCCACTCTCTGCTGATAATTTCTTAGCCTGTATTAAAATATATTGAACAAGGCAATTTTATTACATCTCACTCTTCTGTGAACACGAAGCCTGCGTGGTCTGGCACCAAGCAGGCAGAACAGTGCTTGTGGAGAGCTCGCTTCTGCTAGCAGTGTTTGCATTTCACAAGTGCTTCAACAGCCCCCTTTTTTAACCAATTTTCTTGAATGAAATATTTTTTTATAAGCCTAGAATGAGGCACAAGAAAATTTTCAGCTTGAACGTGCATTGCTTGTGGAGTGACTGCTGATTGCTGTGGAATGCTGTTTATCCGGGGGCTTGGATCCCAGATAAGGGATTAGGGACAGTGTTTGCACATGGAACTGTCTCGGAGATAACTTCAAAATGGTTTCAATCAGAGCAACAGCTCTGTAGAACCACTCCCCCCAAAATCTAATCTCGTAGGCCGGTAACCTCTGATAGGAGGGCACTGGAAATATGCAGTCCTCACAAAAGAGCACTGGTTAATTAAGGCATTGCTCGCAATTCAGCTTTCACTGGCGTTCTGCTTTTTAATCCAGTAATTCAGAGGACCTCAAGGGAGTTTGGCACCGGCGGGCGCTGCAGCCAGTTCAGCGGCTGGGCTGCCAGGTCCTTGAAACACTCTTGAAATCCCTAACCTGAATTTAGAAACGTGATGAGGGACCGATTCCTCCTGCCTTTCCTCTGGATTTTCAGATCCCAGGGAAAATTTTGGATCAACAGGCAATGCAGACTCAAGCTCAAATGTCTACTTGTGTATTTAGCCACTTTTCTTTTAGGCTGGCCAATTCAATGTCTTGTCTTTAATTGTATCTTTAATGTGGTTAATAAGAATTAGAGTGTTCTAAAGTTTGGCTTGAGCAACAAAATGAACCTCAGCCTGGTTTTGAACACTTCAGTTTTTTATTTTCCCCTAAAATTATGCTTGGATATCCAATATATCAATATATGCAGATCTGCTGATCTGGGCAGCCGATGTATATGTCTGTGTACGTGTGCATACGTGCACAAGCTCACACTCGGTGGCAAACTGAGAAGCCGAAGCAATGATCCAGAAAGAGGAATTCCTCTCAGATTCCAAGATGACCTGAACGTTTGCAGTATTCTTTATGTCACTGCAAGAACTGCTGGTGTTTTACCGCATCATCTCATTCCAAGCACTGTTACTGAGCTGTGCGCGTGCCGTGTGCTAACTCTGTGATGTGATTGTTCCCTCCTAACAACTGCCAATCCAGCTCCCGAGAAGGAAAAAGAGTACCCGACATCTCCTGACTATGTGGAAATAGCAATTTACTGCCTAGGGGTCTTCTTCATCACCTGCATGGTGGTCATGGTCATCCTGTGCCGCATGAAGAACACCACCAAGAAGCCCGACTTCAGCAGCCAACCCGCTGTCCACAAGCTGACAAAGCGAATCCCTCTGCGCAGACAGGTAACAGAAAGTAGATAAAGAGTTTAAAGACCTTTTACCAACCAACCAAGCCAGCACATCCTTCCCGTGAAATGCTTTGGAATAAGCATTAAATCAGGTTGTGGTGGTGGTACCTTGGGAGACCAGTGTGGGCAGGAGTTCCGTCTTAACGCAGCAATGTGTGCCTCGAGTCAAGGAAATCAAGGCAGGGCTGTTAGAGGGGAAATGTGAAAAATGGAATATGTTCTCTATTAGCAATCTATAAATGGAAATAAAAAATGCATTGAAAGTATTTTGGGGCCTGATCCCACAGCTCATTAAAGGCAGTGGAAAAAATTTTACTGACTTAATGGACTTCGGAACGGAATCCTATTTAATTGTGTATTTATGATGTTTCTAAGGTGACTGTTATTGCAGTAACCAGGTACCAGATAGAGAGGTGTTTACTGGGAAGAATTTTGAATACTGAAGGGAGGGAATTTCGTAGTTGAGCAGCCAGAAACCACTCCAAAATAGAAAAAAGGATGGTAATAAAGTAAAAATAGGGGGGATATTACATCAGATCCCAGTTTAATTAAGATGCTGGTGCTTTTCAGTGAGGAGCAAAAGCAAAAGTCAGATTTCAAATGCACACAAGTGCATTTGGACGTTATTAAGTTTTTTCTAAATCCTTTTTTTCCAGAGTTTCTGAATCTCCTTGTTTAGGAATAGGACAGAGCCATCCCTCTGCTAATGCGTTAGCCATCTCCCCCTAAAGTGCAGTATTGTACAAAGTCTTTTAGTGGGGGACAGGAACTTTATCTGACTGAAAAATACTCTGTTTTATAAGCAAAAATGTTAATTCTTATTTTGTCTGACTCGGCTAGCAGGTTTTTTTTGTTGTAATTTTATGATTTTATTCGTTTGCTTGAGCATCTCAGGAAGTAAAGGGACTTTTGCTTCTGAGTAAACCGAGTATCAGAAAGAGTGATGAGCAGCCCTCCATTCAATCTCTGTGGCTAAAATTCTGTATAACTTCTGGTCAAAGAAGGCTTTTCAAACATTGTATATTTAACCAGAGAGAGAGACATATCAGCTGCTTAGATAAAATACACTTATTAGGTTTCTGCCTAAATATAGAAGCATCATAATGACTCAGAGGTAAGTTGATGGCATAAAAAATGCCTCGGGTTTGGTGTGACTTCAGTAGAGTCAGTTGGAAATGGCCCCTTGGAGGGAGAGTGCTATTTCATTGCGTGTGACAGCAGTGCCAACCACTGCCCTCAGCTCAGTTATTTATCATTCAGTGATGCAATATGGACCTGTTCCAGAGTTATTGTTTGCAGAGAGGAAAAAAGCTCTGTCTTGTGATGTGCTTGTCAGACTGGGTTTTATCGGTTCATTTTGGCTTCTATAGATTTTCTTACAAAGAACAATGTTTTGCTTTTTAAAGTGGGAATAATATTTTGAAAACCAGTGTGTGTTTGAAAATGCAAATTCTGTTTGAATCCCTGAGCATAAATTCCACTACGTTCAATTATCCCGAGTGCTTGTTTGTTAACAGGAGGTTCTCATTGAAGGGCTCTCTGCTGTTATTTCTCCACAGGGGAAAATACAACTACTAGAAGTGTTAAATGATGTTTTAATGATTTCACTGATCACTTCACCTATTCTTTGTATTGGTTGGAGAGGCAGGATGAGATGAGCAATCCCTGAAAACTTGGTGCAGGTTCCTTAAATTCTCAGTTAACGCCTTGGCTGCAGCTGTTTTGTTTCTGCGTCTGTTACGGCTGGTTATGGGTTTCAGAATTCTTGTCACAAATTAAGAACTGAAAAATAATGCAGGATGTGTTTTCTTTAATCAGTGTGTGTTTCATTTAATCAGTGTTTGTTTCTGGATTATTCAGCTCAATTTGGTTTGCTATGCTGTCAGGCTTTTGTTTCAGTTAATTTTTACGTATGTAAGGCCTGGCAGGGTTTTGTCACTGCACCTCTATTTATCTGTTGGTCACAGAAGGTTCTCATTTGCCTTTTTGCTGCACAGAAGAGGAACAGAGAAAGCAGCTGAGTTGTTGGGAGGATGGGAGAGAGCAAGCAGGGCGATGCTCCTGGCAGGTAGACTGTGAGCCAGACAGAAGTCTGGAGCTGGGTGATGGGATTTGTTGGAATTCCAGAGAAATGAGGCCATAGATGGAGGAATTCTTGATCTTGTTTTCAAAGCGCTCTGCTGCTGGGTCAGGCTCCCTGAGGATCTGGGTATGAAAATAATCCTGGTGGACCAAGAGGCATTGGTAGGACTGTGATGCCGTCTTGTCTAAGTGGGATAAGAGTCTTGCTGAGTAACAACATATGGTTTGGGTTGCAGGCCTGGATTCTCGTGTGCTCTTTAGTCTGAGCTCCCACAGGAGATTATCATTCCCCACACGCAGGAGGGTGTTCTCCTGCCAAACTGTGGGTCTTTTAACATTCGTAGGAAGGGTCATGATGAAGCTGGGAGTTATCAGTTCCCTCCCCCGACTACTGTCTGAGACTGGGTTTTCAAAACAGAAAGAGGTCACGGGGCAGCCCAACAAGCAGCTCCTCTTCTTTATATAAAAGCAGAGAGGGGCAGTGCTCTGTTGGTATTTATTAGCCATGTTCTGCAGACAGGGAAAGGCAGAAGCTTTTGTAGGACTGAGCACCACGAGCTGATTTGCAGTGTAGGCTTTAGGTGACAGGTTCACCCAACCAGAAGGTGAAGAGTAGCCTTCAGTAGGATATAGATCTGGTTTGGAGAGCTTACTTTTCATTTAACAAATAAACTATAATTGAAACAGACAAAAAGGCAGTCCCATCTCTTGTGCCTTGCCCAGTCAAGGTCAAATCCAAGTGTTTGTCATCACTAGAGCATTTTGGCAGGGCTATCACAGTTAATCTGTTGAATTTGGACCCCCCTCAAGTTGGTGTAAATACTTGTATTAAATAGGGAGAAATAGAGGAAAGCTGGGATGGGGCTCTTGATCAGGAAGTGCAGGGATAGGACAAGGGGGAATGCTTTTCATCTGAAAGAGCGGAGATTGAGATGACATCTTAGGGAGAAATGTTTTGCTGTGAGGGTGGGGAGGCCCTGGCCCAGGTTGCCCAGAGCAGTGGTGGCTGCCCCATCCCTGGAGGTGTTGAAGGCCAGGTTGGATGGGGCTTTGAGCCCCCTGATCCAGTGGGAGTTGTCTCCGCCCATGGCAGGGGATTGGGACTGGGTGGGCTTTGAGGTCCCTTCCAACCCAAGCCATTCTGTGATTCCATGATGACTGATTTCTTATGCTTAGTATTTTAAATACATTCCCGTTAATTTATATCTACTGTCGTCGTTGAGTCTAATCCTTCATAAAGATATAATGAATGCCTTTGTGATGAACAAAGGCTGATTGGTTTAAAGTAAGGCTTACACTTACCCAGCAAAATAGCTGATTCAAAATGATGGTGGCAGCTAGAACTCGAAAAAAAGAAAAGTAATCTGGAAGAAGTAAATAGTATAGTGTTTCAAGTAGTATTGAGCTGTAAAAATATAAAATCATATACTCATTAAGGTTGGAAAGACCTCTCAGCTCATCCAGTCCAACTGTCAGCCCAGCCCCACCCTGCCTACTAAACCATATCCTGAATTGCCACGTCCACACGTTTTTTTGAGTCCTTCCAGGGATGGAGGCTCCACCACTGCCCTGGGCAGCCTCTGCCAGGGCTTCAACACTCTTTCATAAAACAAATTTTTCCTTTTATCCAGTCTAAACCTCCCTTGGCGAGGAATAAAATTCCATTTTAAGGAATGGACTCTGAAATATAATGAAAGGATTAATACCCAACTGTCAGTAGGATATTTGCAAGGAACTTACCTTTATATCTATTTTAGTTTCTTGCTTTGTCCTTGGGTTTCTCTTTATGGGTAACACCGACTTGCCTAGCAATAGCTGTTTGTTGTTTTGTTGTTGTGTTTCACGAGGAGCTTTTTTTTATGAAGAGGCAGTGTGTGTGTTAAATGCCAATATTTATCATTAGGAGTCCTCAGTTCCATGGAGTGCATTTAACCTCGTGTTTTCCTCGATCCAGTCACTCAGATGGGCTGTTGCTACCAACAGCTAATAGCATTAATTATGAATTCTATTTATAAACATATATGCATATGACTTCAAATTAACTTTTCATTGCAGGGCCTTCAAACAGACTGACAGTTATAGGAAATCTCTGCGTGGCTGCTAAACTCACACAGCGTGAGTGCCAGGACTGACAGATCTAGGCTTCAGGACATGGTATAAATCATCAGCAGAGGAAAACACCCTTCATAATCAATTACAGACAATTACACACTGCTCTGCAGCTGATTTTGCCACATGGTGTTTAAAGATTCCAGCAAAGATTTGTTTGTTTTAAATGCTCCACTGCTTAGAAATGCTTGTAAAGCATTATCTCAGAGCTGATTCAGTACAGCACGTTGTCCAAAGGAAAAATCTGCTGTTTAAATGGGGACATCATCCTGCACTGGTGCGTGAGGTTTGGACATAGTGTGCTTTTCTGCTGTTGAAGTGCAGATATGGAGCTGAAGATTTGTTTGAGGTTGGTGCTTTTCTTGGTTCTGGCATCCTAAAAGCAGAAAGGAAGCACACAAATAATAGTTTGTGCTGGAGTTCTACCTTCCTGCTGAGGTTAACGTATACCACGATGGCCCTTTCAGTGTTCTGCTCAAGTCATGCTGAGTTCTGCCTTCCTTGTTTTAATTAAGCATAAAATCATAGAATCATTGAGGTTGGAAAACACCTCTCAGCTCATCCAGTCCAACCATCAGCCCAACCCCACGGTGCCTGCTGAACCATGTCTCCAGATGCCACAGCCACAGACTTTTTGAACCCCTCCAGGGATGGAGACTCCCTCACTGCCCTGGGCAGCCTCTGCCAGGGCTTCCCCAATAATATCCAATAATATCCAATCTAACCCTCCCTTTCCTTGGTGTAGTGTCATCAACACACTGAGTAGATGTTGGAGATGTCTGATTCACCTACATCAGGTACCCTTCCTTGCTTCTGTGCCCAGGCTCTGCTGGTTTCCTCTGTCTCTGAGGAGCACACACTGGTGAGCTGGGTGATTGGCCAAGCTCCTTGCATTTTGACTGGATGTTTGGCTGCTGTTTCTGGGCACCTGGTAGACACAGAGGTGGCCCTGGAGTCTGTAGATTGGCTGTGCACATTACAAGCTCACTGCAAAAGCTCAGTGTGTTGTGCCTGTGTCCTACACCCCGAGGCCGTGCATAGAGCACGAAGAGCCTCCACCTACACGAAAGCAACTCCACGCTCAAACCAGAGTGTCACTGGTTTTTGAACCTGCACAGGAAGGGGCCGGGGGGCAGCTCTGCAAGTAGCAAGCTGGAAAAAGGCTTTCTGTGTGCTATTACTTAAGTGTAACCCATTGAGATTAATGTTGGCCTTGGAGTAGGTAGGGTTTTCCTCATTGTTTTATGGTGCACTTTAAGGCAATGAAAAAAGATGCTTAAGGGATGAGTTCAAAGGTTGATCCTTGACTATTGCAGAAAAGGAGAAAGGCCATTTGGAAACAGAAGTTCTCCTCCAACCACAGGCCAGCCTGGGTTGGCTTCATCTTTTCTGGAGCAGGTTTTTATAGCCCTTGAGCTCCTGTAACTCCTTGTACTACTCCAGTTAATCAATCAGAAGAATATTCCCTGGGAGTACAGAACATTTTTCTTCTCCCAGACACTGAGTGGTTCCTCTGGTTTTCTCATCATTCCTCTCCACATTAATGCACTTTGTTACCTACAGCATCTCTGGCCAATCATCCAGTTATTGTGTGAAGTAAACACATGCAGTGGTGTTAAAAGGGAAACTGGCAAACCCTTTCATCTGGTTTATTTTCTATACATTATTGCTGTTTAAACTCTGTGTTTGAAATGTATCACCAGAGTGTTTCAGTTTATTGCAAGTTGATGTTTACAGGTTTTAAGCATGTTAAGACTGCTGAATTGCCAGTGAAAAGATGAAACTCTGGCAGAGATCTGAGCAGTGTCTAAAGCAAATATTGTATTCATGGAAACAAAGGCTCCAGATCATTTTGGGCCATTTCTAATACATAAGGAATTTAATGTAGAATTTGCAGCTTCACTTCCGTGCCTTCCTGATGTCCCCTGGCATCAATGGCTGTAATGACAAAGGAAGGTGAGCAGGTAAAGGCAGTATTAATAAATAAATCAGGACCTGCATAAAGATTTTGGTAGAGTGGCTGGTGGGTGGATTTTTGAAATATGAAATAAGTGGTTGTCATGTATTAGGAGTAGGTTTGCAGTGGGAGATGCTTGAAAAGGGAAACCAGAAATGAGAGACATGAACTTCAGGGGAGATTGTGGGGGACAGAGGAGCTGCTGCATTGTTCGTGGAGATTTGCACATTTCTTTGTACTGAGCGGTTCATTTCACGAAGCAGCATTTTTAAACTGGTGAAATAATGAAAATGAGCAAGGAATAATTAACAGCCTAATTCCAGCCCGTGTTCTCGTGCTCACCTGCCATGCAGCTCTGAGCCAGCTGCTCAGCTCCAGCAGGTGTGTTCCCCTCTAGGCTGGGCATGGCAGCATCTCGCTCGAAGGACCCTCTTCAGCCTTCACTTACTGGTTTATTTTGAGCCAGGTAGTCTGCCTTAATAGGAATTTGCTGTTTGCATCCCAAGTGGTCCCTGTATTTATTAGCCTAAAGGGATGTGCCAGGTATTTATATTTGCTGAAAGCAGATATTAACATTAAAGATGGTTGGATGGACAGGGGAGAAATGAGCCCACCCCTCTTATTTGAACAGCAGCCTTATTTGTGCAGTTATACTCTCTTGTTCATAGAGACCACATCTCGCATGCAGAAGCTTCTGATATCAAGAAAGCTCTGTCAGCCAGCTGCAAACTGATGACCAAGGTTAATTTTTTGACAGCAGTCCTCAACACTTTCTTCCTTATGAAACCTCTTTCCAGTCTTCATCTCTGGTCTTAGAAAAAGGTGTCAAGAACGAGATGGGCTTGATTTGACCTACAAGACCTGTCAACCAAAACCGGTTGTCAGAGTCATGATGAGAAATTTGTTTGAGAGCCGTAGCCTTGTCTTGTCCAAACACCTTGTGTAAGAGCGTGGTTGCAAAACCTTCCAGCCCCATTCTGAGGAGCTCAGGTAATTCCATGGGCTGGGACACCTTAATTGTTAATTGGACTTGAAAGAAGGGAACACTGAGTTGTGCTTATCAGGTGACACAAGGACAAGAGGATTTTGTGTTCATATCTCTGGTTTGCACTCTAATGCTATTAGGATCTGTTTGCTTATAATTGCTTTTCCTTTACCCAGTTATAAGACCTCTGGAACAAAATTGTAGCCTGGTGGCACTTTAGGTAAGCAAACCTGGTGTCAAAGTTGACTCCAGGTGACGAGGACGAAGGTCAAGTGGTGGTGGTTATTCTGATGCTCTAGGCCTCCAGCTTGGGCAGGGTCCTGGCCAAGAAGCACCTCCTGCTGCCCGATGTGAGGATAGGTACCAGCCATGACGCTGTGAACCTTCAGCCTGCCCTGGCCACCTTGTCAAGGCCTGAAGAGAGGAGGATTCACGCTTCAAGGAGGGGACAGAGTGGCGATACAAGCATTTTTGCTTTGTGTTCATATTCACTTGAAGCTCGGAGGTCAGCAGACAGCAGGCTGCTGCTTGCAGGTTTGAAGAAGGGGGAGCTTGTGGAAGAAAACCCCATTCCCACCAGAATGAGTTTTGCTATGTGGATGGGAATAGCTGCCTTCTCCTTCAAAGCAGTTATCATAAAGTACCTTTGATGTTCTAAGGAAGCCGTGGTGGTGTTGAAGCTGATGAGAAATTGTACTCCAAAGTGAATTACATTTCAAAGCATTGGACCTTGTAAATTATTCTTATGAGCTCTTCTCCTCATTTCCTGCAGAATCTTTGATTAAGAATCCAGTTAACTGAGAGCCTGAGTATCCCCCAATTAAGGGGATAGCTTTTTGATGCTTGAAGTATTGAATGCTTAGAAAATATGTGAGAGAATATGGCATTTCCTAACTCCAGTAATATGTGTTTGATCTTGATCATGAAAAATGTGAGCCTTTGCAGAAATGCCATTTTTCAATTAAAACTTGAAAATCTCAATTTAATAGCAACACAAAAAATAATAAATTATTTGCTGATTTGGGAAAAGAAGTGGTGACACAGACATCTAGAAGTGAGTGGCAGAAGAAAGCTTACTCGGTAACCTTTGCTCACAGTGTGAGCTGCCCACTTAGGTACCTGAGGGTGGGGACATAAATAGTCTTAATTAATGAAAAAAAAAGAGAATTTGATAAAGAAAGAGAGGAAAAATTTATCTTCTGAGTGAATGTATTTAAAGTTTACATGGAGTCTGACCTATGGGACTGAGTTACAGCCTTGGCAGTATTGTGCTTGGCAAGGGAGGGTGGAAGTGTGAGGACATAGAAACACGACTGGGTTCGGCCACTTTCTCGTACCACTGCTCTGAGCTGGCTTGGTTATCAGGTGCTGCTGGTTTTCAGGTACTGGGTTGAGATTACATCTCCTTTTCTTTTCCTTCTTGCATCTTGCATTGCAACCACAGGTGTCTGCAGACTCGAGCTCCTCCATGAACTCCAACACGCCGCTGGTGAGGATCACGACTCGCCTCTCCTCCACTGCTGATGCCCCCATGCTGGCAGGAGTCTCAGAATATGAATTGCCAGAAGACCCCAAATGGGAGTTTCCAAGAGATAAGTACGTAGCCTTTTTCCCTTAACACTGCCTGTGCACATCTGGAAAACGCAGAGCAGGATGGGAGGAAGCAGCTTCCGTGACGTCTCCCAGGGTTTCTTGAGTGAAAAAAAAATCTCATTTAGAATCATAGAATAGTTTGGGTTGGGAGGAACCATCAAGGTCATCCTATCCAACCCTGCTGCAGTAAACAGGGAGATCTTCAACTTGATCAGGTTGCTCACAGGCCTGTCCATCCTGACCTTGAACGTTTCCAGGGATGGGGCATCAACCACCTCTCTGGGCACCCTGTGACAATGTTTCGTCACCTTCAGTTTAGAAAGTTTCATCCTAATCTCTAGTCTAGACCTCTGCTCTTTTAATTTAAAATCCTTGCCTCTTGTCCTATTGCTACAGGCCCTGCTAAAAGGCTTTTCCCCATCTTTTTTATTGGCCCTCTTTAAGTATTGAAAGGCTGCAATAAGGTCTCCTCGGGGTCTTTCTTCTTCAGGCTGAACAACCTCACCTCTCAGCCTCTCTTCAAAGAGGAGGTGTTTCAGGCCTTTGATCATTTTTGTGGCCTCCTCTGAACTTCCAGTACTGGATGGGGCTCTTGATCAGAAATTGCAGGAATAGGATGAGGCAGGATGGTTTCTAGCTGAAAGAGGGGAAATTGAGATGAGATCTTGGGAAGAAATGTTTTCCTGTGAGGATGTGGCTGCCCCATCCCTGGAGGTGTTCAAGGCCAGGCTGGATGGGGCTTTGAACCCCCTGATCCAGTGGGAGGTGTCCCTGCCCATGGCAGGTGGTGGGACTGGATGGGCTTTGAGGTCCCTTCTGACCAAATCTGTTCTATGATTCTGTGATGTAATTAAAGCTGTAACCATATTTCTTAATATAAAATAAAGACATGTAAAAGACAGAATATTAATACAGGTAGGACCATGATTATATATTAAATGTAGTACTAAGGTTAAGAGGCCTTGACGTGGCATTGAGAATTAACACCTTTTATCATGAGCAGTTCTCTTTGAAAGTTCAGGGCTGTAACTTTTGGGTGGAAGAGCTGTAATTTTGAACCTTCTGACAACAGTTCTGGAAATTATTTTAACGATGTAGCTGAAACCTGGTGCAAAATGCTGTAATTGCCACCTGCAGTGTTGGAGTCAACAGTGGGGGCTGTATGTGTGCTCCTGTCAGCCCGTGCCCTGCGGGAATACACTAAATGCGGAAAATTTTAGAGCGCTAAACATTTAAACCCAGCATTCAGCACAAATGGAAGTGGAGTGGATTTGCAATGAAAGGAGGCTATTTAGAGGCAGTTTATTAGGTTGGGGGGCAGGAGGCACACAATGAGGGGTTTGTTACTTTAGTCCAAGCAGGGCAATAGCACATAAATTAACCAGTTTCCAGTGCAAATGTTTGTGCTTTACCGAAATCCTGAGTTCAGTTTTAGTTCTGGAGAAAATGCGCGATGACCTCAGCGTGGCACGTGCTGCCCTTCAGCCTTTGCACCTTCCTAAACTCATGTTTGCTATAGAAACCAGTCCAAAACAGCTTGAGGAATTCCCAAATGCTGTCTTTGCCTCAGTGAGAAGGAGTCAGTGTGCTGCCCTTGGGAGGTGCCATCTCTCGCTTCTGTCTTTTGCCTGAGCAGATAAGAGGGGTTTTCAAACCACTCAGCCCTGGTCCAGCACTCTGCTCTCGATGGTCTGACCACCTCTCCCTGGATTTCATGGCAGGAAGACAGAAGTTCATGCCGTTAAGAACAAATCCCTGTGTGTATCTTACCTTTGAATCCTGCTTTTGACCATGGAAAGCCAAGACCATAGGAACTCTGTTAGGAAGATGCTTATCTGAATCTCGCCCCCCTACTGGATGACGTTTGCAGCATCAAACCCACCAAGCACCCTCCCTGCTGGCACTGCTTGGCATTGTTGGGTGATACTGTCTGTGAGTAAAGGAGCCTGAATCTGCCCTTTAAGCACTCGGGCTGGAACCAAAAAGATTTTGCCCAGAGGCTTTGAACGTTCTCTTTTATTTTATCTTTTTATTCTCATGAAGTTAAGATCGATGTCTTTGTGTCCAGCCAAGCAGCTTTTGCAACCAGGTGTATGTGGCCCATAAGATGCATTTTCCATAGCCCAGTTAATAACTGTTCTTTTTTTAAAAAGACTGTTTAAAAAAGCCCAGTTAATGACTGTTCTTTTCTTACGTTGGTAGCGTGATTTTAACAGTTTTAGTTTCTCCCCATCTCTCCTTCCTGCTCTCTCAGCAGAGCCCGGGGCTGCAGATGGGAGGTCTTCTGTTACCCCCATCCCTGACATTTGTGGCAGCAAAGAGCCTGCAGCCAAGAAACGGCCTCTGTGCTGGACCCAGCTGTGGGTACAGAAAGCGTCCCGTCTCGCCCCTGAAAGGATCAAAGCGCTGGGGGAATGCGTGAGGATGTCAGAGGAGCAATCTTGCTGTGGTGGAGAAGGCAGCTCGTAGGGGGCTGCTCGGCTCTGCCAAGTGCTCTGTGTTGTGGAGGTGCTGCCTTTGTGCTCTGGGCAGGGAGAGCATCGCCTCTGTGTGAGCTGAGCCAGCGGTGGCCGTGGCAGCTCCTGTGAGAGCATCACAGGCCCTTCACCCAGCAGGAACCCCTCCCCTGCACACTTGTCACTGGGCTGTTTTCCCTTCCCCTTCTCGTGCCTTCGTCCTCCCTCTGTTCTCCCACAAGACAAGGACTGTCTGGCCACCTCATCAGCCACACGACAGCGAAGCAGGGGTGATAATTGCCCACAGCTGCACCCAGACACGGTGTCTACTGAGCTGCTGTCTCTGCCCTGTCTGATCCCTTCAGTGCAAGAGTTCATTAGGCAAATGCTCATGGCCCACATCTCCAAACAGAAAGTGAGAATGTGAGTTTTGAGCTCAAGAGCATGTTTGGTTTTCTTTTGTTTGCACTGTGCTGTTATATCACAGGAGTTAATAACATTTAAAACATCCCCCTGCTCTCAGTCCCCCCCTTTACCACACAAATCATCAGCTGCCCAAAAGCACCACGAGGCAAAGAAACTTTGCTTTCGTCTCCTTGCAGTCAATGTGAAAAAGAAGACGAGCAGCCGTGTTACAATGAGAGAAGCTTTTGTGTTGCTGGGCTGCTGCTGAATTGCAGCCATGGGCTGATGCTTTCTGAAAGCTCTGCCCCTGCACGCTGTGTCTTGCCACTGGCCATCGAGCACGACCTCTTCTTACAAGGAGAGTGAGAGCTTGCAAGCTGGGTTTAGCAACTGATCTGCCTGTATGAGATCCCTAAGCAAACAGAGACTCGTAGAGTCTCTTGTTTGGAAAAGACTTTGGAGATCATGGAGTCCAACCGTACCTGTCCACTACTGAACCATCCCTGAGCATCTCATCCACCTGTCTGTTATTCACCTCCTGGGACAGTGACTCCAGCACCTCCCTGGGGAGATGTTCCAGTGCCTGACAGCTCTTTCAGTGAAGAAATTTTTCCTGATGTCTGAACATGTCCTGGTGCAACTTGAGGCCATTTCCTCTCATCCTATCTCTTGTTATTTAGGAGAAAAAAAATGGCACCCACTCTCCTTTCAGGCAGTTGTAGGACAGTGATGAGGTCTCTCCTCAGCCTCCTCTTCTCTAGACTAACAACCCCAGGTCCCTCTACCACTCCCAGAACCCCTGTTCTCCAGCCCCTTTCCCAGCTCCATTCCCTTCTCTGGATACGCTCCAACCCCTCAATGTTCTTCTTGTAGTGAGGGGCCCAAACTGACCCCAGTACTCGAGGTGTGGCCTCACCAGTGCCCAGTCCAGGGGCACAATCCCTGCCCTGCTCCTGCTGCCCACGCTGTGTCTGTTCCAGGCCATACTGCAGTGGGCATGAAAGCAGATGCGCCCCCGGCGTCTCATTAGTTCCATCTGATAAACTCTTCACACCACAGGAAGTTGTTGAAAGCTTTTTTATATTTAGCCCTGGAATTCTGCTGGGTGCATCCCTTCAGCAGATGCTGTGTGTTAATCTCCTGTTCCCACCTCCAGGCTGACGCTGGGCAAACCCCTGGGAGAAGGTTGCTTTGGGCAAGTTGTCATGGCTGAAGCAGTGGGGATTGACAAAGACCGGCCAAAAGAAGCAGTGACTGTGGCGGTGAAGATGTTGAAAGGTAAGAAAATCGGGCGATCGGGGAGCAGAATGGGCGATGTGGCAGTTCCCATCTACAAAAAGTTTCTTCTGTGGCATCTGAACTCTGTCATCGTGGGGGGGGTCAAAGAGCACATAGCTGACCTCAGCCTTCGGCGGTCTGGGGTGTAAATCTGCGCCCCTGACAGCCTGTTTACCTTCAGCAGGGAGTATTTAGGAGCCAGGAGATGTATTAGCATCGTGTGGGTCTCCCTGCTTTTAGTTCAGTTCATGTCAGAAGCTGCCCATGTGTAGATCCTCACCCATTTGGTCCAGCCTGTTTATTTTGAGTTGAATTGTAAGGTTAGTTTACAGGAAAGGCATAATTATTGAAACTTTGATAGCTAAGGGCAGCATTTTTATGTCTGATATAACTATTTTGTCTCAACATTTTATACTGAAGAGGTGCTCAGTCCATCAAAGAGATTGAGGCTATTTTTTGTTAGGGCATAGCATATGACTATGCACGATGTACAGTGTACACTGGAAATCCACTCCTGTATTCTCCTCTTTGAAGCACAAATGTTTTATTCCAACTTCTGAGCCTTAGTGAAGTTCAAGCTGGCACTCTAGAAAATACGAACTGACCCTCTGTCTTGTACAGATGATGCTACAGAAAAAGATCTGTCTGACCTGGTGTCAGAAATGGAGATGATGAAAATGATCGGGAAGCATAAAAATATCATCAATCTCCTTGGAGCCTGCACCCAGGATGGTGAGTAGAGAGAAGAAAGTAAACCAGGACTTTCCAGCAGGTCTGCAAAAGTCTCATTAATCATAATTTTTCAAGAGTTTTTAAGGAAGCAGTCATGCTGTGATGGGATTTTTAGATATTTCCCTGGCTTAGCAGCAAGATTTTAACTTCTGTCTTTCATTATACTTGCAGCTTTAGTATGAGGAAGGGCATTATATCATACGAAAACCCTCTAATCCTTTACTGTAGGGGGAAAATGCCATTTTAGAGGGGCTTTGCCCATGCCTATTGTCCTGAAATGTCACTCCTGCTTTAGTGGAACTTGTACCACATGACTTTGAATTGAGCACTTCTACTTTTTGAAGACCACAATGTTTTTATTAAAAGCTAACTATGGCAAAGTGATGCAGAGTGGCGTAAAACTCTGGAAATTCAAACAGTCTTAGGAAGCACTTTCCCCTCGTTTGAGTTCTCACAGCACGTTCTAATTGAAAACGCTTGCTTTTTCATACATGGCATGGTCTGGGAAGAACAGGCACTGGGAAGGGTTGAGGTGCTCCAGCTCCTAATGGCAGCTCTGCCACGGAGCTTTGGGCCAGTCACTTGGCCAGGACCAGACATCCTTTTCTTCCAAGGCGCGCTTACCGATCTCGCAGTTAAACATTTACTAATTGAGTTCATTTGTTATAGAAAGCTAAAAGGCTGCTTTTATAAACACCTTTTACCCTGTGCCCTCGCTCCAGTTTGCCCACGGTTCTCTTTATCCCAAGGTCCGTTGTACGTGATAGTGGAATACGCTTCCAAAGGAAACCTGCGGGAGTACCTGCGAGCGCGCCGCCCGCCGGGGATGGAGTATTCCTTTGATATCAACAGGGTACCAGAAGAGCAGATGACGTTCAAGGACTTGGTGTCGTGCACGTACCAGCTGGCAAGAGGGATGGAGTACCTGGCTTCGCAGAAAGTAGGTAGAACTCAGCAAGTGCCACTCAAAGCACACGGTGCCTGTTTGCTCAGCACTGCTTTCGTTTAGTTCTGTTCTCTTCTCACAGTATCACAAAGTTGGAAAAGACCTCTGAGATCATCTGGTCCAACCTATGACCCAAAACTGGCACCCACTTGTCATTTAAACCATGGTCTCGTTTGCCTTCAAGAGTTTGCTTGGGAGAAGGACCTTGCAAACAAGTTGCATAATCCATACTCTTGAAAATCAGTGGGAAAATTCATAGACTTCAAGTTTTAAATCTGCCTCTGATGGCATTACTAAAATGAGGCCCTGAATGGGTTGTTTAAAGATAAATATTATGTGCACGTCTGCACGAGTGGGCACTGGATTATTCAAGTCGCATTACTCAGCCTGTGAGACAGCAGGTACTGGTTGCCTTCTGTTCCCAAATTGACCAAATCAGCTCAGGTAGTGCTGTCAAACAAAAGAACTCATTCAGTGAAAGGATTTACAGAATGATAACAGGCAGAGTTGAGAAGACCACAAGATGCCAGGGCAAAAACTGTGAACAGAAGAGGCAAAAATAAATGGAGTGAATTAGTCACTTAAATTAGGTGCTTTACTTAAAACTGGTGTTCATCAGGAGAGCAAGCTTGTTGAAAGGCTTTATTTATCCTGGCGTGTCCCTGGGTGCTTATTTCTTCAACTTTTCTTCAAATGTTGATTTTTTTTTTAACAAGTAGTTTTGTTAAATTGTAGTTATGAGCCCTTAAATGGCCCTGTGTAGCTGACTCTGTAAACACACTGTGGCTTGGTGGATGCGAGTACCCTGGGCAGTGTTTGGACCCAACGTCCAAACCAGAGCACCAGGCAGTGATGGAGAGCACTTCCTGCAAGATGTGGAGTGCTTGGTGGGATTTGTACCCATTTCCAGTCTTGTCAGCTCCCAAGTGTGGAGCTGTGTTTAACCAGAGATGAGTGTAAACCTCCAGTCCTGTTATGAGGAGTCCTGATTTCTTTTGATTGCTTCTCTGCACTCACAGAGGTCGGCAGAGGGGGAGTGGAGGTCTAATTTTGTTTTTTGTTTTGAAATGATAATTCTTAGTGTAGTGGCGCAGACAGGACGATCCCCCAGACAAGATCTTCTCATGGAGTAAGCATGAGCATTGTATTGGGTAAAGCACCTCAGGAGACCTCTTTCTAGGATTAATGAAACATTTGTCTGGCAAAGAGCCGTGTCCCAGGAAAACAGAACTGTTGTGGAAGGAATAAAACTGATCTTTTGATTGGGAAATCTTGGTATAAGGCGTCCTCCTGAGCAGCTCTGAGGTGCTGTTGTGTAGGACGCTGCCAAGAAGGTGTGCTGTGGTGTGGATTCACATGGCAGAACCACTCATCCTTGATCCAGTTCCTTGGCAAGAGCAGTGCTGTGCCCAGCTCGACAGAACGTGGGGTATTGCACAAGGCAGAGGGCGGAGGGAAAACAAAGGCCAACAAAGGGAAACTGTGCAGGCTGGTTCTTCAGACACCCCACCGTTTCTGTCAGTGCTGCATTAGCTCTTTTCCCCTCAGGGATCCATTTATTGAGCTGGAATAATAAGAGAGCTGGCCTTCTCACGGTATTTCCATCGTGCAGGAGCTGTGAGAAGGCCAGGGATCTTAATATTTCAATCCAATAAATATCTCACCAAGACCTCAAAAAAGCAGAAAACAAATACGTAAAGAAGATTTTTGGGTGCCTAACTTTTGCCTTACCAGCAGTTTTTGCCTTACAAGCAATTGTATGTTGGAACTGAGAAGTTATTTTTAAGTTGGATACCGATGTTTTGTCTCCGTTGTTCCAGCAGTGTGCAAGAACCACATCACTGCAAAGAGGCAGCAAATCATTAGGGCCTGAGGGTCAGCTGTGAAACCAGTCAGTTATGGAACTCAATACTGGCACCAGTTTGAAGAGAAGGAGAGTCTCAGCTGTAAAACTGAGAAAGCAGAAGTGTACTGACAGAAGATGATGGAGTTTGAATCGTTTGGTGTAGTCACACAGGGGTGTTGTGTGTGTGCCTCCCCTGTGGGGAGAGGCTGAGAGAGCTGGGGAGGGGCTCTTGATGAGGGAGTGCAGGGATAGGACGAGGGGGAAGGGTTTTCAGCTGAAAGAGAGGAGATTGAGAAGAGATCTTGGGGAGAAATGTTTTGCTGTGAGGGTGGGGAGGCCCTGACCCAGGTTGCCCAGAGCAGTGGTGGCTGCCCCATCCCTGGAGGTGTTCAAGGCCAGGTTGGATGGGGCTTTGAGCCCCCTGATCCAGTGGGAGGTGTCCCTGCCCATGATACTGGATGGGCTTTGAGGTCCCATGCTACAGTTCTGACTGTTTCACATCATATATTATATTATTATACCATAATGTGTCTTTATATCACCTTTTACAGCTTCTACATGCAAACTCCTATTTTTAACTCACTCACCTGTAACGTTTATATCACCCCCTCTCAACCCTGTGCCCTGTGGTGCCCCCACCCTGCTGCTTGGGGAAGGCACTTGTCTGCTGCAGATCCCGTGTCGTCCCTCATAGTCTCATTAAGGTGCCTTGGAGACCACAGAGCAGCTCTGGTGACAACGTGAGCCTCTGGTTGGGCGACCGAGTTGAGTTCCCCGGGTCCCCTGAGGATGTTCTTGCATGGTTTGAGGAGAGGGGCAGGGAAGGAGGAAGGCTGTCCTACACTGCCTCTGCGCCTGTAGCGTTGCTGATGCTGCATTAGAAGGCTGATCTGATGCTCCAGGCATGTGTTGTCGTCTGCTGCTGCGCACACCAAGGCATTGCTGGAGCAGGTTTTTCCTGGCAGTTCCCCGTGACTAACCCAGTGAGGAGCAAAAGATTTGCAGGCTCATTTTACCCAGGCAGGATAAGAGATCTCAGAAAATTGCTGGGGCAAGTTATAATGCAAGGAAGAAATTGGCTGTGGTACAGTTTTTTGTAGTGGTTCAGTCCAGCATGTCTGTGCTTGTGCTGAAAGAAAGAGGACAACGTAAAGAGTGATCCAAAATTCAGAAGGGGAAAAAAAATAAGGGATGTTTAACTTGAAAAGAAGTAGAATGTCCTGGGGGAATTCAAAATGCAGTGTTTCTTACTGCTGCCATCAACCCGAATAAGACTCCTCAAACACAAGAATAATATCCAGAGCAGGCACAGCAGCATTTTGGTGTCAAGAATCCAAATTTTCAGGATAGTGCTGACATGGAGGAAAAAATCTCTGAGGAGATAACATTTTTAGTTTCAATATCAAAGCTGTTTACAAAGGCAAGCAGCCCAGCCCAGACTGTGGTGGTTTGGTGTTTGGTTTTTGTTTTTGTTGTCTTGGTTTTGGGGTGTTTTTATTGGGTTTTTTTAATTAAGTTGTTATAGTCTCATGGTTGAAGTCAATATACACATCCTGGACGTTGAGTTTAAAATTAAATAGTGTGGATATATATTTCATATTAAAACCTTTTATATTAAAAGTGGACCGATCCAGACTGTTGGGTTTTAGCCCTGGTGAGATGATATCATTTAAGAGACAATTTAATAAGGTGCTCATTACCAGTATTTGTAACGAAGATGCTGCAATACCTGTACCTGGGCACGTGTAACAGAGGGTGAATCACAAAGAGCCTGGCACAGCCTGGGTCATCACCCAAGCTTAGCACAATATAAGGTTTAAATAAACCAGGCTTTCTAAGAGGCTTCTTAGGGCTGTTGTTCAACACAGAAACACCAGCTCAGGAGATGGGTTGTAATAATTAACAGTCCTATATCACAGGCTTCTGTGGCTTCCCCACCTTGTGATTTAGTTGAAGTAGATTTAGTTACGGTGTTGAAGTGATTTCACTTTGACAGCAGTTTATTTCAGCGCTGCTTTTATTTCCCTTTTCTTTCCAGTGTATCCATCGAGACTTGGCTGCGAGAAACGTTTTGGTGACTGAAAATAACGTGATGAAAATAGCAGACTTTGGGTTAGCCAGAGACATCAATAATATAGATTATTACAAAAAGACTACTAATGTAAGTGGAGAGTTTTCTTATCTCTGGAAAGATGTGTTTCTTTCAATGATTCACTTCAGAACTATGGTTATAAGCTTTAATGGGCTTCTGGTACTGCAGCCTTGCTTTGCATCGCAGAGAGAAAACAAGGATCAAGTGGCAGTTGTTAAAAGGAGAGCCAGAGAGCCTCTGTATTGTATGATTTATCAGAAATGCTAGAATGCAGGAACAGTTTTGGTGTGTCCCTGACTCCAGTCACTTGAAATAAGCAGAAATAATCTTGGTGATTCCAGCTTATTTTGGAGGAAGTCTGGGATCTTGAAAACCTCTGTATAAGCAGTGCTGGCAATAACCATCCTAAAACTCCTGTTTCTGGGTGGTCATTGCAGGTGCACCTTTATGCCTTTGACCTGTACGGAGTTGTTAGGTACCACTCACAGCAGTGGGATCAGCCTGGGGCTAGAGGCAGAGAAAACTTGATTTTTATTCCCATTCTGTTCCCATTTTGCTGTTTAACCTGTACCAAATCAAGCAGACAAGATGTTTCAGATGTAGCTACTGATGCCTGGTTTGAAGAGTTTACACCCTCTTCTTGGGGCATCTCTTAAGATCCTGACAAACTACACTTGGGTTTTGATGGGGACTTTGCAGAACTCATTCAGTTCTAGTCTTGAATATTTTGTATAAATATTAACCATCACATAAAGTGGCTTATTTAGAAAACTAAAGCACTAAGTGATCAATTGAATTTTAATGGCAGTATCTGCCTACATCCAAAAGACAAAGCAGCCCTGTACAGGTGTGTCCACAGGAGAGGGAATGGAACTGTTTTCATGTCTGATTCAGTGTGGTTCCTGGGCTCCGAGCAGAGCAGGCCCTGTGTGTGCAAAGCAGCAGTGACTGAGGTCACTGCCAAAGGTGGAACAGGAGAACATAATTCCTGAGTTTAGTCATCAACTCGTTTTTGCAGGAAGCCTGTTTATCAGAGGATTATCAATTGAGTTTTTTGTCTTTAAAGAGCCACAGTGGAATGATGTTTTTAATTTTGATCTGCTTATCCTATCGTTCTCCTCGCAAGCATTCGGAAAGTCCTCAGTGCTTTTAATTTTATCTTCAATGTTTATTTTTTCCTAATGGTCTTCCTATTTTACTGTTTTCCCCTGAAAATTTTAAAGGCCCATTATGTGCTGTTTGCATTAGCAGGCTGTTCTCTGAGAACTGATTCATCTTTGAAAAAATCAGTGTTGAGACCATCCTCTAAACGACTGCTGTTTCAATTTTCCTTCCCTTCCCCTCCAAACCTGCAGGGACGGCTTCCAGTAAAGTGGATGGCTCCAGAAGCTCTGTTTGACAGAGTTTACACTCATCAAAGTGACGTGTAAGTGGCCTTATTTGAGTGGTGGGGGAAGGAGGGTTGCTTTGGTCTGTATTTTTTGGGCTGTTTTAAATGTGTTTTCCTGTTGTCCTTTACCTTTAAGCGATTTCATTGTTTCACATATTAATAGATGGAGCAGGACTTGCCCTTAGAAAGTGGGGATTTTATGGTAGGCTGCTAACCAGTGCTCTGTTACTAATCTGCCTGGCTTCAAAGCACATGAAAGGTGGGGAACGCCAGCCTCCTCCTGTCAGTGCGGAAGTTTCCCCCCTTGAACTTATTTACGGATGCGCGGCTACAAAGACTCTTATCTAATTTGCTTGGCTTTTGCCAAGCTCTGGACTTCCTTCAGGTTTAAAAAAAAAACCAAGAGAGAGAGAAAAGAAAGAAAAGAAAACTCCTGAAAACTTCTTATTAGAACCTGTGCTAAGATTCAAGGTGATAAAACATAGGTTGGATGTACTGGAAGAGCTTTCTCTGTTTTTTGGAAGTGTTGTTGCTTCCCAGCAGTGCTTCACATGTAGTTGGAAATCATCAGACTCTGACACTTCAAAATCTTTTCATGTTGTGCACAGAGTCGCTGGCTGATGCAACCCCTTGGGATTTATTCTGCTTCCTATTAGAGTTTCCTAGGCCCAGCTCTCGTGTGCACGGTGCTTGACGCAGACGTGTATCTTTTATGCAATGCAGATGAATATCTTATGGTTTTTATTCCTCCAAGAGAAGCTGTGAACTGTAAAGAGCTGGGTGCGTCCCAGCACAGGTGTAAAAGGTTGTGCATGTCAGTGCAGGGTTAAAAAGAAAAAGGGAAGGGTGGGGAAAATAAGAGGCAGATCCTCTTTCTTTAACCTGGGTGCACTTCCAGAGCTGCTTTCTCCTTCAGAAAAGCATTTACAGAGGCTTTTCCTGCAATTTTTGCATTATTTACAAACGAAACTGTGTACACAGGTTAAGGGCGGATTGAACTGTTGTTTTAAAATAACATTTTAAGTCAATGTGAGGTAAACTGCTCCACTGGCTCAGGGCTGAGAGTCAGTCTGAGCTCCTCAGTAGCTGGGGAGCACAGAGATTGCAGTGCTGGAACCCGGAGCCTCTTGGCCTCATGGTGGCTTTGAAGATGGCTAAAGATAATATTATTGTGAGTTTGTGCAAACAGTTTGCTAAAATGCACTGCTGCAGAGCTGGGAGAGCTGAGAGAGGCTGGGGAGCCAGCGAGCTGTGAGCTGATGCACACCTGGCACAGCATCCTGGCTCTGAGGAGGTGACAAGCAGGCAGGAACACTGGGCTTAAAAATCATCTTCCTTAGGTTCCTGGCAAAACTTAATAAAATAATGATAATAAAGAACAGAATGATGCAAAGTATTTTTGCTTTGGACAGCCTGCCTTTTCCAAAGTATCCTGCCACAGAACTGCAGTGCAGCTCAGCTGTGTTACTATGTTCTGTACGTAATTAAGATGCTTTGAGCACAACAAACAAGGGCAAGGAGTGTGTTGGAGAAATGCTCAGGTCGGTCCCTGTGGCTGCCCAAGCACTGGATGAGCTTCACAAGCTGATGCCCCACGCAGGGGGGCCAGAGTTGGGCAGGTGCTGGTTTAAGCATCTCCTGAGAGGGGCTTTTAGCCTAGAGAAAAGAAGGCTCTGGGGAGACCTTAAAGCAACCTCCCAGTACTGAAAGGGGCTCCAGGAAAGATGGGGAAGGGCTCTTGATTGGGGAGTGCATGTATGAGACGAGAGGGAGTGGCTTTAAATTGGAAGAGGGAAGATTTAAATTAGGCATTAGGAAGAAATTTTTCATGGTGAGGGTGGGGAGGCCCTGGCCCAGGTTGCCCAGAGCAGTGGTGGCTGCCCCATCCCTGGAGGTGTCCAAGGCCAGGTTGGATGGGGCTTTGAGCCCCCTGATCCAGTGGGAGGTGTCCCTGCCCATGGCAGGGGGGGGGTGGAACTGGATGGGCTTTGAGGTCCCTTCCAACCCAACCCATTCCAGGATTCTATGGCTGCAGTCACTGCATCTGTCACAGCCACATCTCTGTCTTCAGCAAGAAGGCAGATCTTCTGATGCGTTTTTCTCTTTGGTTTGCAGTTGGTCGTTTGGTGTCCTAATGTGGGAGATCTTCACGTTGGGAGGATCACCCTACCCAGGAATCCCCGTGGAGGAACTTTTCAAGCTGCTGAAAGAAGGGCACCGAATGGATAAACCTGCCAACTGCACCAATGAACTGTAAGGACCCTCCTGTGCTGTGCCAGGCACGGTTCTGAGTTCCCATGGCTAATGCTACCCCCAGGTTCACAATTGCTTGACTCTCAAACTGTGAATATCTGCGTATGTAGAGAGGTAAAAGGAAGGATCTTCAGGAGATGTTTAACAGAGGAGACTTCTTTACACACCCTGCTGGGATCCCATTGAAGAAAAGAAGAGATCACCTACTCACCGGTCTCCATCAGTGTTTTTACACCCATATTTGTTTTCTTTTAATCTTATTAATATGAAAATTCCAAAATGGCACAATTGCCTGTAAGGTACATCAGGGTGGTTTTGTCCACAGCAAGGTACATCTGAGAGCTTTGCCATTAACCCAGCATTATCTCCTGGTGATGAAGGGAGAGCGTTTGACCTTTCTGATATTTCTTAACTGGTTTTAATTTCTTTTCCCATTTTAATTTCTTCATTTCACAAAGATCACAACCCCTCATACGCCAAAGATATTTAAGCATGTGTAGTTTAATATCATGGAAGTTCCTGGGACAGAATGCTACAGAATCTTGTCCACAGAAAGGGAATTTCAACACTGGGCAAGGAAGATCCAGGAGCAGAGAAGCACCTTTGTGTGAAGGGAGTATTGCACAGCGTTGGGAAGGGCAGTGGTCCCTCTGCAGGGCTGGGGGTGCTCACTGCTTGATTTGTGGTGAAGAACATTGTCTGTGTATGCAAAGGCTTGAGAGAAGGACATGTGATTTTAATTAAGTCAAGAAAATGTGTATTTCTTTCAGCTATATGATGATGAGAGACTGCTGGCATGCTGTGCCTTCCCAGAGACCGACCTTTAAACAGTTGGTAGAAGACTTGGATCGGATTCTCACTCTCACAACTAATGAGGTAGGTAAATCGCTTCCCTCCATGAGCTGCTGATCAGGACAAACGCTTCAGGAGACGTGGAATTTATTCGATTATGAAATCCTGCTCAGGCTCTCTTCTTGTTTGTCATTGTCCTCTGAGCTTGCACGCACCTAAGCTATGTATCCTATGGAATCCTCTTTTTCTTGCCTTGATTTATGTGACTAAACAGAAACACATCTTTAAAGTGTTTTTGTTTATTTCTCGTTGCATCTTTTGATGTTTCAACGTAGCAGCGTTCAGGGGCTGCACGTGGCAGGTTGAGAGGCAACGCTTGTGTTTCAACACAGATCTCGCGTGAAGGAGCGATCGTAGGGTTCACGGTGCTTTTAATTTATCAACTCTGATTCCCAGCCATGATATGTAGGTCAGAAGAGGAGCAATCATCAGTGGTAGATTTCTGATTATGTGTCTGAGAGTGAATTAGGTTCACTGAAATAGTCTTCTGTGGAGGGAAGGAGGGGCCCACAGGGAACGTGCGAACAGCCATCCAATTATCCAAAGGTCCTGCTGCAGGTTGGGAGGGAGGAATGCAAAAAGGTTTTATTTGAAGAGGGTTCTTTCAGACATCTGAGATATTATTCGTGTTGGCAAGGAACACACTGATAAGGGTATTCACACAGGAATTGCTTCTCTGGTTGCTAAATCACGCGCGCCTTTGAGGAAGATCACAAGTGATGGAAATGGAGGCTTTGGAGAGAAAATCCTTGGTGTCCCAGAAATATTTTAAAAATTCTTATCATTTCTGAGAAATTGTAATGGAAGGGGGAAAAAAAGAACAAACCCCTTACAAATGAAAGTTGCAACAACTTGTTTGGTTTGCCATGGTTCGAGGCCTTCTTTATAGCAAGGGGGAAGGTAGAACAAAAAGGTTTGGGTCACTTTATATTGGTCTGCAACATTAATTTCTAATTTTTTAAATTGTTGGAGAAATAAAAACTGGATTATTAAGCAGCCTTGGGAAAAGCAGTCTGCAATAGAGATGACAGGAGAACCTGAGTAAAGAGGTGCTGTTTTTTTTGTGATCAGCACTTGCCCAGGAGATCCGGTTGAAATAGATTTTGGCTTCAATGCCAGTTATAAATAGACGTGGAGGTTTTCTTGCCCCACCTTCAGGGATGGCTTGGAGATAAGGCAGGAATGTGCACTCCCTGCAGAGCTGGTAACACTGACCATTAAACCCCTTTCTCCTCATCCAGTACCATGTCCTTTCCTGCCTGGTCTCCATGTGATTTCCCAAGGCCGGTTGGATGTGGGTTGGCTGCTGCTGCTGAGTGCAGGAAGGCTCGGACTGGAGCTGCATTTGCAGATTCAAGAGCTGCAATTTCAGCTGCAGCTGAACAGCCCAGAACCTCCCTCTTGAATCTGCAAATGCAGCTCCAGTCCAAGCCACCCTGGGAAAGGATATTATTGCTTTCTTTGTTGTGTGTGTTAACCAGCTTGCCTTCCCGATTCTCTACTGCTCGTGGACCTGGAATGATCTCAAAGGTAACCTGAAAAGGCCTCTGGGATCATATAAATTACTTTAGACTGAAACTCTAGGGAAAAAAAAGGGCTGGAAAACGCTCAGGAAGGCACCCAGTCTGCTCAGCCTGTGGCAGGATCCACTGTACGTTTGTCATTCCTGACAGATGTTTACGTAACTTGTCCTTACGGATCGGCACCGCTGCATTTCCCCATCACCCCCTGGACAGTCTCCTGTTTTGTTTCATTGCCTTGAATTTTTAAATCTTTTTTTAATCTCTAATCTTTCAATGTAAGACATTGCTTTTGTCCTATTTATCCTGGACATGGAAAGCAACTTATTTCACTTGTCTTTGCAGCGCATATTATGTTCCTGAAAACTTTTCATGCTCTTAATTGGTGTTTCCAAGAACTCCTGTGTCCCCCATTGTCCTCCATAGCTGTGGAGACCTCTGATTTTGTGTAAGCATCACAGTTTTGGTAAAATGCAGGTCCTTCATGCTCAGTGTGTGTGTACTTCTGCTTATCCTCTCCACAGTGGCCCTTTTTGTCTCCCAGTGATACAGGGCCAGCCTGGTTTACCCAACAGCTCAAAGAAATTGCTAGGGCAGCCAAGAATATATTGTAAAAGTAATGATTTCTGCTTAAAAGGTAGTGATTTGCTCTCCTCCATGCAGAATCATCACCTGTTGGGGTTTTGGGTGGTTTTTGTTGGTTTTTCTCCCCAAAGGCCCTATTTCCCATGTTTCCCAGAGCAGCGAGCGACGTTTCCCCAAGCCACGTGAGCAGAAGTCACCACGAGTCAGCTTCATGGCTGTGTTGTATCAACACCAGGAATCACACTGGTACTAGAAACTTCTTAAGACCTTTTGTGTGACTCTGGCCTTTGGCATTGGATAAGGAGGCGGGGTGGGGCTAAAGATCCCACCTTCAATACTGAATTCATACCTGAAGTACATTAAGCCTTTTGATACGATGAGCCATGCCTGGTATCCCATGAGAAAGCCAGGTTTATTCAATTGCTGGAATGCTTTCTTCTTCTGGTCACGTAGGACTGGTTTGCTAATAAATAATTACAAGTCAAGATCACCCTTTTGGGTTTTTTGAAAGACCAGGCAGCAAGATGAGCACAAATCAGAGATCCACACTGCCTTCTCTTGCTGCCTACGGTATTTGTCGGCATTTTAGATCTTACATTCCACACCCCTCCTTTTAAAAGGGTGCCATTTTTTGCTCTAATGTGGTAATGGTTGTGTCTGACTTAAAAAAAAAATACATCAGCCAAAGTGCTAAATTCCCCCAAACTTAGACACAGCAGCACAAAATACTGACTGAGGTGGAAGACTTGTCTCATCAGAACGATCATAACTTGTGGTTTAGCAAATGAAGAGATTGCATTTAAATGAATGCAGCTGCCTTTAGAAGTTGAAAGGGAAGGAACATTTCAAGGGGGAAAATAACTTTATTCTCCTGCCAAAACTGTTGTTTTGTAGCGAAAGAGCCTCAACCCAAAACTTGGATTCAGCAGATATTATTTGCTTTTTTTAATGACTGCTTTGGTCATGGCTACTCTGGAGGACACACAGACACACACACATGTGAATATGTACTGCAAAAAAAACCAGATCTAGTGATTTTAATATTGTTTTCCTTTCAGTTCTTTTTATGCCACTGCATGTTGAAACACAAACTTAATATCACAGAATATAAAACAGATATTCAAAGTGACCAAAGGAATATAAAATTGGAAGTATCTTTCTCTCTCCAAATCATTACCATGTGCTAAAGCAAAACGGTTCTATTTAGGATGAAATTTCATTTTTATCATTGCTGGTGAAGTGTCTTCTTTTGATGTGGTCACTATGTTTATTTCCACTGACACGGCCAATGCTGGCGATGTTGGACTTCAGAAAAGCACCCTGGTATTGGTTTGTTTTTCCTTTCTCTCTCCAAGCTCCTTGTTTTATGAGCTCTTTAGCAAGAGGCAGCTTGGCATGCGATTTCCTTACAGAAATGAGTGTCATTATTAAACTGTCCTTTCACCCACTGTAAAGTCCAGCCAAATGGGAGCAGCGGGAACGTCTTCTTGTCAGCTTTACTCACTGTCTAAAAATGCACTTTGTTTCTTCTGCCCTAGGAGTATCTGGACCTCAGTGGACCTCTCGAGCAGTATTCACCCAGCTACCCTGACACCAGGAGCTCGTGTTCTTCAGGTGATGACTCTGTTTTTTCTCCCGATCCAATGCCTTACGAACCTTGCCTTCCCAAGTACCAACACATGAATGGAAGTGTTAAAACATGAAAAGAAACCTTTCAGAGGAAGAGAGAAACAAGAACATCAAGCTACCTACCCTATACAGAACAAAACCTTTTCTCCAGGACCTGAATGTTTCTGCTTGTACATATGAAATATGGAAAAAAAAAAGAAGAAAAAGGAAAAAAAAAGAAAACTTGGAGGAAAGTAGTCAGACCCTACATAAAGAATCTCATCATCTGCAACTTTTAAATATTCCCAGCAAAGAAGAATGTTTAGTACCCATCGCTATCCATTTCCTGGCCTCCTGTGAGCTGCAGCAGACTTTGTTTGTACAATGGACCGGTTGGACTTGAGGCAAACTCTGTGTCTGCCTTCCTTGTTTATTTTGTAATATTTGGAGAAAATATATGTTGGCACACACTTACAGAGCACAGATGCAGTATATAGGTGCTGGATGTATGTAAATATATTCAAAATATGTATAAATATATATTATATATATTTACAATGAATTATTTTTTGTATTGATTTAAAAATGGATGTCCCAGTCCTCCTAGCAGATTAGTCTCTTTTTTTAACAGCTATTTGCTAAATGCTGTTCTTACACAGAATTTCTTAATTTTCACCAGCCAAAGGTGGAAAATACTTTGCTTTCAGGGAAAATGGTATATCGTTAATTTATTAACTAATTGGTAATGTACAAAACAGTTAATCGTTTATAGGGTTGTTTGTGTTTTTGTAATTTAAATGGCATTTCTATGCAGGCAGCACAGAGAACTAGTAGATATATTGCTCAGACTTTACTAGTTTTCAGATCTTTTTTTAAAAAAAGAAATATTTACAGTATATAACTAATTTTGGGGAATTAAACTTTTGATTTATTTGTGTTTCAAACTGCAGTGTCGGATGATTATTCTTCTCAAAAAACCTACTCCTTTAACAACAAAGGCTTTTATTTTCAATACCTGTCACTTTTAGCAACGTTTCCCATGGCCAAATGCAGAATGATCCTGCAGACAGAAGGAAAATAAGAAAACAATTTTAAAGAGGGTTCCTGAAGGAAGGAAAGACATGACTTTGTCTATAACCATAGCAGAATATTCTGCTCTAAAGGAGCTGAGCTTCTACCCAGAGCTGCACATGCATCAAATTAACTGCAGTTCTCTTCCTTGAGCTGGATAATGGGTTCCAGATCTTTTGGCCTGGATATTTGCCTTTCAGACTGCTCCTCTATTGTAGCTGAAGTTAAAAAGAAAGAAGTTGTTTATAATGACAATTTGCCATAGGAATATCATCTTCTTTTTAATTCCTGCTGACTCCAGTATTTCCTCCTGATCCATTCCATAGCAGTAGGTGCAGAACTGGCCTCTGCTAAAAAAGTCACTTATTATTTGGCTCTTTTTACAGAAGTTGTGTGTTTTTGCTGTGGGAGCACTCACACTGATATGGCCATGTGACAGGAATGCAAATCACACTGGTTTATGGGGTGGTGGGTTTGGGGTTTGGTTTTTTATTTTTTTTTAATTGGGTCAAAGAAGTATTAAAATCTGTTAACTTTTGTACTGACAATAAAATGTTTCTACAGGTATTAATGTCAAAAATTGCAAAATAAATGTCGTGCAGCTTATTTTTCCTAATCCTGTGTGTCATACAAAATGGTTTCCTGAACATCAAGTGATGGAACGTGTCCAGCAACGCTTCCTTTTGCCCTTTTTGTAGATCCTATGTTACAAAGGAATTCTTTCAGGAATAATGCTTTTGCCTCTGTCTTATGAAATGTCTACTCATGAATAACATGAGTTATTTTAGCAAACAAATACAATCCTTGGTGTTTGTGGGGTGGGACTCTCTTTGCTAGAGAATGGGTTGAAGTGGTCATAGTAGAGACGTAAAATATCTTCTCTTTTTCTTTAGTCAGGCTGCATCCTTTAATTAATGAGGTTTCTTGTTGGTACTGGAGAAGCTGGAGGACCACTTGGGTAAGAGCTTGTTAAAAACTTGGGTGGAGAGAGAGAGACATCATGGAAAAAGTATAAAAGGGTGTTTTTTCTTGAGAACAGGAGGAATACAGCAAAATAGCTGGTGTTTGGGACAGAAATGGGGACTTTATGGTCATGTTGCTGGGGCAGGTTGGCCAAAAAAGCTTTGTTGAACCTAATCCTCACCACGTGCTATAAAAGCGCTCCTGATGCCAAACTATTCTTGGGTTTCTTTTCATCTCTCTACTTTGACCAGAAATCCCATACCAATCCCCAAAATAACTTTCTAAAAAAAAAATGCCTGTTGAAAACTGGTGTTTTCCAGTGAAGAATTATCTGATTGAAAATTTCTCTCTGGCTCCACTGCGAAACAATTGCCTTTCCCTACGACCTCTATTAGCCATTTGCAGCCGTGGTTGCTACTGTCTGACAGCAACTACAGCCTTCTTCATGAAGTCTCCTAAGGGGTGTTGGGAGATCTTGACTCTTGCTCTGCTCGTATTGGAATGAATTTAAATGCATCTTTACTCCTTTGTATCCTTTTAATGACACACTCAGAAAAGTGAGAGAGAAGCCCCGTTAAATAATGAAAATATATTTGTTTATCCTGTTTCTGCTTTAGACAGTTTTTTGCTTTAGCTTTGTCCATTGTTGGCTTAGCTCACAAAGATTTAGCTTTGCACCTTGGAGACAGACCACAAACGTTCTATTATGTGTATTATGGCATTTGCCTAATTTTAGAGTGTAATCCCTGGATTACCTTTTATTCTTTCCAGCTATCTGAAGGCTTCTTCCTTCTTCACTACCTGGTGACCAATTTCCTGCTCTAGTAGCAGGGCCCAGAAGCACTTGGTTTTGCAGGGAGAAGCAGAATCACCTCTGCGTGCTGAGTTGCAAGAGGAAACTCAGCAGCAGAACATAAATTCTGGCATTGAAATGTGTCTGAAGGGGAAATTATTTTTGCCACGTCCACCTTTGGCTCCTTCTTGAGAAGAAGGCATTAGGAATCTGGATTGATTTCTAGCTCATCTAAAACTAAAATTGCTGTTAATAATGGGAGCACTAATGGAGAGCAGCATTATGTGAGGAAATGAATTTACATTGATCAGGATAATGAGCATTATGTTCTCTGTGTAATCAGTTTCCTGCAGCATCCTATTTTTTCTTGTCACTTGTTTAAGTATTGATTCAAATCTACTCTGTGTAATATGTGAGAAAATATGGATGTAGAAATCAGGTTTGTTATGGCTGAAGTCCATAAAGAAGTTCATATTGCTGGTTTTGGTTATTTTTCCATTTTTAACAATAATATAGCAAGTAGCATGGGCTGCCTGGATCAGATAAGAATATAAACATCAGATAAGAATACAGCTTCTGTTCTGTCACTTTTTCTGTTGATTTCATATAATTGAATATTTATTTTGTTATGATTTTGCACAAGGAAGAGTTGAACTGTGTTCTGAGTTTTAAATTTGTCAAAAGGCAAGGAATTTGAGTGTTTTATTTCTCATGTCCAGCCCTTGAGAAAAAAAGCACCACAAAACCCGAAGGGGCAGAGTCAAAGATTCAGTGATCTCAATATAAATAATTAAACCAAGAGAGGGTTAAGAGTTGTCTTGATCAGACTGTGTAGTTTAGGGACGTGGTTTAGTAGACATTGTGGTGTTGGGCTGACAGTTGGACTTGAACTTAGAGGTCTTGTCCAACATCACTGATTCTATGATTTTATAAACTGCTGTTAGAGTAAAATACCTTTTAATAATAAAGGTCTCTTCCATAAAAGATCCAGATCCAGTGCCTGAAAGCTGGAGCAAGACCCATCCAGGCGAGGTGCTGTGCCTTTTGGATGGTAGAAGTAATCAGTGGTAGGAGCAGCATCCCAGGGAGTGCCATTGACCTTCCTCCAGTTGGAGCAAACATGATGTCCTGTGGCTCAACAGGGAGCAAAATCCAGCAAAGCGAGCGGGTTGTGTGTGATGGTGAAGCTCAGGTCATGCAGATCCTGAACTGCACGTTCTGGAGACTTCCCATAGCCTGGGAAATCTCAAGGATGTGCAGAGTGGCTGCTGGGATCAGTGCCTGGTTGTTATTGCTAAGGAAAGGTGAAGTCCTTTAGCAAGCCTTCAAGAAACCTTCACATGCTTTAGTTTCCTTTGGATGTTTTTAAGTAGCCTAGAGGCAAAAAAGTTGCTATTCAGCTAAGGAAAAAAAGCTATAGAAGGGGAAAATAGCCAACCATTTCTTGACAAATACACTTCTAGTTATCACTGTTTATATTGCCCAGAGCATTTGTGTTACAACCCAAATAAGGAACATTAAGGGGTCATAACAACCCTTTTGTCAGGCTTTTTCCTGATGCACCAACTATTGTCCCCTGCAACCACAGCACTCTGAGCGAGGATGGGAGCTCGTGTATCTCAGGAGGGTTTGTTAGGAGCCTGGTACCGTTTACACTGACCAGCGCTGTGTGCTGGGACCAGAAATAGTGAATTACTGGGCAAGTCTCAAAGGATGTCAAGGGAGGACTAATATTTCCTTGTGGCAGAGGAGCAACTCATCTCTCTGCGCTGGCATCAGGCGTTGGAATTCTCTCGGGTAATAAGGAGAGAGTGGAGAAACAGGACAGCAAACCAGAGCCCTGGTGTCACTGCTGTCTGGGGAAATCTATGGCCCATTATCCTGGAACCAAAATGAAGGACAGTTTATGGAAAGAAAATCAATACTGCCAAGGACTGTTGTAAAGACATCTTGGAGAAGGTAGCCAAGGTGCAATATTTTGTCTAGACATTTCCCTGGCACAACGACCGTATTTTTAGGGCTATTCAGCAGCACACAGTACTTTCTTTCCCAGGAGTTTGTTGCCACCGAGATGCACAAGCTGAAAGCTGAACCCTGCTGTGGTGCTAAATTCAGCAAGCGAGGGATCTGCCCTGGGGACGGTGATGTGGGGACTCAGAAGAGCAGGAAAGAGTGGGTGTGACACCACTGGTGAAAAAGGAGTTGCATCTTCTTACATCGTGCCTGAATTTTGAGCGTTACCTAAGAACGTTCTGCCACCATGAAACATGTTACTGCTCCCGAGGGAACCCACCCCGTGTGCCTGAGGTGAGGTTTCCTGAGAGCAATGCAGCTCTGTGGCAGGAGGATGCCTTTGTTCTCTGCTGGATCAGCTGTTTTGGAGAAGACAGGACACTGTCCAGTTCCTGCTGGTGCATAATTACTCCGAGATGAGGGACCTTTTTTTGGTGCAACCTTCATCCTGGTGGTGCAGAAGATGCACGTAGAGAGCAGTGGTCTGCAATGAGTGAGCAATGGGCTATGAGAAAAGAGGTGAGGGAGAAAAACTTGTGCAGTTGGCACAGGCTCTTCATTCAAACCATTTCCTGAAGAAACTGTTCATTTTCTCCTCATCAGCTCCTGGGAGCTGCCAACCCAAATGCCTCTGTGCTCACCTCCTGTGGAGCTGCCAGTGGGTTTGAAATGACACTGCCAGCGTGCATCTTGCTGGCACATCCAACTCTTCTGAAGCTTTTTCTTTCATGAGCACCCCATCTTCTTACCAAGCTTGTTGACTACATTTCGTATACTTTTAAATAAGATGTTTTTAAAATTACACGCATTTTTTTAAAAATCAGATTTGGGAGAAAAAAAACAAACCAGGATTTCTGCTATGGCATTGTAAGTAATAAAAATTTGCCTATAAATTTTTCCAAATTCACATTTCCCCTGTCATTTAAAATTTCTGAGACTTGTTCCCTGAGAGCTGTTATAACAAAGGGCAAAATTCTTCAGCTGATGTAATGCAAGACTTCATTCATGTCAGAGATATATTATTTATTTATCCTCTGGTTAGTGAAATATGATCCATTTGTTTGGTTTTTAATGTTCAGTACTCCTTTTTTTGGGTATTTTCAGTAAAACTAGTCTGTTTTTCTCTAATCATCTCTATAGTCAAGATCTGCACGAGGGTTTTTGCTGGTCCAGCCCTACAGGTTGCTAAATTGTGACGTTAATGCCATACAAATGTTCAGTAGTCCTTTAACAGATGTAATCATGACAGGGTTCTGGAAGACTCAGTAAAAAAATGTTACTAAGCAGACAAAAATTCTGAAAGAGAAATGTTTTCATTGTGAGTTAAAAGTGTTGGGTTGTGTTTTTTCTCCCCTCGGTATCTGGCAGCGTTTCACTTGTTCCTCATTTGACTTTTCACTTCATTGTTCACAAATACTCCGTGGATCCTCGTCTGGCTTAACAGTTGGGAAGCAAGAGTTACACTCAGAGTGGTTCCAACAAGTCTTAAAGTCAGAATTCCATCACTGGTCTTTCAATACCAACTGTTCTAAATATGAAGGATGTCACTGGGATCCAGCCTTGGATCTTGTAATCTCTTTTTCCGCATGTGTAGGTTGGCTTCACAGTTGTGCAGTTACGAGCACTGAGCACTCTTTATCCTTGATGCTGCAATAAACAAGGAGGGAAAATCCTCAGTGGCTTCCTTTCCTCTTTGTTTCACTCCTTGCAGAGGAGATGAGGAGTGCAGAGGCAGCAGTCCCTTGCTTTCCATAGCACCACGGTCAATGCCTTCCTCGCTGGAGCCTCCTCCACCTCCTGCCCTCGCGCCCACAGCCCAGTAGTTAAAAACCATTCATCCTCAAAGAGTGTCCTATTTTGCTGAGATTTCTAACCCAAACTGCAGACAGCCCTTGCTCCATTAATCAACCTCCTCTGTTTGACAAGCAGGAGATTTATGGTGCTGCGTTTATGAAACCAAAATGCAATTAAACACAATCAATCAGTTCAGCTGAAGCTTCCAGATACCGCTCGCAGAATCCTTTCCAAACGTCGTTAGAGCTGGGGGCTTTGAGAAGCAGGGAGGGAAAACAAAGCAAAGATGGTATTTTTTCCAGGTTATTTTCAGCCTCCAAATCCACCCCCAAAGGTCTAAATGTAGTTTTTAAGAAATAAAGAGCTAAGGTGAAGACAAGAACCTAGAGGTTTGCTTTTGGTCATGGGGTAGGAGTGAGGGTAAAAGGAGCATCAGTGATGAAGGGGTGAGTCCCTCGTGGTTGCAGCTGACACGATGTCTGCTTTCACTCGTGGCACAGCAGTGGTGAACAGCGCGTTCCTTTGCGGGGGGAACTTTCCACTTCATTAATTACCAGCAAAGACACCGTACAAACATTGCGAAGTTGCATGCTGAATTTGTAAACACTTTCTTAAATAGCTTTGGAGTTTTGACTTCCACAGTGTTTCTGTGTACCCTCACTCCAGCAACTGACTTCCAGAAAACTACTGTCAAGCAGAAGCAGCTTAATTTTATTTATTTATACATTTATTTGATGTCAAATGGAATTTTTTCCTCAAAGCAGCTGCTATATTCCTAGAGTGAGTTCAAAATATTCTGATGTTTTATTCTTCCCTCTATGACCTATGCTTTGAAGAGTATTCCTTGAAATTATACACATTAACAAATGCAGTGTCAGTGTTGTTATGTTTGTTGGAACTAGAAGAGTGTGTAAGGTAGTACATGCTCTTCATATAGTGTGAAAAGGGGAAGAAACTCGGATATTAATGCCTGTGCTCCTTGTCCAGGACATGTATTGAGTTGATCTTTACACAGCCGATCAAGAATATGTTCCTGTTCACCCTGGGGTAAGGATATCCCAAGAGTTTTAACCCAATGGAAAAAGCCTGACAGTTTTCTGATAACGAAAGAAGACAGGATTTATCTTTTGCAGCAATAAACAAACAAGTTTCTAGCACCTAATTCTGTGTTTGATAGTCAAGAAAGGCCATGAGTCATTCTTATATATTTATTTTTCATTATAATCCCATCTTTGTCTGAAGAACTTGAATTTGCTATGAAGCCAGAACTCAAAGATTCACCATAAAAAGGTAACAAGGGTCTCTCTCAGCAAAACCTGTGTACATCTCATGCCATTATTGTAGGCCTTTTGCCAGCAGACACACGATTAATTTCTTATGGCGCTGGAGTAACACGATGAGGAAGTTGTCTCCAACTCTCAATCCCCACATTATGCCTTTTTTTTTTTGAAAGGCAAAGAATGTTTGAAGGGTGCAATACTTGGCTTTTAGCACATCACTTTCACTTTACACATCAGTAACCTTCTTCTGGCCACGGACATCCAGATAGCTCTGAGTGTTTCGAATGCTGGGACCATGAGTCTGTAGGACATCATCCCCATGTGTTTATCCCCCACGTATTCGGCCATTTCATGATAATAATTAGTTACAGAGAAGCTCCACGTGAAAAAAACTTGCTGACTGTTTTGAAACATGCAACCACCCAGAAAACCCATGCCCTGGCTGGGCAGAAGATGGCTCCAGAGCTGGCAAACACGCGATGCCTGAGCTCGTACGGCAGCCGAGAGATACGAGGATCATAGAATCTCTGGGTGGAAAAGACCTTTGAGATCATTGAGTCCAACTGCACCCATCATCCACTAAACCATGTCCCTCAAAAACTCATCTACCACCTTGTTGCAGCCATTTTTGTTTCCTGTAATTGATAGGAAATGTTGGTTTCTCTGGAATCTTGTGGCAGCTTGTGTGATATGGTAAGTATTTGCATATAATGTGTCCTAAACTTCGTGTGATAGGAGAGTTATTGGTTGCAATTCTGGATCAGACTCCTACACCACCAAGCCCCATGGCTTGCTGCTACCAGTGCTCAGTTCCTGGAGCTGTTTGCTGCTGTTTGCTATCTCCGGAAAGGCTTTGAAGGCAGGCACTACAACTCCAAAGCCAACTCCTTGAGAGGAACATTGCTGTAAGGTTCACTTTCTCTGCTCCTGGTGCAGCACCAGCCACCCACAGCTTCTCTGCCTACAGCAGCAGTATCAGGGGAAGAAGCAGCTGATGTAGGTAAAAGGGTGTTCTCCCACACTGCATTTTACCCCCCAAAGGGAAGCCCATTCTTGTTAAAGCCCCCACAAGTATCGTGTGGCCCACCCACCTCAATGTCACCAGCGGCAGAAGCGAGCAGCTTTCATCCCCACCTTATTGGCTGCCACTTCACCTCCTAAAAAATGATTCTCAATTTGCTTTTAGAACAAATAAACACTTCCAGTTCCTCTGCAGTTTGATCTTCTAAAGACAGCTCCTGCGTTGACCATACAGCCTGGACACTGCACGCACTCTGCTGCCTTTTGGGCTTGATTTAGGCTTTCCAATTGTTAATTATCTAATGGGTCCCTCAGGTCCCTTATTAATGGACAGCTTACAGGGGAGGGCTGGGTTACTGTTTACCACAGCCCTCAATACTTTGGCATCCCTTGAGTCAAAACTGAGCTCTCAGGCTTCTGCTTGCCAAGCGAAATCCTTTTAACATTTTTATAATCTCCAAACACACGTTTCTTCATCTCTCAGACCCTGTCTCTGCAATTCAAGTGAGCATTTAGTGTTTGAAATCAGATCGTGATGAAATCTCTTAATAGTCGCTCTATGAAAATATTTTGTTTAAAAACACTCAAAAAAACGTAATTGGAATGAAAATACCAGCAGCTGGAGTGTAGTTTGAAGTCAGAAGTCTGAGAAGCAGCTGGAAGAGTGAGATTCGGAGACACATTTCTAAATCGTCCTCTTCCTACAGGAACGTTTCAAGGCTGCTGTGTTTTGGCAGGCAATGAAAAGGACCCACTTGAGCTCAGCCTTCCCTGACCGGTCGCGCACGGGGCTCTTACATCTGTCACTTAGCTTTGCAGAGAGCTCAAAACCTTGCTCTTTTTCTAACTTTTACAAAGGGCTGTGATGAGCTCAATGTTCTGCCAAAACATCGTTGCCATTATTGCCATCTCTGAATAATGACTTGCTAATCGGTCACTCTTTAGACCTCCTTCTTTGTGAAGTCAGATTTTATCACTCTCTTCAACTTAAAGCTGCCTTTTGGTATAAGCTTCCACCTGAGGCTATGACCTGCTTCCTGGGAGTGCACGCAAATGTTTATTTTCGCAGGTTGGGGTGCCCAGATCTCAAGAAGCCACCCACAGATGAGCAGTTACAAGTGGTGCAGATACTGAATCTCACAAGTCGTGGTGGGTTTTATTTCTGTTGCGCGGATCCTGCCAGCCGGATCCTGGCTTTAATGGCTCATTATCGTCCAATGAAACTACTACCGATTTACACTGGGAAGAGTGAGGGCAGAGTCAGCCCCTTTGCTAAATCACACGGGCCTTTGAGGAAGATCTCAAGTGATGGAAATGGAGACTTTGGAGAGAAAAATCCTTGGTGTCCCAGAAATATTTTAAAAATTCTTATCATTTCTTCTTTATAGCGAGGGGGAAGGTAGAACAAAAAGGTTTGGGTCACTTTATATTGGTCTGCAACATTAACTTATAATTTTTTAGAATTGTTGGAGAAATAAAAACTGGATTATTAAGCATTATTGGAAAAAGCAGTCTGCAATAGAGATGACAGGAGAACCCGAGTAAAGAGGTGCTGTTTTTTTTGTGATCAGCACTTGCCCAGGAGATCCGGTTGGAATAGATTTTGGCTTCAATGCCAGTTATGAATAGACGTGGAGGTTTTCTTGCCCCACCTTCAGGGATGGCTGGAGGGGCAGCCTGAACCAACGAGGAGGGGCAACAAAGCTGGGGAGGGGTCCAGAGCATAAGCCTTATGAGGATCAGCTGAGGGACCTGGGGCCCTTCAGTCTGGAGAAGAGGAGGCTGAGGAGAGACCTCATCGCTCTCTGCAGCTCCTGGAAAGGAGGTTGGAGCCAGGTGGGTGCTGGGCTCTTCTATCAAGTAACAAGTGATGGGTTGAGAGGAAATGGCTTCAAATTGTGCCAGAGGAGGTTTAGATTGGATATCAGGAATGATTTCTTTACTGACAGAGTGGTGAAGCCCTGGCAGAGGCTGCCCAGGGTAGTGATGGATACTCGATCCCTGAGGGGGTTCAGAAAGTGTGTGGCCGTGGCACTTTGGTACATGGTTTAGCAGGCACGGTGGGGTTGGGCTAAGGGTTGTTCTTGATGAGCTAAGAGGTCTTTTTCAGCCTTAATGCTTCTTTCAAACCTAGTTTTGAACCTGTGCTACGTTACACGTGGTTACCAATTTGTGTGTGTGTTCTGCTGCATTATGAAACAGAGGCTGTGTTAAGGAAAACTTGGCATTAAACCGGCTGGTGAACTGTAACCACCTGCTTTGGGGTGGCTTTGGGGGTATCTTGTTAAGTGCTTAGATGATTAAACGAGTGCTTCCGAGTTTGTTGTAGCTACCCCAAGTCAGACCAGGTGATGTTCAACTGCACTGGGAGGAGTGAGCGCTCGTTCTTTGCTGTGACAAATGGATAGGAAAACGGGAAGGGCAGATTTGTGTTCCCTGGAGGGCAAGCAAAGCCTGAGCAGGAGTCATCCTGTCACCTATCCCCATCCCATAGCTGAGAGCTGTGGGCACCCCACCAGCATGTTAAACAAGTCTGAGCTTCTCGTTGTGTCCTAAGCATGGAGCAAACCTATTAAAGGCAACAATTGTGGTGAAATACTCAACTGACGATGATAAAGCCATCATCTGTCTCCTTTCACAGTGTAATTTGTTAATGATGTTTCAGTCCATGGCTCGGGAGTGAGAGGGAGCGGGCGCCTGCCCTCCCGACCTCACAGCTCTGCTCGGGGAATCGAGCCCTTCAGTGACTTCTTCTATGCAAACCTGTGTTTGGTTAATGGTAAAAATAATTGTTCTGAGTTTTCATAGAAATGAGTCAGAGAAACAACATGTTCTGGCATTCAGAAACCCCTAGAAATACTACTTATTTAAGACTCCTATTTTTCTGAAGACATAAGCACTGTATGTGACTGCCTCTCCTTACCATCGTGAGAGTGCTTAAATGGGTGACTTTTAACTACAGTTTTGCTGCTGCTCTTTAAGAGTAATATCCCAAGAGCTTCAGATTATATATATTACATACTGTTGATTCCTAAATACTTTAAGGCTGAGAGGCTCAGACGAATATACTGAAATATAAGGAGGTTTTTTCCACGCTGTAGTGAGGCATCAGGTCTGATGTCTCAGCAATCACCTGATTCCTGCTGAGGTGCTTTTAGAATCCCATTGTATGAGGACAGGTCTGTACAACTTTTGCACCTACATTTTTGCTTTAAGTTTTGTGGCTTTTATCACTTTACTAATAATACAGAGAGCTCTACCAGTGCAAGAAATGGGCAGTGACAGTGCTGTAGAGATGATCGGTATGTGTGGAGGGTGTAAGAGTGGAAACCTTTTTAAATAGCTTTGTTTTTGGAGGAAGGCTGATGTTGCTACTAAACCTACAAATGAAAATGTAGTTATTTCAGAACATTGAATATAAAGATGTCAATATGCATATACAAACACACATGTAATTGAAATACTACTAGTGGGCATCTGGAAACAGATATGCTTGGTTTGGAATCTAATGCTATGCCAGGACTTCTAATAAGAGGCCTAAACATAGGAAAGTGAGAGTAATTTTCTAAGTTCCCCTTTTACCTACATCCCTATTCCTTTGTGCCTTGCACTGCTTTAAATAAAGCAGGGCAGCTCTGTGGGTTTAACATCAGCCTTATCATTCCTTTCTGACTTGCAGAATGAAACTTGCTGTTCCCATCTGTCATCTCTCTTTCTCTTTCCTAAAAATGCCCATGGACTGAGGCCTTGGCCCGGGGCAGGCAAGTCCCTGCCCTTGTGTGGACTCTGTTCACAGCCACACGCTTGCTCCAGAGCTCAGTTAGTTTCCTCTGCAACACCTTGGGTGAGTCCTCTGCCTGACCTGCAAGGTGAAGCATGTGCTCTTCCAGGTATCAGGGTGTTCACAGGTTATTTTGGGGAGGAAATAAACCAAGAAAAACCCAACGACTCTATTCATCTTCAGTAGTCACAACCTTGACACGTTGTTTCACCCAGTACCTAGGAAAATGAGACTGGACAAACGGTATGGGTATGAAAATTAGCACTGCGTAGTCAATAAATCATGCAAGGAATTTGGTATCTGTGTACTTAATCTAAATTTGTTAACACTGGCAAGATAAAGGTCATTTTGACTCCATGCCGACTCTTGCAACTGGGACGCTGTTCAGAAATCTGAGGTTTCTTCATCCAGCTGTGTACATGTGCCTTGTTATCTAATACTTTAATTGCTAACAAAACAGAGGGTAGTAGAAAATATACTGTTCTGTGTCAATATTTAAGCAGGACTTTACTTATGGCTTAAATTTATTCACCATGGAGAGAGAATTTTTGCCTCACTTGAATAATTGGGCAAAGAACAAGCAGGATTTCAGTTTGCTCCTGTGGTTTGCACTTACTGTAGGCAAACAGAAAAATATGTGAGCTGTTTTTGAAACCTACATCTTTCAGGTTCTGTTTGGGTTTTTGTGAGATTTCAGGAACTGTTGAGACCTCACAAGTGCCTGGGACCTTTGTCCTTGTCCTCCTTCCCCTTCCCAATGGCTGTGGCAAATTAGAACTCTCTTGCTGTTGTTAAATTCTTTAGCAAAGGAGATCAGTGATTGTGATTGTCTCTCCTTTCCTGTTCATCACAGCTTTAAAGCTGAACATGGGGCCTTCTGCAGGCATATGTTCAAGGGAAGCTCAGAAGAGAAAGAGTAACCTACTCAGTTTTAGGTACAGAAATCGCCACCCCTGGATGTCTTCACCCCATTCTCAGTGGCTTTTCCCAAAAGATATTGTTGCTTAAAACCTAAAACTTGCTGTTTTCTATATCCAAAAGTCTGATCTTTGCTGTGGAGGAAGTTAAAATAAGTGGTATCATCCTACTCCCTTAAACCATTAAAACATTTGCAATGACAATTGAAGAGGAGGCTATAAAGATGGATATATTTATTTTCAAACTGGAATTGTCCACATTGGAGAAGCAGCTGTGAAGGCTGCCATGTGCAGAAGCTCAATTTGGATGTTTGGCTGGAATCTGTTCATGTCTTGCAGGATCTGTTTGGTTTTAATACCTTGAGTTCACCAATCCATTGTAACATCAACAAACCAAATCTTAATGAGCAAAGTACGCAACTTTCTTCCTTTAAGCTGTCTGAAAGTCTTTCCTGAGTTGATTCTGCTTCAGACTTCCCCTTCTATAATGCAGGTTTAATCCTTGGATCTGTTTTTCACCATTTCTGTGCCACACTGGGAAGTTAAATAAATATGGAGCAAAATGAATGCTCCATATAAATACACAGAAGGTAGATTTAAGGACAACAGGACTGGGGAAGGGTCTGGAGACTGGGGTTCTGGGAGCAGCTGAAGGACCTGGGGCTGTTCAATCTGGAGAAGAGGAGGCTGAGGGGAGACCTCTTTGCTCTCTTCAGCTTCCAGAAAGGAGGTTGGAGCTCGGTGGGTGTTGGTCTCTTCTCACAAGTAACAAGCGGTAGGATGAGAGGAAATGGCCTCAGGTTGCACCAGGGGATGCTTAGATTGGATATTAGGAAAAAAGAGTGTTGCTTGTTCCTTGGCCAGTAGCCCCACAGAGCCTGTTACCCTTAATTTCTGTGCTGTCTCAACAAGCAATTATTCAGCTGGTGGTAAATTATTCTACGTATCCTCATAGTCAAGTAAGGTTCTGAGAACTTCTTTATGATGCTTTCTTCTTCCTTTACACACCACAAATCCCCCTCAGATCTGAATGTAGTCCTCACCCTCTTTTAAACCATTGCTCTCAATCTGCTCTGTGTCATACGCTGTTCTTAGGCAGCCTGTTCCAGATAAAGGGATTTAAAACAAATGGTTTAACTTGCAGAGTTTATCTCTGAAAGCTAAAATCGCACCAAACTTTGTGTTTCTTTGAGACTTTGATCAGCCACCTTTCGCATTTAATTGCTATTTTGGCAGGCTAGAGGAAGGAAACAGATTTTTTAACAATTTCATATCAACGTGAACCAGAAATAATACAACGAGATGAAGACAAGGTTGTTTTCTAACTCATAGATGCTCTCCTTGCCAAGCATCAGAAGAGTTTTGCAAACATCAGAAGTGAGAAGCTTTTTCAGAAATGCTTGTTAGACTCCTTTATGACAGACAACTTTATGCAACTTAGACAAATGTGTGACACGTTCCCATTTAGAGCACATCCTGCCCAGCACCTTTCACCTGCCTAATGCTCCACTCCAATGGCCCAGCTGCTTGGAAGGGGTGGTGGAGCTTTGATATGCATTGAAAAGTAGCAAACACGTTACCCCCCCTTACCTATGAAAATTTACCTGTATATCCATATCCTAGGTTGTGTTTCCTACTGTAGGAATGCACTACAGTGGGACTTTCACCTCACTGCTTAACATCACAGGCACAGCCTTGGCCAAACGCGTCGTTATCAGCAAGGTCTCTCCTCTCCCGACCCATCCAGTAAAAGGCAGTGATGCTGTTAACCGAGAAACTGGCTGTTTGTCATTAATATCCACTTTACCTTAAGTGTTGGAAACCTCAGAAGCTGCTGTTCCAGTTGCTTATAATGTGCTCTTTGTTTCCTGTTTGGCTTATCTTTAAGTAGAGCACAATCCCAAGGAAGCACACCCACTCCCGAATGTTTTCCTTGGGAGCCAGCGGCGCGCGCTGCGGCGTTTCCAGGCAATGGCAAGTGAGAGTGTGGTGTGTGGGGGATGGGAGGAGTAGGGTGCAGGAAATCATACTCAGCTTTAAAGGCTACAGATCCAGCCAAAAAGCAGAGTTATGACACTTTCTGATTTAAAACTGTGCAGCCAAAGTCAGAAAGTTCAGCCAACAAATGCAAACCCACTGAGCTCGCCTGGCTTGATGGATGGCTTTTCAGGGCTGGTACACCTTGTGCTTTGAGTCCACCCTGACTTTCAAAAGTTCAGCAGCTAAACTGAAACTAACCATTGTTCAAATACTTCTGGAATGAGAGAATCTTGTTTACTTTAACGGTTTCCTCTCCTAACAGGCCTGCTGGGTTTTCCCAGCATACAACGTTTCTTCTTTATGACATTTCCGAAAATTACATTGTCCTGGGCTCCTTGGATAAGTAATTCTGAGTTTGTTGCATTTTATTTTTTAAATACTAAGTCTTTGAATTTTTTTTAGCTAATGCTAAACCTCTTAATATAACAGAATGACTTTGGAAGCTGCCTAGGTAGTGTGTATAGGGGGGAGGGAAGAGCAAAACACAGCTTCTAATCTTGCTTTTCTTAAAAAAACTAAGACCAAATTGTGTACAGACACCACATATGGGACCTCATTTTAGAATTCCTTTAAATTTCACAAGGATTCAACCTCAAATGCTGAAATTGAGAAGTCGTTTGTAGTGTTTAGTTGAGTCACAGGTAAATACCGCTGGAGTCCTCTTTGGAGGCTGCTGAAACTCCATTTAAAAGCTGATCTTGGAAAAGCTTTGATATAACAGAACTGTCTTACAGTGATTTAAGGAGATTTTTTCTTTGTTCTGAATAAAACTCAAGCCTTGGTTTAGATTTCAGTTTTAACTCTGAGTTTTTAATTTAAATGCAGTTTGTGAGCCATTGCTGACATCTCGCTCTACCTTGAGAAAAAGCAAATTTGAGACAAGGCTGGTTTTCTGTTAAATAAATAAGCATTACTATTTCATTGATAGTTCGTAACTGAAAAGGTCAGGCCCATTGTTTCTAAAACAGTAGTATATGAATCTGAAACCTAAACCACCAGTATCAACAGTGCAAACCATGATACAGTCAAGCATTTGTCACAATAAATGGGAAAATAAACAAGTTGTTCCCCCCAAGACCTCTGTGCTATTTACAGCTGAATGAAAACTTCATTGAATAAAATAATCAGTTTGAATACTTCTCTTGATTGTTCTGTGAATGCTGTTTGAGAGATGGCTTCCTCAAATGTATTTACGCATAAAGGACTTGGCTTTTAAAAAAGCTCTAAATTAGAGAATAAGCATAAATGAGGATTTATTTTTTCAAGTCCTTTCTTGCTAAGCCTTATTCTGCTACTAGTGAAAAAGCAGGTTTGTCTAGGAAAGCAAAGCAGAAATGATGGGCATTCTGGGTTGTGTTTTAGATATTGTTCCCAACCCTTTAGCGATTACTGGTTTTTGTTGGTCTCTGAAAACGTGCTCACTACAGAAGTTTGCCTGTGTGACAGAAGGGTCTGAGCCTGCTGGTGTTTGCTTGTAGACTTGTATTTGACAATGGTTAAATATCTCCTGTGACATTCTCATCAGCTAGTCATATCATGACAGATGTGACACTTCAAAACAACCCAACAGACAGCAGTCACATCTTAACCAAATATTCTTCACGGACTGGGCTGCCTTGAGATGTCACTGACAGCTGGACGAGCCCTGTATCTGCAGTCACTGCAGGTTGAATAAACAACCTCATGTTCTTGCAGCTGGAGAAGGGAAAGGAGGCTGCTCTGTGCTGAGCAGTGTGCACTCAAAGCACCCTGCTGGGGCAAAAGCTTCAGGACCTGCTGCAAGAGGAGTTTTGGCAAATCCAAGGTGGAGAAGGAGCGAGTGGCATGGCCTGAATGCATCCCCCTACCTCGGGAATTGTGACCTCGGAGGGACCGTTGCACCAGAGCAGTCACTACTGGTGCCTTGCACAGGGGATCTGCTATTGGTAGCAGCAGTCTCTGAGGAGGAGGCTGTGGGATGACTGGTTAGAGGTGGACTATGCACAGATCAGCTTTTTGAACATCACAGTGGTGGTGAGACTACCATCAGGTTTAGAGGATTTGGGTTGTGAGACCAGGAGTGAGCTCCATTTCCTCACATAGATTTTATTTACCTTTACACGTTCTCTTCTAAAGGTGGTGGTTGTCTTTCCTTTGATGTTGTCTTCTACCTAAGTTAGTACAGAAACAATTATTTTCCTGCATTATTTTTACAGACCAAGCAAATAATTAAGGCAGTTTTGTAATATTTCCATAATTAGATCTGTAGATGAAGGCAGCACTCTTGATATTACATATCTTCTGAATTACCTTAGCGCATCAGCGCCTGCTTTGTCTTCATCTTTCAAGCTGTTTCACAAGCAGAAACTGTCTGCCCTAAAGCTTATAAACATCTTTGAGCATCAGCTACGTGTGTTGTTAGAACAGCATCCATCACGACAGCGTCAGGGATGCAGGGGGGTGTTTGTCTTCTCTCCTCTCTCTCGGCGTGTTCTCATACCTGGATGGTTGGCTCATTAGAACAAGTGCCTTATTGCTGAGCACAAAAAAATAGAGACACTGTTTTTATTAAGACTTGGATTTATAGCTCCATGCTGTAATCAGGCATCACAAATTCTTCCACAAGAGCTATAAGACAAGTTTTCTCGTGAGAAGGCGGGGGAGGCGAGCGTGCTGTCCTCCATTAAACAGTTGTGAATTTCTAGTTTAGTACAAGCTGGAGGGGGGTGGAAAGGGGACTTAGCAGTAAATCAGCAGGGCAACTCTCAGCCATAAAGTTTCTTGAGCAGTCAGGGCTGCCAGGGCTTGTTTGGATGACTTGTTCTTAGGCAGGGGGGGTGGAAGAATGTTTATAATACAGCTGCAAACTTCTGCTGTCTACAGTGTCATCATTGTTTACGTTACGCAATAACGGGTTACAGAAACCTCCTTCCATTTCAGAGGTGACATTTTCCTCTCTGACCTTATTTTGAGAGGATTTCACCCAGCCAAGGGAGCAGAGATCTGGAACTGGCTCAGCCCTGGTGTGTGTTGGTTTGGTGTTTGCTGAGGTTTGGTAGGGATGCAGCAGCCAAGCCGGGTCAGGCAGGGATGGAGCTGGGGAGAGAGCTGTCGTTCTGACAATTGTTGGGATCAGGCTCTTGGATGCTTTGTCTGGAGAGGTGGCACAGGCCATTATCCATGACTTTGTGTTGAGATTGGAAGGCAGAAGAGTGCCAGTGGGCTTGGATGCCTGGAAGCTCTGGGATAACCCACTCCAAAAAGCTACCAGCATTTCACTCTAAATCATCAGACCCTCTCCATTAGGCTAAGGCTGAAATGTTTGTTACTTATCTCCCCCTGCAAAATTTGATCAAAAAAACTCCATCACTGGACAATATTTCAAATTGTCATCACTGGAAGCTGTGCACTGTAGTCAGAGAGGCTGTTTTCAGTAGGAGGCAATGCTTCAGAGAATCACCCGAATTGGAAGGGACACAAAAAGGACCATCAAGTCCAACTCCTGTCCCTACACAGGACACTCCCCACACTCACCCCGTGGGGCTGAGGGCGTTGGCCAGGTGCTTCTATCCGACGGTGCAGATGTAAGGGATGTTGGAGCAGCTTGGGGAGCAGATGGCAGTGCTGTCCAGGTGCCCAGGTGCTGTTACCTGAGGGGCTGGCACTGCCTGGGCGAGTTGTGCAAATGCTGAAGCAGCGCAGAAACTGCCCAGAAGGGTGTTCCACAGTGCACCTCGAGACAAGTCAGCTGAGGAATATATCTTAAATCTGTGTTTTGGATGAGAAACTTGCAAATTTGTGAGAATAATACTAGAAGTTACTTTTAAACTGTGTTTTGGGGGGGAAATGGAGGAAACTAGGCCCAAATCAGGATTGTGTTCCTCTCTTCTGAAATTCTTTCTCCTCTCCCTTTCCTGTGTGCGCTGTGTAAGAAAGACATCCAGTGTCCCCAGAGCTCTGATGCTTGAGATGAGTATCTTTTAAATTAAACCCAACTCAGCTTGATCTGTCTCTGTCTTAAATTTCTTAATAGTATGAAACACAGCCTTTAAACAATCTTAGACCCACAGTTCCCCCTTCTCCCCTAATCTAAGCTATGATTAGTGCTTAATGGACCTTGAAAAGCACCTTTATTTGTAACTCCTGTCTAGTGATGATTTCCAGCTTTCTGTTTTCTCTTGAAACCCAAAGCAGTGGGACACGTTCTTGGTTATAATGTTCAGATAGGCTGTGTTTTTTTCAGAACCACCTTCTTTGACAGATTATTTTATATATATAACTTCTTTTATGCCCAAGACAATGGACTTCTTTATGCTGGGCAGCACTGATAACCGTGTCCGTTACGTGAGTACTCCAGGGTATCAGGTGCCAAGCACTTTTCATGCAGGAGGACATCTGAATCCAGGACATTATCCTGCATCCAAGGAGGGGCAGTGAGAGCAAGAGATAGCACTCTTGTACTTAACTACGTTTTGCTGCACAAAGAGCTCAGAAGCTCTCAAAATCTCAGCCTGCATGAGTCAAAACTGATTATCATCTGCCGTGTGTTGTTTGCTGAGATCCAGGGATAAAAGTATCCAGGGTCTGGTGCTTTAACAAAATCAACCCAAGCAGGCAAAGGCACAAACTGATTCCAGCAAGGATTCTTTTATTGACTAAACTCTTGTTTGTTCAGACTTTAGATAAAAACTGTATCAGTTATGTCTGTGCATCTGCCTTTTGAGCATAGTCACACAGCTTTTCTAAGGAGCGACCTTCCAAACCACGCAGCCTCTCCCATACTTGCCCAGCTCAACTCAGACTAGAAAATGAGGTGAAGCTCTCAAACCTGGAGGATGATCTTGTGGGACAGCAGACAGTCGTTATCTTTGCTAATGAGACTGAATCCATGTGATGTGCTAATCACAAAGTAAGTGTCCACATTTAAACTCCCTAATTAAATTCCTTAGGAATAGATTGCAGTGGAATGACTGGTTTTCTCCACACTGGCACCAGATCCTAGTACAACTGGGCAAAGTTCAGCTACTTTTACATTGCCAGTGTATCTGGGACTGATTTATCCTCTATTGACAGTGGTGTTATAGTAGAGGCTGGGCATTCCAGCTGCCCCACTCTTGGGAGCTCATGGGAAAGTCAAGCAAGCCCAGTGATACACGGTGCTCATATCAAACCTGGAGAGAGCAGGAACGACCTCCAGAGTCTCAGAAGACAATCCTTTTCAATGTATTTTTAATTATTTTGAATAATGCTCACAGTTTAATGTACAATAACTGCTCACTTGGTTTATGTCATTTCTAGCTATGCTAATTTTCTAGTAATTGGAACCCCTGGGGCTGGATCCCATCTGTTTTCTGCAGTTCCTGTCATCTTAATATCTAAGGGCAGATTAAAAAAAAACCCTACTAACTAAATAGGATTTAAGTGCCTATAAAGCAAGATTTTCATGTTCCTCTTACCATTTATACAGTCAAGGTTGTTGCTTTGGTTTATTTTTTTAACAAACCTCTTTCAAAATGTAGCAGTGTACTAGAATTTTCTCCCTGGCCTGTGCCAAATCCTGAAAGGTGACTTAATCTGTTGAGAGTCCCTCTCAATCATTACACTTTAAGCTTCAATCCATGACTCAACAGCTAAATATTCAAAAACAGAGCAATTTCTCAGTGCTTTTTCACTAAGTAAGTTAAGCAGGGTGACAAGGGCAGTGAAGTTTTGATTTCAGGAGATCAAACTGGAATGTGGTCAGATGGAGGTGGTGAAAAAATACTGACTGTACAATGTGCCCATAATTTACTTAAATATATTTCCAAATTAGAGTAATTTGGATTTCCATAACTGAAAGCTCTTTCAAAAACTTTCTCTGTTTTTGGTTTTACAGATCATCGGTGCTATTTTAGAATGTTCTAATATTACATGATTTAAGTCTGTGAAAAAATTACCTGGGTGGGCTAAAATTGCATGGAAGAAGGAGGGAATTTAAAATATGTCATTTGATAAGAAAGGATGGAGAAATAAGAAAATATTTATCCACATATAATATCTTCTTCTTAAAGGGCAACTAGAGATGCAACCTGGGGAGATTAAAGGCATCTAAAAGTTAAATAACTAATGTCTATAGGAGATTGTAAAGTGAAGTAATGATTAAGAAATGAGAACCACAGACATTAAGGCGGGGGAAAATATGGTTAAAAGTTGTGGAGGATAAAGCCCTTTCACTTTCTGGATTCATTCTTCCATTCCTAGAGCCCCTCGTGCTTGATGTGATGCTCTCGTGTTCTAAATTCTCCTCTTTTAAACACTATCCTCAATGATCCCTGTTTATTCATTTTAAACTTTTAGGTTAAAATATTTAGAGAATGATCATGCAGTTCTCTGATGCTTGGTGATGTTTCAAGTAGTGGTAGCTCAGTACTATATTTTATGTGCACACATACATGTTCATTCTTCAGAGGATGGGATGGTTAATGCAGGCTTGACTGTTATTAATGGCACCACCTTAGGTATTTTGGAAGCAGCAGAAGATTCCATGGCCTCGAGCTGTGCCAGGGAAATTTAGATTGAGTATTAGAAAAAGTACTTTTACTGAAAGAATCGTGAAGCACTGGCAGAGGCTGCCTGAGGCAGTGGTGTATTTGTGTATAGATATTGATAATCTCACTTATATGGTAAGGAAAACTGATTCTTTTTGTTGCTGGTTGCTGATACTTGAGGTATTTGAAGTATTTTTTTGCACAGCTGTTTTTAAAATAATGCTAAAATTGTTTACACAAAAAAATACTGATAAGGATGAAGGTTTTCTTTTCACTGCTCACTGAAAAATGTAACAAATGTGACTCTAACTGGTTAGGGCCACCCACAGTATCTGGTAAGAGGTAAAAAAAAATCCTCTCCCATTTTCCCCCATCACATACGTGGAAGAGACCCAGGCTGCTGCTATACAGGTTACCAGCCTGTGGGCAGAGAATTGGACCGATGGGTGCTGTATCTGTGTTGTACATCAAAGACCATGAAAGCTTAGCTGTGGCTTTAATATTTTTCATTATATTAATTAAAAAAGATTTACACAATGATATTGCTTAAACAGAGGTTTAACTTCATTATTACTGGGCTTTACAAAAAAAACTACTGTGCAACTAACTTGGTTTTCTAAGTGTGATGCAGTTAAAACAGAAGGAATCCTGCAAGCCTGAAGTGGAACAGGGCAGGGGTATTTGAGGAGGATTTGCCCCTGAGCATCCAGTGCCCTTCCCTGAGGGAGGACAGTTGAGCTGCAAGAGATGCACTTGAAATGCTCAACTGCAGCTGGTTTGCACCTTTAAGAAGAAAATTCTGAAAGAATCACGGCCTGGGTGAGCAGTAGAAAGGTTGGAAAAGCTTTGCTGCTGTCATTTTTGTTCTGATGCCTAAAGACTGTACAGAATAAATCAGAAGTCCTTGTCTGTTGCACTCTCTGCTCAGGCTGCAGACAAACACTCGCCGTGGGGTCGCCGAGGCTCACAGGCAGGACTCGTGTTTGGGATGGAAGGGTTTCAGCTTTAATCCACTTGGATGGAGCACATTTCTCACTGTTGCTAATTACTATGATTAGTGTTCATAATTATTAGTTTCTTAATTTTTATCTTTTGATTTCCCTTTACCTTTGTTACTCCTTGAGCCTCCTCAGTGACTTCAGCTCGTTTGCTCAGGAAGCAAAGCACTCATTTTTAAGCGTCAAAATTTCATGAGCTGAACCACTTCTTGTTTAAGTAACTTGGGTTTTGTGACTCAAAACTGCCAGTTTGGGATATTTATTATGGCAGTGACTGCAGCTAACATACAAATAACTCCTTCCTTATCCTGAGTCTGCCAGTGATGAATGAACACAACACAAATTAGGAGCAGCACACCTCACGTGGAGCTTTACTTTGTGAAATAGCTCAGAGGAAAGAGATGTTCTTTGGTGGAGTGGCACCTTTTTTGTAGATTCATAGAATGGTTTGGGTTGGAAGGGACCTTAAATACCATTCAGTTACACAACCCCCACTGCCACCTCCCAGTGGACCAGGCTGCTTTTGTGCTTTTGCACTTTATCTGGTGCTGACTGTTTTCCCAAATTAGATTTATATATGAAAAATATATATAAATGATTATATAATAATAGACAATTATAATATATAAAATATGTAATACTAGATAATTGCAATCTATATTATGTCTAAAAAGGCAGACTGATGTTGTCTAAGAGGTGGTTAACACCTGCTCTGCTGTTGTCCATACTTTTCTGCTGCACAACCTTCTGTTGATCAAACCAACCACTTCTAGATATTTATTTGTGGCTTTGTAAATAATCCATGAATGCTGTTGGGGGCTGTAGGGTCCCTCACCCCTCATATGGATGGCATTGTCTTGCCGACAGATTGCTGCTCTGATGACAGTGGAGGTCACACTTATCCCAATCTCCTTATTTGCCCGATGAGAGGCTACTGGGACTGAAAGAAGGGATCGCTTATTTCTGCTTTTCTCAGATTGTTCTCTCTTTGAGGATGAATTCCTAAACAATCTTGCTGCTCTTAATGAAAAAAAAAAATTAAAAGAAGCCCAAAGTGTTTATTGTAACCTGCTTTGACCTGTTGGAGGCTCCAGAGGAGAGAGGGCTTCAAACAGAGCCTGTCTAGTGCCAGGAGGCCAGGCTCAGCAGCCTGGGGGTGAGGTACAGAAGCAGGGCAGCGCGCGAGCCTTAATAAAAACACTGCAAACCAAACGTTAGCGCAGGGTGGTGAAAGAGCTCAATTTTGTTTTGTTTTCACACATTAGGTTTTGCTTAAAGCAGACAAGTACCAGGGAGAGCGTTCTGAAAAGAGGCTTTGTATGGGAGCCGGGGCTCTATCCATCAGGTTTGTCGTTTCAGGAATGCAGCCAGATGTATTGACTTACCCGCGGTTGCGTTGGTGCCATCTGGCCCGCTGGAGGCTGGGCGAGAGACAGGAAAAATGGAGCAGAGAGAAATGGAACTTGGCCATCGTGCCATTGCCCTCGCTGCTTGTGCAAAAGGGAGAGGGGGAGATGTCACTTCTTGGCAGGGGGAATGCTCTTTGAGAAGAAAAGATAAGGTTTTAAAGACCACGAGTTTCAAACATAAGTATTTATGTTTAGAAGTAGACTTGGGCTAGTGGGAGGTGTCCCTGTGGCAGGGGGGTTGGAACTGCATGGGATTTAAGGGCCCTTCCAACCCAAACCATTCTATGACTTGAAAGCCAGGCCTCACTGCTGGAATTTGTGTGATTTTTTTTTTTTTTTAAAGGAAAAAACTTTCAAATCCTACTGTTCTGAATTGGAGAGCAAAAAACACCCCGAGACTCTGGCTGATCCACTGCACATTTATAGTTATTCCTTCTCAGTTCTCCCCGGTACTGGTTTCACCGCCTCCTCTCTGAACTGAGGTTTGGAACTGGGATAATGTCTAGTGCTGACCTGTGAATGTTTTCATAACTTCTGGATCATTCCAAACATCTCGACATCAGTCTCCGAGCAGAACATTCCTGGTACAACAGTGGCAATAATATATTCCTTATTTTAATACCAACGCTTCTCAATGTACTTATTGTAATGAATAAGTGCCAGGTCTGTAGTATTTCCATACGTTTCATTTAGCAAGATGTTTTTTTAATATCAGTAGGATTGTGGTGAGTGTTAACTTTTATTGACAGAATAAAAGCATTTTCAGTGTCATAATGTGCTACAATGAAAGGGTGAGAAGTGAGGTAGGATTTTAACCATGCTTATATTCATAATTAATTCTGCAATTAGTCTGCCTGGATCAAAGGCTGGAGGTTGCCCTATTTCTGGGAAGTGGTGTCATTTTTTTCACAGGACCCAAACCATTCTATGATTCTATAAAACTCTGGGTCTGAACCAGCTCCTGCTGGAGTTAATGACAGGTGGACGGGCTCCTGTGAGAGGCCAGAAAGCAGTTCCTAAGGATTTTCAGCAGAAATTCAGAAAACAGACTTAAGGATTGAAAACTAAAACAATGTAGGTATTAAATTAGATTATTACTCAGTACTCTTTCATAGATATCCTGGTTAGTTCACTGTTGCTGTAAAAGTTGTTAAAAGTCACTGGCAAAAACGATGAAACAAAGGACCAGAATCTTTTTTTTTAAAGAAATATATTTTTTAAAATATCTTCTAGTTCTACTCCATTCTTTTTGGGTTTTTACCACTTCAGAAAGCTCTTGAGGGCAGGGAAATGGAACTTCATGAAATGCTGAACTACTTGAGTGAAGTCAGTGTTCTAGCACTCCTGACCACGTGTTAGAAGAGTACACGATAATTTTAGGATTTCTACAGCCCTGAAACTTCCATTCCAGCACTGCCAGGGTCTTCACTGTGGGTTTTTTTTCCCCAACAGGATGAGAAACACTGGCACCAATGCTGGAAAAGTCAACAGTGACTAAATAATCTTAAAAAAAGATGTAATGTTCTTACTCATAGCATGTCAATGAGCTGTGGTGAAAGAAGACCCAATTCAGCCCTCATTAAAGGCCAGGAGAGACTTTTTCCCCCTGTGGAGAAAGATGGTTTGTGCCTTCTAAGGAAACATTGAGCAGCATCACCTGAGCAGGAGCGTGTTCTGGATTAGGCTGGGATAGAGTTAATTTTGTTCTTAGTAGCTGGTATAGTGCTGAGGTTTGGTTTTAGTAGAAGAGTAATGCTGAGAACATGCTGATGGTTTAGTTGTTGCTAAGAAGTGCTTGCACTAAGTCAAGGGCTTTGTGGCTTCTCATTCCTTGCCAGCAGGAAGGGAAGTGCACAAGAAGCTGAGAGGAGACAGAGCCAGGACAGGTGTCCCAAGGTGACCAAGGGATACTCCACGCCATATGGTGTCGTGCTCAGTGTACAAACTGGGGAGTTAATCAGGGGGCAGCAATCGCTGCTTGGGGATGGGCTCAGCATCAGTCGACCCGTGGTGAACAACTGTTCTTGCATCACTTAGAATCACAGAATCATGTTTTTCTTGGGTTTCATTTCTCTCTTTTGTTATTTTCTCCCTTTCTTGACCCTTTATTTAATTATTACGATTTTGTTTTATTTCAGTCACCAAACTGTTTTATCTCAACCCTCAAGCTTTCCTAACTTTTACTGTTCTGATTCTCTCCCACCCCACTAGGGGTGTGGGATTGTCAGTGTGAGAGAGAGATGGGCTGTGTGGTGCTTAGATGCTGACTGGGGTTAAACCATGACAGAGCGTTTGCTGGTCCTGCCCTGTGTGGACACATCCAGAGCTATAGAGGGCACAGAGCTCCTTTGGGGTTGTGCCTGCGCTGTGAAACATCCCCAGGGACTGAATCAGCTCAGATAACACGCTGCCTTCTGCATTTGGGAGGATGTTTATCGTGTTTGTGAGAGCCCCCATGGATTTTTTTTTGTGGTGACACAGTCCATCTCCCTGCATCAGGATGGAACATCATAAGTTGTCATGATAAAGTTGCTTCAAGGTTGTTCTGTGGAGCTGCTGCTTCTAAATGTCCCTATGAGGACAGGCTGGGAGAGTTGGGGTTGTTCAGCCTGGAGAAGAGAAGGCTCCAGGGAGACCTTAGAGCAGCCTCCCAGGACTGAAAGGGGCTCCAGGAAAGCTGGGGAGGGGCTCTTGATCAGGGAATGCAGGGATAGGATGAGGGGAAAAGGTTTTCAGCTTAAAGAGAGGAGATTGAGGTGAGATCTTGGAAAGAAATGTTTTGCTGTGAGGGTGGAGAGGCCCTGGCCCAGGTTGCCCAGAGCAGTGGTGGCTGCCCCATCCCTGGAGGTGTTCAAGGCCAGGCTGGATGGGGCTTTGAGCCCCCTGATCCAGTGGGAGGTGTCCCTGCCCATGGCAAGGGGTGGAACTGGATGGGCCTCAAAAGGTCCCTTCCAATCCAACCCATTCCATGGTCCTATGAACACATCTGCTGAAGAACACTGTGTGGTTTCAATGCCACTTTGGTTTTATTCACTTGGAATATTCTGGAAAATATTATAAATAAAGTTGGGTATTTAATCCCCATAAAAATTGGTGTCTCTGGTAGCAACGTCAGGATTATTCCTTCAATGAATTAATTAAAGGACTTAATCTCTGTGCTTTTCATTTTGTAAATTCACAATGTTGACATTATTATTGTTAACAGTAATCTTATGATTATAAGCAGGAAGACAGGAGGGCTCCAGTGTGTGACACATAGGACAAAGTGCTCTTCTGGCCAGGAACCGCACACTGAGAGGGTACAAAATATTCTGGGAAAAGAAACATTGCCATTTCTCTGCAGGGAACTTCTGCCCCTGCAGAAGTTGCCACCAGATATTGGCAGCCCTGCCAGGAACAGAAATATTTCCAAAACCCTGCGGGTAAAGAAGGGAAAACACAGATTTTAAAGTTTAAAGCGAAAATGGAAATATGACAGGAGGAGTCACTGGATTTACATTAGAGTGGAGGTTGAAAAATTCATTTGGAAATAATAATTTTCCTACCTACTTTTCTCACTCATTCAGGTGAACTAGAAAATAGTCCAGCTTGCTTGAAATGTGAAAGATCTTCAGGAATATGTGATGTTGCTCTATTTAATCAATGATAGCACAGATGTATAATGTGCATGAGAGAGACATAGAGAGTGTGTGTATTTTTAAGTGTGGGATTACAGTTTTGAAGCGTGTGGGGTAGCAGTAGCCACCCACTGATCCACCCAGTAATGTTAATGCAAATAACAGAACTATGGAGGAAAAGAATAAACAAATTAATAAACAATACTAAATAAATACAGGTGATTACATATACTGATCAGAACTATGTAAAGCAGTAAGTCTTCCATAATTTTTATTATTCATTTAACATGTGTATGTCTTCTATACCTGCACAGATGGAAACACATACCTTCTCTGGGGTTGTTTTAGCAATATAGCATCCATAAGATTAAACAAGGGTGTTAAAGAGGGTCGGGGGAAGGCAGAAAAGTTTTGTGTGTGTGTATTTTATTTTTCCTTACTCTCTAGAGTGATTTATTGTTTCATTTCTATTTCTTTTTGACTGCACTTCCAGCACCCAGTAATGGAGAGTGATATTTGTCAGTGCTCAGGAGGCACAGATCCCACTGTTTTTGGTGAGTCAGATGGGATTTTAATACGAGTTTTCTTTGTTTACCAGAAAATGTAAGAGAAGAACACATGGAAGGACTCCCTTAAGTTTCTAGAAATTCAGGAGCAGCGTGTAGGCAAATATTTAAACCAAACACAGTGTTTTAGTAGCTTTGGACAACTCTGAAGTCAGTGGATGTTTTCCTCATGACTAAGAGAACATTATTTTGTCAGGCTGTTTTTTAACATGAACGGGCCAGTGGTAGTGACAGAAGGGGTATTTACGATAAAAAATGGACTGCCAAAAGGGAGAACTGTGCAAGGGACAGCTTTCACGTGTTCTTGCTGGTGCTGCACGACCTGCCCTTACTCCACCAGCCTTTTATCACATCTATGTGAAAGAAATGCGTTTTAGTCAAGTTCTATCTTTGTAGATAGAGCTACAGATGTGAGTGTATATATATAGTAGATAGATAGAGCTCCATCTTTGTAACCTTTCCTACAGAGCTCCCCCATGGGCTGATGATAATACACAGTCAACCACCTTTAGGGCATTGTTGGATCCAATTGGACAAAATGTAATGGTTTCCAAAACTTAAAACCACTGTACAGGCACAAAGACCAATAAAAGCAGGTGTAAGCCCAGGCAAGGTAAGTCCTTGTTGAAGTTCAGGTTCTTTACTTTGTTAAATGGTTTATTATGCTTAGATGATGCACTCAGTGTGTACATATACATTTTTAAGGGTGGTCTTGCTTCTTTTGCAATTGATTGGCTTCAGTGCTAAGTGCATTCACCAGTTACTGGCAGTAGTACTTTGAATTTCAAGAGATGTAGTTACCCTATTGTTGTGCTGTTTCTTACCCCCACAGCAGTGACAGCTCCAGAAAGCCTGTACAGAGCACAAAACCAGCTTTAATTTTGCAATTAAAGTAATTTGATAATGCACACAGACCAGTGAGGCACGTGTGTGCACACATAAATACAAGAGTATCATATGGAAGCTCTTAATAAAACCCTTATGATATGAATAATGCTCAAGTTACAAACGCTACAGCTTATCTGGTTTGTGTGGGAGGTGATAACAACTCTGCAATTCAGTCAAGGTAGGGAAGCAGTTTTGGTAAACATAATACCTGAAAGCAATTTTCAGATTAGTTGCTGAGTTTGGTGTATGGTGATGTCCAGAATAGCTGGGTTGTTTCACGTTCCAGGTTGTGTTGGTGCTTTTTAACTGTTAGTGCTGCAGCGCAGACCGCGTCAGATCCCTCTCAGTGTGTGATGTTTAGGTGTGGTGGTTTTGCCTTATCTTGCCCTAAAACAGATTAGGAGTACTTAAACACTCCATCTTTGCTTTTTACTTTCCTGTTAGCCAGCACTTCTGGCTGCTGTTTCAGTTTAAATGAGCTTCCCTGGGCTGTAAGTCTTTAAGGCTTTTCTTCATGGCATGAGAACTTCTGAACGTGCAAACGGGCTCGTCTGGAGTTCAGTCCAAAAGTTGGCCATTCCTATTTGGCTTTTCCTACTAAAATTCAGAGCTTCTGGGAAGATGGAGAGATTATGTCTTCCCCACCACCCATGCTGCAGGTTCCCCCCACCTGAACTCTTTGCTTCTCCAAAGGCTGATACGAAGTTAAGTAGAAAAATCATAGAATTGTTAAGGTTGGAAAAGACATCTACGGTCATCAAATGGAACCATCAACACTTTTGCTTTGTCTCCTGTTGTGCCGTTTGCCTATGGACAAGGAGCAATCATCCTTAATCTCTCTTTATGGTGAGGAATGCTGCTCAGCTCCTCCCTCAAGCAACCACAGGGACAATCCAGCCTTTCACTGTTGCCATTACTGCATCAGACCCTCAGTAACAGAACAGTATCGATATTATTCTAAAAGACTCAGTTTTATTATCCTGACATAAAGGCCTCAGACTATCAAAATTCTTCTTTAACCAAGCCAGGAAAATAATTGAAAGCATATTTAGCTGTGTGGATGTAGGAACCTGGAGGAATTTTGTTGGGTTTGTGGTTAGCTGAGGAAAGATGTGGAGAGACATTGAAACCGAGTGTTGGTACAAGCCATAAATTCACGTTCCTGAAACCTGAGAGAATACACTTGACAATAGCACTCGCTTTAAAACATGAATATGAGGTTCTGTAGGATTGTTCTTGTGTGCCTTTGCCTCATTAATATTTTTGGAGAGAGAATTTTGGTCCCTGTTCAGGATTTGTGCAGGGAAAGCAACTTGGACCTTTTTGAAGTCAATACGCTTCTGTCTTCCCCACAATCAAATGCTCTTCAGGTGATGCTTCAGCTTAGCTGAGACTTTTATTCAAGTAGAATCTCTTTGCAAATGTTGCAGTCACTGCAAACTTTACATTTGGATCAAAGCATATTGGCTGGCTCTGTGTTATCACCTGACAACATCATCATTGGGAATATTAAGCTGTCAACAGCAGATCTGAAGGAATCATTTTCCCGGTCTGCAGTGAATTATGGAGGATGGGAGTCTATCACACATAAAAGTCTTTCCATTTTCTAAGGCTGTGTCTAACTCTTAATAGTTTCAATCTGACCTCAGACTGGATTTCCCTCTTGTTTTAAATCACTCTCAAGACATCTTCTAACAGCTCAGCTACAAGATTTGTAACAATTCAACACATTTGTGTACGTATTTGTTATTTTTTGAGATGTATTTAAACTTGTACGTGCCAAGCCTGCGTCTGGAGAGAGAAGGGTCTTTTTGCTCAGACTCTCACCACTGTTATATCTCTCCCAGTCTCTGGTTGCGTTCTTGATGAATGTGTTGTTTGCACGGCTTTGTGCTCACACACATCGTTTGGGGCTGAGCGTGGGTCAGTGTCAAGTGGGGCAGGATTAGGATGTGGGAGGCTGCGAGCATTAACACTTAGCCAGTAGGATTAGGATAAAGCTATAATTGAACAGCTCAACTAACCTGGGATTCATCAAGAGATTTGCAAAATCACATTACAGTGGTCCATGAAAGGAACTGTTAAACTGTCGAGGCGATGCTGTATTGCAAAGCTCTAATTGCAAAGAGGCGGGGTTAAGCACTCATCTCATCTTGCACGTACAAACCTAAGAGTCATTGCTGCTTTTGGCATTGCAACCTGTGTCTCTGGATGTTTGGAGATAGTGGGGCAATGAGACATGAAAAAGTGTTTTGTTTGAGAAAGTTCAAAAAATGGCAGGGATACAATAGTGTTTAATGAAATCCCATTAGGGACACACGATCTGGGGGAATTTTAGGGTCTCGGAAGTGATAACAAGTTAAAAAAAAATCTCAAAGGGCCTTTAGAAAATGTTATTTTAAGATGAATGCATAACTCCAGCAATTTACTATTTGCTGAGCCTCTTTCTCTAATCCTCCCAGTTTGTGGGCTGGGGAGGTAGTGCTGGATAAAGAAGATATATAAAAGATATAAATGTTCCCTAGGTCTGTGGTGGCTCTCTGTACAGGGATGATGTGATAATACACCACAAAATGGTCCCTCTAAGGCTGACAGCTCACCCTGAAACTCTAGTGGGCGGTGCTGTTGAAAGGTCCACAATATTGACAAAGTCCTAAAGAATGCATCCTGTTTTCACCTCGATCTGCATCCCAGCCACCACATAATTGGCAGATGTTAGAGCAGGGAGAGCAATTCCAGTGTGCAGTTTGTCTTGGCTGCACTCATTTTTTTTGGGGGAGGGACACTGAAATAATAACTTTTGATGACATCATAGCTAAGAAAACTACTCCCCTGGGGGGTGATGGTGGGGTTTTTGCTCCATCAGCCTCACGGATGTGTATATTTGTACTGCGCTGGCAGTGGGCCAGTTTCTATGATTGTTTTATTGGGTGTCCAATGTTATTAAGCCTCTCCGTGGGTTTTTTTTCCCCCCCTCTCACTTTTTACTTCAGAGCTGCATTTCTGTTACCAATTTGCATGACTTGATGTCAAGTTTCACGTGCCGAGGTTCAACTGAGTTGCGCGTCGGGTCTGAAGATGCAAAGCGCTTTGCGTTCTTCTTGGTGGCTCTGTGACATTTGATACCCAACTGCTGGGTGCAGTGGAGGAATTTAGCAAGTTTCCAACTGTTTTCCATGTCTTGAGGACATCCATGCACAGGATAGATTAAAAAAAACTGTAAAGACCCAAAAAGGGAACATTTAGGGATAACTAGCAATACAATTTATATCCTGCTGTATAACAATCCTCTTGTGTTCTGGCTTTTATGTGAGTTCAGCAATTGCATTATTCTCTTGATTTATGAGGGCAAAAAAGTCCATTCTTTATGTCTGTGAAATGCATAACACAGTTAAGTTGGGATGTTGTCTCAGGAGAACCAGAGGGGCACTGAAGTACACAAATCATTAATAAATTATCATCGTAATAATGTCAAGCTGCTACACGCTATGAAATCCATAATGGGCTTGAGGTTGTAAAAATATGTATCTTTTCTTAAAGCCTTAAAATACTTTTACTGTGGGTTTGTGTTTTAATTTAGCCATATTGATGTATATCTAAGGTTCAATAAAAATACCATAACGATGTGGGCTGTATCCCATTCCCAGGAAGTCTGAGATTCTAGAGATTCAGTAATAGCACCAAATCTGACATCTTACTTTTCATCGGTTCCGTTGGTCCCTGCATGGGCCACCCATGAAGTTTTCCAAAGGTTGTTTAGAATTTTGTCTGAGGTGCTTTTTGTTCGTAGGAATAGGTGTAAAGAGTATAAAGAGTACAATTCCCTTCATTTTTCATGTCTCGGTAAATCCCAGATAACGGAGTCAGCCGTGAACGCCTTCAATCTGCTCTTCCCCACGGCTGAAGTGCGCAGAGCAAAGGTGGTGTAAATAGGGTTGGAGTCAGGCTTGTAGTCACGATGAATTTCCTTGTGCAAGTGGCACTATGTTCAGAATGCTTTGAAGTGTTGGTTTCTCTGAGTTCACAACAGTTCGTTTCAGCTCCAAATAAAATATTATCTGACTTTGCTGGCTGTGCAGCACCAGCCCTTGTAACAGTAGAGCTGTTCTAATTCAGTTTATGAATCCAGTTTTCTTACACTGGGTTCTTTATTGGAATTCGTACCGAGGTTTCTTTAAACACAGCTTTGCACTGAAGAAAAACAAAGGGGTGTTTATATAAGACAATAGGGCAGACAGCGTTTAACTCAGAGGGTTGATTTGAAGTTTATGCAGCTAAGACAAAGGGAAATGAACACCCCCATGTGGTGTAACCTCTGCGAGAGTTGGAGCTTTGTTATTTTAGGGTTTGAACTGCCATACCTCTTAAAATTTGAATTATTGAGGAATATATTGTACAACGTGTACTTTGTTCGACAGAATGCGAGCACAATGGTTTCCTTACGTTTTATAATTCAGAATTCATGCAAAGCAAGGCAACTTCCACCCTTTCTGAAGCAGTTTGCAGTGTACCATAAATGTTATTTATCCCAGTTCTGACACGTACCGAACTTTTGCCAGTGGGGTTTTTTTCCCTCTAGCAATGTCAGTATTAAGGTTTAAAATAAGCCCAGCCCTTTGAGAGTTTGAGCAGAATCCCTTAAACATTCCTTCTGTAATTCTGATGGCTCTATCTTCTTTCCTTCTCCTGATGGCTCTATCTTCTTTCCTTCTCCTTGTCTGCTTTGTGCAATTCCAAGTGCAATAGCTGCTTGGGGCTTTTTGGAGATTACAAAGCCATGTGCAAGAAATGGTGAGGGCAACAGGGAATTTCAGGACCTGTGTGCACAGGGGGGGGAATCCAAAGGATTGCAACTTTTAGACTTCCATTTTCCAACTCCTTATCACTTACTAATGTCCTATGGTGATTGGTTAATGAATAGATAATGGTAAATTAACCTGTTTATTAATAGGATTAAAAGAAAGTTCTTCCTTAATACCCCAGTGGCTGTAATATCTATATCTGACTGCAAAGGACATGTCTGTTATATATTGGAGCTGACAGTCATGTGACCCACAGGACTGACCTTGGTACGACACTGCTGTGAAGCTGGAGTAAACCCAAAGAAAGTGGTGAACAGCGTCTGCAAGATGAAGGATTTATTTCTCATATTTTTATGTTTGTGATGAAATCTAGGTTAAAGAAGAAACAAGAAAATGACAGGAAAAGCAATCTGAAAAGAGCTGATATTTGGGAGGGATAGGAGAGTTATAGCTGCAGGGTATAAAAATGACTTGATGTAGACCAGGCTGCCCGAGAGTCAAGTCCTTGCTGTTGCTCGAGTGTGGTCACTCTGATACAAGAAAGGAGGGATGAGGCTTTGCTTCATCTCTTCTCTTTCAAAGAGTCCTCAGAACCACTTCCCTTCCTTTTGGTCTGAAATAATCTTCTGTCCTGCAAGGCACTAATTCATTATCTGAATAGAATCATAAAATCTTCCAGTTGGAAAAGACCTTTGAGATCATGGAGTCCAACCGCACCCATCATCCACTAAACCACGTCCATCAGGGGTTAGGGTGTGTCTTTAAGGGTAGCTCAGGAGCAAACATTGAGGTCTGAGAGTGTCTGATGGCCTGGTCTGAGTTCAGTACCAATTGCATAAATTGGATTTGAATTAATGCAAGTAACAGATGATCTGGAGTGAAAATTCTTAGAATCTTAGTTGGGTAAGTGAAAAGCTGGAGGGGTCATCTAGTCCCAGAGCAGTTCAGTACCCCAAACCATTGCTGATGGGGTTTTGCCTGATTTTGCCTAAGAAAGGGGTAGTGGGGAAAGAGATATTTAATATTCTCTACTGTTGATACTGGAGTCAGGCTTCCCACCCCATTCTGTCTTCCTCATGCATGGATATAACAGCTCCTACTTGTGCTCCCCAGTAAATCACGGTGGATCTCGCCTATCCTTTGAGACAAGCATAGGGAAACCAGTGGGAAGGCACAAGCTGACCAGTAACAGTCAACTGATGTAGCCTGCAGCCACCCTGCTAACAGATTACCACTGTAAAACCTTATTGTGGTTAATGGGAGAGAGACAATCTGGCTTAACAGGCAAGTACTGCCCTTCCCCACAGACAGGAGGTGTCTGTGAAGTTATAGCCCAAGTGAACTGTGTGGTGGAACCAAGCTTTATTGGGCTTTCTCCCAACTCACACGTCTTCTTTAGGCTTAAATTGTATAGGGAATATTTTATTCTAAGGGATGTACAGCACTTATCGGTGTTTCAACTGCTAATAAGTAATTAGAAATATACGAGCTGAAATGTACGTAGAGTGTACGTTTTTTCAATTAATAACGTTGAGTTTTCTCAGAAAACGGGTGGATTCTGCAAATCCATTTTCACAAATCACCTTCAGCTGTGCTGTTTATTAAGTAGAATTTGCAGGCTTGAATCTTAAATGTATCGAAGTGGTGTTTGCTTCCTACAGAAGGAAAGAGTAATCCCTCGATTGTTCCTCTCGTAAGGGCTTTGCCTGTGTCAGCTCCCTCCCAACCAGCCACAGCAAGGTTATTTTTAGCGAATGGGAGACTGAAAGTTTAATTTTGAGAACTTCAAACAAAGTATAAATCAAGATAGTTTAGTGATAAAAAACCTTGGCTGGGGACTTCTATTGGCTTTTCTGTATGAAATACAACACGAGGGTTGTTTTTTATGGGCACAAATGTTATTTTTCACTGGCTGTCAGAAATGGATTGTTTCAGCTTCTTGTTACAATTGACCATTGCGATAAGTCCGTGAGCTTGTCCTTTTTATCCATTAGACTGGATAAACACTGGGATTCTGTTCAGCTTTTAAATCCCTTATATTGCATTTCCCAGAGGAGATAATCTTTTTATTTACTTGTGTGGCAGTTCTTTGAAATACAGCTTTTTGAATAATCTCCTTTTCTCCCAAAAAAGTGTTTCCAATGAACCAAGGGCTTGGCTTTGTGTGTAGGTTTTGAGGGCTAAAACAATTCCTTAACGTGGAGACATGCTATAAGTTTAATTAAACACTGGGCTGCTACAAGCTTAGGTCAGTGGGTTGTTTATATCAGCAGTGCTTTCCAGAAAAACCTTTGACAACCAACTGCTGCAAATATCTGCAGAAACCCCAGTGAAGATCAGCAGTGAAAAAATCCTCAAGCCTAATTCACACAAAAGTAAAGAGGGAAGAGCTGAAGACCCTGTCTCAGCTTACAGTAATTGTGCTTTCTTTGTGGAATAATTTTTTTTGATGATTGAAGGGAGCTGTCTTGAGCTTTTATATACTTGTTATTTCATATCTATTTAAAGCTACACCAGAGATTTGAACGTGAAATACTTTTTCAATTTGAAGCAAACCCTGGGTGAGGACTGAAGAAGAGATTTAAAAGCAACGCAAATAGAATATTTCTATGTGGGACAGGTATTTCTTTGGGAAAGTCTTGTGAGAATTTGAAACGAGACCAAGAGAGAAAAGTAGTGGTGCAAAAGAAAGATTACTTCATCGGGAGCTGTCAGCTGTGGTATTGGATCCACTGATGCTGTTCTTGATGTTTATGGAAGTTAATTGACCAACAGCTATTGAAAATGAAAAATTTTAGGAAATGTTTCCATCCTGGTGTTTGTGAGTGGAAATTCAGCTGCTTAACACAGATGTATTCTGCCCTTTGAGACACTTGAACAGCTCAAAGCCAGAATACCCTAAAGAGCCTTCTCTCCTAGAGATCTTTTGTCTGATTTACAGTTCCTGTGAAGGCATCTCAGATGTTCTGGAACGTTTGAAATAGCACAGGGTGCTCACGCTGGGGCAACCGTGACCACTGTTTTAAGTTATGAGCTGGCATGAGAACTTAATTAGCCTTTACTTGGACAAACAATTACAATAACCATTGAGACAGAAGAAAGAATTTGGTCTAGGCCAGTGTGTTTCTATTTAAATATTATCTGTATTTAACCTTCCTCTGCACTGGTTACGATCTTATTTTATTCTCTCAAGACTGATTCTTGTTTTCCCAAATAATCATCTGGACTACCTGACTTTGTGCATGGCTATCAAACTCGCTGAGTTAGGAACACTGGGGAAAGGTTAATGTGTTCTCCTGCTGATGATTATGCCAGAATGGGCTAAGTCTGTGAAATATAAATACCCGGGAAGCCAAAGCAAATATTCTGATTCCCTTGAACTCATTAGCTAAAGTTTATTTTAGATGTGATGGGATGCTGGTTGTTACTCCAGAATAGAATAGATGGGTAGATTAGGGTGGATGGAATTCATGCATAAAGCAGGTCAGTATCTATTAGAATGTAATACTTCCTTACTGAAAGCTCAAAAATAACTTTATTTATGAACTAATTCTTAGAGAGAAATATTTTATTTGATATTTCATTGCTTACAGGTTGATATTTTTTTTTCTTTCAATCCTTTCTGGGTTTCTACCTTGAGCAGGAATATGGTAAATCCATTACCTGGCTCACGTTTCACGTTAAAAGGGGAACGACAGCAATAATTCACCATAAGCAGCGTAAGGGAGCGTGAACACCGTGTGGAAAGTTGTGTAGCTTATGGAGCTTAAAGCTAAAACACGAGCAGCACGTCAGAATGTGAGGAAATACCTGGTGCCTTTTTGTTTCTTTCCAAACTGCAAGTCTGATATAATTTTGTTAACAGAGTGAGCTGGCACTCAGTCTCAATTAAACTGTGAGATAGCAACAGCAGGAAATTCTGGAAAGATAAGTTCAAGACGGTTGCTACAACTGGACTTCTCTGAACTGATTACAGCTCTAATTACATTGTGAAACATAATAAAGCTGAGATGCACTTAACATTTTATTAAAAGGAGTAGAAGAAAACATCTAATCTCCCCTTCCATGCCGTACCCAATACATTCACTCTTGAACTCGCTGTGTTTAGAGCTTGCGAGGGATGGGGTTTATTTGAACTGGTGGTGTTTTGAGTTCATGTGGGTTTCTGCCTTCCACTGCAGAATGTACTCCACAAGTTCTCGTGTCACTCAGCCTGGCTGTTCTTTCTGTTGCAGTGCCAGGGTTTATCACCACTCACTTCTGGACAGTGTTAGTGGTGCCGTCGCTTCCTCTCTGCCAAACAAGTGTAACATTCACCAGACTTCCCTGCGTGTCACGGGGGGAGGCGAGCACCGTTACCTGAAATGGTAAAAAAAATCACAAATAAGAAAAGTTAATCCTGTTTATAGAAGGAGTTTTGATAGATGCTGAACCCCCTTTTGAGAGATTAATGCAAGGACAAGTAGTCATTTTGGATTTCGTAGCAGAATTTCAGCTGAGTGACTTTTCACAGTAGTCAAGATTTAAAAAAAAAATTAGAAGGGAGCTTCTAGTTTTCATCTTTTACTGCAACAAATTCTGTATTTTGAAGGGAAATAAAAACCGAGCAAGCGAATGATGGAGTGGTGAAACCAGTGCTGTGTCAGCAAACGGTGTGGGATGGCTGAAGTGGGAATTGTGGTTGGTTGAGGATTGTCCAAGTCATCTCTTGTCCCTCATAATGTGCAAAATTATTGAAGGCGCCACAGAGGAAGAGGTGGGAACTATAAAACCTTACAGTGAACGCCAAGGCAGGCAAAATGTCTGTATATGCACGATTTAAAATCTGAAAAAAGATTATTTTAGGGACTCCTGCGGAGCAGAAATAGCTGTAGAAGTTTTGTTGAAGATGAACACCGTTACTACTACAAATTTCTTAGCAATTAGGTAAAAGATAGGGATGTTTACCTTTGGAAAAATACTGCTGTGCTGCCAGCAGCACCAGTTAGAGCAACTTCCTAAAGATTACATCTTCTTATTCAGTTGTTCATGCAAGAAAGAGTTTCTGTTCCTTGCAGTTGAAGAGAGAGGCTGTAAGTCAGAGCCTCCCAGTCCTTCATCATACTGAATCGAGCCAGTTCAATGCACTGGCCCAGAGGATCCCCTTCTTTTCTGTTGATATTGGTTAGAAGATTGATGTCTGTTGGGTGAAGTAACCTTGTTTCAGAGCCACCTCCACTATTTGGAGAGCAACAGAGGCCAAAATCCTCAATAGGAGGTAAATAACTCTGTAATCTTCGCGTTTTTTTCCAAAGGCAGATTGAAATGGAATTTAGATCTAAATGTATGTTCATTATTCTAATGAGACTTTTTTAGAGTGCATTCTTTCTCCTGAGCCTGGACTGGAAAACCCATCTCAGACCAAAGAAAGCATCGTAAAGGTTTATTTTTTGAAAACCAACCTTCCTTAAAAACGTTCTGTTTGACCTCATAGATCTGTCCAGCTGTATTTTGGAAAGCTCATTACTTGCAAGGTCCTTCCTTCAGGCATTCAGCAGTTAATTATGACTGAGGGTATGAGAAGGAAGAAAAGGTTTCTGTATCTCTGGAATTTCTAGCAGGTCCTGTGTGAAGTGGACAGGTCAGAGCTTGCAAAACCGAAGGATTCTATCTGCAAGGAAAGGAAAAACAATGCTCAGCATCTCCCAACCTTCACTACTCCTGTTTTGTCACCAGATTGACAATCAGACTCATTTCTAACAATGCACTGGCACCCTTTTCCCACTCAACCAGTCCTCATCAACTCCATGGGGAGGAGGGAACCTGGTCTCCGAAGAGCTTACCCAGACTGAAGAACCCAGCTCGGGACGTCTTGGTTTGGCACAAAATCTGAACTAAAAGAGAGAATGTGTTTTTTAGACAATTGAGGGTAGATATGCTGCTTGAAAACACTCTAATCTGTAGCCGAAAAGGGGACTTTGGACTCTGTAGACTCAGGAACCAGGATTTTCAAAGGAAATTCAGAAATGTCTCCGCAACAATGCTTAATGCTTATAGTGAGAAGTCAGAGAAATGAAAATTCAGTGTTCATTAGCTGCTAAATCTTCTTCAGCTCCTGTGCAAAAGCTCTCAGCTTTAAATAAAATGAGCTAAATTTACTGTTCTTCACTACACAGTAGCATCTTGGTGTGATTTACAACCAAATGTCAGTTCATTCCTTTGAGTTTCCCTTTTTTTGCTGATTTAAATGGACATTTAACCTGTTAAACAGCTGTTGCCTGATACACCTACTTTTCACTGAAGTATTCAAGGATCTAAACCCCTATAAAATGACAACTTGCCCAAATAGCTACAGATAGTTCTTTCTGAATATTTCACATAAAATTGAGCAACAAGGCAATTGCTTTTAAAGTTGCAACCTCAGGTTAATACTTCAGACTAAAAGTCATACTTTAAGCTTCAACTGCTCTGGCCCTTTCTTAGAATCAGAACTATTTTGACAGCAAGATTTTATGGAAAGCTGTGTGCAACAAAGACTGAAATCCATAATGTTAACATTTTCTCATATGCTTTCTTCAAATGAAAGGGATTTCTGACAAGGAAAACTAAAAACTGCCCCACGTCTTAAGGGGTGCACTGACATCGTTTGAGGTTAATGTGCTATATATTCATTCTACTCACCTGCTTTGGTGCTGGAACTCCCTGCAGCAGCAACTCTAGAAGGGCTGGGTGAAGCGTAGGTCGTCACAAAAAGGCTTGCAAAGACTGCTGAGCTTGGGTGTGAGGCCCATGGGATTTCAGGACAGTCTAGTGAAATACAGATCAAAAGGCATTATTGACTGTCAGGACTGAGACTGAGCCTTGTTTCACGAGGGAATTGTGAGAAGGGAGAAAAAATCTGAGACTGCAGTGATATTTCTTCAGTAATACCCTTGTAGGAGATCAATATCATCTGTAGACTTAGCTGGGTGTGGAAGGAATGACCTGCTAAGCCAAGTCTCCTTTCTTTTTCCAAGGCCTGGGGAACCAACCCCAAATGATCTTTTAAAATGCAGTTTTATGACCAGGCAAAAGTTGAAGTGTGGAAAATATATGACTGCAGGCACCTCTCTGTGCTTGCCCTCTGCTGCAGTGGCTGAAGAGAACCTACCCCCCTGCCCAACAAAGTGGAAAAGCTCAGCCAAAGAAAAATACACCCAATGAAATGTTTTTTTCTCTCTGTGCAAGCATTCTGCAGGGCCAAGTCTGAGTTTAGTAACAGCAACACCACTTGAATTTAGCGCTGCGTATTCCCCATGAGCTACAGGGGTGGTAGGAAACTCCAGGCACTCTGTGTGCAACCCCAAGGGAAATCTCAGCCCTTTGCCTCTTTGACTTCAGCTCCTAGGATTTGGTTTGAAGGTTTGTGTAGTACAACTCTGTTTTTTATTTACCATGCACATGGTAAAATGAAAGGAGTTTGCAGTGAGATTGGGAAATATTGCATGCAGCAAAGGTAAAATGGGTGACCTGATACTGGAAATGCAAATAAACACTCTGAGACTCATTTTGGAGTTTTAGAAAGCAGCTCCTTTATTTCAGGGCTGGACACATGAGGGAATGATTCAGTCGTGTGTGATGAGACAAGAGCTGGGGACAGGATGTGTATCCAACTTGCGTGTGTATAAATTCTCCCAGCAATCTCATGCAGATTCTACTACTTTCCAAAGACTAATCTTAATTTTATTATGAACTTCACAACAGCCAAGTCTCTGCTCGTTAGAGCTTTGAAACCGGTTTTCTGTCTAGTCTTGAGTTCTTTAGATAAGTGAAGAAATATTGTCTGGGAACCACACTATACTGAAAAAAACACAGTATCAGAAGAACAGTCTGTGTCTGTCTGACTCACAAATACTGCCACTTAGGTATCTCTTAACTGAAGGTACCTGGAAAACCAATTCTACAGAAAAACAACTCTACTTAAGTAAAACTATCCTACACACTGCAATAACAGCCACTTCTTGTATCAACCTGGTTTCTCTTTCATTTCTTTCCCCATAGATATAAATGTGTATTTTTGGTGACCCTTTGCCTCTTTGTTATATGTTTGGTTTAGTACCATGAGACATCATTGCATTTTACTTTGTTTTGCATTGTTTCATTAACATTGCTGTGACCATCTTTTTGTGGTACTGTGAAAAAACAGGCATCCCCTTAGAGGGGGTGATTGGGAATAACCTTTATTAGGTGTTTGTCCAACTACTCAGATACCTAAAGGGGACTCAAATTGAATAGTAGAGTGAAATATGCTTGGAATAATTTTCATCAGGTAGGTGAAACTCGCATCCCTGCTTAAAATGTCATTTGAATGAGTCACCAGGCAGTAGCAGGGTTCCTGCTAGTGATAAACACAGTTTCTTAGTTGAGATTTTTGGTCATACCAAAGGGATGTGCTGGCAGAGATTGGCAGGGTTAGGAGGAAGTCAGAAAAGTACACAAGAAACTCTTACCTGGCAATGTCAGCGAGACCTCTCCCTTCCCTCTGTGCCTGTGTGTGACCCAGAACTCACTGACATGAGCTTTGAACTTCACCTGCAGCCCTGACTCACACCACGTATTTTAGAGCAAACTGCTGCAAGTGGCTGCTGGAATGTGATGGATGTCACTGTGCAAGAAAAGACCCAAATCCCTCCCCATGTGCAGGTCTCACATCTGCTGGGAGGGTGTTCAGTGGTGGCACCCGCGTGACTCAGCACTCGGTACCAATAAGGTTTGAGAGAAACTCTGTTTCTTTCTGAGGAATTATTGCTTTGTGTCACGTTTAAACTTTCTCTTCAGTTTTTTTTGAAGTGGAAGAAGCAAATGTGCACCACAGAGCTAATGGTTTAGTAGTTAATCATTGATTTCTGACTAATGGCACGGCTGTTTTGAGTACATTCAATCTGAAAATCAATCTCAACCCTTGAGGTGTTTTACATTTATCATTGCACCCAAATAGAGCTTGCAGGTTTGAGAAGTTCCCATCACAAGGACAGCTGCTGCTCTTGTAGAGGTCCAAGGACTTTTGTATCTTTGTAAGCCACTGCTGAAAGCTTTCCATGAATGGTTTTTAGACAATAGGTTGTTTTCAGGATGCTGTTCCTTTCAGGAGATTGTGCTTTTGCCAAGCATAAGTTCCTGGCTCAGTACAAGAAACGTGCTGGTGTGTGAAATACAGCCAAGCAGTGGGAAGGGCAGCTCAGGTACTCTGAGGGATGCTTGGGAGTGAACAGCTGCCTAAATATCATCATGGGAAACTGCTGCTTCATGTATTTATATGAAATATATATGTATTCATACATTGCTGCCAGTGCTTCAGAATAAACCTTGTGTTGTGGCCCCAAAGACCGTCCCTTGCTGGATCTGGGCTTGGGGTGGCCTCGTGCTGCACATGGGGTGCACAACTGCTTTTTCTTCACCCTGGATGTGCAGGGAAAGCACTGCCTTCCCCTCTGTCCTCTCTCCTGTGTGAGCCGTGTTCTCGAGGACAGGAGGGCTCTCACCTGCATCAGAACAGAGTCATCTTCTGTGGAATGTTAAGAGCCAAAACACCCAGGGCAGGGGTGCTAAAAAAGGGAGGTGTCTTCCCAGCACTGACAGCCCTCGCTCCTGCTCTGTAGATGTGACCAGACTAATCCTTATAAATTTAAAATCCCTGACTGTGATCATGCAGGAGTAGGTTATGGTACAGTATTGCTTTTTCCTGGCTGGCTGGCTTTGAGGCCATGATCCCAGGAAAACTTCCACAAGAAGCTTTAGGGAGTTGTGTGGGGTGGATTATTTTTGAGCCCAGTACTTGGGGAAGTATTTTTCTTCTAGTTACTATAAACCAAAGGTTACACCAGTCTGTCACTGTAGCCTCAAGACCATCCTTTTTGCCAAGCAAACACAGAGCTGTGGTTTCATGATTGAGTCTCATTGTGTGAAAGGTGTGTACATAACATACCAAAGGGGCAGAACCAAAAGAATGGCTTAGGTTTGGCATTGCAATATTGGAATGATGGTGCTGTATGTTTCAGGAAATAAAGTTAGGAGCCTGGGGTCCCCACCTCCTTGGTGTCCCCTCTGGGCAAAGCACCAGATCCCTGGCTGGAGTTGTTAGGAAATGAGGTGCTGTGAGGATCCCTCACCAGTGCAACAAATGGGGGCTGATCCAGTTTTGAATCCCAGGAAGCTGATACATGAGAAGTCAAGGCTTGATGTGATGTTGTTTGGGGTTTTTCTGTGGCAGTTTGTGGGGTTTGTGTTCTGATTTTTGGTGGGATTGTTTTTCTGTAATATCTGGGAGCAGGTATCTGGGATATGCAAGTAGTTATATATTCTATTGAGGGGAAGCATGGGACCTGCCTTCCCAGTGTGTCCAGACAATTGGAACTCCTCTGACTTTGCTCAGAGCCCCTGGGACACAAGACAGCTCTGGACTAGAAGCAAGGGAGATGCCTCAGTCCAACCCTTACACCTTCTCAACTGGATTCCAGTGGCCCCATCTGACCCTTGGGCAGCACAAGCCCATTCTGTCACTTGTCCTTGCAGACACATCTTGGGTCTCCAGGGGTTTTAAATACCTGTGAAGTTCAACTTTGTTTCAGGGAATGAAATTCTGTAGGTGCTTCAGGGAACAACTTTCCCGATGACAAATAATTGACTAGAGAGAAGGTCACACAGATTTCTCACGCTGATGCTTTGCGTGGCTTTTCTCAGTGTTTATTTCCCTCTAAAAAAGAAAAGCTATCCCAGTCTTGGCAAAAATCACTGTGTTTGCCTTGATTTTTTTATGTGCTCAGCAGGAAGGCTTTGGAGCTGTTCAGGATTCTATAGGAAAGGTGCCAGAACAAGGGACCAACTAATGGTGTGTGAACTTGCATAAAACAAGAAGAAAAGTAATGCCCAGACTCCTCTCCTCCTGCAAGGTCTCTTCTATAATTCATGGTCTCGCTAGGGTTTCTTGCAAAAACAGGATACAGCAAAATCCTTTAAGATATACAAACCTGCTATTTTGGTGCTGAAAATATGGGAAGACTAAGAATATACACACTGTGGTAAATGTCATAGTTGGGGGGAAAAATAGAGTTATTAAGTGCCTGAGTCCCTTTAGGGAGACTATGACAGAGTCAAGACAGATGTGTGTGAATAAATCTTCTTTTAACGGGTGACACTTTGCTCTGCTGGGCTGTATCAAAACTATTGCTGTGGTGTCTGTGCAGCTTCAGCAGCAGGAAGCTGAATTGCCAAAGAGGTAATATCCTGAGTCTGATCAGTGTATCCTCATCAAACAGACTCTAAGCAAGAAGGATAGAGTGTCCCTCAAACCAGATTGGATTAAACAAGCTTGCTAACTACCCATAATTTCTGTGAGCTCCAATAACTGTCTTGAAGGGCAAGAAAGAAGCAGGATCATGGAGTGCATCATTTTGGAATATCACCATCTCCCTGAACATTGCCCTTAACTCTAATATAGTGATGAATGCATCGCTACAGTTAATATTCCATTATGGACCTCATTTTCCCAGGGTCTATAACTCACCCATAATAACTTGCTGAAGGTTGAAACTTGGCAGCAAGGGCTGCAGAGCGGGAATTAATTTTGGTAACACTGTAATAACTGCTCTTTAATTAATGTTAAATGAAAATGGAATTCCTAAGGAATGACACACAGCAGCCATGCGACATGCTGAATGAATTCATCATGATTAGTGTTTTAAAATGAATATCAAGAGTGGTGTAAGTGGGGCTTGCCTTTTATTAAGAAGCGTTGCCATATTGATACCTGGCACCAAATTGCTTTTAAAGGAACAGCGTGAGGAAAGCACCATCTGTGTGAAGAGGGAAAGGAAAGCAGGCAAACAGGTCTTGTGTTCTGTGTGGGTGTGAGTAGGGCTTGATCCCATCAGCCCTGGGTTTTGTGCAGTCTGGTGTTGTTCAAGGTAGTCACCTACAACCTCGCCTACTGCTTGTGACAGGGCTGCTTCGAGTGGGAAAACTGAAGACCTTCATCAGTCCCTTCCAGCCAGTCTACCTCTATTTGCATGATTAATAGGAAGATGTGGGGTCTGGATTATATGGAATTATTCATGGAGTTACCTATGATGGAGGTCTGGAGGCATTTCAGATATGGAGGCATTTCAAGGCATTCTTCTCTCCCAAATTACAGTGATAATATCCATCCCCACGTTGCCATCAGGGAAAGAATAAAGCAGGAAGGGGTAAAACAAAAAGTGCCATCCAAGGAAGTCATTCATTTGGTGGCAGCCAGGAAATAGAAGTGTAGAATCATTGAGGTAGGAAAAGCCCTCTCAGCTCACCCAGTTCTACCATCAGCCCATCCCCACCGCGCCTGCTAAACCATGTGCCAAAGGGCACGTTTCTTGAACACCTCCAGGGTTGTTCAAAGCCAATATAAGGGGAACTTGTTAATTCATGTTATTTCCCTTCCATGCCCTTTTCCTCGTAGCACCTTTGACTACCACTATGGAACAGCTTTCTAAAATTCAGACTTCTATTCACTGCTCAGAGATAAACAGCTATTGATTAAATTTTGGTGCCGAGTTCATTAATCTCGGAGAGCAGCACTAAAAAACCTAAGCAGATGGGCTTGAAGACTCTTTGTGGAAGTGCATTGATGAGCACTGGATGGGTCTTAAATGCTTTTATGAATACTGCTGTGGCTTCTACACAGGAACGCCGGAGGATCAGTTGGGCTGCCAAGTTTCCCTTACCAAGGGTTTAGTGAAGCTCTGCTACATAGACTGCCCTGGAGTGGAGGGAAGAGACCACCTGGGAAACAGCAAAGTTCATTGGCAGGGGACGTAGGAATAAATGCCTCCCAGTTCCCAAACAGTTTCTTGTGGTGGTCTACAAAGAGTCAATATGCCGAGCACAGTAGATGTTAGAGTACCTCATGCAAGAAGTTCCTGTGAGCTGGACCACAGCTTGGATGAGGTCATAATGACTCATTCTCTCCATCAGATGGTTCTGCCACTGTATCACGGTCAGCCCAAGCTGTCCTTGTGTAGAGAGGCCATAAATCTCCTGATGTTCACATTCCATGAAGCAGCATGGCAGATACAGTGTGCTAATAAGCTGTCCTGATAAAAAAAAATATCATGCAGTTCACAAAGTGAAGTATTTTGATTTTGGTTGAATTTACTTAGAAAGAAATAATAACAGCTATGTGAATAAGAAATTGGATTTTAAAAAAATTAAAATAGTCATTTCAAGATACAAAACATTAACTTGGCAAAAATCATATAAACACACACCTGCCAGGAAAATTCTCACCAGCCAGGTTACTGTTGATTAGAAAAAATGTGGAACTTATTCCTAAATTGTCTGTCTCCTTAGGAGTAAATAAATGGCAATGTTTTTGTCAGGCTGTTGGGTGAATTGCTTGCTTACATGGCATTGGTGGCAGGCACAGCAGCCAGACTCTGTGCTTCTTCCTAGGCCATCACAAAATCTTCAGCTGACTGCACTCATTTTAGTAGTGATTTCTCTTTACTTTCTAAAGCTTATATGATAGACAAAATAATTGCCATATTATTATCCTTACCAATATACTCTGTTCCACCTCCTGTGATGTTCATGTTATCACTCCACATGTCCCTGATGCAGCAGGAGGACATCCCACTGAACACAGACACTCTGGTGTCCAACAAAACAAATGATCGTGTCTCAAACGGTCTCTCTTTGAATGCACGTTGAGTCTTTTCTTGTAAGGATGATCAATCATATGATATATGAAGAACAGGATAGACAAGGGGTTTTTTTGTGGCAGATGTAGGTGTGCATGAGCTTGGATAAGTTCTGGTATTCACAGAACATCTTTTTGAGGTAGAGGATTTGAAATCCAGAAAGATTTGAAAGGTATCAAGTCCCATCACCAACACCATTGCATCAAGGAAAGAAAACACATTGGAAGAATGAGTAAAATCATAAAACTAAACCTGTTTTGACAATTACCACCAGCCATGCAAAACAACAGTTATTTGGAATTGTGTCTGCTTCATAAATCATAACAGAGAAGATCTCTTTCCTTCAGTTCTTTCATATTTCACCCACCCCAGGGGAAGGGAAACTCTCTGTTTTTGTTTTAAATTTGTGTTCAACTTAATTGCCTAAAATATCTGCCCAGAGCAGTGGTGGCTGCCCCATCCCTGGAGGTGTTCAAGGCCAGGCTGGATGGGGCTTGGAGCCCCCTGATCCAGTGGGAGGTGTCCCTGCCCATGGCAGGGGTTGGAACTGGATGGGCTGTGAGGTCCCTTCCAACCCAAACCATTCTATGATTATGTTGTTAAAAGAAAAACAAAAAGGAACTCAAATTGGCTGTTTCAGGTGATTTTTTTAGATAAACTGCCTATCTCTAAAAATTTTTGGAATTATTCTGCTATTTCAATTAACTATGCATTAATAGACCAGGAGAGATCAAACAAAAAGAGCTCAGCCTCCAACAGATGGCTTTGGGTCCCACACGTACCCTCTGCCCAACAATCTGTTTGCCGTCCAGGTGTGTTTTTCTGGTGATCATTTATTTGGACAGACATAACAGCACTGCTTTCCCCAAAGAACAAGTGATGTGCTCTGTGGGGTGAAGGAGAAACCAGAGTAATATTGGCTGTGCAATGTGAATTTTGATGTGCTCAGAACTAAACATTCTTTGAGATCTGTGAAAACCTGAATCAAGTTTGTAAGAAATGTAAAGGCAAACTTGCTCTGCAAAATGTATTCTGTGAGGATGTGGTTTAGAAAACACCTTTGAAATAATCAAAATAGTGAAATAGACCAGAGGTTGGTTGTTTTCCCCATCACTGACAATGGCTTGTAGGACAGGCCTGAAGAGTTTAGGGCTACAAATATATATTTGTCTATATATAGAAATATATATAGACAAATATACATACATATATAAACAAAATATATATAGGAATGAGAGTGGGAACATCCAAGGAATGCAAAAGGAAAGAGAATACCTTGAATTAATGCTGAATTTCTTCTTGCTTGCCTTCAGTGGCACATAGTTAAAAACTAATCCTTTCAAAAAAGAGAAAGAATCCTGCATTCCAATAATGAAAGTCTGAGATCCAGCCTACCTTGCACACCATCAGAATTAGTGGAAAATGCCATGGTAATTTGTTTTCTGAAAAATTTAACCACATTTAATTTCCAATGTCTTCCATCAGACCGCAGCATTTTTGTTTTGAAACTTGCGTGGTCTGGAAATGGAAGTGAAATGTTGTGTGTGCCATGAATGAATGAATGAAAAGCAAATAAAGACTAACAGCCCATTTTAGCTTAAAAAAATAAGCTTACACCAGACCACATTTGTTCTCCCTTACTCTGAGAGCATCCTATGTGTCCAGAGAAATGACACATTTAATAAGAATAACATCAGTTCCTCGTGGGTTCTTGAGGTTATTTGTAAGAAAAGGAAAGACTAGGAAAATAGGTCTTTGTGCCTCAATGGAGTGTGTTGGAAGTTGAGGGGAAGCTTGGTGCTGGTTTCTGTGCGCTCTTTGAGAGACGTGGGACAGGATCAGACCTCAAGAGAGCTTCAGGTTGTTTGTGATGTGTGTTACGCAATAAAAAAATGTTACCCTGTTGAGTGCAATCGCTGAGGGGCACAGATCCTACCGAGGGCAGAGCTCCCAAAAAGCAAGACTGGAGAAGCCTGGGCTGGCTGCTTACCCCAGGGGCTCTGTCTGTCACAAGTGAATGAGGAGGGGAACTCAGTCTGAAGGTTGAACATAGCTGGACATGATCCAACAATTTAAACTCATCAATGTGGAAAATAATTATGTACTGACAGGTCTCCAGGGCAAAGAAAGAGAAACAAGGGCTTCTGTTAACCCCTCATGGTTCCAACAATCATTTTTTTTGTTTAATTGAACTGTAGTTGTAGGCATTTGCATACTGTGTATAAGAAATTACACTTATCCTTATTCAGGAGGTAGAGGTCTTTAATACTTAGCAGGAGGAATTAAAACACAATGTTTTTTTTAAAAATCAAATCACCCAGTACCACAAAATTTCAGAAGTACCTTGGTTTGGGTAGATCTTTTAAGTCAGTTGTCAAGTGTGGAGTATAAATCTTTGAGCAAAGGGAGCAAGAGAAAGGGAAGTGAGCACAGGGTGAATCGGGTTATTTGGGAAGTTATTCCATATAAGGAGATTCAGTTATTTGTTTGCCTGGAAGGGTCAGTGGATGGGCTAAATTGGTGCCAAATTTGAGGGTCCCAGAGCAGGTGGTAGAAGGTTTTTCTCTGGGTCCATCAAAAGCTGGACTAAAGGTGACACACAGAGAGCTCAGTTAATAAAATCCAGGTATAACTGAGGAAGATGTATGCAAATGAAACCTTGCACTGCCAGGTGTCTCGATCCTTTATTTAATAACAGGGTTGGCAGCAGCAATATCTGGTAAAACAAGATGCAAACTTACTTCAAGGCAAAGTGGAGCATGTTGCCATTAATCTTATTTCAGTGCTGGTGCCAAAAGCTCTGAATGCCCTGAGCAATCAGGTTTATCTGATTGTCCTCAGCACCCGGCATGCTGCAACCTAGAGCAAGCAAATTAAATATAATCATATCAGTGCACTGAAATTACACTCCTGTTCCATACGGGGCCTGTGGGCAATAATCATGTTGTTATCCATTTATCTGCTTCCCTCTAGGAAGATTTCAGACTAAACTAGCCAGAACAAATGCAAAGGCTCTGTCATCATTTCAGGAATTGAGGTGCCAGAGGCCTTCTAACACCTCTGGTATTTCTTGCTTTCCTGCCAGGGAAGGAGGGGATTCTAGGACTGGTTGTTTTTTGGGTTTTATTTTAATTCCCATGTAATGCTTTCTTGTGTTCTGTGCTCGAGGTAGAGAAAAATAAGGCTGCAGTGTTCAGCCTGTGCTCGTGGCCGCACTAACAAATGTGTTTCCTCTAAATACTGATTATACGAGGCTGAGCAACATCACCTTGGTGCTTCCACTTCGTGCTTCCCTTACAAGGGCAATATTGTATGGGGAGTAATTTGTCAGAGATACTAAAACCAGCTTGGGAGCAAAAATACTCATGAATAGGGTGAGTGGGTTCACTGTTCTCACTTGTTTCAGGGGCTTAACTTTTGGAAAAGAGCCTAAAAAAATGTCAATTTAAAAGAAAAAAAATAAATAGAACCTGGGGCATTTGCTAGGGCCAGACATTAGTTGCAGTTAGACCCTAAACCATACCACACTTAATTGCAGGTCTGCTGCATGAGCTTGTAGGAGTAGTAAAAGCATGAAATCAGATGGGCAGAGGAACCGGGTGCTTTGTGCCAAGGGAGCCCCTGGAACAAGAGGACAAATGTGATTGCACAAAGGTGGTTTTACGGCACCGTAAGGAAATTCTTGTAGGACCACTTGATCTGTACAGAAAGGGTTGTGAGGATCTGCTGTGGTTTAACCCCAGCCAGCAGGCAAGCACCGGGCAGTTTCTCCCCTGCCTCGGTGGGGTGGGGAGGAGAATGTAGACAAAACCCTCATGGGCTGAGATAAAGACAGTTTCATAGGGCAGCAAATGGGAGAGAGAAGAAGAATAATAGAATATATAAAATGAGTGATGCACAATACAATAAGCTGGTGAAGGATCTGGAGAACAAGTCTTATGAGGAGCAGCTGAGGGCCCTGGGGCTGTTTGGCCTGGAGAAGAGGAGGCCGAGGGGAGACCTCATCACTCTCTGCAGCTCCTGGAAAGGAGGTTGTGGTGAGGTGGTGCTGGGCTCTTCTCCCAAGGAACAAGTGACAGGATGAGAGGAAATGGCCTCAAGTTGTGCCAGGTGGGAACGAGGGTTGTCCTCTAGACAATTTTTGGCCACCTTACAGTTGCAGTGATATGGTTCTGGTCATGGTAGATCATTTATGTTTATATTTAAATCAAAGGTCCAAAGAGAGATTTGAGAAAAACTAATTTTTCTCCTTCTGAAAGAAATGTAGACCAAAAAAGGAGGAATAATTAAATAATTACTCAAACTTCAGTGAAATAATTCAATTAAAAAAAGAACAAAAGGTGATGTTGTTTGGCTTTAAGCTGAGATATGAGATAAAAAAGCAAACAAACCAAACCTAAAAATGTGTTTAATTCATAATGGAATCTTCCAACCCAAAATCAGGAAAATTTGAGAAAAGCAAGCAGAGTTCATTAAAATCCCCTATTTCTTTCCTGGTAAAGAGTAATGGGCAGTGTTTTGTCTGCCACTGTTCCCCAATCAATGTATTTGAAGGTCAGAAGACTGATCTGCTCAAGGTCCCTCACTGAAAAAGCAAATCAACCCAGAGTTCCATGAGTTACGTGAACAGCAAATCCTGAATAGGAGCAAGTTCTGCCGTGGCTGAAGGCTTGGCCACGGTCCTGGGCCCAGTGACCCCTCAGGAGGTCACCTCGCGGCCTCCTGGATGCCTCCCCTCAACCTGGAGAGGGCTGCAGCCTGGAGTATCCTGGCTGATCTCCTCTGGCACTGGAGAGGGATTTCCTCGACAGCTCTACTACTTCTCTCTCTTTTCATGGCCCTTAAATTACAGCATCACAAAACCCAGCACTACAATTATTTAGGGATAGCAAGTGTGAACAGATGAAGTGGAGCATTAGAGAAGAGCACAATCTGATCAGTCAAAGGACAGTGACAAATCCTGTGTTTGGGAACAATGAGCCCATTATAGATGTGCCACACAGCTCTTTGAGCGTTCATGGTTTGTATAAACATTCTTGGCTCATTTAAACAGAAGTTCTGGCTTTGTCCGCGTGACACTTTTGTCTCTTGCATCCTAAAAAGAGTCCATTAAATAAAGCAGGAATTAAAGGGGAAAGCCATGACTTTGATTGTGATATAATTTGGTAGACAGTTAATTTGTAATTAGAGCACGTTTGCCTTGGTCAGAATGTCTTATTTCTTAATATTTATCTGGTGTTGGTATTAGACCAACGCTTAAAGAAGTGGAAAGGTTTACAATAGCATTGAGCACTCTTTGACACTGAACTTTTGTATTCTGATATTTCAGTCCTTGTTTAATCCAGTTTGGGATGAAATACCTTCAAATGAAAATGCTGTCTTATGAAAGTGCTCAGAGATGTGGTTTATGGTTTGGTAGTGGACAGCTACGCTTGGTCTTGACAATCTCAAAGGTCTTTTCCAAACACACATTTCTATGATTCCATGAAAACAAATAATTTGAAGTATATAGATGAAAAGCATGGGTTTGAGATCAGAATAGGCTCTCTAGGCAGAGAGTGCCTACTGGGATATATAATTGAGACCCCATATTTCCCTGTGCCTTTGCTGTCCAGCTGTGCTCTCAGTCCTTGATAAACTGTGTGGTCTTCCCATATAGCTGTATCACTGTAGCATCTCGTTAAAAATGATTTAAAAGAAACTTCTTTCTCCTCATTTTTTTTGACCTGAAAAACCTTTGCTGTCAATTAATTCAGAAATCTTACAGATTCTCCTATAAAAAAGGAAATCAGACTCGTTTGTCTTGTTTGCCCAGGTAACCTGCGCTGTCATTCCAGCTTAAATTCACGACGTATTTTGGAACTGCTGTAGCTTTTTAAACCCTCCTGTAGAGGTGGAAAATGAGAAATGAAATGCTATTGTGGAACTGTCTCTGTGCATTTGGAGCCCTTAACATTTGTGCATGCCTCTGGTCAGCCTTGGTGATGAGTTGCTATAGTCCTAGCAGCTGAACCTATCATTAGTAAGGAGGTAGAGAGGGAGGCACTGGGGAAGGAAAGAGATGCTTGGACACGTGTGGTGGGTTCCAAGCACGTTCTTTGCCCAAGGAAGGAGCCTTTTGGGGTCCCAAGTGCTGCCAGCCTGCAGAGGATGTGGCTCATGTCCCACTCTGATCCCATCCAGCTGCTGCAGACAGAAAGGTGGAACCAGTACGTCCTTCCCTCTTGCTGCAGGGTCTGATCCTGTACCAACAGCAAGGCCTCTGAGATGTGGAGACAAGCGGTGCTTATGCCTTTAGACCATGCTGTGGTTACCCCTGAACACCCATTTTTTTTTAATCTCTGCCTTTCTATGTCCTCTGATTTGTTCAGCTTTGACAAGGGATAACGTTGCTCTTTAAGGGTGCTGCCCACTGGCTGGAGAAATCTTACTGGTCGCTTTATGCATTAAGGAAGTTTGGCTGCTGAAAGTAAGATAGCTCTTACATTCAAAGAAGGGTAAGTCCTGATGCCTGACTGCTCAGTGAGGTGGAAAACTTGTTGCCTAGCTTTTATTGATATTTTTGTTCTCTGCAGAATATTTCTTCTTTCTTCCAAAATATTGTGATAAGCAGGAAACATTTAAGCTTTGATCTAAGAGGTAAAGAGTGACACTGTAGTCAAGTTCAAACAGGATAGATATCAGTGAAAGCCACAGGTGGCAAAGAAAGTCATCAGAATGAAGCCAGAGGAAAAACAAGTTTCATAGAATCATAAAATCATCTGGTTGGAAAAGAGATCATCGAGTCCAACCGTACCTGCCCACTACTAAACCCTGTACCTAAGAAACTTATCTATCCATCTATTAAACACCTCCAGGGATGGTGACTCCACCACCTCCCTGGGCAGCTGCTCCAATGCCTGACCACCCTTTCAATGAAGAAATTTTTCCTCATATCCAGTCTAAACCTTCCCTGGTGCAACTTGAGGCCATTTCCTCTCATCCCGTCACCTGTCACTTGGGAGAAGAGACCAATGCTCACCTTGCTATTTTCAGGCAGTTGTAGGCAGCAATGAGGTCTCCCCTCAGCCTCCTCTTCTCCAGGGTAAACAACCCCAGGTCCCTCAGCAGCTCCTCGTAGGACTTGTTCTCCAGCCCCTTCCCCAGCTCTGTTCCCTTCTCTGGACGCGTTCCAGCCCCTCAATGTCCTTCTTGTAGTGAGGGGCCCAAACTGACCCCAGTACTCGAGGTGTGGCCTCACCAGTGCTGAGCACAATCCTTGCCCTGCTCCTACTGCCCATGCTGTGTCTGACACAGGCCAAGATGCCCTTGGCCTTCTTGGCCACCTGGGCCACTGGTGGCTCATGTTCAGCTGGTGGGCTGTGACTAACGTGTCACGGCATGTTTGCGGTGCCGTTCTGTGCTTGAAACTTTCCCCTTTCCTGGAAGTGTTTTCTTTTCTGTTCACAATAGCCCAGGATCACAAATGCCCAAAACGACTGTAGAAATTGCTGCTGGGTTGTGAACAAAGTCCTTGGCATCTTTGAAATATGGGGGCCCAAACGTGCTTCTGAACCTGTGCCTTTGATCTTGGACCAGCAACGTAACTTTGGCACGGTGCGTGGTAAACCCAACCCTATCTGATTAGAGGAAGGTTGGTCACCAAGGATGGTGATCAACCATGAACCTCTGGGCTGAGGTTCACATCTGGAGTTGGTCCAAGCAATGTCTTCATGCTCCAGTAAATCTGTGGACCTCACCAGACTGCCTGTACAATAAGAACTTGTTCTTTTAAAAATATCAGATCAAATTTTGATGCATAGTTAACTTCTTGTTGTTGAGCTACTGGAAAATATGCTACTTTAGTCACACAAAGAGGAGCAGGCCCAGAGCTTTGGTCATGGCCCGTACTGCAGTAATGTTGGTGTAAGAATAGATGGGGTGGGGCTGAATGAATGTTACATCTGGGAAATTTGATAACACATAGGAAAAGAGGCTCCTGCTGTGTGATTGCCCTTTAATTTCAGTGGAACAGCTATGCCAGGTAGTTACGAATAGAAACGTTGTGTAGAAGCAAAAATTTATATACAGCTGGAACGTGGGTTTATGAAAAAAATGAGCTGTGTTTCAGCACTGAATTCAGTTTGGGGTATGTGATCTACACATATGGTATCTGTTCATTTGAGAGCACCACGTTGCCTGTCATTTTGTCTTTGGCTGCTCTTTTTATTGTTTCTTGTAATGATAAGGAAATGGATTGTCTCAGCATAAATGAGTGCCACATGGACCGAATGAACATGAAAAAGTCAGCTTTTTTGTTGTGTATTGCTAAAACCCCACTGCGAATCGATGTTCGAGAAGTTCTGAGAGTTTGTTCAGATTAGCCAGGAGCTCCTCTCCAGCCTCTCTTTTGCTGAAGGAAAACCTGCTGATAACTGAGTGACAGAACCTGCACAGCCCGGGCGCTGCTCTTTTATTGCTTACAGCAAAACAAGTGAATGGTCACTGATTTCCCCAGCTTTGCTACTGCTGTTTGAAATGAAACAGCTTGGATCGGCTTTAAAGTGAATAACAGAGCATTTATCTTTCTATTTCTCATATATTTTTTCAGGGAAGTCACTAAGCAACATTAAAATTCTGTATGAAATCAGAACAGTTCTGCAGCAAATTCTTTATTTCCCCCGTAGGGCAGAGCAGAGTTTGTATTAGAGAGCAAGATGAAGTTCCACTCTTCTTTACAAGTGTTTTCAGCACAGGTGTAAGATCTCATCTCCATCTCCCCTCTTTCAGCTTAATTGTCCAAGTCTGCTGATAAGTGATGTTCAAGAGGCAGTGGCAAGCCCCCACACTTGGGCTGGCAGCTACCACCTTGCACTCAAAGCTGGTGGCACCACCAGGACACGTTGCTCTTCACATCTTGCATCACCTACACAGCAGAGTCCTCTGTGAAGCTCTGGCTGGTGAATGATTTCATTCCTGACCTCAATCAGAGTCAGACTCCCACCACTCCTACCACTACAAGAGGAGAGCTCTCCAGTGAACTTAATCCAGGAAAATCTGCAATGTTTTAGAAATGGAAGAAGCATTTCTGGAGAGGGCAGGCCGAGATGTTGCAATGTCTGTATTAACCCAAATTGCATGCTCCAGATTTACGAGCAGTTTGAGCTCAAATGGAAAATACCTAATAAATGCAGCATATATTAAACCAACAAGACTGTACAGGTATTAAATAGTCGTGTATAAATTGCTCCTTAACTCCCAGGATTTATCAGAGAAAGATCATGTTTCCAGTAGAAGTTTAGGACCGTTCAGTAGGATAACAATTCCTCTTGTAGAGCCATGCAAATTTATTAAAATATTGTTCAGTGCAGGAAGAAGAGTTGAACAAACTGTGCCTCTGCACGTCTGCCAAAACCTTGTCTGAAGCAACAAACACTCGCTAGGATTTGTATCTGTTGTTTGAGAAAGTGCACCTTCAGCTTTTGAGAGAGACCACCAGGACTTTGTGTGTGTACGAGTCCATTGCCACGTTGTTTAGCAGAGAGGTCACAGCACCAGATGCTGTAAACTGGCCTACACTTCCCAGGGCAGGGAGAAGAAACCCAAAAGGAAAGCAAGATTTCAGCAGAATACTGTAAGAAATTTTAGGAAGTCAAATGAATGTCCGAGGGCTGTCAGGCATTAGGCCTTTGTTTCACAAATCTCTGAAGCACAGGCTTAATTGTAAACACATGAACATCACTAACCAGCAAAGTACTTGCATGGAAGATTAATTTAACAATAACATTATAGCTTCACAATAATAATTTATTTTTCTTCTCCACTTAGAAATTTTTAGCCAATGTAAAAATAAATAGCACAAAAGAAACATACAAGATTTTGCCTTTCTTTGGTGAAAAAGGTCATAAAATAGGAGGGGTCACGTGGCACATGTGATTTACCTGAACTTTAAGTACTTTGAAAATGAAACACCAGGAACAGCATAATCAGTCAGGAGAGCAATTAGGGACTCCATTACCACTCAAGAGAAGCAACAGAGACCATAATCACTTGCCTGAGGAAATGGTTTTCACACCCGTGCTGAATGCAGTGTTTTCTCTGCCCATGGCAGTGTGAGTAAGGGAGTGTCTCAAGCTCTTGACAGGAGTGAGAACGATACATAGGGAAGGGGCAGTTATTTAGGGCAGCTGTCTAGTTGTAATTTATTTGTTCTGCCTCATATCTGGAAGTAGTTGCTAAAAGTGTTCAAAGCCTGGACTTGCTCACGGTGTGTGGAATGCTCTAGTGCCTGGCGAGGTTGTGCGATGCGTCCAGCAGACCAAGGACACCAAGGAACCTTAACTCTGTGGTACAACAGGAATTGCTGTGGTGGGTTGCTAGATGGGACACCTCTCCTCCTCTCTTCAGGAGGAAACAGAAATGTCAACAGGGACAAAGATTATAAACTGTGGTTTTTTAAAAGCATCCATGTGATGGAAATTTGGGGTGGGAAAAGACCAGTGACTCATATGTGCTTCATGTGTATCTTTGTACACACGTGGGACATGATGAGCATAGGGTCTAGTTAACTCCAGACTGGACATATTGCTCCATGGCAAAAGGATGTAATGAAACTGTTTGAGTTGGTCTACTCCAAATGTCATATACACAAGTCTAAAGCATTCAGGAAGAGCACTTGGGCCAATCATCTTTATTTGTTGTCCACGTTCTGTGTTGACACACAAAGTGCAGGAGTATTTTAGGCTCCCGTACAAAGTCTGCTCTGTTCAGAAGAAGCATCCCAAGAGCTGAAGCTGAGGGAAAGGATTAACAGGTATGACAAGGACCAGTCAGTTAGGCTGGTGGGTCCCTCCCAAGAGGAAGGGCTAGGTGGGTGTCCTTCTGGGCTGTGTTGCTGAAGGGTTCAGGGCAGTGTACGGGCTCTGAAAGGATCCCAGCTACTCTAGGATCACAAACCCAACGGTTCATGGGAATTGTCTGACTGACTACACCTTAGGCCTGGTTTTATGTGGCTGAAGGTGATGTCTGCCTACAACTGTTACCTTAATTTTGTGTTTCTGTTTACAAAAACAAATATTAGAGGAAAACCAGAGATGAGAAAGTGATGCAATGCACTTAACAAAGAACAGCAAACAACTTTGAAAGTGTTGCAAAGGGGTCTGTAAATCACAGCCAAATGCAGATGCACCCATGGAAAATACAAACTGAATGACGACTTCAGTATATCAAGTTGGAGGCTTCCAGCTTCCTCTCCCCTACCCTTTTTTCTTTTTTGATGAGACGAATGAATGATTTTTAATGCCCATGAAAGGCAATAAATAAGTCCATGGCTGCACTCTAGGATGATGAAAGATACCAGTCAATATTTATAGAGGATTTATATGGCAAACAGACGGAGAGCAACTACAGGTCCACAATTCTGTTAGCAAGCCCTCATTTTCACTTAGACATTTTTCTTCCAGGGCAGCTTTTGTGCATTCATCAAAGATGCCCAGGCATCCAGTAGCCCTACTGCTCTGACAGGGTTGCTGGACATCTGGAAAACTGGACGTGCCGTGTGCATTAGCGTAGATGCGCTTTATAGTTTAGCATGGTAAATCTGGAACATCCAGGAAGTCTCTCCTCAGGTTCCATGTGCCGAGCTCTGCACGTGCACAACAGCTGCTTGTGCACCAGTGGCTTCCTGGCAACTTCCTAGAAACCTCTTGGGGAAATATGAGAAATATAAGAAACTCATTTTGCTGCAGCATTCGTGCGTAAGACCAGCGCGCGGCGATTTTCAAGACTATATTTAGAGTGAAGAATAGTTAATCATATACTTTTTTATATCTGGGCAACAAAGTTTAGAGGACATTTGAAAGGCAAACTGCATGTCTAGAAGTTTTGGCTGTGAGTCTTAATCTAACAGTACAGCTCAGCACAGGCTCAACTTCAAGTTCCTAAGTGGTCTACAGGAAAGCTGGGAAAGGGCTCTTGATCAGGGAGTGCAGGGATAGAATGACAGGGGATGGTTTTAAGATGGAAGAGGGGAGACTGAGATGAGATCTTGGCCCCCTGATCCAGTGGGAGGTGTCCCTGCACATGGCAAGGGGTTGGAACTGGGTGGGCTTTGAGGTCTCTTCCAGCCCAAACCATTCTGTGAAGTGTTTTTTCTTGCCAAAGGTAACCACACTTCGGGGAATCCTGCAGCAAGAGTAACAGGTGAAAAAAACAGACCCTGGGAGCAGCAGCTCCCTGAAAAATACACTCTGGCTTGTTTGGGCTGGTGATAACTAATGAGCTTTAGCTCTGTTGCTTGCTTTTTTTACAACATTTTCAAACTGCCCTCACGTTCTTCCCTAAGAACTCTGTGTTATGATTAAGGGTGTTTTCCTTTTACTTTACCTCCAGTGTGGTTTCTGCTTAGCAATGTTCTCTTGAGCACTAGGAGAAGGAGTAATGTATGCTAAATATTGTCCTTATCCTGCTAGGAATTATGGTTTTGTTTTGACTGCAGTGCAGTAGAAAGTGTCAGGATGCCCAGATTTAGCACTTAGGTTAATAATTCAGGCAGTGGGAGTGGTGGGGTGTTTGCTTTATCACCAGCCATGACCTATCATAAAACAAGCTTCTTCACGATGCTCTTCCTGACTGGAGCAGACTTTGAAGTGACAGGGGCCTTGATTTGTCTTTTCATCATGGATAAGTTTGCCCAAAAGGTCCAGTTCTTATGTGCACATACTACTCAGTTCTTTTAATGCACTCCTTGGGTCAGTTTTTTTCCTTTTGTGTTCAGCATGATCTTGCTGTATCAGTTTTCGTAACTGGCTCTCGGCAGATCCAGTGCTCTGCAGCTTCAAGTGTCAGATTGTGGGTGGTCCATTTCATTTGAGGCATTTTGAGCCAAATGTGAATAGAAAACAGCTTTTGTTCTGCAATGTTGGACTTTACCCTTAAATACCTACCAGACTGTAATCATCCACACATCACCCACTGCCAATAAATAACCTATTTTATTATCCAAGTCACTACATGGAGAAGAACATTTTTGCTGAAGCTGGCCAGAGGCAGCAATACACTGGGTCATATTTCTTTTTTTCTATATGAATGAGTTACATATTTTATTTGAGTGGCAGTGATGTGATTATTTATTTTGTTATACAAGAAGAGTGATGCTGAAATCAAAAACAAAGTAGAGTTTAAATGTACCTGTGTTATAAAGGAGAGTGAAATCTGGCCAACAGAGCTTTTCACATGTAAGGGAGCAGAATTTACGTGCAGGATAGAGAATAAGAAAGAGCTTGATAGCCATGATATAATTTTCCAGGGGCACCAGGGAATCTTAGTGGAATCCTAGGCTGCATGGGCAAGGCACAGTAGAGGTGCTTACAATAGCAATGCTCTCGAGCTCTCTGGAAGCTCATAATTGGGGTGTCAGGTAAAGTCAAACAGGTGGATGAAGGAGGTAAGTGGTGCAGAAAAAGCTGGCAGATGAATTAATGCTATAATGTGCAGAATTTAACAGAAGAGCAGAAGCTTGGGCAAGTTATTCTCCCAATCAAAGTTTATCAGCAGTGATACAGAACCAGCCCAGCAGGGCTAAGGCTAAAGAAGGGATTTAAAAGAGTGTAAACATGAATTTAACGTTCAAGCTTTCTTCTCTCCCCATTCAAACATTTATAAAGTGTTTATTTTCCCATCTTCTCAAATTCCCATGGGGATGCTGACAGTGCAGCGTCCAGTAGCTTGGCCACACAACCACTGCAGCTCTTGATTTGAAAAGATTTGATTGGATTCTCTCAAAAGGTTTCACTCCCAAGGGGCGTTTCTATTATTTTTATGATACATCCAAGTTATCCTTGCGATGCCGTTCCCTTTCACGGAATCTCACAGCTCCAATTTGTGGCTCCCCAGAGAGTCCTTAAAGCACAGATGAAGGGCATTGGGTTAAATCCCATTTTAGGAAGGAACCTGCTTTGTATAATTTCCCTTTTTTTCCATTGACCAAAAAGGTGGTTTTGGCATATTGTGCACAAACAAATGCTGTTCTGGGTGGAAGCCTATCCAGCAGTTAAAGGAACAGGTTGTGACTCTGTGGGTGACGTGGTCAGCCTTGGGATTCCTAGTTGAGCGTTTTCTATTGATTTATTGTATGGACTTTGTCTTCCTCTATTCTCTCTCTTATTACTTTTGTGTGGGTATAATTACAACACACAGAGCTTTTCTCATCCCTTTTTAAACAGGTGGGAGACTTGGATGAGAGTGCCCGTGACCTAGGACTGCTCTGTGCAGCTTTGGGTGCCATGGGATAAAAAGGATCTAAAGCTATACTGTGTCCAGAGGAGGGCACAGAGTTGGTGAAGGGTTTAGAGCAGAAGCTGTGCTCTTTAGTTCTTCTGTGTGTGCTTTCTCCCTTAAAATCTATTCCAGTTCCATGAGTTCTCCAATAATTGCCAATGCAGCACCTCCAGCTGACTCTGTGATCCTGCCCAACCTTCCTAAACCTCTCATTTCTGCCGTGGACACACAGTGTAGCACAGGGATGTCCTTCAGAGCTGAGCTGAGTTTCCCAGATGTCTCCTTGCTGGGCAGCAGTGGTGAGGTTTTTGTGATGTGAAAACAAGCTTTAGGACTCTGAAGAGAATATTCTTACATGTGACACACTCTGACTTTGTTATAAACTTTCCTTTTTTGTTTGGTTGGATTTTTTTGAAGTGGGGAACAAGCAGAGGAGCAGCCAGGCTTTGTGATCTGCTGTCAGTGGCAGCATGGACAGTGTAGATCCTGTGGTGTTCTGCTGGCACACAAACCAGCCTTGTTTCCTTTGTCATCTGTGCTGTGTTGGTTTGAAAGGGCAGCAGGAGAAACAGTGATGGACAAGAGTATTTTGAGGGTACCATTACATGGTACTCCCAAATGGCAGGACATCATGTCATGGCTGATGTCTTGATCAGCTCTGCAAGAAAGTTTTCCCTTTCCCTTTCCCCAAGCGGTTCTCCCTCTGTGGGGAGAAGGAGGAAAACTGAACAGGAACAAGTAAGTAGAGATGGAAAGTAATTGGCTTCAATTATGAAAACTGTAGATAAATGATATGCTGAAAGATATTTGAAATACTTCTAATGGTGATACATGTGTTTCCCCTCATCCACCCTGAGAAAGCTGTGCAGCCAGGCTCTGTGTCTATTCAAGGCTGTCTTTAGATATAGAAAAGCAAATGTTTTTAGAATGGTCCTTCAGCCCATTCTTCAAAACAAGGATGGAGCAATGCGAGCATTTCTGCCTTAATCAGTTTGCAGTAAGAGAGAGAAGTTACTCCACAACCCATCCAGCAGAGCTGTATGTGGATAAATCAAGGAGCAGTGTGGAGGAGACATGAGGTGAAGATGAATTCACAAGCAGTTACTAAGCACTCTAATATCACCAAAATATTTCTTAGTTCAGTTTCCAGTCTGGATTGAGGTTTGCATCTGGTTTTCTGTTCCTCTGGTGAGGTACCAGCTTTACACAGCATCCTCTGGGATCACTCTGCCAGTTATCCCAAATGCTGCTGAGCAGAAAGGCACGCGAACCTCCCACGGGAACTTGTGATGAATATTAACATCATCACAAATCTATTGGAAAGCTGAAGTTGACTGAATTTTAAATGAAGCTCTGCCCAGTTTGGAGCTTAGGTTGGCCAAGAAATGTTTTTGCATTCTGTTCAGTCTCAGTTTAATGCCAAACGCAGCGCAGGGCATGGCCAGAAACACCTCCGAGTGAACAGTGCTTTGGAAAAGGAAGGTGCTTCTGGAGGTCATATTCTCCCCAGGTCAATTCAGACCAGGATTGTAGGTTTGGATTTGTTCTGTGTAGGTTTAGGTGCAGAGTTTATCTTCTAGAAATTCACCTCTCTCTGCTTAACGTTACCTCGCTCAACTAAAACCTTTATAAAACTTTTAATCTCACATACGTGCTCAATGTCACAATACATCCTCTGCCTTTGAGGCAGTTTTACTGACGTTGTTCTGTTCCAAACCATTGCTGTAAGTGATAAACAGAAAGCAAATTGCCTGGAAACACCATCAAATGTGATGATAGCACACTATGTATGAGGTGACAGCTCAGCAGTGTCATAAAACTCCAGCCGTATCTCAGTGTTGATGCCCTCAAGCATTCAAAAATCCTGAATCAGGCCTGAAAAAATCATCAGTGATTTAAAACTTCTGAGGTATTTTAAAGATTGATTTTGTGTGTTGGGCTCTCTTACTTTGCCTCATTTTCTGGTCTTGTCTCATGCTCTTTGCATTCTTGAGTTTCCTGATGGTGACTGGTGTCAAGGGTTACTTTTGTAATGGAAGTTATAAATGGAAATAGCTTGAGATATTATTCAAGCAATCTTTTGATTGTAGAAACCTGGAATTCTCACCAGAGCTGTAGTGGGCAGTGGTATCTGCTGACCAGTGATGTGGTTGGCAGAGAACATGTTCTCTGGACTCAGCACATTCGTGTCATTTCCCAATTGAGAAGGAACCAAGAGTGATGGAGAGAGAAGCGAAGCTGAGGCTGTTCTTCCTCCTCAGATAAACAAGAAAAGAGGAGGGAGAGGGTCAGGAGTGTTTAATCTGCCTTTATTCCCTCACTGTCTTTCAGCCAGCAGTTGGTTTGGAGGAGAGGGCTAGAGAAAAGCAGGCAGGCAGCAGAGATGAGTCTCATCTTTACTCAGAAGCTCCCACACCAACTGAGCTTCTGGATGAGGGGAGCCTGCTCCAGACCTCAGGCTAGAAAGGTGGCTTCCACTTTTACCAATGGTTGAAACAAGTCCTGATTATCTCTTTTCCTTTAAAAATTGACAAATAAAGCCACTTTCCACTACAACTCACAAATAAGCCATCTCCAAAAATTTGGTGCCTGGCTTAGAAATCTCCACAGGGCAACACTGTCACGAAGAGAGCTTTTTGAACATCAATGTGCACTTTCTTTCCTTTGGCTTCTGCTACCCACCCCTTCCACTGACCAAATAGGTTCACACCAAAAATGAATAGAGAAAACCCCTCATTGAGGTATACAAAAACCCCAAGAGTGGTGAGAGGGACGAACCCAAAATGCTCATCAGAATGACTCTCGCGTGGACACCGTGAATTCAAAAGGTTAAAAACTAATCCCTCAAAACCTGGTCACTTCTGGCAGTTAATGACCTGCTAGTCTGCTAACCATCAGGAGAGGAAGCCAGGGGCAGTTAACACTTTCAGAAACCCAGTTGTTGCTAACAATAGTAATGAACCATATCTTGGGCTTGTTATTGTGCCTATTGGAGGAGAAACGGAATAAGGGCTTCAGAAAGACGGTGAAGAACTGAAATATTAAGGTATAGAGGTGAGGAGATCAATAAATGCAAGCCCAGAATGGAAGTGGAGTTTTACAAATACAGCAGGCAAGCAGAATGGTGTCGGTGTGACCCCGAGGTTATTCTAAAGCTGGGGACTGAATGTTTCCTTCCTGCAGTAAACACGCAGGAAGAGAAGGAGGAAGGAAAGGGGGCTGCAAAGAGGGGCTGGCAGTCACTTTATGGGCTTCCCGTTCGCTTGTCCTTCGGGCTGTCACAGCAAAAGCTCTTGCAAAACTGTGGTGTCCCAGAGAGGCCAAAGTTTCTCAGGGAAAGCTGGTCATGAGAAATTTATCCCTCCTCAAAGTCTCCATCCATTAGCTCGTGTTTCTCTGCTTCCCACTAACAGGAGCCTCTGTGGACTATTTCCCCACAAGAAAGAGCTCTGCAGGATTTCCTTTAGCCTGGTGCTAAACCCAAGGCCACGCTCTGCACAGCTCTCACCGAACAGAACAAAGCCTCAGAGCCACTCCTGCTCTGTTTCCAGCCTCTTTATATTCTTATTTTGTGTAAATAAGACGCAAAGGAAGCATCAAAGGAGATCCTTGGGGTTTCTGCAGTTGCTTGTGAAGATTCAAGGACAGACTCTCATTTGTCTATAGTTTTTTGGGCTTCTGGATGCAGCAATCTGACCCGTCTCTGCTCAGTGTTTGTGAGCCTGCAAGCTGAATGCTTTCATGCTTTTTAATAATAGACTTCTCTAGTGACTAAGGTAGGACATTGAATGCCCTTGCTTCCATTTACCTCTTCTTCCAAGAAGTCAATTAAATTCTATTTAAAGACTTAGAATGCAATATTCTTGAAGGCTTGGCATATGAACTCCCCCATTCTTGTTCCTCATCAACATGAGCCTTATAATTGCTTTGTAGTATCTTATTATTTTTATACATATATTAAACTTTGAGCCCCCTGATGCGGTGGGAGGTGTCCCTGCCCATGGCATGGGGGTTGGAACTGGATGGGCTTTGGGGTCCCTTATGACCCAGACTTTTCCATGATTCTATGATTATCAAACGTTTTTTGACAGCACCACTGTTGGTGCAGACGTGTCAGTTCTGAGCAGGCACTGCCTGAGATGGGTGCTATCGATGGCTTGTTTGTTTCTGGGACACTTTTCTTTCTCTTTCTCTCAGACACCAATATCTGTACAAAAAAAAGACTTATGTTTTCACGTTGGATGGATGCTATTAATGGGCATAGGGATGGGGACAGCAGCAGCACGGGGAATCCACTCTGCAGTTGGTACGGAGTCAAACCTGGGTTCATATAAGCATTCCAGAAGCATTTGGCCAATACCCTCAGTCACACGGGGTGAGTGTTGGGAGTGTCCTGTGTAGGGGCAGGAGCTGGACTCCACAGTCCTTTTGGGTCCCTTCCAACTCGGGTAATTTTATGATTCTATGATTCTTCTCCACTGAAGATTCAGAAATTAGGAGTGGTGATTTATAAGCTCTTGACAAATTTCCGTCTGCTCTCATTCCACGTAGGTTTTTTTCCCCCTTGGAGTTCAAAGGCTGCCTACGGCTGAGCTGTGCAGCCCTTGTGATGTATGGCTGTCTCCAAGACTGTCATAAGTTCTAATTTTAACAGACTGAGCTCGAGGCCTTAATTCAAGAACCACCCCAAATAGCTCCAGCAAGCAGGAAATCTATTCTGCTACAACCCAGGCAACTGGTCAGTCTATGAACGCACACACAAACCAGCATTTGTGAAAATAAACACACTCAGAAAAAGATGAGCGATGGAGAGAAATTAATATTGGCATTATTTTGTATAATTTTCCCCTGAGCAGTGCCTTCTGCTGCAAAGCAATTTCATTTTTAGTCTGTGTAGCAGCATTTCGCAAAGAACAAAGCATTGGGTTTCCCTGACTCTGCATTTTTGAGGTTTGGGTAACTGCATATTCCTCAATTTTTCACACTTTTATTGTGGAGAGCTGCAAATCCAGACATGGAAAAAATAATGGAATTTGGTAACTTGTTCCTCCTTTAGTGCTTGAACATTTATCATAGTAGGGGCAATATAAGACAGACACAAAAAAAGTAGTGATAGATGCTAAAAATCTCATAATGGGACATACAAGTTTTCTAATACTGAATCCAGTTCCTCAATGCAAATATGCAATTCCCAGTGTGACAATAAGGGGCAAATATAGAAGTTCATCAGTCAGTCTTTAGCCTGTTTCCCACCTTTCTAACTTAAAAAAACCCCCACCATGTATTCTAATTTTTCTAGGGAGAAATTCCCTCGCACTACTCTAATCCTGCAAACACAGCAAAGTCAGCTTCTAGATTGTCTCAATATTTTCAAATAAGATCCTTTTTCATGGGAAGTGCCTTGTTTTCAAACCAAAGCTGTACATCAGATGTTAACTTCCTTCACTGATATTTAGTTATTTTAAAAATGAAACTTTCATTCTTTATAGCTGGAGCTGAAAAGGGAAAATAAAGGAAAAAATCAATAAAAGTAATAAATTCATATTATTTCCCTCTTCTCTTCCTCCTTCTGTGCCCTCAAATACCAAGATGAATTTTTCTCATGTCTTGCATAAGGGAAACAATTTCCAAATTGTTGAATAAAACAGCTTTTCCCAGTTTTGACCAGATTTCATGGGTCTTGAGTCTCTCAGGACTGCTGGCTACAATTCCCTCCCCACTCTGGCTCGTTAGTGGCGTGGTCTCTTTTAGGTTCAAAACACAGCCATGATCTCAAATGCATTGACATGTTGAGCAGCCCAGTTTTCCAAGAGGATTGCTCCTACCTTCCTCCTCCTGCAAGGGGATGAACAAAGCCAGAAAATTAATGTTTAGAAGCTGGAAAAAGAACCAATCCAAGGCAAGAAGTGAGAATCTGCAGTTAAACCAAACTACTGGGAGGGAAGGCAGTGATGGGGAAGCAGAGGTCTTGGTGAGATGAGTCCCATCAGACAGAAGATAAGGGGGGTGCTTTGAACTTGGGCTGGATGTAAAACCAACGAGGGCTCCCAGGGCTGACCTTATTTTGAATTATGATGATCCTAACAGAGAAAGTTAAGTGAAAACCGATGGAAGGAAAACAGGACTGCAGTTAACTGAAAAAAGAACGCATTTGGCTGTTTGAAGGTCCATATGTAAAAGCAGAAAATTTCAGTGGATGGCCACAAATAATGAGAGGCATAATTTATCTGAGAAACCAGCCTTGTGGCTGACAGCCACAAGTGTAGCACCGTGGTCTCTTTCCCTAAGTAGTTCCTGGACTTGGGCTTTCTTCTTATTTCTCCCTATAGTAAAAAAATATTTCCAATCAAAGCTTCTTTGTAATGTTAGGGCTTCAAATGCCTATTAGAAAAATTCATAAGCAGAAAAATTAACTTTTATACTCTATTTCCACGGCTTCAATTCAGAATTTACTGCTGTACTCCCAAGTGCTACTGGCAATGTTATGACTATATTTATTGTGATAGCAGTGTTTAATAATTATAGTATCAAAGAGTCTCAGTTATAATCCCTTTATTATAAATACCTTATGAATAAACCCAGTTTTTATTATTGAAAGACAAGACTGGAAGCAGCAGTTACTTTGAAGGGCAACATAGAAGCCAAAGGTAAAAAAAAGGCCAGGGAGATTCCTAAAAGGTTCTCAAGAGTGACTGACCGCAATTATTTTGCATTTTACCACTTGTTTGTTATCTGAAACAGCAGGGTTCAGCTTTAAATCAAAAGCTGCTTAATGCTTTTTCATTGCCTGTTAAACTGTGCAGATTTTTGCTATCATGGCCCACGGAATGGTATTCTGACCATCTGAGGGACTTCGTTCAATGAGGTTCCACTCATTGTCTCCTTTGTACAGTGCAAGCAAAGTGCTCTGCTGCTAAGCTGGGCAGAATTAGGCATAAACTATAGAGGATTCCAGAATTAGTTCCACTGCACGACATGTGTTTTCAGAAGTGGAAAAGCCCAGCATGCAGCAAGATGTTTGTGATTTCTAGGAAGCTCAGCAAAGATTGGAGAAAGTTTGGGTTGCAGTCATTCTGCAACCGGTTCTCCTGCCAGAGAGAGAGCTTTTGTGAAAGGACTTTTATGCACAGCCTGTCAGGTTTAGTACATCTAAATAATTTATAAACCTCTAGGAGGTAATCCCTGACCAGGCTTAGCCATTAGAGCGATCATAATATTGGTAGTAGGTCAGGTTTCCATATTGTAAAGGGAGACCCGAGTTGTCAGGCTGTGTCACGGGAGTCAGGACTCCAAGTCCAGACTTGCTTAGGAACGTAAAGTGTGTTGTAATTTATTACTTGCCTGATGGAGGTAATGTAGGCTCTCTCTACTTTGAATCAAGGCTGATATTTGACTAACGAGCCAGGCTTTTGCCCATCTGCCCTGGTGCTTATGTATATTAACTTCCTTATCCTTGCAAGTGCTCGAAAAGTTTTATTGGAAAAAGGCAAATGTCAAAAGTGTAAAGTTACTTTAATAAAACTGACCGAGATCAAGTTTCCTTGCTGGTTGCCTGCCATTGAAAAATCCCTTTGTTAGCTTTTTTAAAGTTCCTGTGACAAAGAGAACCCTTTTCATTTCTTTCTATCAGACTGAATGGGTTTAATTAAAACGTGAAAAAATTGATTGTCAGTTTCATAGAGAAACTTTGGGGGCACCTTCCTTTAGAACCTGCCCGATTTTGAGGTTATCATTATTTTAAGGACAGTTCTAAACCTTATGGGTGTAGAAAGCATGAAAGATCAAGAAAAAAAAGATTAATTAATGAAGTTTAGATTGATTGTATTCTCCCATTTCGCAGGGATGCTGATAAAAATGTCATGAAAAACAGAGAGGGGGAGGAAAAGAAAAGAAGAAGAAATATAGTAAATGTGAACAGAATGAAATGATTAAAGTAAATGAAAGGATTACTGTGCAGCTGGAACGAACGATTGATGTAGTGTGCACTGGACTGATAGTTGTAGGAAATGCTCGTTGTCCCCACAGCTGCTTTGATTGGCTATAGTGAAATTAGCATAAGGAGGCAGCAAGAGCAAACGCAGCGTCCAAATAAATATTCCAGTGTTTGGCTCAAAAAAATCGTGGTTATGGTTTTGGACATCCACTGTTTAAATTGCACTGGGTTCTGTGGCATGTGAAGTGCTTGGCACGAGCAAATATTTTTTGCCAAAAGCAATTAGACTCCATTAAAACAGAGACTTTTTAAATGCTTGGTGCATCTTAATGTTTTGTGCATGAAAGAAATGTGATTGGGAGAGTAAATAGAATTTTGGTGCCGTACAAATGTTAGAAATGTAATAAAATACTAAAAAATGCTTAAGCACAAGTTAAACTCACAATGAAATTACCTTTACGGGAACGCGGCAGTGCGTTTAATTTCACTTAATAATGCGGTGCATAGAGGGCAGGTTGGAGGCATCCCAAGAGACTTGACATCCAGTCTCCTCAGCACACATCCTGCCTTTTCCTGTGGCATTGGTGTGTCGTGCAGAGTTGTGTCTCAAAAGGGGCACAGCTGGCAGATCAAACCTGTTCTGGCATCCCCTTGGTGGTGACCAGCATTCCCGTGTCTTCATAGTTTTGGACAGCGGCTCTGTGTGCTCAAGAAGAAGATATTAATAGTGAAAATCGTGTCTGGTCTCAGTGCTGTCCTTATTTCAGATAACCAGACCTGAGGCCGGGGGAAAGATAAGGTGCTTTACAAACAGTACCTCAAGAAGCAGGAGATAGGGACAAACCTACCACCAGCAAAGCATGGACCCATTCCAAACATACTTTCTTTTTATCCTCTAATCACTCTCATTTGGTTCTCTTTGTTCCTTTCTCCTTCAAAGGAACAAAATGTCCCGTGTGGTCCTTTTCAAATAGGGTTCAGTAGAAGATTTTTGCCAAAACCAATAAACAGAAGTGGCAGGAGCTGTGTTAGAATCCTACCAGTTTTAAAAACACAGAAGGAGAATTAGTACGGCCTCGCCTTGGGCCAAGTCTGCTAATTTTCTGCAGTGTGGTGTCATTACAAATTTAAGAAGGATCTCAGGAGTTGATACAAACCATCTGAGCTCAGAGCTGTAGAATTACACAGGCATTCCAGTGTCTCTGATGGAAGGAATTAACAGGGAAGCCAAGACAGAGGTGGGAAGCCCGAAAGGTGTGGGAGGCTGAGACAGAGGTGGAGGCCAAAAGATCATAAAATCATGGAATGGTTTGGGTTGAAAGGGACCTCAAAGCCCATCCAGTCCCACCCCATGCCATGGGCAGGGACACCTCCCACTGGATCAGGGGGCTCCAAGCCCCATCCAACCTGGCCTTGAACACCCCCAGGGATGGAGCAGCCACCACTGCTCTGGGCAACCTGGGCCAGGGCCTCCCCACCCTCAGCGTGAAGAATTTCCGCCATATTGGATTATAACATACAGTAGGTGAGGTATGGCAAAATTTAAATTTGGGTCAAAGTACAGATTTCTTCAGCTGAAATTTAAATTACAGACTGATAGCTTACCTTGTCTCCTGGAATCTTTAATTACCCAATCATTTCTTTGGGTCGTTTTTCAAGGTACAGTCAGTGGAGGGTATTTTTTCCCTGTTACATTCAGGAAAGGAGGAGAAAGCTGTGTGCAAATAACACTGTCTGCTTAATTTTAGCTAAGTGTGGGCAAGCTTCACCGTGTCAGTTAAAACTCTGAATCAAATACCTTACATGGATGCAGTTTTTCACCTTCAAGAACCTCAGAGCACTTTAAATACACCGAAACCTCTTCACCCCATGTAGTACTGCCCAGAGGGACAATGGAGCTGTTGTTCGGCCGTGTGTGGAAACGTTACACACCAGCAGAGGCAAGGAAGTCAGGAATAATATACTATATTCAAATATAACTTCTAGGAGCATTTAGGTAGGCCTGGAATTTGGCCACAAGGCTCAGCTTAACAGCTCTGCTCTTGTGAGAAGTAGAATAAGATCTTTAATTTTTCCATTCCATTTCCATTAATCTCCACAAGTGGTCATGAGGTTTTCCACCCCAGCCAAGAGTCAGGCTTTCCAACAGCACACTTCCTTTTAGCAGTGCATTACCAGGGCACTTCATCAATGCTGCTTCAGTTCAGACTGCCTCCTACTCGACTGCTAACCCAATTTCCCTTCATGTCACAACTCCCCATCTGAAAAATGACCAGCTATCCCGACCATCCAGGTGATGGTCTGATGGTCTAAGATGCAACAAAAACACAAGCTGAGAGCCTGTGTCTTTTTAGAGATGCCTTTAATCCACCCTCAGGAAGTCACTGAATCACTAATGTTGGAAAAGACCTCTAAGACCATTCTGTCAGCCCAACCCCACCCTGTCTACTAAACCATATCCCAAAGTGACAAGTCTAAGTGCTTTTTGAACCCCTCCAGGGATGGAAACTCCTCCACTGCCCTGAGCAGCCTCTGCCAGGGCTTCACCACTCTTCTGGTAAAGGCATTTTTCCTAATATCCAATTTAACACCCACCCCCCCCCTTTTGCAACTTGAGGCCATTTCCTCTTGTCTTATCACTTGTTACTTGGGAGACGAGGCCAACACCCACATTGCTACAACCTCCTTTGGTAAAATTTCTGTCTTCTGACAGGCTAAGTTTAATATAAAACAGCAGTTCCCCCACCTCTAGTATTTATTCTATTTAAAACATGAAGGGAATTTGGATAATAAAGAAGATAGAAGCTGCAACGGATGATTTTTTTTACAAAATGACCACAGTTTTTTGAGGGTCTTTGCTCAGTTCTGAATCCGATTATTGTCCATACATCTAAAAAAATGAAGATGCAACAAAACAATCTGCTAAAATCATCTCAATATAGAGCCAAAAATATTTAGTGTACTGCATGCACAGGCAGGAATAAAAACCTGATGGTAAGTGGCACGATGGGGAAAGGTAGTGCTGTAGCTGAGGAAAGCACGAAGAATTAGTGACAGAAGATTTTGCTGTGAAATTCAGTCTGTGTAAATATTTTCTTGCCAGATGCTGTATTTAATTAAGATGGCTTTAGCGAGAATTCCTCCCCCTGATTATAGCATTTACATTTCTGGAGAGAGAGACTGATGTTCTAATATTGTACTGTTCTACTCAGAATGATTGCTGGTGCCTGATTTCAGGGATGTTCTTAATTGGGCAGTTCTGTACTTTAGGAATTCTCTGTTGTGTCTTGCCTGGGTTCCAGCTGTAGGATGTTACGGTCACTGTGTCTCCTAACAGGACTGGGAGCTCTTTCAGAGTCATCTCTTCAGGCTGATTTACTTTCTAGCAACACAAGCAACTAAAATGTCATGTTTGCAAATGTATGCTTTCTATTTAACCTAGAAGAGAGTGCTGTGAGAACTGCGGACAGGCAGCTTTTTACAAGTAAAGATTAATTTTTAGACAATTTGGAATACCTTCTGCTTGCAAAGGTTTCTATTTTATCTTCAGTGAGTCCAAATAATTTTACTTTTGATCTTTGTATCATTTGGAAAAGAAAAAATCTGAAATTTAATTTCTGGAAGAGACTTATTCAGATGTCTCTCTCCTCCATCTGTATTTATATTTTAATAGTATCTCAACATCTTCTATAAGAAGAGATCTCTGACTGCTCATATCTGAACTCAGGAAGACTTTTAAAACCTCAGAACCATATAACTCATCTCAGCTTGGTGAAGTGAGGGTCTGAGACGCACATGTTACTTTGAGAGCCAAGTAATTCCTGCTTGGTGCTGAGCTTTGGTGTTTGAACAGGGTGGCCTGCGCAGAGCTACGTGGGGTTTTGTGTCCTGGGGACAAAGTGGGAATCAAGAATGATAGAACAGAATCATGGAATGGTTTGTGTTGGAAGGGACCTTAAAGATCATCCAGTTCCAAACCCCTGCCATGGGCACACACCTCGCACCAGATCAGGTAGGACTGATAAATCCTGGGAACTGATAGAGGGAGACACCACAATTCATAAACAGCCTCAAACTTGAGTCTGTCCAAGCTTTTGTTGAGTTGCAAAGCACTTTGAAAGCCTTCCCAGGTGGTGACAGTCATAGAGGCATCAGCTGTAGCTGGTAAAACCCTTCTGGACACGGTGAACCATGACGATGCCCTTGCTGTGTTCTCTGAGTACCAGGTCACTGCCACTGTCCACAGCCCAGCCCTTGGTCACGAGGGGATGCAGCACTCACCGGGAAACTCTTCATTCATCTTCTTTCTTTTTTATTCCTGAATGTCTCAAGGGAGGTGGACGAATAGCCACGATTTACCTTTTCAAGGGCTGAACTCAGCTCTCAGATTTATAGGTGTCTTCGAAGGTGTTGACTTTGATAGGTGTTTATCTCCAACATCCTGGAATGCTTGGCTTAAGGGTATGAGAAATCCAAACCAAACACTAAAAGTGACAGTTAAGCCTGCCTGACATCCTTTCTTTTCTAAAGTCACTTTAAATAATAAAGTTTATTGGTAAGCAGTGCTGGTAATGCAGTTTTCTAAGGCAAAGTCCACATTTATTTCATTCTATAAACGGAACGTGGAACCAGCCAATATGAAATGAGGAACATTAATGCTGCTTTTTCTGGAAACTTGCTAAAAAACCCAAGAACGATGGATTTACTGAGGGTGGACTGGACTGAGGTCTTTTAGGCACTTGAGGAAATGACTGCTCACCTTTCTGTTACGTGATCCCTTTGTCTTTAGACCAACTCCCTTGTGTTTGTGCACAGTTGAACAGATGCTCACTCTGATGAAGGCTATTTGTGTATGTATTTAAATGATTAAGACCAACATTTTCAACATAAGGTGTCAGGAATGAACCTTAGTGGAGCCTGTGAAGGCCCAGTACACTTCCTGAGGGTCTGACACTTCCAAAGATGAAGCACTTATACTGAATATGGATAATGAACAACTGTGGTTGGGAAGTTCAAAAATGTATGCACGAAAGTTTGCTTCCAGGAGGTGCCTCTTTGGGACTCTTGGTCTATTTGCCTTCTGACACTGCCTCTTGGAGGTCAGGGGAGATGTTTTTGTTGACTTTTGTGGTCACTCTTGACTTACACACCATGCAAATGTGTAAAATGCATCTAAAAACATTCTGTTTCATCTGATGTTGTTTCAAAATAATCTCCAGTCGATTAATTACGGCCCGCAGGCTCTTCTTTCATGGGACCACTTTAAGAGTGCTGAGTCACACTGTTCAATCTTTCCTTTTTATGGCTGTGTTTCCTGAGATCATAACCTCGGTGACACTTGTGCCAAGAGGCAAATGGCTCTGTGACAGGGTTTGGTCTTGTGTAAACACCCTCAAGAGCCACTTTGCCTCAAAGCAAATTGACTGGAGTCCACTTCAGACTTTTAAAAGATATTTTCCATCTGATGTAGCTCAACACAGGTATTCCATGAGAGCTAACTGCAACCCAAGCTTAGACAAAGTATTTACATAGACCTATAGCTTGGCTGGTGTACTCTCATGGCCTGTTAGCCATCTCAGAAACGTTAAGGTTGGAAGACACCTCTAAGATCATCCAGTCCAACCACCAACACAACACCACCGTGCCTGCTAAAACACATCCCAAAGTGCCACATCTACACACGTGCCTTTGGAACACCTCCAGGGATGGAGACTCCACCATTTCCCTGGGCAGCAATTCCTCATCTTGCTGTGCACCTTCCCACAGCTTCCCAGGAAGAAAGGCATCCAAACATAGGTGGCCAGCAAAGCGACGGCTACTAAGGGTATCAGTAGAGAGCAGCACCTATCCTTACTTCTGCTACATCCTCCCCTCCTGCAGGAGGTTGCAGTTGTGCTGTTAGAGGTCACATTCTGGTGGAGACTGGTGCTGATTTTACGGGCACTTCTTCATTCCAGCTTGATAAGTAACAGGTTAACTTAAACTGTGTGTGAGTTCACACCTGCCTGCTTGCCTGTAGATTAGAACAGAATTTAGAAGTCTTAAGCAGCTGTCAGGGATCTTGTCTGCTGGAGATCTATCAATTAAACCAGGATGTGACTCCAGTGTTTGCCATCTCCCAGCTGAGATGTACATCTGCCTGCATCCTAATTTGAGCATGACTGCGGTGAGCCAGGAGGCTGCTGGAGTTAATGCCAGTGCTCAGGCTTGGATCACGCAGGGTAGGGATGGATGCTGGGACAGCTGCTGTGCCTCTGGCCTGCAGAATCAGGCCCTGTGCAGTATTATTCCATAACCTTGGCACTTTACCAGTCTGATAGTTCTGCAGCAGTCGGGTACCACAAAGTAATTGCTTTGCTTCCTCCTCTAAGGACAGAGAGATTGCAACATTTGAAATTTCAGCAAAGGGTTAATTCTCCCTTGACCCTCTCATACAATAGTTTTACAAGATTGGAGGAGGGGAATCTCTCAGTAATGGTGTAAAAGGGGGTATATGCCTCTCCATCACATCACTCTGTTGCCTTACTTACACAGAAATGAGCTCTGACTGTATCTCAGGCACTCCAAAAAGATGTGTGCATTTCTCTTAGAAATGCAGGTGTTAAAATTCACTTCTCTCTATTTCAAGGATAGCAGTGGGAGGAAATCAAAACCTTGCAGAAATGCATTTCCCCAGTTTGCTATTTTTCCCAGAATTTACTGTTTTCCTTCTGTTGTGTCTAATTCAGAAAGGCAGGTTGATCCCTTCACAAGCATCGACCTGTTTTGTGAACATGAAGAAGAGTTGGTGCAATCACTTATCTCCCACTTTATCTTGGAGCGAGCTGCTCTCCAAGGGTCACCACGTTGAACGGTTCCCTTGGTTGTCTACTGAGGAGAATCACTCCTCGTTCCACTGTCCCTATGCCAGGAGATGCTTCCAATGAGGTAATTGTTTTGATAACTTGACAGAAAAAAAAACCCCAAAAACATTAGAAACCAAACAGTCATACATTGCTGAGGGGCGTTTGTAAAGGGAAGATGAAGTGTATCCAAAGCTTTCCATAAAACATCAAGGCACTGCTGAATAATTTGATGTTACAAACTTGGCATTATGAGCTGATGACGTAAATTCCAGTGACTATTTCATAGCTGTTGTTCTGAACTGCTGTGCTCTTACAGTGTTTGAACCTCCATTGCTGCATTAACTCTGTGTTTAAGGGAAACAAAATAATTTCATACCTCAGTGACTGAAGACGCAGTTGGCAAAGCATAAATGGCTTTTCTTAGAGCTCCACAGACTATTTAAACTGAATCCAAGGTTCTGTCTCTATGGGGTCATTTATGTGGCTGCAGGAGACATTCACAGTGAACCCTGAACCAGCTCAGACTTAGCCTGGGTTCAGCACTTGCTACAAATGTCAGGGTCAGCCTGGGCTGGCAGAGCCCCTGACTACAAGCTGGGGGTTGTGGTCAGGTTTATGCAGTGGCGTTTGCCCTTAGGTTAATTGCAAAGCACATCACACAGGTCCTCTGTGTCCTCAGTGCTCAGGAATGTTCTGGGGCATTGGAGGCTTTTATATCTGCCTGACTTTACCATTTTCAAGGCAAAGTGTACATTTCTGTATATCTGTAAAAAACCTTGTTAATGCCAGAGAGGGGGACAGGTGGTGCCCTTAACAATTCTTTATTGATGAAGAGCTTGGATATCAATATGGAGTTTCAGAGGTGGACGCGTAGGAATATGTGCACATCTACCTATAGAATCACAGAATGGATTGGGTTGGGACCTCAAAGCCCATCCAGTCCCACCCCCTGCCATGGGCAGGGACACCTCCCACTGGATCAGGAGGCTCAAAGCCCCATCCAACCTGGCCTTGAACACCTCCAGGGATGGGGCAGCCACAGCTTCTCTGGGAAACCTGGGCCAGGGCCCCCCACCCTCACAGCAAAACGTTTCTTCCTAAGATCTCATCTCATTCTCCCCTCTTTCAGCCCAAAACCATTCCCCTCATCCTCTTTCTGCCCTCCCTGATCAGGAGCACCTCCCCAGCTTTCCTGGAGCCCCTTTCAGTCCTGGGAGGCTGCTCCAAGGTCTCCCCAGAGCCTTCTCTTCGACACATGCTATTTGCATTTATTATCTTGTCTGACTACAGCGGCATCTGAAGTTTCACATCTTAATGTCTGAGGTTGCGAGTGAGACACCGCAAAGACCTAAAGTGTTAAAGACTAAGTTTGAGCTCAGATTTTTCTCCAATTTCTTGAGCCTGGGAGCCATTTACACTGTTTGTAGTGGTAAAACTGTCTGGTCTGATCCTTACTGCAACTCCATTGGTTTTAGTAACCAAGGTGACCGTAAAAAGGTTCCTGATACCTTCTACTGCATCTGCCAGTACTGACAACACAGAAATTATTTAAGTTTACTCTCAGGTTCTCCACAATTTAAGGTTTTATCACATATCTTCTCAACTCCTGCCCATATACCTGCAGAGTTCATTTAAATTTTATCATGATCTGATCTGCATTGCTGTTTTTATTCCCATTATGAGAATCTAAGGCTGGGGAGCACAGTGGATGCTTGGGGGGCACAGGATTTGCTGGGCCCCTGGCAAGTGCTTTCATTTCTCCAGGCTTGAAGCCAGCTTGGTTCTTTGAGGCTCTGCCTCTTCTTGTTCCTTGTCCCAGACAAGGTGGGGTCTGGATTACATTGCCTGTGCCAAAAGCTGCCTTCTGCTCGCTTTGGGCTCGGGGAGGTGTGTAGTGCTGCTGGCTGGGGCTTCTGCAGCTGGCCTGGGGTCTTGACTGCCTGTGCATGGAGATCTGGCTGCTCATGGTTGGGCTTCAGCACCCTTTGGCATGGCCCAGCACCACCCCTTTCCTCCGAGTCTCTCTCTTCACATAGAATTAACCCCCACTCCTACCATACGGACAGAACTTTTGGGTCCTTATTTCTTGACTGCAAGGATCTAAGCTCATGGTCTACCTAGAACCACCAGCTTCAGAGATCTGGAAATTGTAGGTGTTTGGTGGGAGGAGGCTGTAGGCTCAGGCTGTAAATGAACTCATCTTCCCCCAGTCTCTCAAAGGAATTCTCCCTGCCACACCATGGTGTAATGGGAAGAAGAGGTTTATGGTCTGGACAAAATGAGATCTGCCCATATGAGACCTCTCACTGTTCATGACTCAATGTACCTCAAAATAAGGGACAACTGTCCTCTCTGTGTGTCCTCCAAATGTAGAGACTTTCTTGCAAGCTTTCTTGCTCCTCAAATCCCCATTTCTCTCTGTAGAAAACCCAGGATCAGATTTGGTTGTTTGGCTGTATGGAACTTGCAAGTCAACCTCCTTTTTCCTTCACATCTCTACCACTGTAATTCTTATCCCCTATCTCCAGGTGGGGCCTCACCCTTTAGCAGCAATTCTTATGATAAAAGAGCTCATGTTGGGTATTTTTAGAAGGAATAGAGCAAGACCTACTGGAAAAGGTGGGACAAGTAGCTACTAATTTGCCTAAGTCTTCCCAGGGCTGATTGCAGTTGTTCCAGGAAAGGGCTGTACCTGTTGGCCCTGCTGACTTTGCCAGGAGCAAGTATCTTTCTAGAGAAGGTTAGCAGAGAGCCTGCAGGCAGTGAGAGAGGAATGAGCAGACTCATGGGTTTTTTTGCACTCCTCTCACATTTCACCAATCATTTCCCACCCCTCCTCATGGGTTTTGATGTGAATGTTCTGGTACAGCCAATAAAAGAACAAGCAGGGGATTAACGTGAGGGTTCACCCATGTTGGACCAGGACTCTGCAGGCTTTGTGACAATGCAAGATGGTACCAGGTGGTGCCAAGCCAAATTGTGCTTTTTGTACCTCTGAATATTTCACTTTGGAGAGCTGTTTTGGGAATTGCCTGATGTGGTGCAGGTGGTGGCCAACAGCACAGTATTTCTGCCAATGGAGTCGTCTTGAGGAGGGTTGGGGTTGGACTCTGTCTCTAGCAGGTAGCGTGTGTCTCATCCACAAGTTTGGAAGCCAAGCAAGCCAGAAAGGATGTTACTCCAGGTTTTTAGGTGTGTCACTCACCCAGACATACCTCAGTCACCACCAAGCCTAGAAGAATCCAGCCCATGCTATGTAAGAAATGTCTGGTACCTTGCCACAAGCATCAGCACTCATCTTGAATCTCGCTGGCAGTCTTGCAAGTCCATCAGTACCTGGAGGGGTGAGGAGGTTAAACAGACTGAGCTAAAAGCTCAGGGGCTGGCTGTGCAGCTCTGACTCCAAACCTGGTGTCTTCTCCCAGGGAATAAGCTGTGCACAGACTAGTTGTTTGAGCCATGACTCAACTACTGGTGCTATATTCCTGGCTGTGCTCAGTAGAAAATCACTGCTCTGCTACAACTACTTATGATCATTAAAAGACCCCAAAGCATATTTTGCAAGAGCTTGGGTGTTAGTCCCTGTGTTCTGTCTGGATTACCCAGTGCCTTTGCCTAAATTCCCACTACATTTTCAACTGGTTACGTTATTTCTTATTCTACTCTTTTCCAACACAGCACCACAGCTAAAAATTAGCACCCATTGGATCCGTGTGTGCCAGTGCTGGGTGAGATCATCCTCCTAAAGTGCAATTTTTAAAGCGTATTAAGATCCTCTAAAATGTGAGATGTAGTGTGAGGAGGTTTTGTTTTCATCTCCCCTTTGCCATCTCAAAGAATCAAAATGCCCTCTACAATAACAAGGTGACGTCTTCCTGTCACTCAGCACAGATTATGTAGCACACTTGATGTTAGAATACCATAAAACTCTGGGCTTTTAGCACTGTTGGAGCCAGGCATGGGTTTAGTTTCTTCTCTTATGTTTCAGATAGATCCAGTATAGCTCATGTAAAACAAGAAAGGTTAAAATAAGCAATCAAATTCATTTTACTTGCTTATAAAAATATTTAAAGGTTTTTCTGAATTTCTAACTGTAGCAGCAACAGTTTCTGCCTTTTATCATAAGGGATAAAGTTATGGCTTTGTTTGAAGCTGTCAGCCCTGCACAAGAAGCGTCAGAGAAAGACAAACTTGGGTCAGGCATTGCCATTAACCAGTGCTTTTTTCATAGACTCATAGAATTTCTTGGTTGGAAAAGAACTTTGAGGTCATTGATTCCAGCCGTACCTGCCCAGTACTAAACCATCCCTGAGCACTTTGTCTACTGATCTTTTAAACCCCTCCAGGGATGGTGACTCCACCACCTCCCTGGGAGCCTCTGTCAGGGCCTGGGAACCCCTTCAGTGAAGAAGTTTTTCCTGATGTTCAATGTGAACCTGCCCTGGTGTAACTTGAGGCCATTTCCTCTCATCCATCACTTGTTACTTGCTGAAGAGACCAACACCCCCGCCTCTACAACCTCCTTCCAGGCAATTGTGGACGTGATGAGGTTTCCCCTGAGCCTCCTCTTCTCCAGGCTGAACAACCCCAGCTCCCTCAGCCACCTTACATAAGGCTTGTTCCCCATCCCCAGCTCCATCCCCTTCTCTGGACACGCTCCAGCCCCTCAATGTCCTTCCTGTAGTGAGGGGCCCAAAACAGAACCCAGGATTCGAGGTGCAGCTGAGTGCAGGGGAAGGATGACTTCCCTGCTCCTTCTGGCCACAGTTTCTGGTACAGGCCAGGATGGTGTTGGCCTTCTTGGCTACCTGTGCTCATTGCTGTCATCTTTTGGCTTTTTTTTCCCCCCAAACCTGATGGTGAGTCGATCCAGGCCAACAAGTCTTGAGAGTGTTGCATTTTTAAAGCAATTCTGTGATTTAGGGGAGGAGCTTTTCACTTGTTTTTCTGTGGGATGTGTCCTCCTCAATGACTTGTAGGGTTTTGATAGGCATTAACCCCTAAAAACTCAGGCATTTCTGAAAGGCGACGCGCGTCGCAGTTCTCCAATACCAGTCTGAGAAGCAGCTTTGAAACCACCTCCATTTTTGTTAGAAATCTAGGCCTAGTTTGGGGAAAATCAGTCTCAGTTTCTGCTTTTCATAACTATGACCCCAACTTTCATCTTTGAAATTTACTGTAATGTGTGCTCTCTTTACTTTATCATGGCATGGGTCAGGATGAAAAGGGAAATAATCAAAGAGAAGCAGAATCTCAACTTGCATGGGTGAAACCTTATCCTGTTTATTAACTTTGCTCCGTGCGCCCCACTATATTGTGCTTGGATCTCGTAACAGTCCATTTTAGAAAATAATAGTCAAAGTGAGTGTTTTCACCAGAGTTTGAGGGTTTTAATATAAAATGTGCCTTTCCTTTAAATTGATTGCAAATGTGCTTTCCAAATATTTTACTTTGTAGAAGGAATTCTTGGATGAACTCCAGTGACTGGTACTTTCCAGCTAAATAAATGTAGATGATTCCCCTTTTAAATATGCCTTGAAAGGCTTTGTAAATCCTGGCTGGACCATTCAGACAGTGGCCTGTATGGAAGAGGACAAGTGAGTCCTCACAGCTCTCGCTCCTCTGTGAAAGAGGATGTCCCTATTTTGAATGTGAGACAGAAGATCTGACCTTGGCATTGACTGCAGAGGACAGGTAGAGGGTGCAGGTGCACAGTGTGAAGAGCAGTGCTTAGAGCTACACTTGGATCAGCAAATCCCATGGAAAACTGCAGAGAAAAATAAATAATATGGTAACAACAACAACAACTCACAATTTTTTCATTGTGTAAAATAATAAGTGAGTGCAGGGATAGGGCAGGGATAGCTGAAAGGGGGGAGATTGAGATGAGATCTTGGGAAGAAATGTTTTCCTGTGAGGGTGGGGAGGCCCTGGCCCAGGTTGCCCAGAGAAGCTGTGGCTGCCCCATCCCTGGAGGTGTTCAAGGCCAGGTTGGATGGGGCTTTGAGCCCCCTGATCCAGTGGGAGGTGTCCCTGCCCATGGCAGGGGGGTGGAACTGGATGGGCTGTGAGGTCCCTTCCAACCCAAACCATTCCACGATTCTACACAACACAATCCCTCTCAGACTGTAATGTTTCTGTAGGTGTCCACGGGGGTTTGGGTTGGTACAGGTGGAAGAGTACAAGTGGTTTGTTGAGGCTCATTCAGAAATGCAGGGAAAGAGAGGAACCAGGCTTTCAACCTCCAGCTCAGAGGACAAACGAAGGCTTTTTGTGGCACGGGCATTGCATGAGGTGAACTGAAAGCTGCTTTTCTTTCATGCTATATTAGTTGAATCTAAGGGGAAAATGGGGGATAGTAATGCACTACAATCATTTTCTGTAGCTTTTGACAAAGTCTCTCTTCTGGTGTTGAAAGAAGCCAATTTCTCCTTCCTGAAATATTCAGCAAACCCTTCATCAAATGGATGGGTGAATAGAGCCATGATTTCCATCTTCATTAAATTAGGGTCAGGTATTTGAAAAATCAGTCCTTTAATAATGTATAAATATTTTCTTCTTGAAGTAACAGGCTGGTTTTCCCCACAAGGACTGGTTTCTACATTTTGTAATAAAAGCAGCTTATGATGGAAGAGCTGCCAGTGCCTGTATACTTGCAGATGTGTTCTTTGATAAGATTTAATTATCCATCTTAGTAATTTTCTACTTAATGTATTTTTAACATTCTTCAGAGCTTGAAGTGAGATATATCTGGGTTGAGCAATTCAAGCCAGCTATCCATAATCTTGCCTTGATGATCATTTAGTTTTAATTAGGCTAAATATAATATAGAATATAATTTTCCCAATCCTGCCTGTCTTTAATCCTGCAAAAGAAAGTATATTCCTTCATTTTTGCTCTATCAGCTCTAGAAAATATGTGTTTAGTTTTAAATATATATATATAATTGAGTCTCCAGCTTTAAAACAAGTTTTAACTTCTCTATTTAAAACAGTTTTTATACTTCTCACCTAAGGTGGTGATAAAAGCTTTTTAATGGGATAGGCATTCTGAAACAGATAGAATAACAACAAATATTTACTTTTCACTTCATTGAGAGGCTCAGTCACTGCCACCACTTACAGCAAGTTGAGAAAAGCAGTTTTCCATCTATATCCACATCCAAGTCCCAAGCAGCTGCTTCAGACGGCACTTGTGAGGACAGGGAAGAGTTGTCAACACCACTGGCTCTGCACAGAGCCTGGGAATTTCAGCATTCCCCTTCTCAGGATGTAGCGTGGCGTGTTGACCTTATACATCTTTTTTTTTTTTGCTGAGAAATGGAGGAGAAGAGGATAAAAGCAAGAGGAACAAACCCAAACAAGTGGTGGGAACCATTAGACCTGTGTGCTGGGGCTGCTTGCCTGGCCCCTGCTGGCTTCTCCCTTCAACCAACTCACTGGGCTTCATGAAGGCTTTCCAGTTAACACTTGTTTGTGGTTTATGCAGGAGAAAATAGTGTTTGATTACAAACACGAGGTATTAATGCTCATGCAGGCTCTGCATTTGCACTGGATGTGGGTGGATTGGTTTATGAAACAAATCCTTTTGTGCCAGAGAATACACTTTCCATGTGCCATCGTAGAGGCTGAGCATAAGCCTGTGGGTTTGTATGGTTGGAAGACTTCCCTGCCCATTTTGCCACCAAACCTGGGGGCAGGTTCATCAGCAGGGACAGGCAGATATCAGTTTTGAGGGTCTCATGCAAACCTTGCAGGCAGTAGATCACGTGCACCTGCAGGTGTTCTCCTCGCCTTGCCCATCCTCTTCATGTCCCTTCAATGGAGGTGGAACCAGTGAGTCTGGTGGACTCGTCCAGCTGAAAGAACTGGTCACTGCCCACCAGGCAGATGCTTTCAGCTGAGCTCTGTCTGCCATCCTCTGTCCAACACAGCGAGCTTCAGCAGCACACCCAGCTATTTGCTTCTTTATTAAGGTATATTAAAGTACATCTTCTGGTAATCGAATCAGTTATCCAGGAAACTTCTTCCCTAATTACCTAAATTGTATTTAGATTGTGAGGCTGCACTGGTAGCACTTGTCTTGCTAAAGCTCTTAATAGAGATGACTGAGGTAGTGGAGAAAAACTACCTCAGTGTTGCTTCTTTACAGTAACAGCCTTGGCACAGCCCATGCCCTTCACCCACCCGTGCCACCAGGAGCCAGGGCCCTGGTGAAAAACAAGGGTTGCTTTAACTTGTCACCTGAAAGGTGCTGATGGCTGAGGAGGTCTCTGGCAGGGTGTGAACCATCAGAGTATCTGCATTTCTGTACAGATCCTTGAATGTGCCATTAATGGGTCACGGAAAGCTTTGCGTGTGCGTTCCCTCCAGACTTTGGCTCTGACCACGCCAGGTAACACAGGTGTTTGCTTCCTCTGAGCAGAAGGCCCTTCTCCTTTGCCAAGGCTCTACTTCCAGCCCATCTCTTAGCACAGCCCATCTCCCTGCGGGCTTCTTGTGCACAAGGACACAATGGGAATCAGAGATTTCTGTTTTTCTGTCTGTAATAGATGTAGACACTAAAATTCCCCAAAATAGTAGGAAAATCTTAGGAGAGGCAGTTGTGTCTCCAGAGCCCCAAGATGTTATTTGTGATCTGCTGTCCAAATCAGACCTGAACTGGAAAGAGCTCCTGAAAAACAAGATTTAAAATGCTCTCAGGGAGAGCAGTGCAGGTGAGAACAGGTAATGATTGTTTACATAGACACAGTAAAATCTTCTATAATATTTTTATCATAAGATATTTAAATAAGTCTCTCTTCCCTTTCTTCATATGATAAATGAGAATAATTTTAGGTTAACAACCACAGGATCTGATCTGCTGAGTTATCCCTGCAAAGCCTCCATCAGCTGCCTCCACAGGAGCAGCTTGTGTACAGCAAAGACAATAAAACCTTTAAGGTCAGCCATAATTTGCCTTTTTCCTCTCATTATGCACACCCATGCACTATCAGCACTACTGGAAATTGCACACATTACTGAAACAAGGGAACCTTCTGTATGTGTATGTGTGATTATAAATAGGAAAGGGGGGAAAAGGCTCATTCCAGGGAAAATATGCTGATTTTAAATAGGAAGAAACTGCCAAATTTCTTCTGCTGTAATCTGTAGCATTAATAATACACTTATCAAAATGGTAAATTGGGGTCTGCATAGATTAAAATACATTAAATTGATTTTTTAAAAGTTTTTCTTGGAAGATACTGTTTCTCAGTGTGTTTTATATCTTTTCAAACATTTCAGCTTCTAGGTAGCACGATAAAGTTGCAGAAATAGTCTGTAATAAATCTGAGCTCAGAGTATGATTAGAATCATAGAATCACCCGAGCTGGAAGGGACCCAAAAGGATCATCGAGTCCAACTCCTGTCCCTTTTATTAGACAAGTTATGTGGATTTTCAATATGTGTTCAAAATTATAAATTTTCACTGGAGACAACTAAACAAGTAATGCTGTTTATCAGAGCAAGGTGATTCTGACTGTTGTCATATTTTGAAGGGGTAAAATTCACAGATAGGTGGAAAAATCTTTAAACATAGACTTATGATAGATTTCATACACAAAGAAATGTTCTGTGAATTTATGGGACATATAAAAATATACAAAGAAAGAATAAAATAATAGGTGATATGTTTGCCCTTTAACTCTGTAATATGTACTTTTCAGTGCAAAATTATGGCATGTTATTCTTGGAATCCCAGGCCATGGTAATACAGGTAGGAAAAATTCTTTCAAATGGAAGCATTGCCTGTTATGAACAAAATAGACTCTGTTTCCTTTTTTATTTTTTGTTCTATCTGGTCCCTTGTCATGCTCATTACAAAACCTGCCATGGGCAGGGACACCTCCCACTGGATCAGGGGGCTCAAAGCCCCATCCAACCTGGCTTTGAACACCTCCAGGGATGGGGCAGCCTTATCTGGGCACCCTGGGCCAGGGCCTCCCCACCCTCACAGCAAAACATTTCTTCCTTTCACAGTCAGGAGCAGAACAAATTGCAGCGAGTGCTTGAATCTATTCCTGTTGAGCATAAGACATGTTTAAATCTTATTGGGTCTAAAGTTGCTTCCTTTATTAAGGCTTATAAATATAAGATTGTTTACCCAAAGAGTAAATTTAGGAAGAGGCAGAAGAGACTCTGCAGACAAAAGGCAGAATTAGGGCAGTGAGTGAGCTCTTGGGAATGGTAGAGGTGTCGAACACATCTCTTGTTTCACAGGCTCTTCAGAGCAATGGATAAAACACAAAGAAGCTGTCATGTAAAGGAACTTGTAATTGAATCAGACCACAGGCATCTGAGATAGATAGGAGGTGTATTTTAGAATGTGGCAGTTCAGTGGTATTTTGGGAAACCAGGAGGATAAGAAGTCAGGAAAGATGCGTAAGGAGCAATTTAGAGATGAAAAAGGCCCAGCAATGATGATATCCATAGCTCCATTGGGGCACTCTTAGTCCTCTCCCCTGGGAAGCTCTGCACTGTCAGACCCTTTCCTTTCCTTGTGGCTCCCCAAGCCTCGGGTTCCTTTTACCCTGCCTGTCCTGAGGTTCCAGGGTTATCTTTTCCAAGCCACTTTTTCTTTCAGATAATCCCCTTTTCCTCCATGTTCCCTCAGTCCTTTTTCTCCCCAGCTTCCTTGCTCAGACTTCTCTGATGATGCCATCCTTTCTTCTTTCCTAACTGCAGCCTTCTGCACCCACTGCTCTTTCACACACCATCGACACTTCCTACTCTGTTTTTTACCCTGTGCTGCTGGTTTTATTATTCATGAGGGCTGCAGCTTCCTGTCAGGTGGTTTTGGCTTTAAAATAGACATAAACAATGTACTCAGATGTTTCGTTCAGCTCCAGCTGGAGAAAGCTGCGATGGCCTCCTGTCACTGTGCCTCTAAGGGTGCTCTTAAGGGGTTGCTGATTATCCTCTGTGTTACAGCGATCGTGATGTCCACAGCTACCTGAAACAGTTATGGCTGATATCATAGAGTCATGGAATGGTTTGGGTTGAAAGGGACCTCAAAGCCCATCCAGTCCCACCCCTGTGCCATGGGCAGGGACACCTCCCACTGGATCAGGGGGCTCCAAACCCCATCCAGCCTGGCCTTGAACACCTCCAGGGATGGGGCAGCCACCACTGCTCTGGGCAAGTTGGACCAGGGCCTCCCCACCCTCACTGTGAAGAATTTCTTCCTAATGTCTAGCCTAATTCTTCCTCCTTCCCATTTAAAGTCGTTCCCCCTTGTCTTATCACTACAAGCCCTTGTAAACAGTCCCTCCCCAGCTTTTCTGGAGCCCCTTCAGGCCATTATGAGGTCCCCTTCTTCTCTTCTCCAGGCTGAACAACCCCAACTCTCTCAGCCTGTCCTCACAGCAGAGGGGCTCCAGCCCTCCGACCATCTTTGTGGCCTCCTCTGGACCTTTTCCAACGGTTCCACATCCTTCTTATGTTTGGGATTCCAGAACTGGACACAATACTCCAGGTGGAGCATAAGGCAAACCTGAACATGGGGCAGTTAGAGCAGGACAGTTTGGGTCCATCGCTACTGGAGTTGTAAAGTTTGGATCAGGGCTCTGCAATTCCCAAACCCTTGTGCCCCATCGCCACTTCCCACTGGTGGTTTCTGGTTGTTGTGACTGAAAGCTACCCTTGAAGCACACACACACACAGGTCCTGCTGCTTCCAAACCCATCTGGAGGAAGAATTAGTCCCATATCCACAGTGAGTTTGGTTTCAGCACGACTCAGGCACATTTTGCTTGCAATTACCTCCATCGCCTTGGCGCGTGTCCTTTGTTTCTTCCTTCCTCCCTCCAACCCTGGGCTGAGTGGTGCAAGATGAATCACTGATAAAATGGTATTTTAGGAAAGAACATGAGAAGTGAATTCAAAGTCTTTGGATAAAGAGAACCAGTTCTGCCTCCTGAGAGCAATATGGAAATGGTTTCTTACTACCAGGTAATCTCATCAGTAATGCCACAAAATTATTGGTAACACATCAGAAAGCATCTTCTGGGAAGGAAATATGTTGTGTGGTGGTGTTGAACCCCAGTATTAAGGGTAGAGCATCCTTTTAAAGTACATTTTGGTAATCTGGAAGGTACTGTTTAATGAGTTGATCAGAGGGCATTCATATACACACCCATCCATTAAACTTAGAGCTGCTAAAACACATCTCTGCCATTTGGGGGCTGAAGAAGGGTTGCTCAGTAAAAATAAAATAAAATATGCCCAGATCTGAGGGAGATGGTTAAGAGTTCATAACTTAGCACTTCAAAATGCCAGCAAACAAGTTGTTTATTTAACACTGCATGCATTGTATGAGAAATACTCACATATATATAAAAATTCAAACACAATTGCCTTTTTTTTTAAAGGAATTATTTTCTTATTCATGGTTTGTTTTAGTTTACTTGGTTGTAAATTGTTTTGGCAGGGTCTGGTGAAATGTAGTAAGGGAAACGATGCGTTTCCATGCATATAAAACAGGAAAATAGTGGGATTGTGGACAAACAATGTCTTCCATTGTAAGGAGTTTGGTTTTCTCACTGTTACGAAACCTTTTGTAACTGCAACAGGCATTGTGATCTGTGAGCAATTTGGTGCCAGCTGTGCATTGTAATAGCAGAAGTGATCTCAATAGCTTGTTTGTACCCCAAAACAGCTCTGAGGTTCTCAGACAGAAGGGCTGAAGGCTTTCCTCACCTGAAAATCCTTGGATAGACCAACTTTTTGTGGAAAACAGCAAAAAAAGAGGGACTCTCAGTGGTGGAAGAGGCTGATCCAGCACACAGGGCACCTCTAATCACTGGTCCTATTGCAATTGTTGATGCCAGCATAATTTAGAGCTTCCTAGGGGCTGCTCTGAGTTATACTGGGATGGTGGGAGTGTGTTTATAGCATCATATTGGTTTGGCTCTTCCTTCCCACTGTGCTTTTCTCATCTGCCAGACCTTAATTACTGAAAACAATTAGTGTTCCTACCACTAGGATGATGTGTTCTCCTGAACTGACTCTTAAAATCAAACTTTAATATTTTGCTATGAATTTCAGAAGGGTTTTATTGCCTGGACAAGTGTAAATAGCCCACTTACAATAACACAACACCTTTGTATGTGCTCAGGAACTTGCCTGCTCAAATGGTTTTGGGTAAACAGACAAAATGAAATGCCTTGTCCACAGCACACAGAGAGTAATGTATCTTTATTTATAATGCGTATATTTATAGGGTGTGATACACAGATAGATGAGCATTTTTGTGCAGATGTATTTCTGCCTTGCTCTCATCCCCCCCTTTTATCTATAAATATCATTTTAAAAGGAAATAGGCTTTGAAAGAGGCAAAAGGCTCTGGTGAAGACTTTCAATACGTTGAGCTCTTTTTCTCCCTCTTTGAACGGAGCAGCCAGTCATAGCTCTTGTTTAAAGCTAAGCTAATGTCTCTGTGGAGAATTTCAAGCTCTCTTTCCAACCACCACCAAGCCAAGCATGGTTATTATCTGAGTTTAATTCAAATCATATGAACCTTCAGAGGTTTTTTTGCCATACTAAAGGTTTTTTTCCTTTTCAATCTGGTGACACAGTCAGCAGGTTATGGGCAGACCTCACTCACATAAAGGAGCAGCTTTGTGAACTTTATAGCTTACAGGGTTTTCCAGGTTCAACGATTTATTCTTTTTAAAAAGACACACTAAACAGTCCCATAACCGTGTAATAACAGAACATCACTGAGCAATTAGCCCTGCCTGAGTCATAAATGGGAGAAGAAAGAAAACAGGAGTTTGCAGAATTATCCTTAAATGGCTGTATCTGGAGGAATAGTTCAGCCCTTCCAGGAGAGCTCGTGCTCTCTGCAGCTCCTCTCCATCCCTGTTCCATGCTCGTTCTGGAGCTGGTTTGTCTGGATCAGTACAGGTGGTTCCCCACAGCCCTGACTCTCCCCATCTGGAGAGGCCATGGAGTCGGTGAAGGGCTTAGAAAGGAGGTCGTGAGGAGCAGCTGAAGTCACTTGGTCAGTTCAGCTCAGAGAAGAGGAGATTTCATCGCTGTCTGCGGTTTCCTCACATGGGGAGGAGGAGGTGCTGAGCTCTGCTCTCTGGTGACCAATGACAGGACCCGAGGGATGGCAGGAAGATGGGCCAGGGGAGGGTTAGGTTGGACATTGGGGAAAGGTTCTTCACCCAGAGGGTGGTGGAGCACTGGAACAGCTCCTCAGGGAAGCAGCCATAATGCCAAGTGTGTCAATATTCCAGAAGCCTTTGGCCAACACCCTCAGCCCTACAGTGAGTGTTGGGGTTGTCCTGTACAGGGACAGGAGTTGGACTGGATGATCCTTGTGGGTCCCTTCCAGCTCAGAACATTCTGTGATTCTGGCCTGGATATTCTCCAAGGACAAGTCTCCTCAATTCTCCAGTAGTTTGCAAGGGGATAAGAGCAATAATTTCCCCCCTACTTCGCTGCAGTCCTGTCAAGCTCAATGAATGTCTTCTCAGAGCATGGGACATCGGAAGTGCTATATAAAAATGTTAAATGCTGTTACTTCCCAACCACAGAGCCAGAATTTACACTATTTGGAGGAAAGAGGATGGGGGATAATTACAGCCTGAACCTTTAAAATGAGGTTCTCCGGAAGGGCACAGTCAGCAGAACAGCAGCCACATCCAGGGTCTCCAAAGACCTCTGTGTTTATGGGCACTCCATGGTTAGAGCTCCTGGAGGCTTTCCAGACCTCTTCCCTCCACCTCTCCAAGTATGTAGAATATTTTCAATTAATACTCCTTGCATGGAAAGTATGTTGAAAATCCTTTCTCAGCACAATGTACATCCAAACCCTACTCCATAGGTCGTCTTATTTCTCCCCTCCACACAGCCCTGGCTGTGTCTGCTGGGCTTTCAGGGCTTTGGCATCACTGCTGGGTGCTCTCCTGGCACGTGGTTCTGCCCACTGACCTCTCCAGTGCTCCTGTGAGCCTTGTTACTTTTGATTGGTGTCAGATGCATCAGCCTGGATTCATACCCTCTCATTAATTCCCAGTTCAGTGTGTTTATACTTCTGTTCAGCGAAGCCAGGTCTATCCAGTTTCTCAGAAACAGCTATGATTTATCCCTTTGGATGTTGCCTGTATTGCCATACTTCAGAATCATTTTCCTAGTGTTGTGTTTCACCGAGTGGATGTTTTAAGGAAAAATTATTGTTGCATTGTAGCAAAACCCACAGCAACACAACAATATATTTTGTGTTTGTACCAGAGAGCTGGAAAAGACGTACGAATTGCAACACATTGAGAGTGAGTGCAACTGAATGCAAAAAACCTCCCCCTCCCCTCTGTAAGGACCAAAGGGAAGGCCTTGGAACTGAGTTTGAGAACAGACCTCAGAGAAACTCCGATCAGAGCACTCTGCTTGAACCTCTCCTTGTAACAAGTTGTGTGCTGGTCTGATCTCTCTGCAGCTTTCTGGCTTCAGGTTTTTAAATCACAGTTTGGGAGTTTAGAAACCAAATCCCATTAAAATGAATGCTCATTCTGAGTCCCTTGGCCTTACAGTTCCATCCTGATGTTGATCATGATAATGTAATAATCTTCTGTTTGGAGCTGTTCCTCCTCAAGTCACACAGCAATGACTTAACCATAGAATCATGAAATGGTTTGGGTTGGAAGGAACCTCAAAGCCCATCCAGTTCCAGCCCCTGCCACGGGCAGGGACACCTCCCACTGGATCAGGGGGCTCAAAGCCCCATCCAACCTGGCCTGGAACACCTCCAGGGATGGGGCAGCCACCACTGCTCTGGGCAACCTGGGCCAGGGCCTTGAAACCATCCAAGTTTGCACTGCTCCTTGCAAGCCTCATCACTAAGTCACTTTGTATTTGTTTGCAGTGTAACACAGACACTGTGACATCTGTCTTTAATGCAAATTAAAGCTTCCCCACCTTCACAGGAAAACATTGTTTCCCAATATGTCATCTCAGTCTCCCCTTTTTCACCTGAAAGCCCTTTCCTCTCATCCTATCCCTACGCTTCCTGAACAAAAGCCCCTCCCCAGCTTTCCTGGAGCCCCTTCCAGTCCTGGGAGGCTGCTCTAAGGTTTCCCCAGAGCCTTCTCTTCTCCAGGCTGAACAACCCCAACTCTCTCAGCCTGTCCTCACAGCAGAGGGGCTCCAGTCCTTGGATCGTCTCCATGGCCTCCTCTGGACTCGCTCCAACAGCTCCAGGTCCTTCCTGTGCTGAGGACCCCAGAATTGGACACAGGGCTCCAGGTGGGGTCTCACAAGAGTGGAGCAGAGGGGCAGAACCTTAATCTGCATCTATTGATATTCTAGGGTGATATTTTTCCAATAGAAGATGAACGATGCAGTGAAAACAGCCATGATCCATATTTGATAAATGATTTACATTAACCTTCTTCTCTCAATCAATGGCCTAAATACCAGCAGGAATCACGTGCTCGAGAAGGATTTTAAGGGGTAATAATTTTTTTGCATTAGTCCCATAAGAAAATCATCTGGGACTGAACACTCTTAAGACTGTTCAAAATGTTTCTTATTAAATTTGCCTAACATGGATTTAACACAAACTAAAATTTGGCTTTATAGGTATTTTATAAACTTCTCCGTGGAAAGGCTGAAAGCTGACCTTTGATAATGGTTAAATTCCTGTTTAAAAACGGGGCTGAAGGCTCATAGCACAGGCAATTATTAAAGAGCTGGCAGCATTTCTTTTCATCTTTCATCTAAGTGTAGCTGGAAAGAAAGGTATGTCTAACACTTTTATACAATGAGCCTTCTGATCTCATTAAAATCAGGGGATATAAAGAGTGGATCTCGCAGGCTGAGGTGAGGTGTCTGCTCCAGGGATACAACAGGCTGAGTGTTTTATAAAAGAAAGCCATTCTGCTTCCTTCCACAGCTCCTTGGAGAAGGTGGATGCTGTGGGATGTGTGAGCACGTGTCAGCCCTGGTGGTCAGGGGGAGCACTGGTGGCTTCACCAGCTCGTTAAGCCATTCATACCACAACTGAATGAAAATTGCTGCAGCCCTGCACATTTTCCCCGTGCTTCATACCTTCTGTTGAAGGAGGAAAGCAGTGAGATGTTCTTGCAACAAAGAACCAACCCCATTTGTTTAACATAGTGGAAGAGGACTTGCAGCTTAAGCCCTGCTGTGCCAAAAACCTGAGGAGATGTGACAGATTATCACATTTTATATAAGATCCAGCAGATATAATCAAACATTTTACCACATTCCCATCTCCCCTTTAGTTTAGGTTATGCATTGCTTGGTATGTCTATGAATAATTACACCACCGCTTTGTTTAGAGAGAGTTTCAGCTCAGAGAAAATCTGAATCTGCTTTTGATTTCTTTCTTAGGCTCCCAGAGTATGGGAAATTAAGCAGTTGGGAACCTTTATCCCATTTGGGCAGCAATAAAAGAATAATTTGAAATGTACACGTAACCTTCCAGCTAGTTCCAAATTAGGTGCCTGTCCATAGTGGGTGTGGGAGAGGCATCTTCTGATGCCACCTGAGCATATCAGAGCAGGACTGGCCCTGTCTGGAGAGGGAGAAAATAAGAGCAAGGGTCTCCCTGTGTGTTACAGAGAAACCAAAACTGGGGTCTTCCCATACTTTTCATTTTCTTGGTGGTGGCAGAGGAGCAGAGCGGCTGGGTCGGGCCAGCCCAGTGATGGAGTAGGAGAGAGGAAGAGGGGAAGGATTCCATCATTATGTGTCTCCTCAACTGCTCATCACCCTTTGTAGAGGTACTCAGGCTTGGGGAGAGGCTTGGGTTATTTTAAGAGCCTGAGAATGTAAAAGTTTAGAATAATTACACACTAGTCAGAAATTAATAGAAAGTAATGAAAGCAGTATTGAACCTACCATTATCTCCAGCTTTTTACATTTCCTCTCAAACTTACCTTTCTAACTGGCTTTTTTTCTTTAAGAGGGAATGTTTGAATACAGAGTTATTGCTGTAATGGGGGTTGCCACAATTCTTATGATAATTAGTTTCCTCCACCTTGATTTTTGAATGCCCATCCCACCATTCCAGGGGAAGGAACCACGCGAAATGCTCATTGTTAAAGACCAACAGGCTGATTCCGTGTTGGAACTGCAGTTGGTTGTGTTCAAGGCCAGGGCCAGTTAATGCACCTTCTGTAGTAGAATAAAAACAACAGGAAAAGGTTGTTTGCTCATTGGCTCGTTTTCTTTTCCTCAAATTCCAGGTTTGGAAATAATATATGAAAGTAATCGTTGTACTTTTGGGGTTTATTTTAGCACAGCCTGTACTGCATAAAATGTCTTGAAAAAGTAAAAAAATGGGTCAAAGCTGATCTGATCTACACCAGTAAAGATAGATGTTCAGTAAAATTCTGTTGGTATTTGTTAATATAAGACCTATCCATTACTTCAGGCTTTATTTGGGTATTTTTTTGCTTATTTTAATGCAAAATATTCATTGCAGAGCGATGATAAGGGTGTCAAAGTAATCTTTACTGATACAATAAATACCCTCTTGCAAAGTTCTATGCACCTATAAAACATAGAGTGTGCACATATATGGGTAAAAATGTTATAGAGAAGTTGCAAAGTATGTGCTGCTTCAGGAGAAACTGGAGAAAGAGTAACGACAGAAGTGCTGCCTGGTGAGGTGTCTCAAGATATAAATAGCTCTGGCTGAAAATATAACAAAAGCTGTGCTATGTGATCTTGTGCTGGGATCAGTCAGGGTCTGTGCAAGAAAGCAACCCCCATATATTATATAAAATTCTGAAATATATATTTCAAAGTCTCTGTGTATTAAAAAATCATATTTTATTTCTATACTTATGCTAAGGATGGCTCTTGCCATTAATTTATGAGGAGAAATGGTGTGAGAGAACACACTGAGTTACTGAGTGTCACGTGGTGAACTATGAAACACTGGTATTTCATGTAATTTTGAACTTGAATCATGAATGATTTTTCAATCAGGATGCATTCTATTAATCTGAGCAATTTTATTATAAAGACTGAGAAAATGTACACTTTATTTTCCGTGGGACTGGATTTCAGTAGAATCACTTGAGATTGTGGGGTTGGGCTCAGAGCTGAGCTGATGCTGCAATTGCAGAGCACTAAGGAGCTCTTCCATGAGCTCGGGTTGCCCTCCTCGTCCCTGTGTGGCTGAAATAAACTTCCCCTCCTTTTTGACTTGTGTTTCTGCCCCCTCCAAGCTAATGCATAAAAGAAATGGTGGAGATGGAGAGAGAGTGCATTTTCCTTCTGATTCTCACTCCACTCATAGGTGTGTCTCACGACACACTCACTATATAATACATGAAATTTCTTCACATGCCATAAAAATTAGGATTTAATTGATCTTGCACCTAATTGGGTGCCTTGAGGTTGGTTTGGAGCGTCCTCAGCCTGCGTTCAGGATGTGCGTTTTGGGGCTTGGGTCTGATGTTTCAGTCTGAGCAGCCTCCGGGTCTCCTTCCAGGAGATCTTGTGCTTTTCCTTTCCTGCAGAACCAGCCGAGTGGCCCCGAGCCAAGGTTTCCTTGCAGAGGGCTGAATGAGCCTTTCAGAGCTCTTGGCAGACCTCACAGCAGTGCCCACGTGTGCCGAGAGGAGAAAACAATGCTGAGGACGCGGGGCCGAGGAAAGGAGCTGTGGGTTGGTTCAAGTCCCCATCTGCACAAGCTCCTTGATCACTTCCTAAGCTGTTACGTAGGCGTAAGATCTGACCACTGATTTTCCTCCCTCCTCTTTGCCCAAGGCTATTTTGTCTGTTGTCTTACTATTCCTTGCTGAATTCCCTTGCAATCCTACCCTTCCACAGGCTGTTTCCGTACCAGCCTGCCCGCCCAGAGCCCCTGGCTGTGGCAACCTCAGCCTCCCTGGGGACAAAGTTCTTAAAACACTGTCCCATCCTGTTATTCAGAGCTCACTTTGTTATGGTAGATCTGGTCCCTCTTCCTTACTGAGCCTTTTTAGGTAGCCCCACAATTCATGCCAAGCAGCATCTCTTAAAAGAGAAGTGGATGCTTCAAAATCAGTCCTCATTACTGTACCCTGAGCTGTTTCCAGTCCTGCTGGGTGTCTGTGAAACAGAACCATTATGTTAAATAAATATATGCTCCACAGATTTCAGGTCATGTTGGTCTGTTCTAATTACTGAGTCTCGGGTAAAGCTTGCATCTGCAACAAGGGAAAAGCTTCTCAATTTGTAAATACATAAATAATTTAATGTGGCCATGGAAAGAAAAGGAATTGAACAAAGTGTGGCTTTAATAATGTGAATGTAATGTCCCTGAGAACAATCTGCACTGTAAAATAGTGGGGGTTTCATGTTGTTTAACAAGCAGCATTTGGAAGTATATTTATATTTTGATAAAGCTCTACTGTGTCAGCAAGGCAGCTCTTGTGGGTGTTTGCTGGTGGCAGCACAGGACCTGTCTGAGACCTGGACGGGGAAAACATCTCAAAAACACTGAGATCTGGAGAAAAGAGGAGAGTTTGAAAATGAATGCAAGGTCAAGAGATGTCATTTTAATTACTAGGAACTTTTATTCCAATAAGATACGAGTGAAAACCTTTAAGAAACATCTTAAACATCTACCTAGTGAATTTAACCAAAAGCTGTCTTTCTTCCTCATAGGTTTTTATGGCTATGAATTAAATTTATTATGCAGTAATGAACCATGCAGGATCTAAACTGACCCGGGATTTACTTTAATGGATCATTAACTTGTCAAGTTCCCCCTTCCCATTTCTCCCTCCCAATATTTTCTTGTCTTGCCAGAATTCTCATTATCCTGGCTATTAATCCATTTATTAACTTTAGACAAGGATGTATTTCATTAATGAATGCTTAAAAATTAATGATGGCTCAAATGAAAAGCCTGCTGTAAAAGAATAGAATGCAAATAGGTTTTTCAGGTATGAGTTTTATTTACACTCCCAGTGGGTGGCACATGGACAGTGGTAGGACTGGTAGTGAAGTCACAATCGTTCCAAAGTCAGTTCAAGCTATTTAAAGTTTGCTCCTGACTTCAGCTGTAGATTTACAGAATTCAATCCTATATCTTTCTATAATGTTGCTTTACAAATAATATTTTAGATCAACCACAAAAGCAATGTCCATGAAAATCTCAGTTTTTCATCCCTGTAGGCTTCAAAGGGAGAAACTGGAACTTTGTTTCTGTCAGAAGGAAACACTGGAGCCAATGCCACTACTGACAACATCCTGTTTTGTCCCTGGTTTTCCTGGAAATTGTGACCAAATACCTAGGACCTGGTTTTCCTAGAAAGCCTGACTGAATCTTTAGAACCTTGTATTGCTGAAAGCTTGGAAAATATACATAATAGGAATGACACTGGTATTGCCTGCTCAGATCCCAGCCCACAGCATGTACACAGAACAGGGGAAAATCCCTACACCAGCCCACGAGTTAAAGAATTCCTGCTGTTATCAAATCATATCTTCATCATCTGCAAATAATACACTTATTTTCCCTTTCTGTAAACATTTCCCAGCAGACGCTACCGAGGAGAAACAGCTGAATAGAGACACGCACACAACTTTCCTAAGGCCCTTCTGCCTCCTGGGAGGCAGCAACATCCCAGAGCAGAGCCAACAGTTCTGGGTTAGACACATTTCAGGACTATTTTTTTCCTACTTTCTGTTTTGATCCATTCCTATATGTGTTGCTGTTAAGGATTTTGAGTTTCACACATATGTTGCCATTCATATCGGTTTACATCACAAATTATCATCACTCTGGCTCACACAATATCAGCCTTGTACAAACCATGAATATCTAATAGGAGAAAGTGATGCATTTTGCTAATTTACATTGAAGACAGATGTCACAGTGTCTGTGTTATAGTGTCAACAAACACAAAGTGACGCAGTGATGAGGCTTGCAAGGAACAGTGAAAGCTTGGATGGTTTCAAGGCCTTGGCCCGGGTTGCCCAGAACAGTGGTGGCTGCCCCATCCCTGGGGGTGTTCAAGGCCAGGTTGGATGGGGCTTTGAGCCCCCTGATCCAGTGGGAGGTGTCCCTGCCTGTGGCAGGGAGGTGGGACTGGGTGAGCTTTGAGGTCCCTTCCAACCCAAACTATTCTATTATTCATGGAACTTGAGTATTGAACATTGTGAAAATGTAAGTGAACTACTATCTATATCTTGGTGTGCACATCCCAGTCTAAAAATGTCTTTTTTTTTGTCATCTAATTTGCTAAGTTGGTTAACTTGGGAATTTATTAATTAGTTTTGTTTGCTGCGGATTTGGTGTCTTCTTGAGTAGAAGGATTCTCCTGGCTGCTAAGAGCAGTAGACCTATAGCATCCTGATGTACCCTGACTCCATGCCAGAGGGAAATCTGGGTACAGAACAGCTTTATTCACCACATCTTGGGTTCCATGAAAAGGAAGCCCCAGGGTGCATCTTCTAAGTGAGCCACAGCACGATCAGGCCAAGTCCTCAGTTTGACCTCAGTACCCAGCACAGGTGAAGTCTGTGTCACCTGATGTTGACAGCAACACTTAGAGCACATTATGAAGTGTGAACTGGGCATGAAGCACTATTATATCAGGCACAGCACGTTTAACTGCCTTTGGGGAGAATGGCTTTAGTCTAGAAGATGTTCCTCACCTTTTTGACCATTAATAGATAACTCAGAGGTGTATCTTGATTCGATGTGCTCTGTGTGGGTCCTTTGAGTCATCCACATCTACACTGTGGTGATGGTTCCCTTATGTGGGTGCCCACTCAATCACACACATTTCTAACAGGGCACATTAATCTTGCTGGATGCAGTAGCTTCCCTTGGTATTGGTTTTATGCCAATGCCTCTAATAAATTCCATCTATAAGCTTCATTCCCTTGTTACAATACCTGTATCTCCGAGTCAGCCTTTTAATGAACACAAAACTACCTCAGCAAGTCCACGACCTAAAAATGACCTGCAGTCATCTCAGGAGCATTTGTGCTGAGCCACATCACAAGTTGTTCTCCCTTTCCAACAACTTCTGGACCAGTGGGAATAAGCAAAGCACTTTTCCCATAATCCCTGGCATACAGGCTCGAGGCGAGCGGTCTCAAACGGGTCCAAGGTTTCAATGCTTTCATCTCGAGGCTACACAGCACTACTTAAGAGCCTCATCTCTGTCTTGCTCATTTTATTCATTTGAGGGATTTAATGTGAAGGCCTGGCATCAGTTCAAAGCATGTTCTTTAAGTTAATAAGATTATAATATTATAAGGAAAATAAAAATGATGTATTCTCAGTGTTGTAGCTCCATCGTGCAGGTTGGTGGGGGGACCTTCTGCCAGGTCACCTTTGTTACACTTAAGAGCAATCATAGACCTCGAAAACCCATGGAAACTGTGGCAAATTAAGAGCAATAAAAGCAGTCAATTCTAGTTTGATGGTATTTATTACTTTTGCTTTCTTTGGAGAGATTTACTGCCTCTTGGAATAAGCAGAAGAAATGAGAAGACTGTTGCAACACGCTTGCAGGTTACGAAGCCTGGGTTTGGGATTCGAGTGTGGCAGCCTGGAAGACAGTGCTGTTTTTCTCACCTGATGGCCCAGGGAGCTGCTGTGGTTCTGATGAAGGCAGTGGCACTCACTGTGTACGTTAAGGATAGCAGGACTGGCAGCAGCTCCCCGGTGTCTGCAGCGTTGGTGATGCTCAAACCTCTGCCTGTTGGCATAAAACGTAGTGTAGCAATTTCAAAATGCTTCTTGAGATGTCTGAATCAGATGAGAAAGTACATTCTTTTCTTCAGTCTTTGATATTTGATGGATGTGAAACATCTATTTAGAGCATCTGAAACAGACAGGGACGTTTGTTGCTTCTTCTCACTGGTAGACCCTTCCCAAAAGAACTCCTGCATGAGGAAACAGCTAAAGACCTTTTAGAACTGTTTAAAAAACCCCAGAGACTGGTGAGATTATCAGACAACTGCATTTATTCTCTCCTTAAGATGTTTTCAGAGATTAGTTTACCGCTTCTTAATTCTTTGTTCTCACTCTCCTCATGTTCAAAAGTTCTTGATGCTGACGTGAGAGCAACCAAGGATGCTGGTTTTGCTTTTTGTCTTGGTTCTACCAAGCTTTTAAGGATCTGTAATTTGCAGGGTTTTTCTTCAACAGCAGACAAAAAGGAGAACGATAAAGCCTTAATATGAGAGTCAGCCTTTCTAAGATTAAAGGAAGAAGACACTATGCAATTGAATTGTTCAATTGCTTTTGCAGAGCAGGTAACTTTTGCAGTACTTCAAGTTAAAACTTAATCTTCTTTCGTCTTTCTCCCTATCATCACCTGCTTTGGTGAAGCCCTGGCAGAGGCTGCCCAGGGCAGTGGGGGAGTCTCCATCCCTGGAGGGGCTCAAAAACCGTGTGGCCGTGGCACTTGGGACATGGTTTAGCAGGCACGGTGGGGTTGGGCTGAGGGTTGGGCTGGATGAGCTGAGAGGGCTTTTCCAACCTCAATCATTCCGGGATTCTTTGTGCTACAGCCTGGAGTATTCGAATTGTTGTACCAGAATTGCTTTTATTTATTTACTGGATATGATTTTATTTATTTACTGGATAAAATATCCCCCAAGGTCACTCATCATCATGAATACAATTTGCAGCAGTCTTCTCTGGAAGTTTATCTCTCTTTAGTGTCTTATTGGTAATTAAATAATTTTAAGAATATAAAAAGCTAAAATACTGGACTGAAACTGAAAGTTCTAGCCTTTGGGAGTAGATCAGTCCTGAGAGCTTTAACTTTTTAGGTGCTAAATGATAGAGGAAAAAAAGCTAGAAGTTTTAGCTGATGCATCACTTAGGCTATTGTATACACTAGAACAAAACCACAGCCATATCTCACCTCAGCAAAGCCATTTTGCACTGTAGATACCCAGGGGCACTTGCAAATCATTTGCTTTCTGCAATTTAAGCAAGTTAAATAAGATTTTCCTCTAATAGATGGAACACCTGTTATTTTTGCCTAAGATACGTATTAGTATTCCTTTCATTTAATTTCTCTTTCAATGGTTATTTAATCTGTGTAAATCAATTTATAATCCATTATGCCATTTTTGTATTATATCAATCATCATTTATTGATTGATCCATGTGGTTAGGATGTAGGTAAAGCTCTTCTCAACAATTTGTGGTGAATGCCCACTTTCCATATGTGTTCCTGGTCTCAGCTGAGGTGAAAGGGACACCAGTTTGTGTTTCCAGTGAGTAGCAAAGACTCCAAGATAACAAAACCCTCTAAAAAGACCAGGAGGATTTGCCTCCTGCCAGTCAGGTTCTTTTAAAGACTATTTTTACAGTAGTTTGTATATATAAAGCAAAAAAAAGATTAGTTTTTTGTTTAACTTCAAAGGGAACCTTCCTGCTCTCAGCTTCTTTATGTAACAATGAAGTGCCTAAAATCCCAATTATCTGGAGGCTAGAAAGCATCTCTCCAGCCACAGCACCAACGAGATTCCAGTAGCAATAATTAATCCCATCAATTGTGTTGATTTCTCAAGCACTGAGGTACGAAGGGATCTCGATTGGTCACGGGTCCCAACAGTTGTACTGAGAAAAATATTTGAAATGTATTGTTAGGACAATTTTCACAGCTACATGGAAAAGTATCTTGTTGCTGGCTGCCACGTGGTGGAAATCTGCTTTGTGCTATAGAACCCTCTGAAGCTGTGTGGAACCGGAGATCCAAATGCCCCCCCTAAGCGCGGCTGTGAGGTTCTCCAGGTCCCGTAGCTGCGTGGTGAGCTTGCTGGGAGTGAGACCCTTCGTGTGTTGTTGGGCCAAGACACCTTGTGAGCAAACGTGTGCTCCCTTCTCCTGGGGGCTGAGCTGACCAGGTGCCACAAAGCTGTGGCTGGGGTGGTGCTGAGCTCGTGCTGACACCGTGGGGAGAGGCAAAGATGCTGCTTCTGCTTGGCACCGCGTGAGCATCCCCACAGCTTTGGGTGGCTCGTAGCGTGGGTGCAACAAAGTTGGGGGTTTAAGGTCTCGTGGAGGCAAGATGTAAGACCTCAATATAACACCTTTCTTTGGTGGCATTGCCCTTCCAAAGGCCTTTCTCCCCAGCTTAGGTCTGCACAAGCTTGTTGCAGAAGGGAGGAAGGAGGGGGCTCTCTCTCCTACCTCATGAGCCCACGTGTGCAGGGTGGAGATGTCCCTCCCCACCCAGGTGGGAGGGGGCCCTGAAGAGCCTCCTGCAAGGGTTGGGCTGAGGTGGGGCTGTGCTTTTCCCCTCCGTGCAGTTGGAGTTGGGCACGGTCTGAGCTGCCCAGAGCAACGAAAGGACCGAGCTCAGAAATAAGGGTGAAACCTCAGGCCTCCCGTTCAGTCTCAGAGCACCTCAGTCCCTGGAAGGTGTCTCTTGAATTTTTGCGTTGCCTGGGAATTCTGAAACTACTTTTGTAATACCAGTGTGTTATTCTGGTAGGAAGAAGAGCCAACACCCTTAGAGCTCTGTATTCTAATATTCTTCTAAAGAGCTGAACTTTCAGACATGGCAATGGTGTGTTAGTGTGTGTGAGGAGCCAACGGCTCCTTTTTCACCTCCGTGCACCTTCAGGACTGTTTCTACAAGGGAGAGAATGTGCTTTCAATTATTGCTCTCACATCCCTTGTGGGTGAGGGAGTGGGAGAAGTTTGCTCTTACACATAAACTGCTGGACTCGCAGTCTCTTAACTCTCCATATTTACAGAATTCATCCTGTGAATCAGAGCAATTTATTCCATTCTGTGCTATACATTGTTATATTTGCAATAGTTCATGTCTCCCTTCTATGTATTTCCATATAGTCCCATGCTCCTCTGGGGAAGCTTGGACCTGAAAAAACTTACTGGGGAATATAAACGCTCTGCCCTTTTCCAGCTGACTAATGTGAGCCATAAAACACTTCAAAATACAAAGGAGACTTAACATCTGGTCAAGTTTACCCATCATAAACACACCTGAATGAAAAGTACTTCTTGTTCGGTGGAGCAGAGCCAAATGAATGATGGACTCAGACAGACATTGCATGTTGTTATAGGCAAGAGCTCTCTTCTTGCATTTCAATGGCTGAATTAGAGGTAACTTGATAGTAAAATATGCAGGTAGCCTCAGGACACATCATATATTCTTCAATTCTGAAAGCTTTCTGTAATTAAAAGTGAAACCTAATTGCAAACTCCCCGTTCTTTTTTCTGAAACGTCAAGGAATTGATGTTTTTCAGTGTGGTTGTCAAGTCAGCCCAGTAACAGCGTCAGGACTGGAGCAGTGGTGCCAGATTTGTTTTCTTAACAAAATTTACGCTCTGAAAACTTTCTGTTTGGGAAGCAATATTAGAGATGGCTCTGATGGATGTATCAGCCTTGCTTATGTTTATGGCTTTCATCGTGGTTTTCCTGGTGGTGTTAGTTGTCCCACTGCAAAAATAGGCATCCAGATGGCCAGCTTTCCTCCTTTTCCTACCCCTTTTCTGGGCAGGTGGCTGACAGCTCTCCTGCACCGCCCTCCGTGCTCACAGAGAGCAAAGAACCTCAGCTGGGGGGAGCAGAAGAGAGCTCTGAGGGACTCAGCGAGGGGGGAAAGGATCCCTTCGTGCAGGGTGCTGGAGCAGAGGGCAGGAGATGCTCTTCCTGGGGGAGAGAGGGCTGCCAAAGGGGTGCTCTGAGCCTGTTCTGCGGTCGGGGGTCCTCCCAGCATCCGGGAGCTGGATCTTGTAACGATGCTGGGGTGCAAAGCATCCTTTTGCTTCTGCAAAACCCAGTGGCTGTAACTGGTGCAACCACATCAAGTGATGATTATGGCTGAGGAGAAAGAAAAAGAGAGACAAGTCGCTTTTCTCAGTCAAAGCTGTGAGCTCTCCTGCTGGAGTCAGGCTCTGCTGCTGTGACTGAGGCTGTTTGAGAGCAGCTCTGCAGAGGGGCTGTTTACAAACAAATGTATGGCCCAACATGAGTAAACATGCCCGTGTCTGCCCTTATATAAATACAAATCAGCCTGGAGACTGGAAAGTAAATACAAACAAAATTCCTTTACTCAGGAGGAAAAGCAGGCACGGAGAATATTTGAACTGTTTACTTCCACCCCCCAACCAACATCTAAGCATCCCTCTGGAGGTTATGGTGTATTATTTAGTACCTATTTCTACCAAACCCTGGTCTATACTAGAAAGAAAGGCCTTATCTTTCTTCAAAGAAAGGTTATGTGTCTGCTGCTATAACCTGCATTTCTTCCTGCCCCTGTTGAGAATCACTGCTGGCATTTAAATCCCAAGTGCAGGCAACAGCACCACCAGCTCTGGTTCTCCCTGTTCTGCTTTCATCTGCTGCCTTTTGTTATCCTGATTAGAAACTTCAGGGACAGAGGCCTTCGCTCTGTGTTCTGCAACCCAACCTGAGACTGAAACTTAGAGTTCTGCAAGGAGCACGTCTAAAATTCAAAGCCATAAGAGTTTATTCTTCTTTTATTTGCAAAGGGATAGAAAAAAATAATAAAAAACAAGGAGCAGAACATTTCAACTTGTGTATATTCTGTAAAACCTTAAGAAAACAACCTTAAACGGCCCCAACCAAGTTGAACAGTATTCTTTGAAAAAGAAAACAGCCCTAAATTGAGTGGAATTTCAGCCTCAGCTTTGAATTTCCTGGCTTTTGTTGGGTTCTTATATACCCTCATTATTTCAGCAGTATGTTGGTTTTGGTCTGACTAGTATTTAGAAATTGTTCCATCCAACCTTTTAGATGTCTACTGTTTGAAAATGATTCATTTCTCTTTGACTCCATGAAGAAAATTTGCACAGTGGGTCTTTTTCCTGCCCTTGGTGTGTCTCTCCTCGCTCCAGGTCCCATTTCATTCCACTGTAATAACCTGTGTGGTTGCCTTGCAGCTCTGGAGTGGTTTGCATTTCAAACTGGGAGCTGTACCTTTGCAGGGATGTGGTTCAGGGAGATAAAAAGTCAGTTTGTTGGCCCAGGATGAACTGCCTGAATGCACCAGCACAGTGGTCCCAGGTGGTACTTGGATGGGGTGCTGCCAGCAGTTGTCAACTCAGGTTCTAAGTTATCCCAGTGAGGTTTGAATAAATAGTTGAGAGAAGGAATTTAAAAAATCATATACGTAAATTTAAATTTTAAAAATCGTATATTTAAAAATCTCTTCATGATACCATTTTTTTAAATTATTAACTGTTCTGCCAAAGGTGTTCCATAGGTTTGCACAATAGTAGGAGCAGTGGTCTGGGCTCCCTGGCCCACTGGACAGGCTGCTGTCAGTGCTAGAAAACCAGTTATCACTTCCTGGCGTGATCGCCCTGAACCAACACTAAGTATCCAGAGTCTTCTGGTTTTTGGCAGTAAATTATGGATAATCCTCTAATTTAAGTTTATGAAGGCCAGGAATCATATACTATCCAGAAGTGGAAAATTTATAGCATGCCAAGAGGTGTGGTGTCTTTCTGATATCCATGGCCAAGGCAGGGATAAAACCATGTGCCCAGCCTTCCTGAGCCCATCCAGCTTGGAATGGGGTTTGGGCAGCAGCTCATGGCCTGGGGGAAAGACGAAAAGGATTGTTGGGGTACAAAGCATCTGATGCCACATAGATGACTCTACTTGGAGTCCTGTGTCCAGTTCTGCAATCCTCAGCATAAGGAGGGTATGGAACTGTTGGGAAGAGTCCAGAGGAGGCCACGGAGAGGACCTGAGGGCTGAAGCACCTCCCATGTGAGCACAGGCTGAAAGAGTTGGGATTGTTCAGCCTGGAGAAGAGAAGGCTCTGGGGACACCTTAGAGCAGCCTCCCAGGACTGAAAGGGGCTCCAGGAGGGACTTTTCACAAGGGCCTGTAGCGACAGGATGAGGGGGAATGGCTTTAAATTGGAATGGAAGGAGATTTAGATTAGACATTGGGAAGAAATTCTTCATGCTGAGGGTGGGGAGGCCCTGGCCCAGGTTGCCCAGAGAAGCTGTGGCTGCTCCATCCCTGGAGGTGTTCAAGGCCAGGTTGGATGGGGCTCTGAGCCCCCTGATCCAGTGGGAGGTGTCCCTGCCCATGGCAGGGGTGGGACTGGATGGGCTTTGAGGTCCCTTCCAACTCAAACCATTCTGTGATTCTATGAATTAACACTACAGAACTGTTTTATCACTTAGTTTTTCCCAATACCCAAGTCATGTAGTTTGGTGGGAGCTGTCACAGCTCTCCCATCACAGTGGGTACTGCCCATGCCACTCCAGACTGGAAGTGTGAAGCAGGAACAGTGCTTTTAGTTTCTCTGGCGAACATAACCCATCAAATCACCTCTGTCTGCCATAGATGTGATTCCAACTTTATTATATTACAAGTAAATGTGTTTGGAATGCTGTCTGGCTATCAGCATTCTGTCATTAGAGGAGAGAAAAGAAGATCAACAGCAGACAGATATTACTGTCAAGGCTGTAATGAGTCCCTAAGGACAATTTAAGGGGTAATCGGAACAAGCCTCTGGATGGACCAAAAATATATCAGTCAGATCTCGTCTGTTCTCCAACTTCCTTCTTTCTTTAAACTTGTCAGCACTTTCCATGCTTTTTGGCTCAAAACACCTGTCTCCATCTCTCCCAAGCTCTGTGTAGGGTTTTACTTCCTCACAAAGTTTTCAGCAAGCTTAAGAGGATTCTTAAAGTGTCGTTTTGTACGTGGTAGTAAATCCAGCTGAGCGGGATGCACTAATGAATTTGTCAGTATTTATATGGAAGAGATGTGGGGAAAAAGTTCACCTTGTAATTTGTGCCTCTCCAGCAGGGAAGGATCTGCCAAAGGCAGAGCGTGGTGTCTCGTCCTGGCTAATGCCTTTCTACAGAATCCACCTGGCTGCTAACGCTAGAAAGGGACCATTTGTTTAAGGCAGTGGATACTGAACAAGACCTAGAAGAAGGGATCAAGTGTGTGATTTCATCATGGACAGCTTTACTTTTACTTTGCTGCAGGAAAGCTGATGTTTTTGTTTTCATGACTATTTAAAGAACTCTGTCTCCAGTCCCAAAATATTTTCCAGTTCAAACAGTCATTGAAAGAAACCTCTCTCCCTTTGATGGAATAAAGATGGTTCCTTGTTCTAGCTGTGCTCTTTCAGGTGTCTGTGAGGACACCTAAGCCCAAATTTCTAGAGTAGACTTGGGAAAAGGGCAATTGCAACAGTCAAATGCCCATTTGGTTTTTTTCCATGCTGTTTGGTGTCCTTCTGTTACTCTCAGCACTTAAATCAAGATGCAGAGAGAGAAGATAACATTAGAAACATACAGAATATTGAATAGTAACATGTGATGCCAAACAGGGAAATAAATATTGTCTGAGACAGGGAGAGTGGGGAACACGGTGATGCAATTGAGAGAAGCTGGGGCGATAGCTTTCAGGCACGGCAGGGCATCCAAACAGATTGCTGTGCCTTGGATCCTGGTTCAGCTTTGGGCTCCTCAGCACAAGGAGGACACTGAGGGGCTGGAGCACATCCAGAGGAGAGGAAGGGAACTGGGAAAGGGGCTGGAGAACAAGTCCTGTGAGGAGACACTAAGGGACCTGGGGCTGTTTAGGCTGGAGAAGAGGAGGCTGAGGGGAGACTTCATAGATCTCTGCAGCTCCTGAGAGGAGGTTGTGGTGAGGTGGGTGCTGGGCTCTTCTCCCAAGGAACAAGGGACAGGATGAGAGGAAATGGCCTCAAGTTACACCAAGGGAGGTTTAGATTGGATTTTGGGAAAAATGTGTTTACTGGCAGTGGTGAAGCCCTGGCAGAGGCTGCCCGGGGCAGTGGGGGAGTCTCCATCCCTGGAGGGGTTCAAAACTTCAGGACATGGTTTATCAGGCACAGTGGGGCTGGGCTGATGGTTGGACTGGATGAGCTGAGAGGTCTTTTCCAGCCTTAATTATTCTAGGATTACTGTGGTTCTCAGTCCATGTAAACGTGATCTGGAGAATCTATTATAAGGCTACAGTCTTGTCTAAATTCCTTTCTTGATTTGTTATGTTTTTGTCCTGTGGAAATCACATCCTGAAAGTGAGATCTAGGTAGTGCTTGGTACACACTAACTATGGTGCTGGTTCAAAGTGGATATTAGCTCTATGTGACCATAGGAGTTCACAACCAATATTTCTTCTTTATGTGACATAGAAGAAGTGAATTCTCAGAGAACTCTTGGATCCTGCTCCATTTTTCCTAGAGCAGCTCAGACCTGCTGAATGCTGCAGAGCAATCCCACCTGTAGCAGAGGGTGGAAAAGTTTGAAAACTCCTCACCACTGCAGACCAGCAGAGGAAGAAGCCAAGGAGCTGTCAATATTTCTATTTAGACCTGGAGATGCATATTTTTCTTTTTTTGTTTTATGAGGGAGGACCACTGTTGAGCTTAGGGCAAAAATAGCACATTTCTCTGCATTTTCTTTTGCTTCCCTCACAGTTCCCTCCATTGACTTTGGTTCAGCTCTCACTGGACCAACAAGTGCTGAGAGCGCCTATAAAACTCTAAAGTAAAAAAGAGCACGCCTGCCAGGTGGGATTTTTTTTTTCCCCAAGTGCTCCCAGCCCTAATTTTCACCACATGTGAACAAGTGTTTGCAGTTTTAAAGATGTGTTGAGTAATTGCACATGCGAGACATCTTCTCTTTAATGCACCCAGGGCGTCCAAAGTTCTTCCGTGTGAACACCCCTGTTAACAGTGGAGCTGTGGCCTCTCCCTTGTGCTTCAGTGGGTGCTGCTTTGTGTTGAAATATAATTGGTAGCACTTGCCTGCTCTCATTCCCTTAGCTTAGCTAAGGAAAGACACTGCTATGATCTGCTTCTCTTAGGATCAGCCTAGAAAGTCTCTCTCTAGAAGGAGGTGGGAAGTCTCCTGCAATTACCATTACTGGAGGTACCATTTATTTTTTGTATCAAAATAGGAGAGGAGGCTTGTATTCTCCTCTGTTGGGTGAGGTGGTGAAGCAGTGTGCTGATTTTAGACACTGATATGAGGGAACACCATCCTATGCAAAAGGGTCACAGAGATGATCCAAGGGCTGGAGCACCTCTGCTATGAGTTGTTCAGCCTGAAGAAGAGAAGACTCTGGGGAGACCTCAGAGCAGCCTCCGGTACTGAAAGGGGCTCCAGGAAAGCTGGGGAGGGGCTCTTGATCAGGGAGTGCAGGGATAGGATGAGGGGGAATGGTTTTGAGCTGAAAGAGGGGAGATTGAGATGAGATCTTGGGCAGAAATGTTTTGCCGTGAGGGTGAGGAGGCCCTGGCCCAGGTTGCCCAGAGCAGTGGTGGCTGCCCCATCCCTGGAGGTGTTCAAGGCCAGGCTGGATGGGGTTTGAACCCCCTGATCCAGTGGGAGGTGTCCCTGCCCATGGCAGAGGTGGAACTGGATGGGCTTTGAGGTCCCTTCCAATGCAAACCATCCTATGATTCTATGCAAAGGGGTTTGTGATCTGTCAAAGAGATGGAACGGGTAGAGTACCCGGTCACCTTCCCTGTGACACCACAGAAACGCTGTGCCAGAGCTTCCACCCACAATCTGGTTGAGTGTCCTGTAGGATGGACTCAGGACACCATTGGCAAGAGAGTAAATCAAAGACAAATGGGTTTGGTGAACTGACAGAGCTGTGAGACACCGATGAAATACAAATGGTAGAAAATGCGATTTGAAAGCAGGCGAGGGAATAAATGTAATTGCTGTGAGACAGGACTCAAATAACAACAGTGTTTTCTTAGTTTCTTTAGGTTGTTATATTCTCTTGCCCACTACTTCTGTGCCAAAGTGTATGTGCTCAATGTGTATCACCTCCAAAACTGGCTGCCTTTAGTCATTGCTAGAAATAGAATTAAAAACAATGTATTGTTGAACGTCATGGTGAGAAAACTAGAACTATTCTTTTTTCCCTCCATTGATCTGAAAATGTTGTATGGTCTCGTGTTTTATTTGAAATAACCTGTGGTAAATAGCCCACTAAATGTTTTGTAAATGTTGGGAACTGTAATTAAAAGTAATTTACTCCTAATTATTTCTGGAGAGTGGCTGACAATGGCCTGCTCTGCACTGCCCCTTGCTTGGGCAGCACTGTGCCACCTCTCTCTCTCTTTACTAGGCTTGGAGGAACATCAAAGGTTCCTACAACAAAGACATGGTTTTCAAATCCAAGCAAATGAGCTGCAAGCACACTTACACTGATGTTTTTGCAGTGATCAAAGGTTTCAGTCGAGATCCCCACCCTACGGGGCAATGTGCTGTACCAGGAGGGCACAGTCCTTGTCCCACAGAACGCCCTGACTCAAACACAAAATAGAAGGTGCACAGCTGTGGCCAGAGGTGATGCCTTGGGACAGCCCTCTCCAGCAGTGGTGCAGGGGGACCCTCTCCAGCAGGTCACATCTTCAGGAGTTTGTGAGAGCGCTTTCCCTTTGAGCTCACCCAGCTGCTCCTGAAGCTGCACATGGAAACGCTCATGTTTCCCAGATCCAGGGGGCTCCGGTTCAACCTCTGCAGATAAACTCTCTGGAGATGTGCTTACAGCTACAGTGTGATTCCAGGCAGGAAAAAAACAAGTGAGCACTTTTAGATTATCAACACCCTCAGAAAGAAATCTGTTCATTAGAGTTCTGACAGGCCCAGTGATTCATGAGTTGGAAAGAGGCTAATATGCATTTGTAGATATAAACCAGAGCCGATCAGAGCAGATTGAGTTCCCTCAGTAGTAGCTTATTACAAAGAATTAAAGGTAGCAGTGGGATCTGCATCTGAAATTGGAGGAAGCTGCTTGGCCAGGAGTGCCTTGGTGCTATTATTGTTTTTAACGTGAATTGCTCTTTTCCCTTGTTGGTATTTGCGCTGTGATGTGTGTGTGGAAAGCGACTGTAACACTTCTCCAGAACAGTATAAACGTGTCATATTAAATTTCGCTGGGAAATTAAAAGGTTTCTAATCAGCAGAGCTGTGGAGTTCTGGAACAGCCTTCCAGGAAGAATGGAGGCCAATAAATATAACCGTAATGAAGCCTGAACAGTTCATAAAAGGGATTATATGACATAGTCCTGAGAATATTAGGGGAGTGAAATGGATGATCTATGTGGTTCATTTTCCAAATGATATTCCTGTGTCTGGGAATTACAGCATCATCCCACAACACATTTTTGCAGCTAACTGTGTGATCGTTGCTGTGTGAAGAACACTGGACAGTAAATCCCAGAGTTCCATGTCATGGTGTCTTGTATTACAATTACAAATGCCAATTTAAAAATATGTGCCATGTCAAATGATTTTAAAGTCACCGTTTTATGTGGGCAATTGAGGTGGTCGTTACAGGACTAAAGGGGATCCAAGGTAACACAAGAACAGCTGTAGCAGCCTAGAGGTCCATTTAACCCAATATCTTCTCTCTCACTGTGGCTGAAAGACTGAGCAGAACAAGACTGTGGTGGTTCTTCTTAGAAGCACAATCCAAACTTCCAAAAATTTGATGCCTAGGGACTTTCCAGAAATCTGTGCTTCCTAAGCCTTCCACTCCTCCGTGAATTCGAGCAGCTATTTTTTTAACACATGAAGACTTCTGACATCCTGGTGCAAGGGCTTCCACAGCAGCCCTGCACGCTGCGTGGAGAAGCACTTCCTTTTGACTTTCCACCTGATTGTTTAATTTCATAGAATCAGAATCAGAGAATCATGGCATGGTTTGGGTTGGAAGGGACCCCAAATATTTTTCTAACTATTAAGTGTTCCTGAGTGAATGTTAGTGATCACAATGGACAATATAAAAAAGGGCAGCTTTTTTCACCACTCTGGAAAACATGACTCCATGCAGTGCCTATGGAGAATTTACACTTCTAAGGTTTCCTTGAACAAGAAAATGTAATGGTATGAAAGGCATAGGAGTGTTGTTGCAGCACACAGCTGATATTTTAGTTTATCCTACTAAGTTTACCTTTTAGATACCTCCATCACTGTGGATATTCAGTCTTTACCCTCTCTGTTTAAAGTGACCTATCAAACTGACTAAAGCATCAGTCCTTTTGCAAAAAGCTCTAAATTCATCAAAGAAACTGTTTGTGCATGAAGACAGGTACCACCAGACACTTTAAACAGTGATATTGATGCACGGGTCCAATAGTATGCAAGGGTTTTTAGAAAATGGTAAAGCTTGTGGATGTTTTGTAATCTTTAGAGAGATCCAGACTGTTAGAAAAACAAGGCTGAAATGCTCTTTTCTTTGCTGTCAGCAGAGACACAAACAGCAAAGCCTCTCAGACTCAGTCTTCAGGTGCTTAAGACTCATCAGGTCACTGATGTAGAGCAATGTTTGGGCCTGGTACTTAGTTGTAAGCAACACAAGCAAACAATGGTGTTTAATTTAGTCTTATAAGCTTATTCTCTCTTCCACCTCAGTTTGTGTTTCTCCTGCTGAAGTTGGTGCCGTTCACTGTGCAGATGTGTGGGTCTAATATTGTCACAGAGGAGAATATATTGACCCCATATTTATTCCAAGAGAACAATAAGTCAAGTTGTTGCTTTCTTTACTGGAGAAAAGCTCCTAAATAGTTTGAAGTAATAACTTTCATAATGAATTGATCTGTCTTCACAAGAAAAGGCCTTTTCAGTTACAGTTCATTTTTCCCCATCAAAGGAAAACAACCCCAAAACAACAGTGTGTACACAAGCTGTGTGCTTGCACTTACTCTTGTAAACAAAGCAGCTCCTGCTGCACATCCTGTGGGAGGGAGACCACCCAAATGAATATTCGAGAGACACATTTGAAAATTCCTTTTGTAAAGCCAAAATTTTGACTGAGCTTTTAGGAACTTGACTTTTTGTGCTGCTGGGAAAAAAACAGTGCAGCTCTTTGTTTGGTGCATTCTGTGGGAGAGAGGCACAGATGCTCTTTCCTGGAGGTTGTTTTTAACCATCAGTGCTGTTATTTAGCAGCAATAACAAATGATAACAGGTTGCACTTCTGCACTACTTTAATCCAAAGAGCACCAAATGTTCTCAAAGAGATTCCTCGAGAAGAAATTGTGGGTACAACTGCAAAGGGCAGGTTTTCCCCAGCTAGGATGAACTGGTCTGAGTCCATTGGCCTCAGCAGAGAGAGGATGTGCATCTGTGCAAGTGTCTTAACTTAAATCAACACAGACCTAGACCTGAGGGAAAGCAGTGGCAGGAATGTGGCCTTAGTGATGGAATTACTGACAGAGGTGCTACAAATAAATATGGAAGGGACAGCTGTAACTTGGGGTCTATTCACCATGTTTGTTAAGGGATAAATGTTCAAAACCAGTGTGCCAGGAGAGCTTTAAATTGGATATTTGGAAATATTTTATTCACTGAAGGGTTCATCAAGCATTGGAAGAGGTTGGTAGGGAAGTGGCAGAGTCACCAGCTCTGGAAGTGTCCAAAAGTTGTGTAGATATGGCACTTAGGGACATGGTTTGGTGGTGAACTTGACAGCGTGAGGTCTATGGTTGGACTCGGTGATCTTAGAGGTCTTTTCCGACTTAAATGATTTTATGAGAAGAGGGAAGCCTTTAAATTCAGCAGACAGTAGCCCATCTAGCAGTCTGGAAAGCTGCCACACTTTTCTTTCCTGCAGGTAATGTAAACAAAAGGTGAATCTTCCAAATGAGCAGCTGGTTTGTAAAGTGTTTGGACAGAACTGACAAACCTGACGTGTTTGTATCTTGGTCACGTGCATTAGGGCAATGGTGCTCTGTTAGAGGTGTCTCTGTATCACCCCATGGAAATAAATAACAGGAATAACCAAGGAGAAGGAGGAAGCTGTTAGCATTGGTTTTGGTTTTCACTGCTACAAAAAATGGGAATGAAAGTCTAAGAAGGCTCTGCATTCAAAGAAACCTTGGAAGAAAACATGCAAGGTGTTGCACAGAGCTGCAACTCCTCTCTGCCATCAGATGTGACCCTCCATTCACTGTAAGACCTGAGGTGATGGTGGCTCTCACACTGGACAAGAAGAAACTGAGAGATCTGGGACTGTAAGGCTGGGATGACAACTGTGGGGAAATACATACAGTCATTCTCCTTGCTTTTCAGTCAGGTTTTCCATGAGCGTTCATGGATCTGTCTACTCCTTATTATCCCCACTGTAAGAAGGATGTGGAACTTTTGGAGTGAGTGCAGAGAAGGGCTACGAAGATGATCAAGGGGCTGGAGCCCCTCTGCTGTGAGAACAGGCTGAGAGAGTTGGGGTTGTTCAGCCTGGAGAAGAGAAGGCTGTGGGGAGACCTTAGAGCAGCCTCCCAGGACTGAAAGGGGATTCCAGGAAAGCTGGGGAGGGGCTTTTGGTCAGGGAGTGCAGGGATAGGAGGAGAGGGAATGGCTTTAAATTGGAAGGGGGGAGATAAAGGTCAGACATTAAGAAGAAATTCTTCACTATGTGGGTGGGGAGGCCCTGTCCCAGGTTGCCCAGAGCAGTGGTGGCTGCCCCATCCCTGGAGGTGTTCAAGGCCAGGTTGGATGGGGCTTGGAGCCCCCTGATCCAGTGGGAGGGCTTTGATGTCCCTTCCAACCCAAACCATTCCATGACTCTGTGGTTCTATTACAGAGGGATTGGGGGGGGGCTGTAAGTGTGGGAACGTGGGCATTTACTGTGTGTGACTGCACTTTGTAACCTATGGGTAGTACATATATCAGAGTATGAAGCTTCTTAATCTGGATTGGCAGTTTTCTTTGTGAAATGAGTAGAGCTGGAAAGGGAGTGAGCGGCTCAGCTCTTCTCATTTATTGCCTCGCTTTCAGCATCTGCTTCTCTTCCCGGTGTGGATGTGGAAAAGTCAGGCAAGTGAAGCAGGCACGCGCCAGCGTGACGTTATCTGAATCACTACTGTAGTAAAAGAATTAGATCCAGCCTTGGTTTGACCTGGGAGGCTGGGACGGCCCCGGGCTGGGAGCCAGGAGCTGCTCTGGCCTCCGGGGTCTCTCCTGCAGCTGGAACCTTTTGGGTGTTTCTGCTCGCCAGGCTCCTTGGCTGCTGGCGGTTCTCCACGTCAGGGAGAAGGGGATCCAGGGCAGCCTGAAGCTGCTGCTTTTTACCCAGAAACTCTGTGCCACCTTCAGGGCTGGAGAAGAGCAAAGGGTAGGTAGACATGGTTCATATCTTCAGAAACCACTGTGCATTTAGCCTTTGAGCCATCGCTTCATTCAAGCCCTGCTTAGTGAAGAGCAGGGCTGAGCTTCCAGACAAGGGGTATTTTCTCCATGAGGCCCGTGGTGCAGTTCTGGTTTTAATATTCCTTTTGATTATAGAGCAACCCACTGTTTCTGAGTATGTTTATTTGGTTTTCACTCTTCATTCCTTTATCTTCAAAGTCTGGTTCATGTTGCTATTGAAGAAATTGAAGAAATAGCTGAAGAATAGAAGAAATTTAAATATCTGACATGCATTGAAGGCTACACAAGTTCTTGCCAAGTTTTCTGACTTTAGCAGTCTTGATTAAAATTGAGAATAAATATACAGGTGAAAAATATGACCTAAAAGTTTGCACTATTTAAAGAGCTCCTTTTATTTTTTTCAAATGAGCTTTAATAGGATTATATATCTACGTTTTATAATATTGAAACTGGCATGCTATTCAAACCTACAAAAACTTTTCATAGTTGTGTTTAATTATTTCTCTTTCTTTGAAGCTTAACATATTTCCACCATATGGCAAGCATTTAATTTTTCCTATTTTTCTAGTGGAGCTTAATTTAAAATGGTTGTTTGGTTTAGCAAAAGCCTTCAACCTGTCTTGCAAGTCAAGGGTTCTGTAAACTTATTCTTCACCATCATCTTGTATTTTTCTTAAAGTCTTAAACCTGCTGAAGTCAACAGTTCCCACCACCTTCAGTGGACTTTGGACCAAGCTCTGTGAGAACAAGACATGGAACCACAATACATCGATATTATCATAGTTTCCACAAAACTAGTGGTCATGTGCCACATGGTGGGTGGTCTTTTACACCATCCAGAGAGAAATTAAGCCAGCAGGCACATAAAATGACAGTGGGAGAAGAGGTCTTTTATCAGCCAGTTCTCTGAGGAGACTGTCTTGTGTAACCCGTTCTGTAAAACAGGCTCAGTGCTTGTCCCTTAAGCTTGTCCCTAGGCAGAGCCCGCTTGCTTAAGCTTGGATTAAATATATTTTCTGGGTGAATGTCAAGTGGACTGAAGGCTTTGAGACATTTTCAGTCACTGGATCATCATTGGTGGGTTGCTCCCGCTACTGAAACATTTACTAAATGCAGTTTGTAAACTGGAGGTGAAAAGTGGCTTTTTGTGCCTCCTTGGAAAGCACTGAGAATGTATTTCTGTCAGTGAAGGTAGCAGTGGGCAGCACCTCTCCTTGAAACAGTCACGTGTTCAGAAACAAATAGCAGCTGTTCTATCACAAACCTGATCTGAAATCGCAGAGGAAGAACCTAAAACACTCTGAGAACATCATCTGCTATTTGCTTACAAGAGACCAACATTCCTGGAGAAGGAAGTTATGTCAAGAAAACAAGTAAATTTCATATCTTGCTACTAAACAAATCAGCCTTGCCCAGTGGGTCAATGGCCAACTCCCAGTTATAACCTGATAAATGTTATCTAGAGGAAGAAGTTGTAATATGTAAAGAGGCTTCGCTTCGCGTGACAAATGATGCCTCTTGGATACGTTAAAGAACACCTGGGGCAAGCTAAAATTCAATGTTTTTAGGTCCCTTATAGCTATTTCCAATGCCATTCTTTCTATAAAATAGATTATCATCTCCAATCCCTCACACCGTTTCATTTAAACACAAAGTGACTTTTCCTTGTAAGAAAACATTCATATTGTTAAGATTAAAGGTTCCAGTTTATAAGGCTCATTTCTCATTGGAGGCAGGTAAGCAACTGAACGAGGCCACTGTGCTCTTATTTAACCACCTGTTTAACTGTGCAGCACTTGAGCCAAAAAAAAGGTGGTTCATATGGAAATGAGAGAGCCTTAAAAAGTTCTCACCTAATCCACCGTTCATTGTGGAGCTGGTTTGTAACTCTGTGTTTTGGTTTCTTGAAGAAGCCTTGGTATTTTCAGGTGGGTTCAAAAGTGCTGCCCGCACGAGAATTTTATGCTGAGACTAAAATTAGGAGGCAATATTTCTTTTTATGCATTGGAGTGTCCTGAATTGAGTAACTCTGTCATGAATACGACATGAACTGTAATGTTTGTAGATCCCAGGTTCATGCTTGGAATAAAAATACGTGCTACAGGCAAAGAGCCACTCGGCAGGGAGAGAGGAGCTTTGATTCCAGGCTCTGGATGAGTGTTTGCTTAAGGATATTTATCCCAGTTCCCTCAAAATCAGGTTTTATGTTCCCCTGTCCCTACATCTTCTCATCCATCAACTTACCCAATAATTTTTGAAACCATTGCATCACAAAACTTGGCAAGAGACTAGAGACCTCCAAGGTAGAAAGTTTCCATTTAACATCAAAAAATGACCTGTTTCATAAGAGGAGAAAAAGTCACTGCAATATCTCCTCAAGGAGAAAGGCAGAAGTTGAAACTCACCTGGCTGACAACTGAAGTGGATCGAGTGGAATGCAGGAGCCCAGCTCCTCTACTGCAATGTGAATTATGCCTCTAAATTTGGCATTTAGAATAAATCTCTACTCTTTCTAAAGAAATATTCAATTCTTTTTAGGTTTTTTTGAACTGATAATAAATGTTTCTGTTGCTACAGTAGGAAAGCTTTGATTGCACTTGATGAGTGGGTGAAATCGTGTTCCCACTTACTGCAGTGGGAGTTTCTGCACCACTAGGCAGCACTTCGTGCCCTTTCTGAATACACAGTGCAGCTGCAAACGCATCTGTGGCTTTGCTTTGCTTCGTATCACATTGTGCATTGCTTGGCTTGGCTGTCAGGCAGAGGGGGGACGAGGGGTAGGAAGTTGTTGCTGTATCTGTCATCTCACCTGCAGCACTTCTCGAGGTCTCTATAAACTGTATATTCTTTGGCTCTTCCACAAAAATGCGAGGCTGTTCCGATAGAGCTGTAACCAACGCGACATCCGCTTCGTGCAACAGAGATTTCATGTAAAGATTAGTCGAAAGAACAAAAGGCCTTTCTTCACGTTCATTTATTCATTGCATATTCAGTTTACTTTTTGTCACTCCTTCAGCAAAAACAACCCAAACTCTACACACAGAATGAACTCTTCCACTTCGGTCACGCAACAGGAATTAACAGTGCGGGATGATAACCATTTGCTTGAGACATGGAGACTAAATCGATGTGAAAATGATGCAATTAGTCCTTGTTTTAAAAATCATAACATCCCAGCAAACAAAATTTGTTTTTCTTCCAGGAAATCAAGTAATTTTAATTATTTTTTTTTTATTTCCATAGTTCTTTTATTTAAAGAAAGTTCATTTCTTCCCTCTGTCTTCTATGATAAATGATTTCTCATTATAATGTAGTTTTCGTTCTTCCTTGGGCTATTTCATGTCTGACTTCAACAAAGGGGTCTTCACTTAAGTCATTATACTCTGTCTTTTATTTTTCTATCAAAATCCTAAGGCTACAGTCATAAGGACATGAATTATGATCTTGAAAGACACAGGTCATCCATAATCTTATTAATATTACTGATATTTTATGGCACTATGGACGTTGAGAGATGAAGTTCTTTACAGTACTTAAATAGTGATCCTCCCTACAGCGAGGTGGCATTAAGCGGCCTCTGCCCCAGAAAGTCTCAGGGAATCAAATCTGATCCACAGGGAAGAAAGAGAGGGAGGTTTTGATTGGATATTAGGAAAACCTTTCATTACTGACAGAGTGGTGAAGCCCTGGCAGAGGCTGCCCAGGGCAGTGGGGGAGTCTCCATCCCTGGAGGGGTTCAAAAAGCTCTATACCTGGTGTTTCAGGACACCAGGCATGGTGGGGTTGGGCTCATGGTTGGACTGGATGAGTTTAGAGGGCTTTTCCAACCTTACCAATTCTATGATTCTATGATACTGTGAAATCCAGAGCTCAGAAAATGTAGCATAAAAATCGGAGTGGGGGGATGTCAAACCTGTTTCCTGATATTCCTCTTGTTCACCTACACGAGCAAACAGGGACAGGCTCCTAAAAACAATCATCTCCTGAAAAAATTTGTGTTTTCCTTCTTAGGTAGAACTGAGGGGGTACAGATTTGTATTTTCATACATATAAATTAAAATAGCCCTTTAAAAGGACCGGTGAACAAAAATAATCCTATAAAAATTGACATCCTCAAATAATTCAGACTTTCAGATAACCAACCCAAACTGAGAAAAAGAGGCAAAAGGGAAAATAAAGAAGGGAAAATAACAAGGTGGAAGATCATGAAGGGAAAGGAAACAACTCTGAGGAATTAAAGGTAAAGAAGAGGTCTGAGAGATACAGGATACTGCGATAAATCTTTTCTCTCTGTCGAAGACCAAGAGTCCGTGGCAGAATCACAGCACTCCTATCGCTAATAAAAGTGTTGGATGCACAAAAATACCTGCATGTTCCCACGTCAGCGAGCTCAGTTTGGTTCTGTGATTAATGTCTGTGAAGTAAACATGGCCATAAAAAGGGAAAAGTTTATTTTGTCTCATTTCATTTCAAGCAATTTCATTCTTTGTACATTTCTCCCCATGCCAGCGGTCTTGCTTCCAACATTTTGACTTTGGCAAGAGGTAACCTGAGTCAATAAAAAAGAACTCCAAGTGTCCCAAATGACTGTGAAGTAAAATTTACTGAAGAGCAGGCAAAGAACCCCGATCTAGAAATCGAGTCTCTGCTTGTGAAAGTCAGAGGGTAAATTCTTTGAAAAAAGCTCTTAGAGGCATCTCTCAGCTTTGTCCTATCCTTGCTTAAATAATTGAGAACTGGGACAGGTGAGAACATTTCCATAGGCACAGGTTACAAATCTACGTGATGGAATTAAATCACTTCACTCTCTTAAACAACATTTCTAATTTTCACTTTTCAAGTATTATGAGCTTTTTAAAGGTAAAAACAAAAGTAAAATAACAGCAACAAGAAACCTGCCTCAGTATGTACTTATTTTAATCTGTAATTCAAGTCAGCCCAATTGTGCTGCAGGGAGTTTACTTTATGCAATGCTAAAGCTTGAAAACTACACCTAAAATTATTTTCAGATACTATTTAGGATCCGAAAATTTGCATGTTTGATTCATTTGCACGTTTTGATTTTTCTATTCTTCTCAGCTTGTGCCTAAATCCTGATTCAGGCAGGCTTTAAAATATCATGGAATCATGGAATGGTTTGAATTGGAAGGGACCTCAAAGCCCATCCAGTCCCACCCCTGCCATGGGCAGGGACACCTCCCACTGGATCCAAGCCCCATCCAACCTGGCCTTGAACACCTCCAGGGATGGGGCAGCCACCACTGCTCTGGGCAACCTGGGCCAGGGCCTCCCAACCCTCACCACGAAGAATTTCTTCATATTTGTAGCAAAGCAAGAGAAACATCATTATTTGACTTCCATTTTCTAATGTGAAGACTAAATTTTAAAAGTAGGCATTGACTTTTTTAAGGTCAAAGTAGGAGTTTCTCTTTGACTTCTGCAGGTTGAAACGACCCATTTAAGAGTTTGGCCTCTGACCCCACCATAAATCACCCCATGGCTGAGGAACGCTACTGGATCACAGACAGGGCTGGAAAAAACATGGAGTAGAGCTCTGTTTGCATCTTGCTGATCTTATCCCAATCTATCCATTGGCAGAATGATTGATGCCATTTGTTTTCAACTCACACTATTTTAGCTCCAGGAATGACAAAACAGAAATGCTCTGTTTTTTAGAGAGATTCGCTTGGTTAAGCTCTCAGCACTGTTTCCCTCGTGGCAAAAGGAATAGCACCATTAAAAATAATTACAAGTGTACAAGAAACTCCATAATCTGAATTAGCAGATGCACTGCATTATCTACAGAAGGCAGAACGGGGTGTGCTTTGTTCTGTGCTCAAGGCTAACTGAATTCCTCCACTTTAGATAGTTTGGCTTTAGTTACCTGTAATTATTTTTGTCCTTTCATTGAGATTTATGTTGGTCTGAATCATCCATTAAAACCTAATTAAATCAGCTATTTCCTTTTCTCTTAGTCCCGCTCAATGCTGAGTTTGTTCTCATTTTTTCATGTTTGGATATTAATCTTATAAATGTGTAAATCTCTAGAGAAGAGGGATCCGCAGGAAACAAAGTGATGTGAATGAGGTTTTATGCTGGATATGCAAAAGTATTTAGAGATCTTGTTTGATGCCTTTTGAAGATCTGTTTCTGGGCTTGCTCTGATGCTGTCCCACGGCTTATGGGTGAACTTTCCCCGTGAGTGAACCCTGGGATCACAGATTTCAGCTTTTGCTGTGCCCCTTCCGTGCTCACCCTGCAGGGGATGTTTCTCTTCGTGGCCCCAGGGGCCGAGCTCAGGTCTCACAACAGCAGCCCAGGCTCACAGCTCCACACTGTCCTCACTTCAGTCCTAATGTGAAATAGTGATGGCTATTCTAATAGTAGGATTAATACCAATTAATAACTGTCGTGGTTGTGATGGGAGTTTTGACTCTAGAACAAAGATCCTTTCTTTTTTTTCTGCGTTTTATTTTTATGTGTGTATTTTAATCTATTTTTATGCTTCATTTTCAATAAGGAGAGAAGATTTCCTCTCTGTGAATTCCTTTGTAGCTAAATTTTCAAGTTGCAGTGCCTTTAATTACTTCCTCTGACAATTAATTTATAGAAACCCCATCAAAACTGAGAGTTGTGCCTGTGTAAAATTGGTTTCAACACCACATCTGCTGTGTAGTTAGAGCTAAAATGTACACATTTTCAGAATCCCAAAGAACCCAAATATTTGCTTTAAATGGATTTGAGCAGGGTCACGGCAATGTCTCTGAGATTCCAGGCCTGAGCTCATCACTGCTGTGTTTAATTCCTCTGATATAATCATGAAAATTAAGAAGTAACCAGAACTTTTTAAGCCATGAGCAGAGAAAAAGCTGATGTTTTGGCTCCAGAACTCAGTGTTATTAAAAAGCACAACAGGGGCTCACGTAGGCAGAGGATTGTAATGCCTACAGGTTTTCAATATGCAGGAATATGAGAATGCTGCTAACTGTCTCCAGAATGAAAGTCCTCCTCGTAATGCTGATGTGCTTTAGTAATTTTAAAGCATTATTCTTGAACTTGTTAATTTGCTCTTAAATTGCAGCATCTCTTCCACCAGAGTTGTGTAGCGTACACTCGTCACTGGTCCTGGCCTACAGCCTCAGTGCTTCAGAGTGCCTCATTCTCAAGAAATTGTGTCTTCTTCACCAACACCAGGCCCTTTCCCACACCTCTTCTATGCATTTGCAAAGTGTGTTTTAATTCTAAGCATCCCCTCAGCACACACATCTCTGAATTAGTTCTGAATTCTGCCCCAAGGACCAAGGGGCTGCGCAGTGCATGGCAGAACAGAAATCCCCTGGGGCTACTGCAGCATCCCTGGGCACGTGGAATCCCACAGGAATATGCATGGAATAGATAGATACCTTTTTTCATCCAAGCAGTGGAGCAGAAGTGGGTTATTTAAAAGGAAAACCTCTCACACTACTGTTCTGTGGAATAAAGCAGGTAGTCTTCAAATGCATTTGCAATTCTGGTTGCCAGTTTCTATATTAAGGTGAGGGAGCTTAAAACATTTAACAGAACCCTTTGATAGTTTTCCCTGCTAATATCTAAAGAGAAACAAAGTGAATTTTTTAATCTTATGTTGCATTTTTAAAGCTCTTCACAGATGTATTTTTAATGCTATGAAAAAAACATTATTAATTCTTTTAATTGCTTGAAATGCTGTCTGTTACAATAACTGGGGAGTAAATCATTTCAGCTGGATGTCAGTGGCAGGTAACCAAACCACTGGATTCTAGAGGCAAAACACAAAATTCAGTTTAAAGAGTGTCACATAAAATCATATTCACGTAAGCAGGAATAAGAGGGTTTGTGCTGCTCATACATTTTATATTATAAGAAACTACTCGAGTGTGGATTTACAGAGGGCGATAAGAGATCAGAAATGTTTTAGGGTTGTCTCTCTTTTTTGGTAGTAGTTAACAGTGCACCTTGCATTAAATACAAAAGGATGAGAACCATATCATGAGCCCAAACCAGATCTGGTGGAAATCAATATTCAACGTCTGTTTACATCAGCTGAGAACTGGGAGCAATGCTGTAAACTGAGCAGTGCATCCTGAATGTGAAATGAGTTTGCTGCAGATATTGGGGCTGGGGGAATACAGAGCTGGTTTTCCAGTTGCATTTTTTCTTCTCTACATCTTGGATTGACTGGGACAGTAGAGTGAGCTCAGCCCCCTGTTAGAATCTTGTAATACAATTTCTTGTCTAACTGCCAGAGTATAATCTTATGGGTAATTATAGTTTAGGAGCACTCTACTTCAGGAAACTATAATTAGTGCAGTAATGGTTAGACTAAGATCTGAAGGCTTTATTTGCTGCTGGTAACTGATCAGGGCAAACTCTAGAAATCACAGGGATCTGAAGCATGAACAGATTCATTTTTCCTGATGCACGTCCAAAGAATCTAAAAAAAAGGCAATATAATTCCTGCTTTGACACTGATGGGGAGGGAGGGGATGGCAAATGTACCTCAGTAAAGTGTCCCACTGCTGGATTGCCTAGAGGACCAACAAGAGCTCATTTGTGTCCTTTATTTGGCTCAGACCCTCCACGAGGGACCATCTTCCAAAGCAGGGTGTGTCGATCGATGGTTAGAAATGTCCCCTTTCCCAGCCTACTTCCTATGCTTTAAAAAGTGGACGTGTGTCATTATCTTAGACAGCATTGTCAGCAAGAGATCAAAAAATATGCTTTCCCATGATAGATGTGATTCATTGCCCCAGCTTTCAGTCACCTCGAAGTCAAGCTAAGCCAATCTAAGACTGTGCCAACCCCTCGGCTTCCTTTTGTCACACGTAGAAGGGCAGAGGCACTTCCAGAGGCCAAGCTCCCCCTTTGTCTTTGACCTCCATGACTGCACTCACTGGGTTATTTTGGAGGCCTACCTGTCATACAGCAAAAATGAGATTTTTAGTCCAAAAGTAGTTTCGATGAAGGCAAATGGAAATATTCGGGGAACGTGATAAGCAACATAGTTAAGGGCAAAGAGGAAGGCTTTCTAAACACAGCTCCAAAGTTCAGATGATGTTTGGGCCTTGGTTTCTTTTTACTGGGAACCCTCACAAGACATAAACTGTTTAGTTCACCCTCTAAGGACACTATACAGTATGTTTTGTGTCTGAATTAAAAGAGAGGTATCTGCTTTGTAAGACAAAGCCACTGAAAAAGTGATCTTACCTTCTTTCCTACAAGCCAACACACGAGTTGAAGGATTTGGGTTTTGTTTCTCCTCTCACAAGTGAAGCCATCACTAAAGAAAGCAAATAATTTCTTCACCCTTGGGATTTAGCAGCTTTTAAATTTGTGAACAAAGCGAGCTCGGCCTGGCTCTTGGGTGGGTGAAAAGCTCCCATAAAAGAGACAGTTGCAGAGATATAGGGCTGGATTGAGGCTTTATTGATTTTATCATACTGTTCCTGCCGAAGAGCACCAGCTGCTTCCGAGAAAAGGGCAGGAAGCCTTACAGAAGGCAATTACGAAATAACTCGCTGACAGGAAAGAATTCTTACTAGTCCCCATTAATTAGAGGTTATCTTATGTCCTGGAAGCACGAAGGCTTACATCCTCTCCAAAAAGATTGTCATGCTATTCATCATTTTTGATCTTTAGCTTTGAAACTGCATCTTAAAGCACATGTTTCTGGGATCAGCTTTCAGGACTTAACAGCTCAAAAGGAGCAGTGCTTATTTACAATGTATGCATAAATGTTTGTACAAATCATACCAAATTCTTCATTCTATCACAAATTATCGCTAAGGATAACAAAAGTGAGTCATCTGGCACCAAACACCAAGCAGAGCTTTGAGGACTTCCCTCACAAATTTAGTAGAACATAATCATATTTGGTAACAATGAAGTATAACAGTCAAGATGAGTTTTCCTACTTTAAAATCTGCTATTAATTATTAACTAGATCAAGCTTCTCTCCACTTATTTGACCTTATGACAAATGTGTTTGGGAAATTTCCATCTGCCTGTCCCTCTCTGGCAGATGATGCCAGGGCACACTCTTGGGCTTCTGTCTGACGAGCAGAAATATGAACTAGATGATTGTAGCCCTGACAGTGGAGACTGCAGACATGTAACAGTGGTGGGAAACACCCAGCCAATGTTTAAATCTAACACTATGTCACCCTAGGACACTCAGACTGCCCTGCAGGTTCCCTCAGTGCTTGATACTGCTACTCTTCTCACAAGTGGTCTCTACAGCAGTGCTGCCGTGTAGGAGTCTGATCGAGGTGTAGCCCTTCAAGAACTGGGCCATGCTGCTGGCTTCAGCCTTCAGCATTCCCAGTACAACTTTACCTCAGCACAGGAAGGACATGGATCTGTTAAAGACAGTCCAGAGGAGGCCACGGAGATGATCAAAGGGATGGAGCACTTCCCATATGAGGACAGGCCAAGAGAGTTGGGGTTGTTCTGCCTGGAGAAGGCTCCAGAGTGACCTTAGAGCAGCCTCCCAGGACTGAAAGGGGCTCCAGGAAAGCTGGGGAGGGGCTCTTGATCAGGGAGTGCAGGGACAGGATGAGGGGAAACAGTTTTCATCTGAAAGAGGGGAGATTGAGATGAGATCTTGGGGAGAAATGTTTTCCTGTGAGGGTGGGGAGGCCCTGGCCCAGGTTGCCCAGAGCAGTGGTGGCTGCCCCATCCCTGGAGGTGTTCAAGGCCAGGTTGGATGGGGCTTTGAGCCCCCTGATCCAGTGGGAGGTGTCCCTACCCATGGCAGGGGGTGGGACTGGATGGGCTTTGAGGTCCCTTCCAACCCAAACCATTCCATGATCTATGATTTCGCCATCCTGCTTTCAGATAAATGCACTTTGGGTGAGGAAAGGAGACTGGAGGCTGACCGTGCTCCTCTTAACTCCCTTTATCTCCCCATCTTTCAAAGCAGGTTGTGTTTAAGTTGGTTTATTCTCAGTTTTTGCCTGGTGATAGTCAGTATTGCCCTTGCTGCTGAGAGCCATCCTCGTGCAATACCAGGATGATTCAGCTGGGACTGGAGAAGTCCTGACCTGCCTCTGCATCCACCAGCTGGGTGAAAGGACCCCCTTGACCCCTCTCTGCCTGGAAAGCACCTCAGCTATGATGCCTCCAGCTAGATTTTATTCCACTTAGGAGACCCCTTTACACCAAAAGGGTCTGATCCTGTCTTGCACACTTTGAGCCCTGTCAGGCTGTCTGGGTTCAAACCAAAGGACTGCTTTCCATTTCTTGCCAAGGGTTGCCCTCTCGACGCAGACAGACGTTGCCTTTGTCTCCAGACACGGGCCCACCCGCCCCTCTCAGCTCTCCTGGGGGGTTCTGTGATTTGTGTGTTCTGCTGGAACTTCCTGACACAGCTGTTACTGAACAGACACCCAGAAGGAAGTCAGCTTTCACCTGTCAACTGCCATGTGCGTGTGACCTCTCTTTTCCATCACTTTCCATTAATGCCTTTCATCATCTCAAGGGCTTTTCCGCTTTTGCTTCTTTTTCTGTTTGCTCCTTTGGGAAGTGTCGTTTTCCTTTGTAGCTGCAGCCCTTTTGTTTGTCCTGTTTGCTGCATCAGCCCTACACACAACACCAGCTCCTGTTTGTCCTTGGGAAGGGTATCCTTTGGCCTCAGGAGGAGGTGTCTCCATCTGTGTTCCAGTGGTGGCCTTCCTACGAGAAGGGTTACCTTTGGCACCCACCACCGCTTCCCAGCCTGGCTCTGCAGCTCTCTGCTTCCTGCAGCAGCTGTTTGGCTCACAATGCTCCATCATTTCTTCCACCCGACTGACCCAGTGCTGCAAAACAGCACTGACTTCCATAAAACCCATTTTTTTTGTGACCCAAAAACCCAGAATTCAAGCATAATTTACACTCTAGAGCAAGAAAAAAAAATCCCTAAATGCATAGGTAGAAGATTTCAGATGGAAGAGGCTTAATGAGAAATTGTGTACTCCACACAGTGGTTCCACATCACACAACTTGGATTTACACACTCCCTTAAGCTTCCCAGTGTAAATAAACTTTAAATCTGTACTAGTTATGATTATGAAAACACACAGCACTTAAAACAGCAATGCAACTACCTCAAAAAAACCCCAAGAAATTAAGCTACAGCACTGGATCAGAGGCCAGCTGCTGGTGGGGAAGATCAATATTGCTTGAAGCTGTGAATCATTCAAGCTTGATTCTTCCCAAATTTACATCAGATTTTTATTATTATTGCCAGAACGCAGTGAAGTGATTTCTGATTTCATCTGTGCAATGTATTTTTATATATCTAAAAGGTCTGCATTCAGTTCTGGAGCCCTCAGCACAGAAAAGACATGGAAAGAGGGGAAAATGAGATGAGATCTTAGGAAGGAATGTTTTGCATTGAGGGTGGGGACGCCCTGGCCCAGGTTGCCCAGAGCAGTGGTGGCTGCCCCATCCCTGGAGGTGTTCAAGGCCAGGTTGGATGGGGCTTTGAGCCCCCTGATCCAGTGGGAGGTGTCCCTGCCCATGGCAAGGGGTTGGAATTGGATGGGCTTTGAGGTTCCTTCCAATCCAAACCATTCCATGATTCTATGAAACCTTGCCCCATGTAGAACCTGATTGGCCCTTGACTTCCTTTTCACTGAATGCTCACCTGCAGGATTTTCTTTCCTCTTCTGGCCTCCACTGCAGCCCAGGGCTCAGCAAAATACAAAGCAGCTCAGAAAATAGCCACTTTATTTCCAGTATCTCCAAGGGGTCACTCTCATGGGAATCTGGAAGCTTAAGGTTTCTGGGAAAGGAGGGTTTTGTGAGGGCAGTCCTCAAGCTGCTCACAGCAGTGTTTCTTTGGAGGATTTTGAAAGCGTGTCTTCGTGCTAAATGTGTTGTTAGGTACTTCCCAGAGGAATCTTTATGTTCGTGACCTGGCTTGGAGAACATTCCTTAGATGCAGTGTTGGTTTCAGGCAAGGTTCTGCCCAGCTCATTTTGGTTTCCATGCAGCACAAAGAGCTCATGTGACTGGTGTAGGGTGACTGGGATCTCCATGTGGTGGTAGATGGCCGGTGTCCTCCTGGCACTCCATCCTCCTGTCTGACCACACAACCACTTATCCTCATCACTATAAAACTCTCTGAACTTCTCTCCTTGGTTCAGTTTTCTGCATGGCTGCTGCACCTTACTCACCACGTTATGTAATTGCTGTGTTGTTCCAGCTCTGCTGCTTTTTTTTTGTTTCCTCTGTGGATGAAACCTGCACCTCTTTAAATTCAGCTAAATGTTTTTCTTCATGCAAATAGTATCAAAATTTGGCCAAATTCAAGGGGATTTTTATCCAGTATTTAGGATATCTGGTTTAATTCTATCATCATTCCCTATGTACATGTGTTAACATTGATGTTTAACAGTGTCAGTGAGGCACTGCCTTCGTGAGGACACAAAGAGGAGGTTTTATTATTGTAGCAGTAATTTCAGTGCTCACTTTCATCCGACCTTTATCAGCTTCCATCCAGAAAGTTAACTCTTGCATAGTTAAATATAAAAGGTGCACCCACACACTTATCTCTGCGCCCATACCCATCTCTACAATTAAACATTTCCAGACAGTTCGGGGTGGTGATGAGCTGCTGTGACTGAGAATCAGGAGCATGGACCATGTGGACCTCCACGTGCCCATCAGAGGAAGTGGGAGCTGGTGAAAGTGATGACATTGACTATCAGACACCAACACTTGGTACCAGAAGCTGTCGTGAGGAATACATCAAACTACAGGTGAGAGAATTTGCAGGGTAGTGTTATAGGTCTGCTGTGGACCCTCAGTGATGACCATATTCCTGGCTTAGCTTTCAACATACTCAGCAGAAAGATGTACTTCTGAGAACTGGTTTTGGTTTACATGAATAAGAAACTCCTGTTTTTGGTACCACCACGAGTGGCATTTCTTCTTTTTAAAACAATGTCTTCTATAAAAGGTGCCTCAGAGAACAATGAATGGGAAGTTCAAGTGTTAATAAGCTATGATTTTAACATTTTTCCAAATGTAAAACTTACCTGCAGCAGGTCTTGTATCATTTTCCAACGTGTTGTCAATTCAGTGCACAAAAAATAGATGAACGGGAATGCTCAGGATCTGGTTTTTGTAGACACTTCACTCCCGAGACAAAGTGAGCTGCTGGATACTGAGCACCATTAAAGACCTTGTGGTAGGATTTATCAGTGATTTGAAGGGTCTGGAGCCCAGGGGTTATGAGCATCAGCTGAGGGCCTTGGGGCTGTTTAGCCTGGAGAAGAGAAAGCTGAGGGGAGACCTCATCACTGTCTGCAACTGCCTGAGAGGAGGTTTTAGTGAGGTGGGTGCTGGGCTCTTCTGCCAAGGAACAAGTGATGGGATGAGAACAAATGGCCTCAAGTTGTGCCAGGGAAGGTTCAGATTGGATATTAGAAAAGATGTCTTTACTGACAGAGTGTTGAAGCCCTGGCAGAGGCTGCCCAGGACAGTGAGTGGAGTCTCCATCCCTGGAGAGGTTCAAAAAGCATGTGGCCGTGGCACTTCGGGACATGGTTTAGCAGGCACGGTGGGGCTGGGCTGACAGATGGACTGGATGAGCTGAGAGCTCCTTTTTTCCCCAACCTTAACGATTCTGTGAAGTGCCAGAGGTTGGAAAAGAGCTTCTTGGGGCCTTCCCAGTATCACAAAACCAGCACTGGCTGGAACTCAGAAGTTAAAAGGGATTTTCCTGACTTTTCAATCAACTTGTTTGTGTCTGTGGGTACAGGCCCACTCTGACTCTAGACCTCCAAGGTATTTATGCACCTCGTCTCCTCGATGTAAGAGCTTTAGTTAGGCATTAAAGAACTCAAATCACTACTCCTGTCTACCCTATAACGTCATGATTCTGTATATGCAGGTCTCTGCCTTCCAAAATACAGAAAGGTGAGCACAGTCTGACACTCTTACAGCTTCAGCAGGGTGGCTGGGGAGGAACTGCAACCCAGAGCAATGTCCAGCATGGCTTAGAACCAGGAGATACGGTCTAAGTGACACCTACCATGAGCAGAAGAACTCTGTCTGGGGGTTTAATAACAATCTGGCTTTTTTCCCCTGATTAGTTTTTGAAAGAGTGGCAGCCACCTCGCTGTGTTAGAAACAGAGCGATGTCTCAGTGTGTGCTGGACACAATCTGGGAACACTTCCCTCCTGGAGGCCTCCTGGGATGGGATGGGGAGCAGATACCTTTGGGGACACAGTGGAACAGCTGACGTGCCAGGCTGCTTGGCAGGGTCAGGGCTGAGGCGGTGCTGGGTTCGCAGAAGGGCTCCAAACCAGGGGAAAGTTTAAAGCCAGAAAGTGACAGCCATGTGGAGCTGAGAGGCCTCCGAGGTGAGGCAATAAATGATTAGTGGTTTCCATGATCTCACCTTTTGACTGAGCTGCCCTGGTCAGCCTCTGTGACTGTTTACACAGAGCCAGCCCTTAGAAACCTGCTCAAAGTGAGGCAAGTGCTCTGAATAAGAACTGCTCTGTCAAGGCTTTCTTTAGATGTTTTGGGGGCTCTCACAGAACTTCCTCTCCTCTCTTTTATCCTGCAAAAGGTAAAGCCACCATCCCTGATACCTAAAAAGGGAAGAATATTTACCCTTCACCAGGTCTCACCGCTTTACTGACCATAGACAAAGACTTGCTTATTAGGAAGGGCTTCCCTGAGCAGTGAACAAGAAGGATGACTATTTCTCTCTGTTTTTGCTAAAACTCCCAAGTACATATTTGGAATAGCACGTGCTCAGGATGTTGGTGCAATAAACTCTGAATCTGGATTTGTCCAATTTCACGTATGTGCTTTCACTAAATCCACAGCAGGGACTCCCTGATTTACACATCCAAAGTCTGGACCCTCAAAACCTAAGGAAGATTTGCAGTTGTCTAATTTTTCTAGGTGTTTGGGTTCTACCAGTGAGGATTCCAAAGCACCTACAGCCCTGCTTCTGCGAAGGACTTCATTGAGAAGGCTGGTACCTATCTCAGCCTCAAGCCACACTGGGCTTCATAGGATTCCCTGCCTGTCATTCCCAGGTAGATTTGCTCAAAACTTACCCATTTTTACAGATGAAACTCAGCTTCCATTCAGGTCCAATCAGATGCAAAAATAGGCAGTTGAGGTCACACCATAATTTCAAGTGAAAATGCTGGCACCTCCCTCAGGAATGTAATGACTCAAGTCCCTAAAGGAGACAAAACCAAATAAATAAAAACAATAACAAACTGAGAACACCTTAAATTCCAAAGCAGTGCTTTAAAACTTGTATTTAAGTCCTTTCCCATGCACCACAGATTAAAATACTTACCTGTAATGTAAAACCCCAGGAATGTTTTTTTCCTCTGGTTGAGGTGACTCAACCCTTACTCCCACTGATGTGCTCTAACCCTAACTGCTAAAATACACGGGTTCCTGAAGTTGGGACTTTCTCATTTTAAAGGTATTTCACTTTGCATGGGCTAAGTAGTCCTTGGGCAACTGAGAGTGTTTGAAAATTGTGCTTTAGCATGTGTTTAAGGATATTAATCTTCCTCAGACCGAGGCTGGCTGTCCCACAAAGCATAGACTAGCAGGTGGGTTGTAGGTGTGGCTAACAGAGGAAGAATCTTCTATTTAATGAGCCACAAGCCCCATATTGGTTTTTTTTAATTAGTTGATTAAGAAAGCCTTCTTGGAGAAATGTTGGGAGCAAATGAGCTGCCCCAGCCAGCTTGTGTGAAGACAACGAGAGGAAATGGCCTCAAGTCGCACCAGGGGAGGTTTGATTGGATATTGGGAAAAATTTCTTTACCTAAAGAGTGGTGAAGCCCTGGCAGAGGCTGCTCAGGGCAGTGGGGGAGTCTCCATCCCTGGAGGGGGTCAGAAAGCGTGTAGAGGTGGCACTTTGGGACGTGGTTTAGTAGGCAAGGTGGGGATACCGAGAGTTTGCTGTGCCTGTCAAAGTGTGGTCTTCTGTGCATTTGGACACGGTCTGAACACATCCAGCTAGAGACCACCTTCCAGCAGGAGACTGGTAGATGTCTTAGTTTCTGAATCTCAGAGGTACTGGAGGATATAAACCTGCTCTGTTTGCTCTGCTCAGGCCTTCGGGCACGTTCAGGAGCAGAGCACTGAACACCTGCAAAAATCAGTGGTGTCAGTGGTGCCAATACAAATTGAATATTTCCCTCTTTTATTATTTTTTTCCCCTGGTTGATTCTGTCATGACTAAAATCTCCTGAGTTTACTTTCAGGCTCTTTAGTCAAATGTTGATTCTGCTTTCCTGCCTGACTTTGGCTGAGATTTCACGTGAATGCCAGGGTAATACTAAAGGTTGACCCAATAATTAGATATTAGAATGAGGAGTCTGTAATGAATTAGATAATGAATTTGGCATCTTCCCAAGGCTGCATCCACCACCCTGTCTGATAATACTTGTCAAAGCTTTTGACCAACTGAGCTCTTGATTTCCTGTTCTCCTCAAGGCTTTTAGACCATCCTTGCTCTCCACACACTTTGTTCATAAAGCCCTGTGGGAACCCTGCAACATCACTGCCCTGGGCAGGACTGCTAAGGGCAGAGCTAATCTAAAGGTTCTCTTTTTAACCCGGCTTTTCTGGCCCAAGCTCATCCCTGCAGTTGCCCACACGTTTGCTAATGTGAGCAGATGCTTTGAGAGGAAGGCCAGCTCTGTATTTCAAAAGTTGACAAGCCAAGCTGCACTGAAAGGCCTCTTTAACCTCAACCTTAAGCATCCTTAGCATATCATTAGGGAGATTAGCAGAGCCTTTAGCACCCCACTGGATTTCCTTCTGTATGGAAAGGCCTGGCAGATCAAAGGGAAGGTTACTTCAAATAGCTTGTGAGTTATCTTGTGCTTACCCAGCACAGATGACCTCTCAATCATCATATTTTCTTCCAGTAGTAACTCCTCTTAAGGACAACAGTTTATCCTCCCCTATCCTTGGTTTGACCTTTCCAGCTTTCACAATATTCTTTCCTTAAATGTATAATGAAAAGATGTGACAAATTAAATACTTGGTAAATAGGATGTGTTGAAAATAAGAAAAGGGTTGCAAATCATCTTTACTGCTTGGTTTTGCTAATTAAGTCACTAAGATGAGTGAAGTCATGTTTATTGTTTATAGATTTCTCTTGTACTTGGCAGAAACTCTTCCCAAACACTGAGGTCAATGATATTTAATCTTCTTTGGCTTTCTCCAACCAAGATGTGAATGACTACAGAGGGCTGAAATGTTATTCCCTCTTCTGGGCCGCATCCATCTGAGGGGGTGTGTGGACCTTTAGACCCACACAGAGACCTGGAGACATCAGCTCAGGGGTTTCCAGTTGCAGGGCCCACCCAGCGGGGCCGATCGCGGGCAGAGGGGCCTGATTCCTGGGAATGCTTTATATAAAAGCCTAATATTCATCAGCTTGTGGTATTTAACTCATTTTAACCTATATTTAAATTTCCTTCAGGGGCTTGTTATTTATTCTGTAGGTGTGTTTTAGCATGCTTTAATAGGAAATTCACTTTCATTTAGTCATCCTGAAAATAATTTCAGGGTTATTACTTACAGTTAAGGCTAAATTGAGATATATGTGCAACGACCAAGGAATGTGTTTGTGTAAATAAAACATCTGACCTTTACCTTTTTCAAAATTACAGCAAAGGCAACTCCTGGCTAAAGAACTAAAAATTGGGTAAATAATCATTATTCTAACATATCTATTTCAATTGAGTATCAGCAGCCATTTCCATTGTAAGTCCTATTTTCACGGCTATATAATTTGATGTTTTTCATTATATGGGGCTTAAACTTTACTTAGTACTCTTAACAAATAAACATGGCAATTTAAAGTTAAACCACTGAGTAGTCAGGGCTGGCTCAAAAAGTGTCATTTACCAATAAAGGGGTAAGATTTGTGTTCTAAGGTTTTCATTCAGATGGTGAAAAGGAAAGTTATAAAATACTTTAGATTGGTTTGGTTTTAATTTAATGACAGTGACATTTTAACAGCATTTTAAACTAAGTGTTTTGTGACTTCCATTCTTCTTTAATGAACTTCCAAACACTGTGCCATTCCAACAGCTGGGATATGTATCATCCACCAGATACCACCAGTCGCTCATCCTTAGACTGGACATGTAAACAGCTTAATGCTAATTAGCTGCAATCAAAATCAGGATCAGACAAAGAAAACATACATTTTTATACAGTGATCCAGAACGTTTTTAGTCAGGACCAGAGATATTTTCAGTAGTTTGCAGTGAAATGCCAAATCCTGTCTCATTTAACTTAGTGATAACTGTCTTTTAACGGTGACTTTAAGAGATAATGTGCCCTTCATGCTTTGCTGTCATGGAAATGTTAAATTTATCAAACTCAAGTGACCTACAAAAGCCTGGAAATAAAATCATTAGACCCTATTGTTTTCAAGAGATAAATTCCAGCTATTGGAGGTTATTGGTCTAAGATGAGTTGTGCAACATAAATAAATATGTTGTCCCATGAGAATTTTTTGTCTTCGTCACTGTTGCCCTCAGAAGCACAAGTCAAAGTAGAGTTGGTGAACCTGTGAGGTCTGTGCATGTAAAAGCCAAAGAGATGATTATCAGGCCCTCTGGAAGTAGAACATCTGATTTTTGCTGCACTTGTTAACAGGGAGTGAGCATCCAGAGTTCTCTGTCTTATTTTGCTGCTGAGGGATTGATTCCTTCACATTGGATCCATGAGGACTTTGAAAAAGGGATGAGACCGTTTTGCTGGCTGTTTGTACCCCAGCACCAGGGAGGGAAGGTGTCCTTTCCCTCCACACACTGACCTGGCAGCGTGCAGGGTGTTCTTATCAGCTCTACCACGGACTGCTGGCTGTGGTTGTTGGGTTATTTAGGTCTCTGCATCCTTTATTCCACAGCATAAGAGAAGGGGCATAATATTTATTAATTGTGGTGTGTCAGAAGGTGTGCCAGGCACCTCACGGCGCCCGTGGAGATCCCTGTGCCCAGCTGGGCACGCCAAGCTGTGCTGTGTCCCTGTGGGACACCGGCTGGATGCCACCACCGTGACAACTCCCACTGCCGGGCGAGGAGGAGGGGGCTTCTGGGCAGAGTCACGCGTCGCTGAGTCACCTCATGCTGTCAGATGTTGGTACCAGTCGAGAGGGAAGTTGAGAGATTGCTAAACACGGCCTTCAGGACAGGGCATCAAAGCCCATCCAGTTCCACCCCCTGCCATGGGCAGGGACACCTCCCACTGGATCAGGGGGCTCCAAGCCCTATCCAACACCTCCAGGGATGGAGCAGCCACCACTGCTCTGGGCAGCCTGGGCCAGGGCCTCCTCACCCTCACAGCAAAACATTTCTTCCTGAGATCTCATCTAAAACCACTTGCAAAAAAAAATAGTGATTTAGTTCCACATGAATCACTTTTCCCACAAGTACTTCCTGAGGGTGAATCTTATTTTAATAATTTATTGGGGGAAAGAAACAAAAAGGAAAGGAAAATAAAAATAGCTATCTATTTTCCCTTTATAGCCAAGACTTAATAGAAAATAATTTCCCTCCTTCTAGGCTCAATTCATAAGTGCTCCCTTTTCTTTTTCCCACCTGGGGGTGCACTCACAATGCCTGGGCAAGGCAGATGAGAGCTTTTTCCAAGCCAAAGGCAGCATCGTTGGCTTCTAAGGTCCAGGTCTCCCTATCATAACCCCAAGTTTTTCACTTGCTGACCTGATTTATATTTGTAGCCTGCTGGCATCAGTTTGCCTGCAGATAAGAGGCTCTGGGGTGGAAAACTGGATAGTTTTGGTATCTTGGTACCTTCACTTGAATCCAGTACCCATCCCTTTTCAGGATCTTAATGGTCCAGGATCTCTGTATCTAGTGGCAAGATTTCTGCCTGGGGTGGAAGCAGAGATGATTAAATTCCCTTCACACAACATCATTGGGTGCTGAACCCCTCTCCAAAGGTTTGATTTAGCAGCTCAGGCTTCTCCTGGCCACAAGCGAGCCGTGCGACACTTGCCTGCGTGTGGTGCTGCACGTCTGTCTGTCTGTCTGTCTGTCTGTGATGGCTCTCCTGGGCGAGGGGACACGACACCCAGCAACGTTGCTCACTATCATCATCCTTTCCTACCAAGAGGAACCACAGACTCAGGCTGGCTGCTCCCCCATCCCTCTCAACACCCTCGTTGACCTTGTTCTTGCAAAGAGGAACCCACTGGGAGCAGCAGGAAGCCTTCTGCACTGATGGATCTGGGCCATAGGGGGGCAATTCCTGTCCCAGAAGGTTCTATAGATTGCTGCTCCCAAGACTCACCCGAAGGCACTGGGCCTTCCTCCCAAACCTGGGGTGCGGAACAGGAAGGAGATGTGTGATGCTGGCAGCGAGCTGGTGAACCCTCACTGGAGGGAAGAGAGCCGTGTGGAGGGCTCCAACCATATATCATTAGCATTCCCAAAACTCATTTCCTGCCAGGAACAGCCACTGAGCACTGAAAAATCATAATTTCACGGTAGATTGCCACGCAAGTTGAAATAAATCCCTGAAGCAGGGCACCACATGCACTGTCCTGGAGCGTGGCAGGCAGCTCCTAGGAAGCACTGGAGATGCTGAACACACTAAAATGGGCTTTTTTATAGACATGAATGCTTTTTAAAAAATGTATATGTGTATTTATATAAATGTGTCTATATAAGAAGTAGATAAATACCCCAGGGAATACAATCCCCCCTGAATGATAGCTATTATTAGGAAGAAATACAAGACTCCATTCCATCTCTGTGTCAAAAGGCAGCTTTGAGGATAGAGTATCACTAAAAACCAGCTGACAGTGCAGTTTTATCTCCAAACAGAAAATAAGTGAATATTCCCTGATACCAAGCAATCATCAAACATATTTAACAAAAAGGACCATGAGCTACACCCAATCCTGCTTTTGGTGCTGTAAGAAGATGACCTGAATGTTTTCCTTATCATTTACTGCATATCTTTCCAATGAACTTATGTTTTATAATAAGTATTTTTAAATATTCAACATGGTTTTGCCACTGTATTTTTGACAGATAAGTTATTTCCTTATTGAAATCTAAATTTTTCTGAATGAGGTCTTTGCACTCAGTTACAGCAAAGTAACAACTCCTAGTAGCAAGTGTTTAGTTCTTATAATGATGAAAGCTTGAAACTTTTGGGGTTTCCCTTTTCATTTCTCTGTCAGATTCAGCAAACAAGCAGTACCTTTCCCAAATGAATCTTTTCTACAAGGAGTATTTGCTCAGAGAGCTTTATTGAACACAGCTTGTGGAGAGAAGCAGTGCTATGGGGCTGAGTTTGGATTAGATAGCAAAACCTAATAATTACATTAAATAACTAATTCTCCCCCTCTGATCCACTGTGTTGAGACCCCACCTGGAGTCCTGTGCTCAGTTCTGGAATCCCCAACATAAGAAGGACTTGGAACTGTTGGAACAAGTCCAGAGGAGTCTACAGAGATGATCTGAGGTCTGGAGCACCTCCCACCTGAAGACAGGTTGAGAGAGTTGGGGTTGTTCAGCCTGGAGAAGAGAAGGCTGTGGGGAGACCTTAGAGCAGCCTCCCAGTACTGAAAGGGGCTCCAGGAAAGCTGGGGAGGGGCTCTTGATCAGGGAGTGCAGGGATAGGATGAGGGGAAGGGTTTTAAGCTGAAAGAGGGGAGATTGAGATGAGATCTTAGGAAGAAATGTTCTCCTGTGAGGGTGGGGAGGCCCTGGCCCAGGTTGCCCAGAGCAGTGGTGGCTGCCCCATCCCTGGAGGTGTTCAAGGCCAGGCTGGATGGGGCTTGGAGCCCCCTGATCCAGTGGGAGGTGTCCCTGCCCATGGCAGGGGGTGGAACTGGATGGGTCTTTAATGCCCCTTCCAAACCAAACCATGCCATGATTCTATATTTTATTTTATTTTTAACTTCTTTTAAGCAGATCTGATTGTTCTTGGCCAAGACGCTTTTTCAATCTATTTCTCTGTGATGTAACTCGTTAAAATAATATTAAGGAGCAAATCTGGATGCTTGATCCTTTGCTACACAACCTGTGCCCACAACGAGGGCACACAGATTGATTAGCAATGTGAAAACAGAGGTGTGAGTTTGTGCTGTAGCAGCAGCAGGTGCATTGCAGGACTACAAAGGGAAGCTGCTCCATTTGGGACCTCTGCCATGAACGCACCGGCCCAAGCAGTGTGGGTGACAGTGAGCTCATATTTATTTTAATATTGTTTGCTTCTCTGCTCAAACAACTCCCTGGATTGTTTTGACCTCAAGTGTTCATTCCAAAAAGGCTCTTATCTGTAAACACCACCTGCGTGGCAGAGCACATCAGGAGCCACTGCTGCCACTGGATTGCTTCCTTATCATTCCTGCTGTGAGAAGGGCTGCCGGGCCCTGCAGGTGGCAGACACGTGTGTGCACATTTGTATTTTATAGCTCTGATGGGAACAGCCAATAAAATGAAGGCTTTTCCACCTCTGCCACTACCCTCGTAGGAACTGTTTGATTTTAGTTGCTTTATCTTTATCCTTGTAATTTCCAGATGATACTATTTTTAAATATTTGTTCTCCATTTTGTTAAGAGGTTGGCCCACCCTTTGGCTTTTTCTGAAGCCAATATTTTCTTGGTGTTATCTGGTGTTTGAGTTCTCCCTAGTGAAGGATTAACTTCCATCTTGTCTTATCTGCCATTGTGTCTTTAGTGAAAGTATCTTCTCCAGTGTAATTCCTTATTAGCTGGGTGTCTGTGGGTAGTGGGTAGAAGTTAAAATCAGCTCTCCACCTCATGCTGGTGCTTCCCCAGGGGTGTGCAGTCACCTCACCCCTGTCAAGGCACTTGCACAGAGACAGTGGCAGAAACACAGAACCCTGGAATGGTTTGGGTTGGAGGGGACCTCAAAACCCATCCATTTCCATGGGCAGGGACACCTCCCACTGGATCAGGGGGCTCAAGGCCCCATCCAACCTGGCCTTGAACACCTCCAGGGATGGGGCAGCCACTGCTCTGGGCAACCTGGGCCAGGGCCTCAACACCCTTATTGTAAAGAATTTCTTCCTAATGTCTAATCTAAACCTTTCCCCTTCCATTTTAAAGCTGTTCCTCCTCATCCTGTCACTCCAGGCCCTTGCATATAGTCCCTCCCCAGCTTTCTTGTAGCCCCCTTCAGGAACTGGGATGTTCCTCTAATGTCTCCCAGGTGATGTGCACCTCTGAAGGAGATGATAACACTGACCACGGTGAGACCAGCAGCAAACCTGCACTCAGTACCCTCCAACTGTGCCTGCTTTGGTTTGGGGATCATTTTGCAATCTCAGAGAATATTATTACTACAGTTCTGGTCAGAGAGAGTGAGGAGTGTGTTCAGGAGCAAAGAGATTAAACAGAGTATGAGTCCCAGAGCAGATAATCGTTCCTCTGACCACATGCTGTTCTGTAAAGATGGGGGGGAATCCAACTGCCTGAGGGCTCATTTGCACTTCACATGACCATTATTTACACAACTGAATGGTATTTTTATCATCTTACTGAGGACTTTGAATGTCATAATTATATGCCCCAGGTTTAAAGCTGGGCTTAAAGTTTATTTTAATTGTTAGCACTGTAGTAGCTAAATAAATGCCTGTCCTTAGGTGTCTTAAATACTTGCTGTAGAACTTGCTGTTGTGTTCCCTCTTCTTTGAAAAGAATAAAGGCAATTTTAAGGCTGTAGAACTGGTGGCACCATGAATAATAGCTCCCATCAATATGTTCTGTTGGAAGCCAGGTTACTGATAGAGAGAGTCATGGTTTGGCCTCTCTTCTGGCCCAGGCACCCATAAACCCTGTCTCCTTTGGGAACAATGTGGATGCACTAATATAAAGCCAAGGAAATGTGATGGCTTTAATGTGGCTGCTCAGCTCTGGCTCTGTTGCAGGCTTAGGTCTGAGGTGGGTCTCAGGGTGGAGCAGACAGTTTGTCCACACTCGGTGTTTGGACATGCCTATGTGTTCCAGGAGATCACAAAGCAGAGGTATGGTTGGGTCAGAACCAGCACTGTAGCTCTTTGTATCCACAAGCCTTTCGGGTGACTACAAGCACATCAGCACTCTGTGAGCAGGTCCATGTACACTAAAAAACCAGAAAATGGCTAAGATGAGGTGCTTGATCACAGCTGACTGGTTTACTCCCAGTCCATTTCTTCGTTGCTACCTGCACATGACATTTCTCTTTGAAAAATAAACACAGTAAAGAAAACTAAGTCAGGCACTGTGTGTGCCTTTGCATTGCCACAGGAAGTGCAATGGGATGGTTCAAGCATCCACTGGGGCAGCATCACATTTGCTGCTGAGAGTATGCTTGCTCATTTTTAATGGAGAATAACGGTTTTCCCTATGTTAAGTCATCATTTTCTTATTCACTGGCTGATATCAGACTTCACAAACTGGATGTTTTTCTTTTCCATCCATGCATGGATGTACATTCAGATTCTACCATTTAAAAATTTTGACCCAACTGTGTCAGCACATTTTTCAGAGTAAAACCCCAGAGCCTCTTGTTCAAAGCCGTGGTGGCTTATGAGTTTATGTGCAGCCTTGGGAAGGGCTTTTAAATAAGTGAATGTATTTTAGAACAGTATTTGTCAGAATTCTATATTATTGCATTTTTCCAGTTCTGTTGATTTGTACATAATCTCCTCATTTCCTCCTCTAAAAATGGTCCTCACTCCTCTGCTCCTTGTGTAGCAAAAAACAGCCAACTTTGGTTCAAATAAGCTATTTGACTGACTCTATCCTAAGGGTCTACATGCCAAAAAATCACTCAGTATTTATCTGTCTCCTAAATCTTCTTTCCCTCATTTTTCCTCTCCATTGAAGACCTTTCTTGACCTAGATACGTGCCATAATTTAGCAGGGTTTCCTTGTACACTGCAGTTGCCCTCAGCCTTGTATAGATTGTCTTTCCTCCTGTATAACACGTGGACAGTCTATACACAGCGAGCTATAAACAATCCTTAGGGTTTGCCTTTCCACAAGACAAACACAAATTACAGCACAAGCCCCTAATTAAGCCCCATAGCAGAGAAATACCCTCAGCTCTCACCTGGAGTTCTCCTTGTGCTTTTCCAGGGGTGGGGATGTGGAGCTCATCGATGGTTGACATCATCTCTCCGACACGGAAAAACGTGGACCAACATCACTCAAATGCTTTTGGGCTTTGAGATGTCTTCCCTCTAAAAACAAAAAGAAATCACAAATCGAGTAAACCCTCAGAGAATTTGCAGGTAAGAAAGGCACAGGGTTGTTAAATTTGGTGCTAAGAACCATCCTGCCAACGCTGGTTCAGTTTTCCTGCTTCTCCCAGCATGAGGTACAACAGCCATGGGTCAAACTCAGGATAACGTTATGCACACGGAGCAAAATCAGAGTGGGGGAAGCTTATTTTCTACTATAAAAGAACAGACTAAACAGCAGTTCTCTGATCCTTTAGAATCTTTTGTGGGAGGATTCAAATGGAGTCCATCCTCTGGGAATGGTCTCCATCCCCTGGGAAACAATTGCCTACCATACTGCCCTAAGTCTGTTGCAGAGATTGAACCCATGAAATGGACTTGCTGCAATTAATGTAATAGCTTAAATGAATTTACATATGATATATATTAGTAATAATTTTTTTAATAAGCATGCATTTTTAGGTTAAAATGCACCATCTGAGGAATTTTAAGATCCATTTTTTCCAAAGTTTCTATTTTCCCAAAGGTTTTTTTTTCCCCAAAGTTTAGTCCCAGAAGTGACAAATTCTTTTGTCAATGCATTTCTTTATGTAAATGTATTTATTTATTTTAGTAAAGAATTTTACTTTTGTTGCATTTTTCTAATTTTCATAGAATCATAATGGTTTGGGTTGGAAGGGACCTCAAAGATCATCCAGTTCCACCCCCCCACCATGGGTAGGGACGCCTCCCCCCGGCTGTATTTCAAAACACAAAATCTTTACTTAAGCAGTTTCCAAATGTAGTACCAAGTTAGTTAAATCATAAAACTCCTCTAAGCCTGTTAAAACACCAAGAATAATTTTTAAAATAATTGGCTTTTTCCATGCAGCTCTGTTTATTATATCAACTAATGTTACTTACATTTATTTTCTTTTCGTACCTTTCCAGTTCCCTTATTGAGTTTAACACTTCCATTCCATGTCCTTTCCAGGACCAGGTGTCTACAGTCCCCAGAGGGCCTGTGGGCCCTGGAGGTGACAAGTGCTCACTCCGAGGCCACGATGGGCCCTGACCCCAATAGCTCAAAGTGAGTAATAAGCAGTGGCACCCCAGTGCTGTACGTTCGTGTGCTTCACGGGATCCTAAGTGAGTGGCTCCACAGACTTAGATGACTCCCATTAGCTGAGGGACATCCTTCAAGGAGGAGATGACTCCTGTTGGTTGAACAGCAGTTGGCACGAGCATCGTCTTCATCTTTTCAATTAACTTCTGTCTGGGTCCATGGAGAGCACAGCTTTTTTCACACGGCTGTGAGACACTCTGACTCATTCCTGCAGGATAACCTCTGCTTAACTGGGTCTGCTGTGGGCTTTTCCTTGGCTGATGACTCTAGTTATCACTTTGTGGCCTGCCTGAGAAATGGCCTAGAACCTCTTAATGAACGCTTGGTCTAGGCTTCCTGTCTCCTCTGTCACTGCATGACTAATTACTCATTTCCAGCCCTGAATAATTTACATTACAGCCTACTTCTTAACCCCAAGGGTATTTCCTTGGATTGATGTGCTTTAGATTTCTGCAGACACCCTCGTGGTCCTGCACAGGTATCGCTGAACACCTGCCCGAAATAAACAGCGATTTCCCAAAGAAAAATTGATGTCAGTCATGGAAATCAAGGACTTTTTATCTCTGCTAAACCCAGTGTGTCAGGTTGTTCTCTTTTTTTATGTAGGATTCTTTCAAGATTTCTAGACAATGCCCTCAGCCACACGGTGTGAATGTTGGGAGTGTCCTATGTAGGGATAAAAGTCGGACTGGATGATTCTTTTGGGTCTCTTCCAACTCAGGTAACTCTGTGGTTCCAGTTTCCCAAAGAGCTAAATGGCCACGCTTCCCCACCCATCAGTTCTAGACCGATCCTCTAGTCTTCCCCCAACATCTCTCCGCGGAGCCTGGGTTGTGATGATTGCAGGAGATGTTCTGGCTGCTACCAGTCGACCTGCTTATTTCATTATGCTTTTTATCTCAACCATTTCCAGTTGGTCTGGGCTGACTACGAAAGCCCAAGGGGATGTTTTTCCAAACATGTAATTATTCTGAGTTTGCCACTCCAATTGCCGGGACTAAAGCCTGGCTGCTCCGTTGATTAGTTCGAATTAGAGCCTGTGGCTCTGTGCTGTTGCTCTCTCTTGCCTGCATGACCTAAATTCCATTGTACACCTGCCATTAGGCATTTGCTTAAACCTGGAACAAATTCTGGTACTTGATGTACTGCCAGTGGCGGGTTTTCATTTGGGGAGCTGACTGGGTAAGGCAATTTGTCTCTGTATCAACCTGTGGCCCTGCCACAGAACCGCCGTGCACAAGCTTCTGAGTCAACAAAGCTCACTGGAACAGGGAACACCTCGGAGGGAGCAGCCTTTAGGAGGTTTAGGCTACAGTAGGAAAAATATCTTCACTGGAAGGGTGATCAGGCCCTGGCAGAGGCTGCCCAGGATGGGTTGAGTCCCCATCCCTGGAGGTGTTTAGAAGGTGGGTAGATGAGTTTCTTAGGGACAAGGTTTAGTAAGGGGACAGGGACAGTTGGCTTGATGATCTCAGAGGTCTTTTCCAACCAGGTGATTCTATGATTCCTCATGATTGCACAACTTCTCCACGTGCATCTGCTCGCGGTGCTTCTCCTGCTCTTGATGCTTCTCCTGCTCTCGGCTGGCACACTGTCTGCAGGAAAGGCTGAACCATAAAATGAGACCCTGTGGGTTAAAAAAATATAGAAGTTGTATTTAACAGAGAGCAGTGTAGTTCAAAGTAAAAAGAAGTTTCTTGGAGAAATACGCTCGCTGACTCTACATAATCATGTTTAGCCTGAAGGGCTTTGTAGCTTCATTGCAACTTTTTCCAATATGTGATATAATAAATTTTTAAATCTTAACAATAATAACATAAATGTTATCCAGCCAAAGCCTTGGAAGAAACAGTGTCTCAGAGGCAGGAGCAACTTTCAACAGCTCTGGGGCTCAAAAAGCAGGAGCTGCTGTTCTCGCCACCTTCAGGTGAAGCTGTAGATGTTTTTCCTTTACTTCTGTAACTCAAACTGGTCAGTCCTTAGGGCAGTTGGTCAGAAATCTGACATAAATTGAAGTTAGTGAACTCTAGAACATTTTGTTCAACTTGATCAGAGCCAGAACTGGATTTAGACTGGAGAGGTTCACAGTATGGACTAGTCCTGTCCATGACAGCATTTGACACTGCTGTCCTCTAAACTGGAGTCTTTGGGGATGTCTTTGTGGCTCTACCACAGCTGATCGTGAGTCTCTGCTCTCGAGCAGGGCAGAGGTCTGTGCTTCACCTTCACAAGAAAACAACAGGGCCAAAATAATGGGCCAGATGCCAAAGTGGAGACAGTTCTGGAGCCTTTGGAGTCTATACAAGAGTGGAGGCTGCTGTTTGTGGAATTAGGCAACTAAATATCCCATTTGAGTGCCTAAACCCTTCAGTGGATCTGACCAAGGTGCTATGACCATCTGAGATGTCTAGAATTTAAAGACTTTTTTCTATTCTTGGAACACCTAAACACCACCAGATTCTCATTTTCTGATAAAAATAAACAGAGTATCTCTAATATGAGATTTTAATTTAATTTTAATATTTGAGACTCTATTTTAGTATCTACTGAATTGCACAAACTAGAATAGTTTAATTAAAATCAAGACAATAGGGAGAGTTTCCAAGAATGTCCTGAGTTGGAAGGACCCCGCAGGGATCATTGAGTCCAACTCCTGTCCCTGCACAGGACACCCCAACATTCACCCCGTGGGGCTGAGGGCATTGGCCAAAGGCTCTGGAATATTGTCCAGCTGTGACTGCTTCCCTGGGGAGCTGTTCCAGGGCTCCACCACCCTCTGGGGGAAGAACCTATTCCTGATGTCCAACCCAACCCTTCCCTGACACATCTTCCTGCCATTCCCTCAGGTCCTGTCATTGGTCACCAGAGAGAGGAGCTCAGCCCCTGCTCCTCCTCCTCCTCCTTGTGAGGAAGCTGCAGAGCACTGGTGCCTACGGCCCTGTATCTACCTTTGAAAATGCCATCAAAACATATTTCTGCCAACTAAGAAGGATGAGCAGAGCCTCCACGTTGCTGATGTCTTTTTAGTCAAGTACCCACCTCCTCTGGGGCTTTTTAGCTTTGTAGCTGTGGAGACAAGTGAAAAAATACAAAATTACTGAATCCATGCCAGGTGGGAGAAGGGGACAACCAGCCTTCCAAGAACACAGAAAACAAGCATGAAGCAGGAAATAATAAACAAGGAGAATATTTCATATTTGAAGTGGATCCTACATAAAATAAATGGTGATGGCGTTGCTTTCCAAGCGGAATACATGAGAGAGATTGCGAAAGAAAGAGAATTATACATTGAATATCTGGAGTTTGAGCTTTCAGTTGTGCTGGAAACTCTGAAGTTTCCGAGAGATCTTGCAGTAGACTGTACAAATGCCTAAGAAAGAGCAAAGGTGACTTGGATCAGGCAGCACCCAACATGTTTATGTAGCCTTGATAGGAAGGGATGTGTTTATTGAAGCTGCTGGCCAAGGCTGTATGTGCTGGAGGCTGCTAAGGAAGGGGAAGGATTTATTATCTGTAACAGCACAATGTTACATCTATTAAAAAAAAACACCTCAGAAAAATTGATGATAAGAAATATCAAGCAGGACTTTTATAAACTGGAGAAGGAACAGAGCACAGGGTAAGAAAATACTTAGAGTGGGACTCTTACTTCACAGAGACTCAACAGTGATTCAGTGTGACCCAGCATCAGGCACTACAGCGAGGAGAACCTCCCTGCACCACAGTCTGACCCTCACTGTGCTTGCAGCACTGTGGTTTCCCTGTCCCAGCATGTCTGTGCAACAAGGAGCAGGAACAGGCCTAACCAAAGGCCAAATATTTTTCCTTATGGGTTAGATTTCACCCAGGTGAATTCCCCAAGTCCATGGACAGCAAGTCTGTAGGTATTTTGGAAGATAATATCTGTATATGCCTCTAAGAATGTGGCATCCCATCATTAAAAGTAAAAAAAATACATATATAACTGAAAACTCTGTGACCTTCTGTGTTTGAAAATTTGCAGCTGAATGCTTGCAGTGGCTCCAAAAGGGATGTTTTCTAGCCAGAGGCTTCTGGCTCCAATCTTTGGAGCCGCATCTCCTTGCTAGGCTGAGTAGCATTTCGCTGTTGAAGACTTAATTCATGTGTAGGGGGCTCATGTAATCCACCTCCAGGAATTGTTCCTGTACTTAAAGCCAATCTTTTTGCAGGCATTGCTCTGGGATTTGAGTTTTATAATACATCTCGAGTTTCCATGCCTTGCTTTATTTTGGTTCAGGGCATAAAATCCACTCATGGCTTTTCTTCCCCAGGTATTTGAATACTTAATATTTTCAAAGCAAGAGGTTTTGTTTGCATAAATGTAAATGGACTTGTGTAAGTTAACATACTTCAAAATCCACATAAAGAGAGGGAAATGAGAGAGGGAGTAAAAAGAGAAAATGAGGGAAGTAGAATAAAGGAGGAAAAAAAAGAAGACGAGCTTTCCTTATTTGAGTCTCTGCTGGTCTTTAACTGCATTTGTGATGCTTTCAGGGGAGCCTGAGGTCATGTTTTGCATATCATACAATCATGGAATAGTTTGGGTTGGAAAAGACCTTAAAGCCCACCCAGTTCCACCCCCTGCCATGGGCAGGGACACCTCCCACTGGATCAGGGGGCTCAAAGCCCCATCCAACCTGGCCTTGAACACCTCCAGGGATGGGGCAGTGACCACTGCTCTGGGCAACCTGGGCCAAACAACTTTTTTGTAGCCCTTTTTCTAGAAATTCTCTTACAGGGATGTCCTAAACTGTTTGCTTCAATCCCAGGGACTGGATCCTTAGCAGCCCACCCAGCCCCTTGGGGTTTGGTTGATCCCACTCTGATGGAGCCTGTGGGTGCCGTAAGAAACTAAATGTTCAGCAGGAATGTGAAGAAGAAAGGTTTTAGCTGCAGGCAGTGTTTAGAATATGTGGGGACTACGCTGCTTCACCCAGCAGTTCGTGCTTTATCATGTGGGAGGGGATGGATTTGGGTTTTTTCTCCTAGGCAAACAGAAGATTGCTGCTCTGTTCTAAAACCAGCAGTTCCTCCCACTGGAAAAGCCCAAACACCTCAGCTGTAATTCTTGTGATCCAGCCACTTGGCTTCCCTGCTCAAGCAATTTATTTGTTTGATATCACAACTCAGTGAAAGCAGAAATTACAATAAAATCTACAAAACATTTTATAGAGTTGGATTTTGGAATCTCAGAGATCTTGGGAACAATTTACCCTATAGCTTTGTTGAAGCACTTTGTACCTGAACAAATTTAAAAACTTATCTATGAAAACATTTTGTTTTCCACAATCTAAGCAATTTTAAAGAACACTTAGTGCCCATAGCTTTGTGCTCTGTGTACATGTGTCAGCTGTTGCCAATATGGCTTAATCTGTGTCTGTATTACCTTGTATTTACCATCTGTTCCTGAATGGAACCCCTGTAATAGATTATGTTTAACATTAATTTATCGAAGAAGAATGGACCCCTAATTATGTTTTCTAGTAAAGTGTTGTCTCAGCTCTATCTCTGGTGTCGTTTACAGCAGGTGGGAAATGGCAAGGGATTTTGTGATGGTGCCTCAGCAGCCAAAGTGGGTCATGGTTAGGTCCTCTGGACGTGTCAGGATTATCAATTGCACTGCGGGGTGAGTTGGTCCTATTTCTAGTGCAAGGAAGAATTCAGTACAATAGGGCAGGTTGGAATTCCTCAGTGATGCCATATGAATAAGGAACTGATAATAGTTAGATAGGATACACTTCTAAGGAACACCTCTGTTAACTTGGAGCATTCTACTTGATAAATTCAAAGCCATACATGAGTTCACAACTCAGTGAGAAGACAGAAACTGACTCTCTTTCCATCCAGCTGGATCAGATGGTGAGCTCAGACTGGTTGCACTTGTGTCTCACTCTACCAGTCACTGTTGCACACACCTGAAAAAGCTGCTCGACCCTATTCACTTGGAATATCAGGGAAAACGGGTCTCACCATACCTGGAACCAAACGTTACAAACCAGGATGCTGTGTCTGTGCTCTTGTCCTTTCATCTTCCTGAATTGTAGACACCAGCACTCGCTCTCTTCCATTTCTCTGGCACCCACTTGCAGTCACTCTCCCCTGCAATCCAGCTCCTTTCCTCAGAGATCTCACCAGGATGTCATTGCACTTCAAGACTGGAGGGAGAAAAATAATTGCTAAGATGCCACTATTACATCAAAGAACCTTCTCCCCTATTCCTGACTACTGGGTTGTCTTCTTTAACAGCAGTAGTTCAGCCCTTCAGAGACATCAGCTGTGGGAAGGCTCCACAGGCAATCGCGTCCTACTTAGAATCAATGAATCATCAAGACTGGAAAAGACCTCTCATCTCATCCAGTCCAACCCTCAGCCCAGCCCCACGGTGCCTGCTGAACCATGTCCTCAAGTGCCACATCTACACATTTTTTTAAACATCTCCAGGGATGGAGACTCCCCCCCTGCCCTGGGCAGCCTCTGCCAGGGCTTCCCCACTCTGTGACTGAAGATGTTTTTCCCAATATCCAATCTGAACCTCCCCTGGTGTAACTTGAGGCCATTTTCTCTCATCCTATCACTTGTTCCTTAGGAGAAGAGCCCAGCACCCACCTCACCACAGCCTCCTTTCAGGGAGCTGTAGAGGGTGATGAGGTCTCCCCTCAGCCTCCTCTTCTCCAGGCCAAACAGCCCCAGGGCCCTCAGCTGCTCCTCCTAAGACTTGTTCTCCAGAGCAGCTTACGTCAACATAAGGGATCTATAAATACAGCAAAACAGCAGAACAGTCAAATTCCTTCTACCTACGTTCATCTTTCCACTTTGGGGCTGTGTCCTTCCAGGATCCTTTCTCCCCCATCCCCTTCCCATTGTACAGTACCCTTCCATTTTACCAGAGGTCTTTAAATTAAAAAACATTGTCACACCTGTTTTTCAGGAATAATTTTGCCAGCTGAACACCTTTAATTAGAGGGTCAGTGTGGAACAAAACTGAACAGGAACCCTTGTTACATGATGTAAGGTCCTGCATTCAGGTCTAGGGCGCTGATTATGAACAACCATTTTTCTAGACTGGATAAAAGTCTTGCTATCCTGCTGCTACTTCTGCCCCAAATCCAGACTGAATTCAGTCTCTGAAACCTAGAAAAGAAGATTTTCTTCAAGATCTGCTCTCTGGCTGGTGTTAATTCCAGGAATTACTGAGGCCTGTCCTTGCCACACCATCGAGAAGCGTGCAGGGAGCCCTGAGGTCACGCTCACACGCGACATGAAGCCGCAGACGCCAGACAAGAGGAGCCATCTGACTCGTGTCAGAGTCTCTGGGCTGTTGAATGATACCTCTACATGCTGGGACACCTGGAGTGGCACAGAGCTGGAGCAGGGCTCTCCTGATGCCCTTTGCTCACAAATTGGGATTTCTAATCGCTGGAACCTCCTCCTCCATTAAGCCCTGGCCGACCATCAGTCACGTTGATGGATGGGTCCATTACGCACAGGCATAATGCTGGAAAAGCTGAATTGACTGTTATTTCATAAAAGAGAAACCCTCTTTCAAAAAATGGAACTGGCTTAAATGTCACAGATCCTAATGGGCTTCCAAAGCTTTAATACATTACATTCTACTTGGTAGGGCACAGGTTATAACTCAGGAGGATGAGCTCATCTAATTTCTGTCCAAAATCTTCATATAAAATAGAATCTGGGGAGAACAGTTATGTCCCTAATCAAAGCTGAACTGCTTTACAAAACCCTGCAGTGGCTGCCTGTGATCAAGGATCCAAATCCCTTCCACACCACTTTATGGCGCAGGGATGAGCCAGGAGCCTTGGGAAAAACAAGTCCTTATCAGATCTTCATCCCATGCACTGCAATGAAATGCTGTATTTCTATCATCATACTCAAGAACAAACAGAGCAATCACTAGGAATTCCCTTGCCAGGATTTCTTCTGAGTGTTTAGGAAAGCTTCTGTCAGTTTTAAACTGTAAGCCCTCACCAGAATATAAAAAAATATAGAATTGACATCAGAACATGTCAAAATAACTAATAAATCACTCACTTTTGATACAAAATTACACTGGTAAGTCCATCAGACGACTCTGCCCCTCTGCTCTGCTCTGGAGAGAGCCCACCTGGAGCCCTGTGTCCAGTTCTGGAGTCCTCAGCACAGGAAGGAGATGGAGCTGTTGAAGTGAGTCCAGAAGAGGTCACAGAGATGATCCAAGGGCTGGAGCACCTCTGGTGTGAGGACAGGCTGAGAAAGTTGGGGTTGGTCAGCCTGGAGAAGGCTCTGGGGAGACCTTAGAGCAGCCTCCCAGGACTGAAAGGGGTTCCAGGAAAGCTGGGGAGGGGCTCTTGATCAGGGAGAGCAGGGATAGGATGAGGGGGAAGGGTTTTCAGCTGAAAGAGGGGAGATTTAGATTAGGTATTGGGAAGAAATGCTTTCCTGTGAGGGTGGGGAGGCTCTGGCATAGGTTTCCCAGAGAAACTGTGGGTGCCCCATCCCTGGAGGTGGTTTTCTATGATTTTCAAGTGATATATTTATTAAGATTTTTGAACTTGAAAGAAAACAGTGCAAAGGACAAGAACAGGCACTGAATCCTCCGATAAGCCAAACCATTTGTACCATATGGGATATCCCAAAACTCATGAACCCTGAATCTGTGAGCACTTCCAAAGAATTCCAGCTTAGCAGTGCAGTCCAGTGAGTGTGTATGTGAGAGCCCTTTGAAGACCAGCACGTCTTGAGAAGGAAAAGCCTGGTTCATCCATTGTTTGGAAATCTCTTCCGTGCCTCGCAGAGAACGTACAAACAAAAAGAAAGTAAATATTTTTACAAATGGAGTTTCCAAGAAAATGTTGCAATGAAAGAAAATGGCAAAGAATTTCCTTTGTTTGGAGTAGTAAATACACAGAAAATCTCTACAAATAAACTTCTTTCAGCAATGATACGAGTGAAGTTCACAGCGTAGGTCGTGAGATCCTGAGCCACCACTTCCATTGTGGGAGGAATTACTGGAAGAAATTCCTCATGACCTTGGTGAAGTCTGTTGTGTTTGACAGTATGGCAAGGTCTCCAGTGCTCTGTAGGATGACCACACACCCCACCAGTGCCCCTGCTTGTTGTGGCTCCTTCAGGAGACAACGAGCTCAGGATGGAAAGCTGTAACTCTGTTATTTTCGGTGTTGGCCGTGCAGCGTGGAACCTGCTGTCTCCAGGCCACTGGTTGAACTATAACACAAGAACATCTGCTGGGATTGGTGGACCTTGTGAAATCAAAGGAGGGTCATCAGCCCATTTCTGTGTGACCACCAGCCTGCCACAGAGGGAGGTCCAGCACTCAGCTGAGAAGGTCAGCTCCATCTGGAAGCTTGCTTTGTCCCCATGGGGTTTTTTTTCCTGTGCTTCACAAGTTCACTGATTTGACTCTGGTTCTTTTTCCAAGAGTACATCATTATTAAACACTGCCTCTTGCATTTGTCCTAGCACAAAGCTAGCATTTCCTATCAACCTTTTATCTGTGACAAGCAGAGCTGATATCAGTATGAATGATGTATCCAAGGGAAAAGGAGCTCCTAGGTGGTGCCAGTCACCTCCGCAGTGCCCGTGCCAACATTGCTGCCTGCTGTGGGAATGCAGCACATCCACTAAAATGCAGAGGAGATTTTTTTCCCCCTGAAATATCTGCAGAGAAAAAGTATTTCCACTTTCATCCTGTATTTATCACTTTAAAAAAAGGACACAATCAGAACCTTTCGGTGCCTTCTACATAAACCTTACTATAGGAAGGTTTCTAAACAGTTATTTGTTTATTTTTCTTCATGTGTTTAATTGCTTTGCTTTTTTCCAGCCATTTCTTCAAGTCACACTGGTATGAGCACACCAGTGTCCTATTTCTTCTGTATAGCTGGTATTTCACTGCCACACTCTGAAACAAGAGAGTGTAGATCCAGCACATGGCAAATGTCAAAAGGGGATTATACTGTTAAAAATGCCCAGAAAAATGCCCTTTCTTTTTCTTTCTCTCTCCTTTTTTTTTTAAAGTCAATTAGAGAAGATCCAAAAAGTGGACAGAGCCAGCAAAAACCCCTGACACAAAGGGAATGTGCAAAGGACTGTTCAAGCATGAAGATTTAAAAATATTTGTATTTTATTTCATAAAGTTTGAATGTCCACTGTGTTCTTTCCCTTCGTTTTTCCATGGGGGGGACTGGTACCACAGGCATCAGGAACACTTCATAGAATCATAGGATGTCCTGAATCAGAAGGGACCCACAAGGGTGATCCTGTCCAACTCCTGTCCCTGCACAGGACAGCCCCAACCCTCACACCATAAATTCACATCATGACCTTGCTCCTCAACAGAACAGATGAGAACAGTAAATTATATAAAAAGTTGCTTTAGAAACAGTTCCTAACGGTTACCTTCAAATACTGGGCCTGTTTAGCCAAAACCATGGGTGCTTCTTGAATACAGTGGAAATATCTAATTTTAATAGATGAAATAAATGGAACTAAGGATGTAATAAGGGCACTTTTCAGTATAAACAGAGCAGAGATGCTCCAGTAAAGGTCACCTAATGAGCATTAGATTGGCTCCTCTAGCTACAAAGTCAAAACAAACAGCTCCTCAGTTTCTGCATTAGCAACAGACCCTCAGGAAGTGTCCAAACCCAAACTTCAAAACATAAATCTCCAGTGCAGAAAATCCAATCTTCTATTTACTAGCGATGATGCTACCGGGTTCTCCTTGCATGAAGAGCAAGGAGAAAGTTTTTCACCGTCTGGAGAGCAAGTGAAGACAGCTGTGAGAGTACTTCCAGATGTGGAATGAACCCACCACATTGCACGGGTTCAGGGTTTGCTTTTTAAGGCCATTTATAGAACTCTGGAAAGAGCACAGGGTATCATGTTATTAAAAGGTAGGGAGGAATGGTTTATTTTCACAACAAATGAAAGACATGACTTAGTTTTTTCGCAGTTGCTGTTACATCTGCAATCCAAAAAGGAAATAGCTCCAGGTACCTACAACTAAGCAAGTTCCTACCGTTACATTAGTGGATTTGCCCTAAAGAACACGTCCTAAACTTGGATGTGGCAAGTTACAAAGCATCCAAACATTCAGCTGGGTCCAATGTTTTGGTGAAGTTCACAGAATTTATAACTGTTGAGGCTGCCATGATCATGAATCATAGAATCACAGAATGGTTTGGGTTGGAAGAAACCTCAAAGCCCATCCAGTTCCAACCCCCCTGCCATGGGCAGGGACACCTCCCACCAGACCAGGCTGCTCAAGATCCCATCCAACCTGGCCTTGAACAATTCCAGAATGGAATCCACAATGAACTTCGTGATCCTTGAAGTATGAATTCCAAAACAACAAGAATTAGAGAATGTCTTCCCAGAAGTACTGCAGATATCTGTGTGCAGTTGTGGGGAAAGGTACTGAGCTCACACAAGCAGCCTAGAGAAAAGCAGGAGCAGTAGCCAGTGTGTCCTGTTAGGATGCTTCTTACAGCACCTGCTGTCTGAAGAAGAATGGAAGAGCACTGACAAATGATGAGAGGAGAGAAGATTATGAATACCCACACATAAAAAGAGGTGAATCGCTATTTACGATGAAAATTAATTAAATCCTTTAAAGTTGGATTTAGTTTGATGAGAACTGGAAAGAATGATCAGCATATTTAACAATGAACATGCCCTGCATTTCACATTAACAGGCTGTCAATAAGCCAAGTCAGATTGGTAGCCCTGAGCCTGCCTGCTTCAGGTGATTAATTTATATCTTTTATGCAAACATTAACTCACTCCTGGCACGCACTGTTCCTGCAAATACTGATCATGGCATAGATTAGGTGAACATGAAACAGACTGAGCATATCAAGTTCTACTACAGATTGTAGGTGTACAGTCAACAGCAAAGCACTTGCCAAAGGCAATAAAACAGGACAATAATACAGAAAACAAACCCTTGGCTGCTTCGTTACGCAGCCCCGGAGTCCTACTGTGTCATAAAGAACATTTATGACAACTGGCAGGTGACCAGGGGGTGAGTGATCACTGTATGAGATGTCTCCATGGTTGGTCAAAGCAGGTTCTACTTCCTGAAGCTGGTGACCGTGTAAAAAATCACCTACAGGGCCTGATCTCTGCATAGTTCTTAGATGATGGAAGGAGCTGCATTGTTTACACATTTTAGTTCTGCTATAAAGGAGCAAAAATTAGTGCAGGTTCTTAGCCTGAGATCAGTAAATGACACTTCTCAAAGTCTCATGCACAGCATGTTGAAGGTGTGTCTGAAGCTAAGATTTAGTCCTCGTCCTCTCCTCTGTTTTGCCCATGACAGCTTTTAAAGAAATAACCATCGGGCAACCCACCTGGCTTCAAATGCAACCTTACAGCTTCTGAAGTTGCTTTTATGTTGTCTCCAGTGCTGGAACAAACAAGACCTCCTGAAACTTTGCATAACATGGTTGGAAGCTCTGAAGAGAAAAAAATCAACCAAACAAACAGAACATAAAGATGAAAATTTACTATTCTAGTTATTAATAATGCTGAAAAAAATTAAGTTGTGCTGAAGCAAAATGACACCATCTGTTCTTGCCTTCCAGGTGCTTGGAAAAACATAGTTACTGACCTTCAGGGATTGTATTTGCTTGCTACAGTTGGGCACGGAGTCTTCAGGGAGTCCACAAACTGCATTAAGACATGGAGGAGAGAGGAAATAAATAACATTTACAGGAAGAAAATCAGTCAGATCATCTTTAAGTTTCAGACTACAACAAGAGATATGCAAGCCTAGTTGTTTTTTTACAAAGAATATTGTAAACAGAGGCAGCTTTTCAGCCAAGTATTGAGTTTGTTTTAGAGGCAGAAATCAACATGATTTAAAAGATAAAGCTCATCGACCTCTATTCTATGGATTCATACATCTAGGAGGGCAGCTGGTGTTGGGATGGGCACGACAGGACTCAGAGGAATCCATCAGTCCTTCTCAAAATTCACAAAGTCAAGCCATTCTTCACTTATTGATGCTAATGAATGGAATTTCATCTCGTATTTCCATCCTGGTCTGAGATGCAGCATCTGATGAGCAGCCATTACCTGTAAATACATTCATATTCTCTGTACTGGACAGATTTTAGCTTGTGTGAGCGAAATTCATCTGATGCACAAGAACATTTTCTGAATGGGACCGGTTGCTTTCTCACCACTGTGGTGGGAATTTGGCATGAAAAATCTCAACCTGAAACGAACCCAGACATAGCTCTAACAGCATTTGAACACATCACGTGATGGAGAGCCTTCAGGATCCCAGCAGCAGCAGCTAAAGCAGAAGGACCCTCAGCAGAACGGGTACCAAAGCCTTGCATTTGCACACAGCTTTAATCCAGAGATGTTTCACACCACAAAGGGGGTGCCCAAAGAAAGGCTGTGTGCTTTCCTTTAGCAAAAAAGATGGAAAATAGCTTTTGACTTAAACAGATGGGCTTAGGCTGGTTGCCACAGCAAATCTCTCCTAAATCCTTTCACCCCACTCCAAGGGTGGGCGTGGGAGGTGCAGGACACGGTAGGGTTAGCCAAGACTTCCATTTGTCCCAAGAGAACTGGGATTGCTCCTGCTGCTAAGATGAGGAGCATGGATTTAGGCAGCATGTTTGGAATATTACTTGTGTTAAGTAATGTGTAGTATTTAAATTATATGTATTTTTTTTTCTCTAGCATATATGTCATGGCTGTACTATTTCTAGGGCCAGGAAGAAAAAAACCCCACAGTTTCAGTTGTTTAAGAGAAATTCACACTGAATTCCTGCACAGTGTGTGTGCTGCTGCCCCACTGAAGTTACAAGTGAGTTGGGTCTGAGGAGCCTGGCTCATTTTTGTTTATCCTTCTGATAAGGATGCCAGGCACTTCCTAAAGATACACCACATCAAGAAAGGAGGCAGTGGAAATTTGTTTACACCAGCTTTGAATCCAGACAGGCCTTTAGTGGAAACACCACACGCTTCTTAAATGGAAAAAATAAAGAAACTCAGCATGGCAATTGATCTGAGAATCATTCAGGTAGTTTGTGTGTGCGTAGGGTAACAGAACCATAGAGTGGCTTAGGTCAGAAGAGACCTCATAGTCCACCCAGTTCCACCCCTGCCATGGGCAGGGACTCCTCCAACTGGATCAGGGGCTCAAAGCTCCATCCAATCTGGCCTTGGACACCTCCAGGGATGGGGCAGCCACCACTGCTCTGGGCAACCTGGGCCAGGGCCTCCCCACCCTCAGTGTGAAGAATTCCCTCCTAATCTCTAGTTTAAACTTTTCTTCTTTTAGTTTAAACCACCCCCCCTTGTCCTATTGCTATAGGCCCTATTAAAGTGTTTTTCCCCATCTTTTTTATAAGCCCTCTTTAAGCTCTAAGGTCTCCTCGGTGCCTTCTCCAGGCTGAACAACTCCAACTCAGCCTCCCTTCATGAGGGAGGTGTTCCAGGCCTTTGACCAAAGACATGATGTCCTGTTACCCTTTACAGTTTTAAGAAGATAACAAGTGACTTCAAGGACAAAAATATCCCTTCTGTCCCTCTGACAAAAATTGTGGGCAGTGTCTTTTCTCTAGAAACATTTTTAGAATAATGGATGAAGTGATACAGAACCTGTAAGTGAATTGAAGTTATAAAGTTATAGCTGTCCTTATGCAAGTCAGGTTATTTATATCAAGTTTAATATAGCCATGGTTTCAATCACTGTTATTTTAACTTATGTATTTAAAAGTTGAAGAATGCCTTAGGTTTCCTGCCAGCTGTGTCACAGCCACTCAGGCTATCGTGCAAGAGATCAGTCATTTCAAATCAGCACATGACGGAGTGTAGGAAAAAGAAATATTCCCACAAATGCAAACATGATGAGGGAAGTGCTTTATGTGCTGTAAGCCACACAGTCAGGGGCTCCTTTAACAGCAACATTCACTCTCCATGTTTATAAATAGCATTACAAAGGGTGTGTTAGATGCTCTAGACTACCCCGAGAACATCACTGCAATATTCTACAGTTCATATGTTCATTTATACATGGTGAGAGGATATAATACTGCCATTTGGGTTTGGAAACCTGTCCCTATGGAAATCGTTATGATGAAAGCAAAGCAACACCAAAACTGGCTCCCAAAATCCTGGGTGACACAAGAATTCCCTGAGCTCCACCACGCACCAGAACACAACCTTTCACCCCATTCACTTAAACCTCTTCAGGAAGATCTTCAGTGTGAAAAATGAACTTGTGCCTTGGTTTCTGAGACAGAGGAATTTGGTTTTAGTTTAACTCTGCTGGGGAGCTACCTTTCAGGCTGATCAGAAGAAAGACAAAAAAACCCAAAGGAATAACTGGACACAGTCCAATGAGTCGGTTGGGAGGTGATGTCAAAGGCAAATTTCAATTACAGCCCAATTATTAACAGTGGCCTATGACAAATACACCCAGTCTAACCCTAGACATGCTAATTGAAACATTTAATGAGGAGTCTCTACAGCAAAATGCCCAGAGGAAGCAACCAGAGCCATGAGCTGTGGCTGAGATGCTCCTGGTGAAGCTCCCAGTGAAAACAAGAGTTTTGGGATCACATCAGGGATGAGCCAGGAGCCAACCAGCACCTTTGGTCCTGGCAACGTTCCCCACGGATAAAACAGGGGAGGAGTCCACACAAGGTCATGATGTGTCCAGATACATCGTCACACCAAGGTGACCAGGCCTGGGAACACCAGCTCAGCAGGGGTTCCTGGAGCCAACAAGCACAGGAGCTTGCCCTTCAGGCCCCAGGGTGGTTTTCTCTTCCCAGCATACATTTCTGCTCAGAAGCACAGCACTGGTTCCCCGTGTAAGGGACAGCAAAGCAGTGCCCAGGGGAGAGGGCCCAAGCTTTGAGAAAATTCAAGTGCAAAGGGAGGTTCACAGAGGGAGAAGTGGCTTTGTGAGAACATAACTGAGGTGGGAAAGGTTTGGGAGTGATGCCTTATTTTTGGTATTAGGAGAGGAAACAGGTCCTACTGTGCTCTGGCGGCCAAATATGAGAAAGGTGATAATGACAAGCCAAGAAAAAACCTAAGGGGATCGTAGGAAAGAGAAAACTGCAAAACAAATAATGCTGAGAGGAGGAAGAATTAAATACAGGACAAATTCACTTCAAGGCTAGTAATGGGCAGGGTGGCCTACGCTACGTGAGCACAGACCCGAGCCCTGGGCTTCCAAAACTGACCACTTTGGAGAACCAAGATAGGCACACAACCCATGCAGGAGGAATTTAACACCCGAATAATTGCAAAACCCAGTGGATCTCAGGATAGCTGAGGACTTACTGACATTTCCAAGTCAGCCAATGAGCTGCAGGTGCTCAGCGCTCCGTCTATCATGATCTGAGTAGCTCCAGTGGGGGAGGAGTCGGGTACTGCCCTCTGAGAAGCTGAAACTGAGTGATTAATGCTAGTTTTTCCACTTCCCATCATATTATCTCCATATGTCTTTGACAGAAGGCTGTGAGAGGCTTTTCCACTCGGGGCATGCAATGGACCTGAAACAGCTGAATCACAGTCCTGGATTATTTAATGTGACTTAAGACATAAGAAAGTCTTAAATTCTTTCCTAAGAAACTTCAAAGTAACCAAACATCCAAAAAACCTTCAGCATTTGCTTTCACATATAATCAGTCACACAAAACCACGTGCAAAGTTTGGATCAGAGAACTGAAAGTGTCAGCCAGCTAAAGAGGATCCACTGAGATAAACAATAGGCACCTCTTTTTCTAATTACTCTTTGAAACTTATTCCCTCTCTGTTTGACAAAACTAAATCACGGCAGTAAATCATCACCAACCAACCACCTAATTATTTTTGAAGACCCCACGGTTCTGCCTTTTTTGCTGATCTCTGAGAATTCCAAATCTGCTGCACTGGACTTGAAAATAAACAACTTCTTCGTGTTGGTTGTTGTGATCCAGTGGGAGGTGTCCCTGCCCATGGCACAGGGTGGAAATGGATGATCTTTAAGGTTCCTTCCAACCCAAAACATTCTGTGCTTTGAGAAACAGAGTTTAACAGGGTAATTGAAAAACACCCAATATTTGAAAGGCACAAAGGGTTACTTAGAGGAAAACTGTTCTCCCCATATGCAATGATGCTTTTATTTTACAATACAATGTATAAAACCCAACTGAGCTTCTAATAACCAGCTTTGATAAATCAGTGTTGAGAAGGACATTTGTGGGACTCTTATATGCAAAAAATGTTGAGATCATTCAAATGGAAGCTGTGGCTTAGATCCTGTCTAAAACTCAAACGTTTTGCTGTCAGAATTTTATTGGCTAGGAAGACAGAAAAGAAATCCCCACATAACCAGCAATGCCCAGCAGACTGATGACTTAAAACCAGCATAATCATTGCAGCAAAACCCACACGTCTGGCACTTCATTTACTTCCTTTGAGAATCCTATAGAGCAGGATGTTATTTTGCCATTTTAAGTTCCATCTTTTCTGGCAATGCTGCTGATAAGCTTAATTGATAGATCCTTTCTCAGTTATTGTCATGTGAATGCACAACTGTGAACAATCTTTCCAATCAAAAACCCCTCATATATTGTTGATCTAAATAATATTGTTGATCTAAATAGTGTCTCTTTAATCTGAAGAGATAGAATTGATTTAGTCGCAATCATAGTCTAGAAGAGATTGAACACTTAACCTGCTTTAATGGAATAGAATTTTATAACTCCCATGAAATGACCTTGGTTAGCTTGAGTTTTTTAGCCATTCAAATGAGGAAACTCAGTTGAGAAATGGTCCAAGGCCAGGCTGGATGGGGCTTTGAGCCCCCTGATCCAGTGGTAGGTGCCTCTGCCCTTGGCACAGGGTGAAACTGGATGGGCTTTGAGGTCCCTTCTGACTCAAACCATTTCATGATTCTATGAAACCAGAACACTAAGCTGGAAGTTCCCACACACCAGCAGAAGTTCATTTCATAGCCAAAGTCAACCCTATTACACCATTTTCTTCCCTTGTCACCATTCTGCAATATAATATTTAAATAAGCTTCTAAGAAGTCCTGTTGGGTTTATTGTACACTTGGATTACCCTACCTGCTATGCAGATGAGTCCCATCAGCTGTGAGAGTTGACAGGATTGACCTTTAATGGTTGACAATGTCCTTCTGCCACCATCTTCTTCAAAATGAATACAGCTGCACATCCCAAGGTCTGTCAGGTTGAGGGAAAATAAAGAGAAGTTATTTTTAAATGATATCTCTAATACAGTTACTGTTGTTATGAGTTGAAGAGATGAAATTGATAGATCATTTTGTCTTATGTGGTCAATAAATGATGCATCTTTTGCTTCTGAAAATAATCCTTTTCATTAAAAAAGACATTAAATGACATTAATGGTACTGAGATGTTCTAGGTCACGTCAGCCCTTTGTACGGAGTTTATGCTTTGTATTTCTGACCTAACACCAAAAAGAGGCACCAAAAGACTGGTCAGGGGTTCTATTTTCTCTTTAAAAAGCAATTGTAACACAGTGTTTCCTCTTAACCATGAATGTGAATTCTCTTCATGAATATGATCTCTTTAGAAAAGAAAGATTCCTTTCCAGTTCTTATGAGCAGAGGTTCTCTTTGTTTCAGGGATGTCTCCGTTTTACTATGTATATCAGTTTTAGACTACTGAATAAATATCAGTGCATCACATAAATTAAGATTAAATAGGAGCAACACCAAAAAAAGCAAGCCAGGCTTAACCCTGCTGCAAAGTGAATTAAGCATAATGACATCAAATGGGAACAGGAAGCTTGGAAAAGCAGTAGGTGATTACTGTCTCTTAATTTATGAGAAGGATTAGAGAGTAAATGCTTGTAGAGAGCACGCACAGCAGAGCAGGCTCTTTTCACTGCAGAATAATTATGGACAAGGACATTCCCTACCTGCTCATCTTGCTGCAAAGGGCTCACCTCCAGCCTCAGGAAGCCTAAAAACTTCTGGTGATTTAAAAACTTTTTCCCTGTTACACAGTAATGAGAAATTCAGCCTTCAATAAATCACTTCCACCGACCCCTTTTGTTCAAAACTCTGTTCCTCCCTTTATTATTAACTTCAGCTCCACGGGGCATTCCTGTATTTCACATCAACCTGTGCTCCATCACCAGCAGAGCTGACAAAGGTGAGAGGGAAGCTGTGCATTGCCCATATTGTGCCCTGGTGGTTTTCCTCTGCGTGGTTAAAGCTGTAACCAGTGAGTGATGGGCTCCTGACCTCCTTCCAACCTGTCCTGGCAGCTCCCCTCTCTGCACGGCCCCTCTGGCACTGCTTGGCTTAAATACAGCAAGAGATCTTTTGTCATTCCTCCTCCAAAATAGATGAAAGCATGAATGAGGGCAGAATGCTCACGTAAAGGCACAGCAGATCTGTGCTGTTTCAAAACACACCAGAACATCACAAAATCACCAGGAATTTGACATTATCATTGCAGAGCTTCCTGCATTCAAGGATTTCAAAAGAATCATAGAATCATGGAACGGTTTGGGTTGGAAGGGACCTTAAAGCCCATCCAGTTTCAATCCCTCTGCCATGGGCAGGGACACCTCCCACTGGATCAGGGGGCTCAGGACCCCAAAAGAACCACCCCAGAAGAACTGCTGCAAAAAGTAGTCACACCTGGATCTCTGAGAAGATATGCATGTAACTTTAATAAATAAATATCCACCTTCTCAGACACAGGCAGCTGCTGAAATGACCTAAAGGACCTATTGTAGGTCCTGAGCTGAGCTTTCTTGTAACTCCTAGCACAAACTCCTAATGGCAGAAGGTACCATGTCTTGGTGTCTCTGTGGCTATCATTGGCTCCGAATTAAAGTAACTTTCAGATGAGAAAATGAAATGCATTACAGAAATGGAGCACCTCCCATATGAGGCTGAGAGTTGGGGTTGTTCAGCCTGGAGAAGAGAAGGCTCCAGGGTGACCTTAGAGCAGCCTCCCAGGACTGAAAGGGGCTCCAGGAAAGCTGGGGAGGGGCTCTTGATCAGGGACTGCAGGGGTGGGACGAGGGGGAAGGGTTTTCAGCTGAAAGAGGGGAGATGGAGATGAGATCTTGGGGAAAAATGTTTTCCTGTGAGGGTGGGGAGGCCCTGGCCCAGGTTGCCCAGAGCAGTGGTGGCTGCCCCATCCCTGGAGGGGTTGGATGGGGCTTTCAGTGGCCATTATCCAGTGGGAGGTGTCCCTGCCCATGGCAGGGGGTGGAATTGGATGGGCTTTGAGGTTCCTTCCAACCCAAACCGTTCCAGAATTCTATGAAATTCTTTGCTTTGACCCAAAATGAGGATGATAGCTGCTTTCCTTTATTCTGGTAATTGCATTAAAACCACGTCTCTATCTGTTAATTGCAAGGTGACCTTCTCATTTTCTGTTTTCTTCTTGGATTGTCCTCTTTGAGGCTTCTGGGAGTACTTCAAGAAACAAAGGAAAATTGATTTTTCCATTTATTTATATCATCTTCAGTTCTCAACAACGCATCCAGACCACTGACTGAAATGTTTTGTTTGCCTGTATCAAACCCATGCATTTTGATAAACTACTGCAAAGATCTTGCTCTTGTCTCAGCATGTCTGAAACCATATATGTCAAAATGTCCTTGAAAGAGGGGGAAATCACAGCAAGAGGGAAAAAAGAAAAAAGGAACATAGAAATGACATATTAGCAATGAGAAATGCTGCTAAGAAGAAATATATTTTCGCTTGGCATAAATAAGAGGCTTCTTTTTCGTTGCCAAAGTAAAGTCAGATTACTTTTCAGAGTTATGCAAACCTCAAAGTTTTGCCTGGAGGAGATCCTGATAGAGAATTTGAGGAAGGTTCATTCCAATTCCTGCTATTTGAGCCACAAAGGAGAAATACTGCTGGCAGCAGCTCAGCGCGCCCTGGGATGCGATTGGTCTGTCGGCCTTGAAAGAAGAGAAGAGTTGCGGGTAGGGAAAAGGCAAGTGGTCTCCATGCGTGACTTCCAACGAGCCCCAGACACAGGGTACTGGAAAACTAAACCTCCACCAAACAGGACTCAAAATCCAGCGTGAAAGAAGTTGGTTATTTCACTGCTGTCACCGTTACTATTTCTTTTATATTTCAGCTCCAACTACAGATCAGAACTGTTGTGCCCATTTCATAAACAATAACGAAACATCCGTTTCTGTGCAAAGATACAGAAATCACCTTTTCTTTTACAGTTCTAGTTTTAGTACCTGCATGGCAGGTTTTTGACAGCAACAGGATGTGTTTTGTTTGTTTGGCATTCCAGCACTTCACTGCGTGACACCAGGCAAGATGGAAGAGGCGCCTTTGGCACTGGCGCGCTTGGGTCTTGCTGGAACTTGCCAGGAGGGAAGGAGCAGAATCTGAGCCTGCAGGGATGTCTTGTATTAATGGGCCACTAATCCAGAAGATTTATCACTTACCTGTCAGACAAAGTGAGTTTCAAAAACATTTTAAAAAGCTATCAAGAGCGCAACGAGCAAAAATTTGCCATTTTCTGTACTCTTCTAAACCCCTGCGCTGAAAGCAGGAGGGAAACCACTAAGCTGTCAGGACTGTGTTAATACAACATCAGTGCTCCTGATTCCTGTAACCTTTCCTTCTCCATGGCAGAGTGCATCTTTATGGTGTCACTGACTACAATTTGAGCACAACCTGCCAAATGTAAAGAGATAAAGAAATTGTTCAAGACTCTCATTTCCTTTTCATTATGCTTTCTTATTCTTTTCTGTGCAGCACCAACAGTGCTTCCAGCCACATCATCCCAGGAGTGAGGGTGAGAAGAGATCCATTACTGCTAGGACATTTAATTCACATCATGGGATGGTTTGAGTTGGAAAGGACCTCAAAGCCCACCCAGTTCCACCCCCTGCCATGGGCAGGGACACCTCCCACTGGATCAGGGGGCTCAGAGCCCCATCCAGCCTGGCCTTGAACACCTCCAGGGATGGGGCAGCAACCGTTGCTCTGGGCAACCTGGGCCAGGGCCTCCCCTCCCTCACAGCAAAACATTTCTCCCTAAGATCTCACCTCAATCTCCCCTCCTTCAGCTTCTGCCATCTGAGAGATTCATCTCTGAGCTTCAGCTTTAGTAGAGTTTTGCTGGACACAATTGCAAAACCCTGCACACCTCTTCTTTCTGCAATACAGCAGAAGTGTAAAATCTACCTAAGAGAGCACATTTGGAGAAGAAAAGCTCCCTGTCTCCTGTTGGACAGTGAAAACAGCTGAACAAATCACAGTCTATGACTTGGAACCACATCCTAGAACAGGAGACAGACACCCTGTCTTCTCCTTACTTACAGTGAAATATCAATGTAGAACCACCTGTGACCATTCACTATGAGAACAACCCACAGACGAGAACTTCAAATCATCAGACATTTGGTCTTCATTTTTTTAAACCTATTGAAATTCCAGGGTTTGTAAATGCCCCCTCAGGCTCTGGTGGTCTCTTTATGCTTTTCAATTCTGTATTTTTTGTATTATTCCAATAAAGGGAGGAGATTAATTTTTATTTTGTGATCAAAGAGATGTAAAATAGTAGAATCTCGCTGATGAGTGATACAGAGGGATTCTGTGCAAAGCAAACTTGTCAAAATCACATCCTGGGGTTCCCTATTTATTACCTTGAAATTATTTGCAGATCAAACCTATGCAGTTTAGCACTGAAAGGGTGAGTTTTCTACTGCCTGTCCCCAAGAGCTTAACAAAGGTAAAGCCTGATGTTTTCTGGGTCATTCTCTCTGAAAAGATTTTATAATGAGAACGTTGAATAATCTCCCTTGCAATGTGTGAACCCAAACCCAGCTGCCTTCCACTTCTACAGGACTGAGAAAACCCCCTGAAGAGCAGCAATAGGTTATTTAAAGACCAAAGTAAATGGATCTGAGTCTAAGCAGATGCAGGAAACACACCAGTGTCTCACGATGTGAGACAATCTCATGACCTGGGAAGGTATCAACAACACTATAACCAAAGAGCAAGTTTATAAAGAAATATAGAGGGAATAAGAAATTAAAATACATAATCTGGAAAAATTATGTGTACTTCTGCTATTAAAAGACTGGAGACAGGCCAAAAGACAGATAAAGCACAATGTGACCTCTGGAAAATGTGGAATAATTTTGGAAGCTAGCTCTATTTGACTTCCAAAGGTGACCTGCCACTAATCTAGAGTGAAATGGATACAAATTTGGATATTAGAGGACGTTTTTAAAACATGTCAAAGAAAGCCATGCTAAGATTGACAGCCTGGAAGCTGAAGGTACATAAAGTCAAGCTGGATAAAAGGTGACGAGTTTTACTCAATAGCAGTCAATCACTGCAAGAACTTCTCATGCATGGTTTCACCATTGATTAAATTTTTTAAACAAATGTGGATGCATTCCTAAAATATATCCTTTTGTTGAATAATGCAGGCTGCCATGTTCTGTGTAGGACATCAAATACTCCCTTCTAGCCTTAATCTATGAATTATTATAAATTTATTATATACAGTTACTTCATAGAATCAGAGAATCATTAAGGTTGGAAAAGACTTCTAAGATCACCCAGTCCCACCGTGGTTGTTCCTATCAAGGTGCTTGTCTCCCCCTACTCAAGGTGATGATAATTTCAAGACATCAAATGAAACGAGCCGAGACGAGGCGCGTTTGATGACGATGACCATGTGATGTTTGCCTGGCAGCTGTGAATCACAGCTGTACCTGTGGGGGAGCTGTCAAGGAAATCTTGAGGCTGAGACCTTAAAACACTGGGTAAAGAACAGCGTGGCATCCTGGGCTGCTCTGGAGAGGACAACAACCCCTTTTGGCCCGTTCTCTGCCCTGCCCTCCCCAGTAATGATGGGAAGGCAATCTGTGCTCACGATTACAGTGAACATCGTGTGGATCCATCCTCATTTTCACAAACACAACCTGCCCGATCAATAGGTGCATTTTCATCCCTGCCTTGCAGAAGTTGTTGCAACAGCTTGTGGGGAAGTTACAGGTGGGCTTTGCCCCCCCTTTGGGTCCCACCATAGAGTCCCATCCAGCAAGAGCTTGCAGGTGTTTCCCATATCTTTGTGGTTATTCCTTTTGAAATGCATCTTGGCCACCGCTTAAAAAAATATCGCTTGGTGACGCGGGTTGTTTCCCTTCTCTTTAATTGCCCACCCACACCGAACCAGAGAGTGGGTTACTCACAGGTACAATGTGAGCCTTTGAATGGAGAGGCTTCCCTCCAGGGCGGGAGGCTCCGAGGGGAAAGGTGACCCAGAGTTGTGGTCACATTTTTCACCTCGGCCTCGCTTTCCAGAAGGGCAGCGCTGTCATAGTTGGCACCGGCTGCGTTACCACCTGCATCCCCCCAGAACACTGCACAGAACCCACCTTGTCGTTGGGTAATTGCACTTGTAAAGCAGAAGCAGGTCACTTCCACATCATATTAAGCACCTTGCGATACATAAAATCCAGACAAGGGCGAAAAAATCCCCTAAAACACTTCTGTGGTCACAGACTGCACAACTGACTCAGATCTGGTCGGCTTCCTAGGCTATGAGTCCATACTTCCCATAACCTTTTGGAAAAAGTTTGATTTAATTTCGTTTTGCTTCCACAATAATTACTGATATCCTGTGAATCAATCAAAACAAAGCAAGTGATCAAAGGAGGGCGTAGGAAAAGAGACCCAAAGTACTTCTAGCCAAATGGAGATGGAAGCTGAAAACAATTTGCTTCTGAAGTCTTAACATAAGCTAATAACTAAGTTGGACTTGCAAAGTGGTCTGGAAGGGACCTGGAAGTTAGAGGGCTGTATTCATAGAATCATGGAATGGTTTGGGTTGGAAAGAACCTCAAAGCCCATCCAGTTCCACCCCCTGCCCTGGGCAGGGACACCTCCCACTGGATCAGGGGGCTCAAAGCCCCATCCAGCCTGGCCTTGAACACCTCCAGGGATGGGGCAGCCACCGCTTCTCTGGACAGTACTCGTCTACTTTGCTCTGTTATTTTTGTTATAGGAGCAGCATAATTTTTTCAAGGGGATTTATTTGGATGCCACATCCAAATCCACTGCTTTTATTTTTCAATATCGTCATTCACTGGGTAGGCCAGAAATTGCCCAGTTGGAGCCAGTTCCTTTGGAAGCAGTGCCCAAACCAGGCAGGATCTCACTAGCACCTAATTGCTTTTGGAAAATAAACATTTTACCTCATGTTTCCAATGCTCTGTCTAACAGCACGGTAGGTCCTCTGCTGCTCATGCATGAAGAGAGATTAATGAGGGCTTTAGTACCCACCCCCTCATCAGCCAACCACCTACAAATAGGTGGGAAGAGTTGCTACCTGGTGTCTACCTCTTTCTCTTGCCTGGACTGGACTTTTAGCTTGGTATAGGATCCTAACTTTTTAATATCTAACAGCTACTGCAATAAATCCCACTTCTGCTGTGAAGTTTAAACAGTTTCTGCAGAGAAAAGTGATGCAGAGGAAAGTTTTGCACAGAAAACAGGACAGGTAGAAGCCTACCAGCATGCTCCTGACCTTGAAGAGTGACATTTCCATAGCACAGTAATCTACACATTTTTTTCCCTTGTTGCCTGCTAAAAAAAGGACATTCTTTATAGTTTGGGTACAATTGGTTCCTTGAAGTCTTTGTGGCTATATGCTCTGTAGAGCACATTCCTGCTATTCTGTGCAATAATTTCTTTTGCTTCCATTTTGATTAATTCTAAGTAGCAGCAAAACCTAAGAGAGATGACTGTTCGTGTACTGGGCTGTTGTGCGTGGGAATCCTAAATTCCTTATGTCTTTTATGATTTCCAGTATGGTAGTGGTAAAACCAGAATCATAGAATTACCCGAGCTGGAAGGGACCCAAAAGGACCATTGAGCCCAACTCCCATTCCCACACAGGACACTCCTCACACTCACACCGTGGGACTGAGGGCATTGTCCAGATGCTTCTGGAATGCTGCAGAGTGGGTGCTGGGACTGCTTCCCTGGGGAGCTGTTCCAGTGCTCCACCACCCGCTGGGGGAAGAACCTCTTCCCAATGTCCAACCCAGCCCTCCCCTGGCACATCTTCCTGCCATTCCCTCTGGTCCTGTCCCAGGTCCCCAGAGAGCAGAGCTCAGCCCGTTTCCCCTCCCTCCCTTGTGAGAAGGCACAAACAGCCATGAGATCCCCTCTCAGTCTCCTCCTCTCCAGCTGAACAGACCAAGGGACTTCAGCTGTTTCTTGTATGACTTCCCCTCCAGACCCTTCCCCAGCTTTGTGGCCTCCTCTGGCCACTCTCCAGTGGTTTGATGTCCTTTTCATCCTGTGGTGCCCAAACTGCCCCCAGAGCTCGAGGTGGGGCTGCCCCAGTGCAGAGCAGAGCTGGACAATCCCCTCCCTCTCCCGGCTGGTGATGCCTTGCTAGATGCCCCCCCAAGGACACAGTTGGCCCTCTTGGCTGCCAGGGCTCACTGGTGGCTCATGAAGCCAATAGACCTTTTGGAAGAGTTGCATATGAGGAAGTCTCAACAGACAGTTTTTTTCAGGGTATGTTATACTGGTGTAGGCTGTGCCCTCCAGCCCCTTCCCCAGCTCTGCTCCCTTTCTCTGGACACACTCCAGCCCCTCGATGTCCTTGTACTGAGAGGCCCAGAACTGAACATGTTGTTTGAACACAAAGTGGAATCAAGTGTGTAAAGGCAGTGATGTAACTGTAAAGGGCATTTTTACACACGTGTCACCTCAGAAGACACCCACACTGTCACTTCTGAGGGAAGCACCGAGGACTCGTTTGGCGTAACGAGCACGTACCTTACAGAAACCCTTCCCAGGGAGACAGAGCACTGGTGGACATCAGCCAGGGTCCACCCCACACAAGGCACCTTCAGCTCCTGCCAGCTTCACCAGCACCCAGGAGACACCCCCACTGACTGTTTCTGTCTGGGATTTACAGTTTGATCGATGGTGCTGGGAACAGGAGGCCTGCATTAAGAAAAGTGGGAGACAAAAGGAATGAAGCAATAATGTAAAAGAACATTATGGGCTTACAGTAAAGATTTGGTGATAAGGGGGAGAACACAGAAAGACAAGAAAATTCCTTAATATATTAAAATGTATCAAAAGAACTGTATAAAAAAAATAGAGAGAGCCCTTGGATGGTTCTGGTCACCATCTGTGTTTAAACTTTGGTAAGAACTATGTCAAATAATACAGACATTATATTGTTTAATGCTATTGAAACCAGCCCAGCTGGAATTTGATGCTCAAAGTTGACAAAATGAACATAGTTTTTAACAAGTACTGATAAAAAGAAAAACATAACTGAACTCCGGGTTGATATATATCACTACTAGGGAGTAACATCACTCGGAGATCATCAGCATCAAATACAAATATTCCATTTGATGTCACCTCAGACAACTTTGTTCTTTTTTATTTGGGCTTAAATTTCACCCGAGTCTTTGGTTTAGATGCCAGATTTGGCTCCCCAAATGCAAAAAAACATAAGTGAAATATTTTCAAAATGATTTTTGCAACAGCTGGGACAGAAGAAGACAATCTGTAATCAGACAGAACAAAATGATATAGAATTGGTTTCACCTCCCTTTTCCAAAGAATTTTTACATATTAAAGTATTACTGTATTTTACGTACTATAACATTGCTGCCCAGTCACCCAATCAATATCAGCCTTAAAGACAAAATGCTTAATAAATCAAAGCCCATTGGCCTTTCCAAGCCCTTTAACTTAGTGAAGAGCACATTTCACATCAAGTCCTCTGCAGAGCACTTACATTGCATTGGAACAAGAGCAACACTTTGCCCTTTCCCCATTTCTGAGCTTTATGAACCCAACGGCCCGACCCGCAGCCCCTCACCCTCCCACGAGTGCTGGCCTCTTTGGCAAATTCTTGTTGCTGTCTTGTCTTCAAGGGAAGCCTTAGATGTAGAGGCTTATCTCAGTGATTTAAACAGAGCTACCTAAGGATGTGATGGATTTCCTTTATTTGCTGTCTCCCAGTCAAGACCAGATGGATATCTGAGAGACGTGCCATAGCCCCACCAGAGAGAGAGCTGCCTGATGCTGAAATTACAGGGCCAGATTCAAAGGCCTGTGTTGTGTAGGAGGTCAGGCAAGGTGAGTTTGCACTTCAAACCAGTGCATCTGCACTATAAATTTCAAAGATGCCTGTAAAAGTATGAAAAGCACAAGGAATTTAGTGCAAAGCATTTACCTTTTCCTTTTGTCTGAGCTGTAACCTGAGGCTTTGCCTTTGCACCACATAATTTTGAAAGGAAATTAATTTCCCTGCTCACTACTTTTACTGAAGTTATTTAAAGTAATTTCTCAGCTACTGCTTACTTGAGCAGAGAAACTTTCTTAACCCCAAAGCTCTCTGATTTCAACACTTCCCTCCAAAAAGAGCTCCACCTGAAACAAAAATAATTTCTCTCCCCACCTTTCAACCCAGAACTATTCAGCTTTAAATATAACCCTGGGGAAGAGGATTTCCCTCTTCCTTGTTCTTCCTATTAGATATTTACTCACTTACCTGTTTTCATCTAGTTTTCCCTCAGACCATGATCCTGAAAGGACCTGGTTCATAGGGGCATCAGGGAAAGCAAGGAGGATGTGCCTGCAGGGAAGCTCCTTGAAGGGCAGGTCGTACAAAGAGAGGATGGAGTGGATACACACACACATGGCAGAGTGGAGTTCTGGAGCTTCTGCCTGTCCAGAACCTCTTGCTGCTATAGAAATGTGATATTTAAAACTCCCTATGTGGTGTTCACTACACAGCTGTGGGGCAGAAGACCTCAGCAACCGCTCGTGCTCCCCTAATCTTCTCAGTTCTCTGTAACTGTGTGGCTTTTCCCTTTGGAGAGGAGTTGGAGAGAAGAGAAAGGGGCAATAGACAGGGTCCACTCCATCCAGCTGGACATATTCAAAAGGGATAACCAAAGGCTGAATTAACTTGGCTGTTACTGTCCTGCCTAGAGCCAAAGTTTGCCTTTGGTTAGTAGTGTCCTCACCTAGAACCAGTCTTTGCTTTAGAACCAAGAGCCTCAGCTCAGGGGAAACACTGAAAGTGTCCTCTTAACTCATTGGTTTCTTATGTCCTAATATCTTCTGAAGATCAGGAAAGTGTGTGCCACTCCTGTACAGCTGAAAAAAAAGAGTGGGAACACAGCATGCTGGGCCATTTCTGGAACCTGAGGAACCTCAAGAAGAGAAGGAAACTGTAGTAAAAAAGCAAGTCTACTGCTGTGCAACAAAAGCAGCTGAGGAAGTGCCAGGTTATTGTGCAGCAGAAGCAGCTGGAAAGCAGTAAAAGAACTGAGAGCTCATGCAAAACACAGTGTTGAGAGGAAGCTGAAGTCATGTAACTCAGAATAAAAATGGGATCATGTTGGTTACTTGCACAGAATGAATGCAGCTCTCGGGAAGCGAGGGCTGGGAGCTGAGTGAGCCTCAGTGGGGCTGGCAGTGGCTCCCCACGGGGCCTTTACGAGCTGAGCACTTCACTGGCCATGTTGGCTTTAATATTTATTTTCACAGAATCAGGCTGATGTCATGGTCCAAGAATGAAACCCTGGCATGGAGGTGGGGTATCTGCTAGTTAATGTCAACATTTGATGTGAAATCGGAGAGCAAACAGGATTTCATATTGTGGTAAAAACTGAGTTACTATTTGCCTTAATTCTATTTTCTTTGTGTCAGATACATTAAGAGTCTTGTAAAATAGCAAAAGAATTTCATTCTTACTTGAAAGAAACAAAAAAGGAAAAAAAAAAGTGCCTACACCTACAAGTTCAATAATATCCAGGTAGTAATGAATAGCTTGAAACATCCTTTGCAGAAAATACCATAATAAAAGACCCCAAAGATTTGCAGAGAGGGAGGGAAAGGGCACACTTAACTGTGACTGAACTACCCTGTAGCAACAGGAAATTCCTCCCTAACTACCCTAGGCAAGAGGGTACAGCTGTGGAACTCTCACCAGCCATGGAAAGTGGGCCCTGCATGAATAACTTGGTTCATCCATGTGCTTTAATGTCCTCTGCTCTTCTGGACAAAGATCACAGGAGATCACGTTTCAAACCATGATGTCCCGAGTCTGGGAAGAACTGAGCCACTGGGACTCCCACCACTACAAGGTGGTGGCTCAGAACCACCAGGATTTAGCCTGAGGCTCACAAATTAATGATGACCACCACTGGCACAGCACTGCTGGAGGTCCTAGAGCAGAAACACCAGCAGCACATCCCACTCTGGCAGGGAAATAAGAGCTGGTGACCTCACAGTCTTTGCCTCCTCTAACTTCTGGGTATTTATGAATTGTCAGTCACACCCCAGTGTGATATTGCTATAAAACCCCAGCTGTGTGGCAGAAGGCTGGGGCTGGGCAGCTCTGTGGTTTTGTGCTTGGCTATGGCCAAAGGACTGAAAGGAGGTGGAAGACTTTCAAGGATCAGTGTTGACAGTTGATTTCAGGTATATTCAAAGACACAAAATCCAGTTATATAGACAACAAACTCACCTACACAGTCCCTGGAGGCAGGGGAGATGATGCAGACACTGCAGGCTCCCTGCTGAGAGATGGCCACGTAAGTCACAGAATCATAGGACAGTTTGGGTTGGAAGGGTCCTCACAGCCCATCCAGTTCCACCCCCCTGCCATGGGCAGGGACACCTCCCACTGAATCAGGGGGCTCCAAGCCCCATCCAACCTGGCCTTGAACACCTCCAGGGATGGGGCAGCCACCACTGCTCTGGGCAACCTGGGCCAGGGCCTCCCCACCCTCACAGCAAAACATTTCTTCCTAAGATCCCATCTCAATCTCCCCTCTTTCAGCTCAAAATCATCCTCTTGTCCTGTCCCTGCACTCCCTGATCAAGAGTACCTCCCCAGCTTTTCTGGAGCCCCTTCTCTTCTCTGGGTCAATGGACAGGATTGAATACAGGTTGTCCACAACACCAACCTGGCCACCTCTGCACAAACACCGGGGCAGATCTCCCTCTTGTACATTTTTCTGCATAAAATGCTACAGTTGGAAAAGTTCTTTGTCTCAAACACAGTAACAGTTTAATAAAGCAATAAAAATATGTATGAAACAGAGAGGCAGAGCTGTTTTCTTCCCTCCTTCCAAGAAAAATACTGCAATGAGCAAAAAAACCGCTGGAAGCTGGGTCCTCAAATCATCCACCAGGACTCTAAACCTGGGACTACCCTTCACCTCACAGTGTGATCACCAAACAGCTTTGGTTGCACATTGTATATATGTACATGGCATCAGTGGTTTTTCTAGAGTTTGGCAGTGGTTGTTTCATGGCATGATTTAAATCACACTGTCAAAAAGGGCCACTCAAAGAGCAGAGCTGGAAAGCAGAACTGCTGAACCCTCTGAGCTATTTTAAAGAAGGTTTCAGTCCAGGACCCCCTCCACCATGTCCTCATGTTGGGAAAGTATATTCAGAGCTGACAGGGCTTTCCCAGGTGTTTTCTGCTGGGACAGAGTGTGCAGTTAATCATGAGTGTCCGAAGGTCTTCGGGTGAAAGCCATTACAGACATTGAAAAAGTGTTTAATAAGCAGAGCCCCACGTCCTGGGGCCTTGAGCACCCTGATCCAGAGGTGTCCCTGCCGGTGGCAGAGGGTTGGAACTGGGTGGGTTTTGAGGTCCCTTCCAACCCAAACCCTCCTATGATTCTATGACATGATAAGTCATGGTTTGCATCCACTGCTCTCTCCTGCTGCCCTCCTCATTCTCCTGTTTTAGATGCTTTGGGGTATTGATTGCACGTATATTTTTGGAGTGAACCATATCCATTGTGTACCAGCTGCCTGGGGGGTTTATATCATTTCAGACAGTGCAGCAAACTCCTTAAACAACTACAAACAATGCCACAGCACTGTTGTTTTTCTGCCATAAACTAACTATTAAGAGAAGTTAATCATTACCCTGCCAGTTGTACATTAAGGCAGACTCCCTCCTTTGTCTTTCAGCTTGATTAAATGCCTTCTTCTTTGAAATGCCACATAAAAGTGATAGATGCCCTTTCTTTAAGAGTCAGGCACCCAGTCAAGTTATGTTTTATATTAGTTCAGTGACAAAGAGCCCTCCTTGTTTAAATATAGGAGCACAAAGCAGATAAGGTTAAGTAAGCTGGCTGCTGTGTGAGCACCAGGGCTGCTCTCTGCTCAGATAAGAGCCTGGAGGGGCAGGGGAGGATTCTCCAGGCAAGATTGCAGGGTCTGAGTTACAGCGTGGAGACAAGGGGACGGGGAGAAAACGAATGCAGCCAAGGCCAAAGGTGCAAATGGTCAAATATATTGGTGATAACACGATGGAAAGCTGTCAGCATTTCCTAAGGATGGTTAAAGGATCAAAAGTTACAGAGGTGATCCGAGGGCTGGAGCTCCTCTGCTGTGAGGACAGGCTGAGGGAGTTGGGGTTGTTCAGCCTGGAGAAGAGAAGGCTCCAGGGAGACCTTAGAGCAGCCTCCCAGGACTGAAAGGGGCTCCAGGAAAGCTGGGGAGGGGCTTTTTACAGGAGCAAATTGTGACAGGACAAAGGGAAATGGCTTTAAATTGGAATGGGGGAAGATTTAGATTAGACATTAGGAAGAAATTCTTCATGGTGAAGGCGGGGAGGCCCTGGCCCAGGTTGCCCAGAGCAGTGGTGGCTGCCCCATCCCTGGAGGTGTTCAAGGCCAGGTTGGATGGGGCTTTGAGCCCCCTGATCCAGTGGGAGGTGTCCCTGCCCATGGCAGGGGGTGAGACTGGATGGGCTTTGAGGTCCCTTCCAACCCAAACCACGATTGTATTGTTCTAAGTTACTGAAGTATCAGACAAGTGAGAGCAGGGAAATTCAAGAGATGAAGGACTACGAGGAGACAGCGAAGCAACGTGACCAGGATTTGAACTGCTACCAAAGCAGGGAAACAAAGAGTCCATGGTGAGCATAGTTCTCACAGGGTATGTCCTCAGCTGCTCGTGGATGGGCTTTGATGTCCCTTCCAAACCAAACCATTCCATGATTCCATGAAAAGACACCTTGGTATGGAAGCTTCTTCTAAAACTCTCACTGTATGATCGGAAAAGGGTGCGCAGGTGTGTGTACGTGAGTGCCTCAGTGTGCTTCCTGGTTATCCTTCCAGGTAAAGTTTGTGTTTAGAGAGCTTCAGGTGTGTTTCAGAAGCAATGACATCCCCTCAAAATCACATGCACACGCAATCCTAAACAAGAGATGGGTGAGCAGGGAGGCAGAAAAGAGAGCAAACAATTCCTCCTCCCGAACCACCAGGTAAAAACCTTTCTCCCCAGAGCAATGCAAAACTCTATTTTTGCTTTTACAAGGCAAAACTGTTGCCCAGGAGAATAAATGCCTGCTCTGTGTGCCCCCTGTGAAAGCAGGAGGCAGTCAAGTCAGGGCTCAGCCAATGCATTATCTATATTTACATGGAAAACAACCCCCCCCTTATTTAGGTTCTTGATTTACAGTCCCTAGTTTTCATAAAAGTCAGTCATTCCCAGTGAAAGAATGCAGAGCAGATTTATAGGAGCTACATTATGCCTTAAATCTTAATTCCATTTTCAAAGCACTTTTATGAGTCATCCTATGCAATGTTTTCCCTCTGTTTTCAAGACATTGCTGTGTAAAAGCAGATCCAAATCTTTGGATCTTTAAGAGATCCAAATCTCTTAAAACCAAGACCATTTTAACCAAGCATCAACTCTTCTGCAGTGCTAAGCATTGTCAGCAACCTCCTTTAAGCCTGTTTTCAACTGCTCAAAGCTTGAATGTAAAATGTGCTTTGGAGCAGGATTTGCCTGATAAGATCTCAACCTGCAGGAGCAGTGAATTTGCTTTCACCATCGCAGTCAAAATAACATAAATCTCTGGGGGCTTCTGTAAGTCAGATGAAGGGAAAGGGCCTGATTCTGTGCCGTCTCCCCCACTCTCTGCTTGGAGAAAGCTGGTTTATATACGTGTCAGCTCAGGTTCAGCCCAGTTAAGAGCAGAAATCTCCTAAGTGCATTAATCACATGGATAGACACAAAAATGCTGTCTAGGCATGTGTGTTTGGACACAGCAATGCAATGCCAGTTGTCAAGCTGCTCCAAGAGTCTTTAGATAGAAATTTAAATGTTATTGAAGCAAATAGCCAAGTGGAGTGTAGAGTGTAGAGTTTCTTCATCACAGAATCACAGAATGCCAGGTTGGAAGGGACCTCAGGGACCATCTGGTCCAACCTTTTAGGTGATCTATAGTTTAAATGAGATGGCCCAGCACCCTGTCAAGCTGAGCCTTAAAAGTGTCCAATGTAGAGGAATCCACCACTTCCCTGGGGAGATTGTTCCAAAGTTTCACGTGGGGAAATAAATATCTTCTGGAATCATTTTTAGGAAATTAAGCAGCAGGTAGGTCATGCTAATGTGCTATTAGAAAATACAAATATATATGCTATACTCACTAAGATCTCCCAGTGGGACTGCTGACAGCCAGCACAACGTTTAGGAGGTGTTTGCAGAAGTTAGGTCCTGGACTGCAGAGCATGGAGATGTCTCTACTGCATCCAAACATTTTCTGGCAAAATCACCTCACTGACCTAAGCACAACTGTTGCATCTTTTAGAGGAGTCCAAGAGAGCTGACTCCACGTGACAGAAACAGCGGTGGGGACCAAGAGAGTATCCCTGAAGTCTTGGCACAAACTTAACTGTCTCCCCCTTTCCCTTTGGCTCTGTGGGATCGATGCTCCTGCCTGCACAATCGTTCATCTTCAACAAGAGGGAAGCAGTCCCAGCACCCACTCTGCAGCATTCCAGAGGCATCTGGACAATGCCCTCAGTCACACGGGGTGAGTGAGGGGAGTGTCCTGTGTAGGGACAGGAGTTGGGCTCGATGGTCCTTGTGGGTCCCTTCCAACTCAGGTAATCCCATGATTCTATGATTCCTTGACAATATCTCAGCACAGAACAGTCAAGAGCCTGGAGCGATCTGCACAATTTTGGGAGAACCAGGAACTGAGGAGGCAAGAAAGAGCAGTTCACTCACCAGCTCACTGCTGCATGACCACTGATGCACAGCAGAGGGAAGGGGGAGCGTTGGTGGCACCGTCCCCAGCTCTGGCAGGAGTGGTGTCATCCCAGGAGGAGACAAGGGCTCCGTGGAGGCAGCACAGCCGAGCGCTGGGCACTTCAAGTTTCAAAACCTGGGCAAGACACAAGATACGAAACCAAATCATCCAGACCACTTTCTTGGTAGAGTTGTCTCAATTCCAGCAAAATGGCATTTTAAATATGGACATTTTTCCCTAGATTTTGCCATGAGGGTCTTCAAAATGACTCTCTGGAAACGCAGACATAAACATCAGAATCCATTCCATGGCTCGGACTAAATCGCAGTATTTCTGTTTTACTTTTTACCTTGAGATCTCAACCTTTTCTTTATGATGAAAGAAATTGAAAGGATATGTGTTTGGGTTTGATTTTCTTTAAAAAAGAGTATGTTCCAGCCTATGGAGACTTAACCTGAAAGTGTTGAAAATGAGTGGAAAACACCTGTAATACACTAGGCTGCAGTCAGTGTGCACCAAACACCACCTATAGGGAAAGAAAAGTAATTTGGGGACAGAAAACACTTCCAGTAAATTATAGATATGCTTTAGAGTCTCCTGATAACATTTGAAAGCACTCAGAATATCATCCCAGTAAATCAAGTTTTCACTCTGGATCCAGTCTTGCAGCCTTCAGTCGAGTTGTCTCATCCATAGTAACAGGACTGCGAAAGTGAAGACCACTCACTCAAGTACACATTTTTTAGACCCTGCTGATAGTCCCTTAAATGATTTAAAAATCCAAATTTTCCATCTATAATAGTATTTGATATTAAAACCAGTTTTTAAAACGTCTGTCTTTGTTCCTGGTCAAACCTTACAGCTCAAATCAGCCATAAACACAGCTGTTACTTTCATATTCATTTAGAATCCTCAATAATCTTTTTTTTCAAGTGTTAGAAAACAAAATAATTGATCTACTTTTTACTTGTAAACACTTTTAATATAAAAATCTGCATTTACTATGTGCAGAATAGAGCATCGAAACATGGTGTCGCAATGAGGCACTTTATATTAAAAATACCACCTCCTCAAGGTATTTTTTAACCAGTAGCCCTAAAGCCTAATGACTGGGAGGCACTAAGAAGCAAATCATGTTTTGGTGTCATTCCTAAAGCCACAAAAGAGGTCAGTATTGACAAACAAATAAAATTTCCCACTGGCAAATAAACACTGGTATTTGTGTACAATCTATTAACCTGAATTCTGAATTAAAAATAATTAAAGAAAGAAAGAAGAAAGAAAACCCCAAGTCTACTCTTGGGGGCTGCAGACTGCTCCTCCAGAGCACACTTTTGCTGCCTTTCAGCTATTTTTGGTGTTTACAGTGGAAACTGGAGTGCAGTTTCTGCCCTTTGTTGCAGCTTTGCACAACAGGAGGTGAAACAAAGAGTAGAACCTCTCCTCTGCTGTCCCTGTGCAGAGCAGGTGCTGAGGGCCACGGCCTGGCCTGGCAGCTCCTGGAAAGCAAACCCTGGTCGGTCACACTGCAATGGTGAAGGCATCTGAAGGCCCTAGGAAAGCTCTTGAGTTTGGGCAATGACCAGGCTGCAAAAGCTCCATCTGGCACTACCAACCAGCTGCTCTTCCTCCTGCCCTAGCCAGGGGACTCCATCTGACGGGCAGTGGCAGAGCACCCCTGCCTGGTGGGAGCCTGTGTGAAATACCACAAAGCAAAAGCTTAGAATTCCTGTCTGCTGTCTTCCAGCAAGGGTCCAACCAACAGACTTCTGCTCACCTTGCCTCCCAGGAATATCTTATTTTGGAAGGGACCTCAAAGCGCATCCACTTCCACCCCTGCCACGGGCAGGGACACCTCCCACTGGATCAGGAGGCTCAAAGCCCCATCCAACCTGGCCTTGAACACCTCCAGGGATGGGGCAGCCACCACTTCTTTGGGCAAATATTTCAAATATCTAGAGCCAAGTGGCTTAGCGTGTCGATAGCAAAGCTTTCTGTCACAAGGCCAGTGGCGCAGGTTGCCCCACGACACTGAGGTGTTCACCATTAGAGGTTTCCAATACCAGACTTCAGGATGCTCTGCACAGTCTTATGTGATCCCAGAGCCAACCCTGCTCAGGGCAGGACCTAGAGCTCTCCCAAGCTCCCTTCCAGCCTGAATTACCCTGGAATGGTAAGAAGTCATTCTCCCTCTCCTTCATCCTCCCTCTGCCCCCCAAATTAATCTTTCTCTAGGAGTGTTTTCATTTGTGCCTTAACATTTTCTGGGAAAAGCCTGCTGACACCACAGGAAAGCTCAGTTTAGGACAGAATTACACCCTTCTGGATGCTGTCAGCTATCTCATACCTACATGGTTATTTTGCCACTGTCAAAGCCACAGGCACTTTTCCCCCCACGGCGACAGCCGCCAGCTGCAGCTTCCAAAGGACCACTCTAATGAAACCCTTCATTTTCAAACGTGTCATTTATAGAAGCAGGACATGTATTTCACCTCCTGAACTTTCCAATAGCTCAGGACCACACATTTTCCCTCTTAAGAAAAGCTTTCCATAGTTGAGATGTATAATCCAAGTGGAGGAGTTCATGGCTGAACACACTGGAGTATCTGGATGCCAAATGAAACGCAAAAGGCAACGTCTTCTAAACTAAACTAGAGGATGTATTTTATGCAGACAGTGAAAATACTTTGTGCAGACAGAAAACTAGTGTGTGAGAGACCGTGAGAGGCAAGACACTTAGTGTTCTGCCCTTGGACAATCAACCTGTACCATTCCTATCATGTGTGCCTTGGTTTCCTTAAAAACAAACCTTCTCTGGTGTCAATTCCAAAATCTCCCTTAGCAATTCTTACTTCAAGATGCTAAACATCAAGGATATTGTCACACAGAATCATGGAATGGTTTGGGTTGGAAGGGACCTTAAAGCCCATCCAGTTCCACCTCCTGTGCCTGTACCATCCAACTGGTGTTCGTGTCCCAGCTGAGCTGGTGCTAAATAGACGTGTTTGCCTGCTTCCTCACTAACCCCCACGTGAGGAAAAAACACCTGACAGCTTAGGAGTTGTTCATATAACTGTTGCATCTCTTGACCACCAAGAGTTCTCCTGACTACTAACAGCTGAAAGTTCATTTAGCAAGAGATAATTAGCACTGACAAGCAGGAGCAAGTTATCAGCCACAGACACAAAAATGCACATAACTTGTTGAAGCAGGAGTTACTCTTGCTCTAGGATTGCATTAGCTCACACATTCCTCTCCTGAAAGCTTCCTTTTATTAAGTATACATTGTGTGTGCCTTAAAGCTAGTGCTTGCTTTCTTGCTTCATCCAACTTAGAGTAGGGATAAACCACTTCTGAGAAAGCTTTTCTGGAGATGATGAGAACAGCATTGGCCAATGCCTTGAACTCCCCACCTTAGTTCGTGTCTCAATCCTGGCCTAAAGTCTCTTGATCTGATCATAAGTAGGCGTTGCAAAGGCCTTTTATGAGATTATGAGACAGTAAAGATGTGACAGGGTTTAAGCCAGAGCTTCCATCCCAGCTACAGAGAGGCTGATGAAGGAAATGGCAGGGGGGAGAGAGAGGTTAGGGAGGGGGGGTGAGTTAGGTGAGAGGAGACAACAGGAATTCATTCTGCTATGGACTGGAAAAACAAAAGCTTATCTGTGTATTTTTTGCCCTTAAAAATCACAATGTGAAAGCAAACCCCATTAGCTTCATGTCCAACTGAATTCAAACAGCTGTTACAATTTCCCTGGAATACTAAAGTTTAATTTGGAAGGTGTTCATGGTAAAAGGGTTCTGTTGGATACATAATGGGAAAATACGATAGCTAATAAAGGATGCTGCCTTACCAGCAAGAAGAGATTGTATCTTCTGCTTTAAAAAGCAAACAAACAAACCAAAACCAACCAAAACAACCCCAACCAAGTCCATCAACAAACACTGACGATTCCACAAGGTTTCCATTCACTTTGAATTATGGATTTCACTTGATAGCATGGGCTAAAGTCAGTCCTTGCAACACACAAGTCATTTGCTGCCTTGTAGAAGGGGGCAGTGCAGGATGCCTGATTCTGAGCATCGTCCTAGGAGACCGTGCAGAGATGGAGAGCAACAGAGACATGAATTTAGCTGATCCCCTTTACAAAATAACAGATCAAGCTGCTATTTATGCCTAGAAGTGTGAGCAGAATGTGCAACTCGGGACATACCAGAGCAATCCCTTTCTATTAATTAGCAGCACAGGAAATATTTTTAGTGCATATTTTTTCTGCTCTGGGTAGGTAACTTGGGCAAGCACTACAAAAGACCACTTGATGAAAGTCTCTAATGCAGGAATCACCACTGCTGGGAAGTTCAGGAATTATTTTCAGAAACTGAAATCCGATCACAATAAAATCTGCGCTCAGCGCTCAGACAGACAGCGGTAAAATGATGCCTTCATGAAAGCACTGCTAAGTGGGAAGGAGATCAGCAAGGCATTTGGCAAAAAAAGAACCCCTCAGGCAGTGTTTCAGCAGGGGTCTTCGAAAGAAATGAAATAACTTTTTACACAAAGGCACCAGAATTGCTGAATTTCACTGCGCGCGTTGTCTAGAAAGCAGCGCTTTGTCCTACAAAAAGAACAGTAGTGGGCAATGACTGAACTGAGCAACCAGGGGAGACAACAGTGAAGGCCTTGGGGCGTGTGCAATCCCATGTGATAAGCCAGGAGAACTCAAGGCCACCCTGCCCTGGGAGCTGGGTGACCCTGGTGGTGCAGCTCTACACCTGGAGACACCAGGGGGTCGGAGCCTGCTGGCGTCCAGAGCTCTCCGAGAAACGCCCTCAGCTTGGCTTCACGATGAATGCCCAGGAGCTGGAGCTGGGCTAATTCAATCTGGAAACACAGCACACAGTCAGCTTTGGCTTTTTTTAGCTGAAGCTGTAATTTTAAATAAGTCTCTAATCTGGAGAGGGCAGCGAAGAGATGACCTCCTGCCCGACCAGCAGCCACGGTGCAGATGCAGAGTCACGTGGCACCTCGGAAGAGAAGCTGGCTTTTAGACAAGCTGGCTTTTCTCCCTCAAGAATTCATGTATATCAAATACAAACTTCATTTTTACCCTTTCCCACCACCCAGAGATGTCCAAAATCAGTTTCATTGCATAGGCTGTCAAGACTCCCCAGATATTATGTGATTTTCTCTCTCTCTGTCACACAGAATCCATTTTTGCTCTGAATAATTACTGCCAGGGTGAAACAGAACCTGCCAAAGCTGCAGAAAGAATCCAACCCTTTCCTACAAACTTTCAAAGCAAATATGAATTTGATTTCCTAGTATTTTTTTTTTAACTCACACCGTCATTTAATTCTCTTTGAATAACTGAACATGAATGAATATAGGGAAGGATCTTTGGGCAGATCCTCAGCTGGTGCACAATTGGCTTCAGAAAGGCTGAGCTGTGTTAGATCCTGAAGATGCACCACAGTGAGGCTCAAAAGCTCTCTTGGAGATTATTCACCTCGCTGTTCCCATCAGACGTCTTGTTTTACAGATTTTAGCTATTGAGTCAGAGCACAAACAAAAGAACGGGATAGAGCCCAAGAAATGAACTCTTCACTCAGGTTTAATCCTGAACCAGGCTCTCACAGATAACCTGCAACACTCAGGTCAAAGAAAACAAGGCAAAATTTGAAATAATTAGAAGTTTGAAAGACAAAATTAAGCAGCAGCCCATGATTTGCAGATAGAACGTTTTTAAAAGCCACAAAACCAAAAGGACATTAATAATCCAAACCTTTAATCCCAACAAAGTGTTCCTTCTAGATAATTGCTGCCATAAAGCCCTCTGCCACAGAGGTATTGACGAGAAATCCAACTTCAAAAGGTCCATGCGTAAGCAGCGTGGAGCTTGAGCAAGGAGTTGGCAAGGATGAAACCCTACAGAGACATGAGAAGAAGGAAGGATTTTTGGGAGGGAATTGACTCTTTCAGCACAAGGCATTCCTCCACGGAAAAATGTTGTCATTTAGAAGTCTCTGGAACAGGAAAAGGATGGGGAAGGTTTGCTAGGGAAAAGCCAGTTCCTCTTATAAATATGAAACCACTAAATAGCAACAAGCTGGATGTTGAAAACCAGTTGATTCAACTGTCAACAACACAGGTGATTAAAACTAAAATCACACAGTTCCTTACTCATGGTACATGAACTGCTAAAAGAAAAGGAAGGTCATCTGCCATTGGGATTCCCCACTGGAATATTGGGTTGGGACATGGTTTAGCAGGCACAGTTGGGCTGATGGTTGGACTCAGTGAGCTCAGAGGTCTTTTCCAACCTCAGTGATTCTTTGATCCCTCCGTTCTTTCCAGCCACAGTAGTTTCTGAGATGCACAACTTCAGAACTGCCGCTGCCCTCTGCTCCGGTCAGGCTTGTTTTGGCACTTGCCCAACGATGACAGCAGCTCTTGGAGCAAAGCAATGTCCAGTCCCTGCCTGGGCCAAGCACCAAGAATCAGGTGGAGTGTTCGAGATCCGTTTGACGAGTTTTGTGGAAATCAGTAAACATTTTTTTTAATCCGTCTGCTTGTCTTGCTTGTTCAACCTGGAGAAGAGAAGGCTGTGGGGAGACCTTAGAGCAGCCTCCCAGGACTGAAAGGGGCTCCAGGAAAGCTGGGGAGGGGCTCCTGATCAGGGAGTGCAGGGATAGGATGAAGGGGAAGGGTTTTGAGCTGAAAGAGGGGAGACTGAGAAGATCTCGGAGAGAAATGTTTTGCTGTGAGGGTGGGGAGGCCCTGGCCCAGGTTGCCCAGAGCAGTGGTTCTGCCCCATCCCTGGAGGTGTTCAAGGCCAGGTTGGATGGGGCTTTGAGACCCATGATCCAGTGGGAGGTGTCCCTGCCCATGGCAGGGGGTGGGACTGGATGGGCTGTGAGGTCCCTTCCAACCCAAACCATTCCATGATTCTATTCTATGATTCTTCCTGAGTTCCAGCCTCCCCAGCAGCCAAGGTTGAATTGTGACTTTTGTACCAAGCTGTGAATAAATCTGCAGACAGAACACTTTGGAATTTCTCCCCATCAGAGCAGGAACTCACCAGAAACATACAATTTAAACAGAAAATGAAACGGAGTCTTTCAGAGCAGATATTTCTGATTCATATGAGGATAAATAACAGGAACAGCCAGATCTGAAAGCACCATCAGGGGAACCAATGCCAGCCGTGCCCCAGCTTTGCTGCTGGGCTGAGAGATGGAAGCTCATTTTTCAGACCTCTTTTTTATCAGGAGATGTAAGCACAAGCTGCATCAGTGAACCCAGAAGAGGTTTAGAGAGGCAGCTCCCCTGACATGGCCAGCGTTTACACCATCTTTATTTATGTTAAGCAATTCACCCCCCTCCTGAGACACAACTGCTGCCAGTCTGAGCTGGCTTCCAGCAGGACCTGCAAGTGACAGATTCAGCAGAGCATCTTCCTGCCTCCTCAGACTCCTGAGTGAACAAATCCAAAGCAAGCACAGCTCTGAAAAGCCAAGACAAAGCAGCCTCCAAATCTGCAAGGCAAGAGGGCACCAGAAACCAGCGTTCTGCAGGCAAGTGGTGCTCTTAAACACTGCCATCCCCTGGTCCCTTGGGCAGACCCCAAACACGACCTCAGAGAGAATTAAAAGCTGAGAGGCAGCCAATTCAATAAGGACTACAAGATCTGTATATGTAATAATTCCTTAAATCCTTTGATTCAAGGTGCTTGTGCTTTAAAATATAATTTCTTGTTCATAAAAGGAATCATCTGTATTCAAAGAAAGCATTAGCCAGCACTTACCTTCACGTTCACAAACCCTTCTTTGTGCAAAGACGTTGCTCAGATTGTGTCTTCAGGTCTTTTGGTGCATTTTCTTCCTTGTAAGTTCTGCTCTCTTGTGAGAAATGGTGTGGATGACATGCAAGGCACAAACACACCTTCCTTGGTCCCCAGCCCATGGAATCAGTGAGCCTGAAATACAAACAGGGCAAGGAAATGAAGGGGTTCTGGAGAGGTGAGAGGCACAAGGTCATCACAGATACCATCGGGGTAGAGTCTTTCCAATATCAAATTCACCACTGCTCTTGTTTTAGTCCCAGTTTTGACCACAGTAGCTGAAGAACAGTCTCTCACAAGTGAGATTTATTGCCTTAAAAACAAGAGAAAACCTCCCCATACCTGTCACCCACCTAAAGCTCCACTGGAACACACACATGGTTCAAACAAGACCATGTCCTTTGTGGGGCTGTGCCTCAGGAATCAGCACCCCAAGGACCTTTATCACCGGTTACGGATATCAGATGCTTCTGCCAAATAATAAACCTCTTTCTGTATTGGTTTTCCAGTTGAAAATCAGAGATTGGAAAAGACCTCTAAGATCACCCTATCAAACCATCATCCCAACCCCACTGTGCCTACTGAACCTCGTCCCCAAGTGCCACATCTACAAGGTTTTTGAACCCCTCCAGGGATGGAGACTCCCCCCCTGCCCTGGGCAGCCTCTGCCAGGGCTTCACAACTCCCTCAGGAAAGACATTTTCCCAATATCCAAGCTGAACCTCCCCTGGTGCAACTTGAGGCCATTTCCTCTTGTCCTGTCAGTTGTTCCTTGGGAGAAGAGCCCAGCACCCACCTCACCACAACCTCCTTTCAGGAGCTGCAGAGAGGGATGAGGTCTCCCCTCAGCCTCCTCTTCTCCAGACTGAACAGCCCCAGGGTCCTCAGCCACCCCCAGAACCCCTGGGCTCCAGCCCCTTCCCAGATCCTCTCCCTTCTCTGGACGCTCTCCAGCCCCTCAAGGTCCAGGGTTTTCTTCCTGCTGAACTAAAACTGCTCTGGTCTCAGATTTACCTCACGCAGGGCTTGAAGCACCATAACAAGTCTGCATGTTGAAAGTTTACTTAAAAATGCTAAAACCATACTAATATTCAGTCAACTTGCTGCTCCCCAGCAAGTGCTGAGGTGTAGACGTATCTGAAAATCAGCAGAGAGAAGTTTTCTCTCCTCCTTTTCTCTTCCTACACCTACACAAAGAAGCTCCTGTGATTTCTGCTGGCACTCAGGGATGCTGCCAGCAAGCTTTTGTGGGTTATTGGCACAAGCATGCTCTGATCCTCAAAGCACCTGCAGAAACACTTCAGTTCTGTCACCTGGAGATCGGATACACTTGCTGTCAGCTCTGGCTGCATCAGATCTGCTCTCAGGAATTTCTAGAAAGCAAATAGGTAATTAAGAGGCAAAAAATCAAGAGGCAATCCTTCAACACAGAAATAAACTGAACTTGGCACCACCAAAACCAGCCACCGAGTTTTACACAAACATAACTCTGCCTGCATTAGGTGCAAAATAATGCCTTAAATTGTATTTATTAATGCTTTTTCAAGGATTTATTGGTTTCCAAATCAAACCAGATTTCAAGTGAGATCTGGCCTCCTGTTTGACAACTCCAGCTCCTACTTCTTCTGGCCTTTTAGGAAAACTCTACACCCTCAATGTCCTCCTTTTCTTCCCAAACAGTCACTTTCTATTTATAAATGACCCTAAAATCCACAACAGACTTTGTTCCTGCTTGGCTGGTGCCTCGGAGCTGCCGCTCTGCAAGGACTGGATGTAAGGAAAGAAACCCCCCAGCCCTTTGGGTCACGTTATTGCCACGATGGTCCCAGGCTCTCCATTTGCTGATCTGTGCTGCCCTCTCCTGCTGCAGCTGGGGACTCGCTTTCCAAAGGAAAAAAGGCTCTTTAGCTAAAGAACACCTTATTAAGGCGACTTGTTGAAAACCCAAGGGAAAGGGGCAGGAGTTCTAGATGTAGGGAAAGCTAAAGCTGAGGAGCAACAGTCTTCGTGAGAGCTGATGGAATGGAGTAAGGGATAAAAGAAAGAACTGAAACCTAAAAAATATTAAATATGAAGGAGTGACAGGACCCAAGGGAATGGCAGAAGATGTGCCAGGGGAGGGTTGGGTTGAACATTGGGAAGAGGTTCTTCCCCCAGCGGGTGGAGAAGCACTGGAACAGCTCCCCAGGGCAGCAGTCCCAGCACCCACTCTGCAGCATTCCAGAAGCATCTGGACAATGCCCTCAGCCCCACGGTGTGAGTGTTGGGGTTGTCCTGTGCAAGGACAGGAGCTGGACTCAATAATTCTTGTGGATCCCTTCCAACTCGGGTAATTCCATGATTCTATGCTTTTCTGCTTTGGTTTTCTCCTGCAGCCGCAGAGCCCGGCTGAAGCGCGGAGCAGCGCCGTTCCCTGCGGCCCTGAGCTTCGGGAGAAGGATGATCCACTCGGCTGGGCCCCTTCTTGGGCAGCCACAGCCTCAGAGATGACCTTCAAGCAGGAAAAAATGAGCTCTGTGACTCTTCCAGATTACAGAGAAAAACATCCGTCTCACTCTGCACACAGAACCCGGGCACAGCTCTCTCATCTCCTGCAGAGTCTGATCTTCTCCTTTATTCCATGGAATCATAGATCATGGAATGGTTTGGGTTGGAAGGGACCTCAAAGCCCATCCAGTTCCAAACCCCCTGTCATGGGCAGGGACACCTCCCACTGGATCAGGGGGCTCAAAGCCCCATCCAACCTGGCCTTGAACACCTCCAGGGATGGGGCAGCCACCACTGCTCTGGGCAACCTGGGCCAGGGCCTCAACACCCTCACAGGAAAACATTTCTGCCCAAGATCTCATCTCAATCTCCCCTCTTTCAGCTGAAAACCCTTCTCCCTTTGTCCTATCCCTGCACTCCCTGATCAAGAGCCCCTCCCCAGCTCTCCTGGAGCCCCTTTCAGTACTGGGAGGCTGCTCTAAGGTCTCCACAGAGCCTTGTTTTCTCCAGACTGAACAACCCCAACTCTCTCAGCCTGTCCTCATAGTCTCAAGTTTTCATCATTCACTGACTTTCTCACCACACACTGGCTGTAGGCTTTTTTTTTTTTAATTCTCTCTATTTTTTCTGTTATTATTGAACTTTTACATAATTTGTTTGATTAAAAGTTGAGGGATGCCAAGAACCAGATTGCCTACAGGGGCAGCTTGGGATAGGAATTTGTAAGACTCTGATTTCACAGTGCCTCTTAGTTTTGAAAGCTGAAGTCACATAAGATGTTATCACAAAGCACTGGAATTTCACAGAAACACAAACTTTCTAAAAGTTCATAAAAAATGAAAATGTGATGGTGGGAAATGAAGAAGAAAAATGTTCTTTGCAAATAATGCAGTGGCCGAGGAATTTGCCTGCCAAGCAGTCAGAAAGGACAAACAGATCATTTCAGCTCAGTGCAAAGAATGAGTCTTCGCTTTCTGATTAAATGGTTGTGGCACAAAATCCCAATAAAACCCCCCTACCCACTGGTGAAGTCCTACTGGGAGCAAAAGCTGCTGCCAGCAAAGATCCCATCCAGGAGCAGGCGGTCACTAACAAATCACCTTTCTGCTCTCTTTTCAGAACCAGCAAGGCTGCTTTTTCTTGCACTGCATTAATCTGCCTTCCACTTCGCTTTTAATCAAAACCAGGCTTAATTTTGGAGGCTGGAAAAAGAAAGCAGATGCTGAGGTGAACCACAGACTAGAACTGGAAGAAACAGAAAGAAAAGTCTCTTTGGCTTGATAAGTACTGAGGAATAGTTTTTCTAAAGGAAAGGGAGAAAGAAAATACTCTGGTTTATTCCAGTTTGGAAACCCAGCTCTGCCTGCCACCTTCTCCCAAATGTAGGAAGAATGAACTGGTTTGTGTGGTATTTCGTAGAATCATGGAATGGTTTGGGTTGGAAGGGACCTCAAAGCCCATCCAGTCCCACCCCCTGCCATGGGCAGGGACACCTCCCACTGGATCAGGGGGCTCCAAGCCCATCCAGCCTGCCCTTGAACAGCTCCAGGGATGGGAGTGTTTGCACGCGGCAGCTCTTACTTCATCCTGTAACATTCAAAAAGCAGAAAAACCAATCTTGATAATGTGCAGAACAGTCTTCTCAGACTGTGGAAGTAAATTTTTGGGGTGTCAAGATTTAAAACCAAGCCCTGCAAACCCATCAGTTGTTCGGTGAGGGAGGGAGTGTGTGAAAGCAGCCAGGAGTCAAGCTACAACACCTGAATTACCATAGAGATCAGTGAAAATTTCAGATACAAGAAATCACTGAACTAAGAACAAGGTGAGGTAAAAGAGATTCAGATATTTTCAACGTCATACCTTGGGTTTTGGTTTGTGTTGTGCTTTCTTCCCCTCCTTTTAATGACTCCCAGGCTCCAATGGCACGCGTGAACATTGCGGGACGCTGCCTCCAGTGCAAACGATTGCGTTGGCAACTTCAGATGGAGACGGTGCAAGTGAGAGTTCACAATTCAAAATGAACACCAAACCTCTCACATTTCTCTCTCCCCAGAGGTTTCCACATCTGCACAGACAACCTGAAGCCCACCCCTCACATCTGCTCTCACCTCAGCACTCCGTAAGCACGTGGAGAACCAGGACAGGGAGCTGATCCAGCGCAGTGATCAGCTGAAAATACCCACAAAGACCTTAGAACAGATGAACCCCACTGTTTTCCAGGCAGTTCAGCCTCCAGACATCTCTCGTGGCTCTGCCACACAAGCCCCAGCACAATATGAGCAAGACCATGCAGAGGAGAGTGAACATGGGCAGAAGAGCACCTCATTTACTGCTCCAGCTCACCAGGGACCGGCTTAGCCCTCTGCTCGAGCGACTACCTCGCTCCTACCTGAGAGGATGCAGGGTGCACACTCCTTTATTCCTGAAAAGGACATTAGGTATAACCAAAATGCTGTAAAGACATGTCAGATTAGCCAAAGAATTAAGAAGAGAACACAAAAGGCATTTGGGGGAATTCTATCAGGAAGGACTAATGAATAATTTATATCAACAAGCACGGGTTTGGCTCAAGTTGTTTAAGAGAAACTTGTTCCCCCGCTGAGGAACACCAGTTGTCACCGGCCTCCACCTGGACACTGAGCCATTGACCACCACTCTTTGAGCACAACCATCCAGCCAACTCCTTATCCACCAAGAGCTCCATCCATCAAGTCCATGTCCAGCCACTTCAGACACGAGGACGTCTCGCACAACCAGCATTCAATCCAGGGCAACACATTTTTGTATCAAATAAAGAAACACTAAGATTCTAAATCTTCATTTTTATTATCACAGCGTGACTGCAATATCATCTACATGAACTTTACAACACTTGTATACTCTCATTTTCAGCATAAAGGTTTCACCAGGGGATGCCACACTGTATTCTGCAACCTTCACACTTAAAAGTATACAGAAACATCCAGTATTATGGTTTAGATGATGGGTTGGTGTTGGTGTTAATGTTGGGTTATAGATTGGACTTGATGATCTCAGAGGTCCTTTCCAACCTTGTGATACTGTGTGATACTGTGTGTTTCTTTTAAAAACACTACATTTATAAATGCAATTGTGTTTCATTCCAGAGAATCACTGACAAACAATTCCATGTGATCTGTCAAAGAACAAGTTTGTGTGTCCTTACATCAACTCTGCAGTAACCTGGTCCAAGGGCACTGCTGTAACACCAAGAGCAGCAGCAGCAGTCGGTGTGAGCCAGAGTTCAACCCACTGTTAACAACAAACTCAACTCTGATGCTCACCAGGTAAAGCTTAAGGCAAATTTCATTGCATGCTTACTTTCCCCAAGCTAAAGAAGCTCTCCAAGTGTTGTTTGCAATACATTGCACAAAGTATTTCATGGTGAATGTAAGATGCGGCGAGAAGAAATCATACATTGCAGTCAAAACATTTACATTTCTATTTAGAGCAAGGAAACTCACATTTACAGTTAGGATGAAAACATCATTATTGAAAAGCCTAACCCTTCAAATTGCATCCAAAATGCTATTTTAGAGTTGAATTAAAAGGTTTATGAAGTAAAGTCCCGAAGTGGGTGGTCCTCGAGGAAGGAGTGCAGAATACACATCCACAAATACTCAAATAGAGGGAGAATGCAGAGCACAATCACTTTAAACAGACAAGCCATGAATTACATTGAAATGAAAGACCTTTGACATGATCTGATTCTTTTCACTACTGCACCCTAAGCTTCAGTAGCTCTGACAATTTGGTAAAAGGAATAGTTCTATATTTAGGTAATTTTCACACCCCACAGTCTTCAGCTTAGAAGGGCAATTTACCATCAGCATCCACTCCCCAGCTGTAAAACATCTCAATCAGTAATAAAAGGAGAAGCCAGAGCTGAAATAAGAAACAATTATGAAAATAAGTACTTCAATACTGAAATACTGGCACAAAAATGAGAAAAGATGTTTCTGGTGGCATCCTTAAATATCTGGGCCACAAGGTGTGTTAGCACTGAATTGAAAAGCCAACATTTTGCTTTCTCTACCTACTGTAAATCATACATTAAAATAACAAACAACATTGTGGAGACAGTGTTAGGGGTCTCCTGGATATTGTGCAGGAGCCTACCTGGCTGCTTTTGAGGTAGGACCTTCTCCCATCCTTTGAAGCAGTTAACACAAGGCAGAATTTAGTCCCTAAGGTGTGCAGGGAGGGCACACTTAGTAACACAGACTAGAACAGCACTTTCATTGAAAAAAAGGATGTTTCATGGATTTTAGGGAATGTTAGGAGACTTCTGTACATAAGGGGTGTCCAAGGTTCCATTCCAGACAGTTATGGACATGACAATGCAGTCACCTGATTTAAAATAACAGTCATTTTAAACAGATTGAGAAAACACAATGTTCCAGGAAAAAACTGTGTGGTTTATGATCAATATTTATTCTTTAAATATATTTGTATTTTTATAGTACAGATTGGGTCATTTATAAATATAAATACAACAGCTGAAGAACTACAAAGGTTTGTTTAGAAGTAAACAAAGCAGACTTTTACACAGGTAGAGAACTCTTCCAGCACGGTTCAAAATCTGATTTCTGCTACAGTTGCAAAAGTTGGAAATGTTCTTGTATGATTTTATCAAAGCTTCCTTCCCCCCTTGTGAAGGCAAAGACAATTGTGACATAAAAATAAACATAACCACTTCTGATCGAGCCACCAAACACACTGAACAACATTTGCTCAAATCAAACACGTCAACTCGCAGAGCTCCTCACAAACATCGCCTTCACTCCTGCGTCACTTCCTCTTTGGGCTGTTTGAGCTCCATCAGTAACTCTTTACCAGCTTCTCCTGCTTTTGAGGCAAAGAGAACAGCTCCCTGCCTGAAGCCCAGGAGCTTCAAGCTTCTGGCATAATCTGCATACACAGCGTGGATCAATTTATGTGCACGAAGCATTAAGGAAAACACCAATTAACAGCAAAAGGAATAACTCAGCAATCTTTTCTTCCTCACTCCTTCACTCTCTCGAGCTGAAAACACTGAACTTTGCTGCCAGTTGGGCTGATCCAGAATTTTTCAGCACAAATAAAGACAAAAAAGTTGCTTTAAATTCTTCTATTGAATTAATCTCAGCGTTTACCAGAGTGCTATAACCTAAGGCAGACACATCTCAGACACACAAAAGTACCAACCATAACACCACGTCACGACTTGCAAAAGGAATTAAGAATTTGTGAGGTTGTACTGTGAGATCTGTTTATTAAACAGACCTGGAGGTACCTACATGACTTATTAGTGGTTCTTTTATGTACAGGCTGACCTCAGTGATGACTCCATAACCAGGTACTATTTGCACATGCATTATCATTCATTGCATTCACTACAGCAGTGAGAGAGCTGCTCAGCTGCCAGAACACCAGGTTAGGTGTGAAACCTGTCCTGAGCAATATTGTGGATACCTTTTAAAATGCCCATTGCATTTCCAGCTCATCTGATCTTGGCTTTTAATCTTATTTGTTTTCACTGTTTCAGAACAGACTCCTTCATAAAAAACTTCAATCCCTGAAACAGGGATTGGTCTGGGTGTAAGAGGTTCAATCAAGAGATTTTTTGCCCTCACAGTGTTTAAAAGACAACTGAACCACTGATTCCATTTCACAGGCTGCAGTAAGAATTTCCAAGCTCTGCAAAGAACATTTTATCATTCATTCCTTTCTCTCCTATCTTTATTTTTCTCACTCTTACCTTGTTTTCAGGACTCACAGAGCATCAGGATGGAGTAATGTTATGGATTTATTCATATGACTCGTTTCATCGTAATTCCTTCAAACTACACAGCCTGGAAAATAAAAACAGGAACTGTTCCTGTGCAGACTCATTTACCTGACACTGGCTCACACACTCTCACTGTGCATGAACACTCAGGTGAAAAGCAGGGTTTCAGAAAAAGGATATTTGTATCATCATTAACTTCAAACGCCCCGTACTGCAGACAAGCTTCAACAAACAGAGCTGCTCTATCGAAGTACCTCATACTGTGGAATGGGGAGAAAAGAGCAGAATTTGTTAGGACACAAACCAGAAAAGTATTCCAGGTATCACACTGAAACACCTGCACACAGGCTCTCCTAAGCCTTGCCCCTCGCTCTGAGTGGCAAATGTCTTCTGCCCTGAGGGCTGAGCAAGGCTTCCGAGCAGCACCAGGGTTAAGCAGTGACAGCCAGGCCTCTCCCCAAGCCTCTCCCATCTCCCTGTCCCCTGGCACTTGAGGAACTGACATTTGATGCAAAATCTTTCAAAGGCTCAACTTAATCAGAAGGAATAATAGCTCCTACAGAGTGCTGCTGCTTGGCCAACAGGTGACAGAGATCTTCAAACCTGCAGTATACTGAAACACCAGTGCAATTCCCAAAACTGCAACAAACCCATTAGTGCCATGATCTAGGAATCATGATAGTGTTGGATTAAGGGTTGGACTTGATGATCTTGGAGGTCTCTTCCAACCCAGATAATTCTATGATTCTATGACACATGGCTGAGGTTAAAGTTAATTAAAAACCCCATGGTAAAATAGAAACAAGTGTCAGAAACCAAACTGCAGACTCCCTCCCTCTCTCCCTGCCTCGCTTCCACTTGACTTCTGAGGCACAAATGCTTAAAAATCAGTTTTGACCAAGCAAAACACATCTTTACCTGTGCAACATCTCAGCAACTTTTGTAAAGCACCCAAGAGACAAGAGGACAAGAATGGCTTTGGACTTCTGGTTGACTTGAGGCGAGCACAGGTGCTCCACCCAGCGCTTCAGCACATCGGTGCATTCCTCCGCGTTCAAACGCACCTTGGGGAGACAGGAAAGCCAGTCAGGAATTCCCACCTAAAGAGAGTGTTCTTCTCTTCCAGTTTTTTCAGTGAAACACTTTTGGGAGAAGTAAAAGCATCTGATATTACCATTTTTATTACAAAAACTACACATCCCTTGTATTGATACAGTATAAAGGAAAATTAGAAACATATAAAAATACTCCACTTGGGTCACTATTAACTCTATTTTTACTAAAACCCCAAGCATCAAGAACTTAGAAATCTTTAACCTTTACTGAAGACTTCAGGGCAAAAGATCTTTGTTTTAATTAAGGGTATTCACTCATTTAGAAAACATATTTTCTAAATTTCTAATGTATGTAATAATAATACATTTCTAAATGTTTTTTCTATTACATTTCTAAATGTATTTTCTAATTTGAGAGAAAAAGATTAGAAAAAAAAAGAGCAAGACTTTTTCTATCCTTCCTGGAGGAAATATATTAGCAACTTCACTTGGAGACAGGGAAAGATCACCTTTACTGCCTCCTGTTCATTATAATTTAGAGCATTAACGTTGTGTCTAGGTACTTTTGCTGTAATTTTGCCTCCACACCATAAGCTGAAGCAAATTTATGCAGTTGATGCTAACTTTAAAATCCACACACATGGAGCTCAGCACAAAGTCCCTGACTAATTACTCATCCACTTCCAGGAGTGGGGATGTGTAGTTCGTTATGAGCTCCGTGCTGCTGCTCAAAAATTAGAAGAGTGACTATTCCCATCATTTTTAGGGCCCAACCCTGTCATCTGGACAACCAGGGCAGATCTCTGTAGCCAAAAGGCTGAAGAAGAACCTGTCAACGCTGACTGAACGGATCAGCTTGGAGAGAACTGGTGATGATATTTCAAAGTGATGTTTCATTTACTTCACGTTGCAGAGCTCCAGCACCCTCAGCAGCCTCCATGCCCACATATACCCAGGTCATTTATGTTAGCAAAGTGAGGAATGCCTGCCTTTGCAAGCCACGCCGCACGGTTCCACTCGCCGTAGGTCTGCAGGTAGCGACAGGCGTCGGCAGCCTTGTCGATCAGACACAGCAGCTGCACTCCCTCTGGAGAACAAAAACACAGCACAACACGTCAGGGGAAATGAAAGAGTCACTACAGAAGGGTGAGCAGATCATTCACACCAGAAATCGGATCTCTCTGTCCTTCTCGGCACATGAAGATGGTGAAACACCCCCTTGCTGTCCATACAACCTGGGGGTCAGTTATCACATCTTCCTCCTGGGCTACAGAGCTTAGGAAGACCTCACAAAGGTCTCCTTTATCTTCATCTTAACTAGAAATGACAAGGAGTTCACTGAACTTCTCACCATAAACAGATAATGATCTTCATAACTCAAATAAATAGATTCCATGAGAAATCCTTTATTTTAATTTAACACTGTCCATAGTGTAATCATGAACAGCCAAGTGTTAGGTGTTTACAGAGTGAAAAGTACTTTTTTCTAGGTGATTACAGACTTCCTCTGCAGGTCTTTGAACGTTTCAGTCAATCATTGCACACTGAACATCTCTCACATTAAGCAGAATTTACCTGTACACACTTTTTGAAACATGTTCTGAACTGGCAAGGAAACTAAGTCCATATTTCAACTTCAGTAATAAGAAACTTTTAGTTCATTTTTTAATTAGGAAAGTGGAAAACACACAGCTTTATGTGCTCAACATCTTTTTGTGGAAACAATTGCTAGGAGAACTGCTCCAGAAATATGGTTTTGCAATGACAATGAATGAAAACTGAACTTTATCTGAGTTACTGATCATTTGTGTGTCAACGACTCTGGGTAACAGATAAATGCAACATGTGAGAGCTACTAGAACAGAACTTTCTCCTCTCCCATCTCTGTTAGCATTCTTAATAATGATCAGAATTACCAGTTTATAAGCAAATGGGTAACTCAAGTCACATTTACCTGCAAGCTTTCCATTGGCTATCATGTTGGTAGCTACCAGTTTGATGGTGCTTTGAGATGGGCCTGACGAGGTGACCGTGGTGACCAGGCAAGCTTTCAGCGAATCACAGTAATAATGGGCATTCTCTGAACTTGTTTCTAACAACAGTTGCACTGCTCTGTCAGTCTGGCAAGAGAAAAAAAGACAACTTTGACCACAACACACCTCCTTTGGTTTAAAAGTCTTTATATTTTCCCCTTTCTTGAGATACAGAACAAATAACAACAGAAGTTACTCTAAAAGAGACTACAAAAGTACCTACCAGTGTAGTAATAATTAAGAGTCTACTTCAATAAAGCATCTGTACTAAGGATGGCACTTAAAAACCCATCATGAATATGTTTAATCACAGACTAATGTTTCTAGAAAAAATTAATTCAGAATATATATTTCCTTGCCTACATAAACTTTTTGCAGAGTTATAAATGGAAGAGGAGCATTTAAAATAGGCAGAGAAGAAATAAAATTGTAGAGATGCGGAATCTGAAGGATTGATTCCAATCCTGATATATTAAACCAAAGGTAGAATTCACAGACTAAATATTTCTGGTGTCTTTTACAGTAACATTTCTTGACCTCAAATGCAAAGTTCACAGAAATCACTTCAGTTCCAGCTAGTAACAGCAAAGCTATTTTTGGAAATGGATGCAGCCCAACTGTATCAGTAGGGAGTGGCTCATGATATACCCTCTACACACACAGTACTCTCAGAGAAGCCCTGTACAGCTTCATCCTTTGTGATCCAGAATGAGAGTACTGAGTGCAGACTGAGGCATCCCAAGGATGTTCTGTTTTAGTTATTTCTGGGAAATTCAATGTGTCACTTTTCTAGTAACAAGACAGAAAGATTTTTATAGGGTTCCCACAAAAGCAAAATAGTCTGAAGGAGGTAACACCAAACGTGCCCACATACCATGTCATTACACAGGGTCTGCAGTGTAGTAACAGCAAAAACCACGCACTGGGTGAATATATGGCTTAGAAAAACCTTTACTTGAAGAGGCCAAGTACATAAAAGAGGCAGCAAAGAAGAACAAAACCCTCAAATAGTACCCACAAACCTGGCCCAAGAGAAGCAGCTGATCCGCACATTTCCTCGTATGATCGTACGTTGATCTCTTCACTTCCTGCAGATTTACCCTTTCAAGCTGGAATTTCTGCACAAAGAAGGAAAAATATTTAAAATGTAAGACCACTATAGGAAATAAACCCAAGAATTTAAAAGACATGGAAGTATTTTGAGAGTTTTTGGAACATCCTCTAGCTTTAAATAACAAGGAGTGATTTAATCCAGTGTGGTACGTTGCTAATAAAGGACAGGGAAAAGCTGTAAGATAATAAGAAGGTTACAACGCTGAGCATTTATTGTGCTGACCACATTCTTATTAAACATATTTTTTAAGCCCTTGAAATACCTGGAAGTAGTGATTTTCACACAGTATGTCATAGCAGATGTCCAAGGGGTTAACCAGCTGCTCCTGAAGGACAGCCGTGCCAGTTGGCTTTGCAGGTTTCTCCTGGGATAAGCTGTGCAAATAGTGGGCAGCGATAGTCCAGAAGTGCAGTTCTGACTCGTCCCCGTACAGTCTGGGAAGATACAAGCCCACATGTGAGATACAGTTGTACTTTGGCACGTGCCACATAGGAATATTATCTATGGAGGGGATTGTCCCGCTCTGCTCCACTGTGGTTTGGCCCCACCTTGAGTACTGGGTGTGGTTTTGGGCATCACGGGATAAAAATGATGTAAAGCTACAGGAGAGTGTCCAGAGGAGGGCACAGAGTTGTGGAAGGGTTTAGAGGGGAAGCTGTGTGAGGAGCAGCTGAAGGCACTTTGGTCAGTTCAGCCTGGACAAGAGGAGAGACCTCATTGCACTCTGCAGCTTCCTCACATGGGGAGGAGGAGGAGCAGGGGCTGAGCTCTGCTCTCTGGTGACCAATGACAGGACCCGAGGGACTGGCAGGAAGATATGCCAGGGGAGGGGGAGACTGGACATTAAGGAAAGGTTCTTCTCCCAGAGGGTGGTGGAGCACTGGAACAGCTCCCCAGGGAAGCAGTCACAGCCTGACAATATCCCAGAAGCCTTTGGACAATGTCCTCAGCCCCACAGTGAGTGTTGGGGTGTCCTGTGCAGGGACAGGAGTTGGACTGGATGGTCCTTGTGGGTCCTTTCCAGGACATTCTGTATCTCTATGATTCTATGATAAATATCATTTTACAAAGACTATGTATTCTTGGGGGCACGATTAGCAATGCATTATCAATGGGACAAATGACAAGAAAAGATGAAGGAAGGACATCCAGGAAACTAGAAGAGTAAGAGGTTGGCCAGAAGACACTTAAAATTGCAGTCAAACTCAGTGGAAACTGATCTCCTACTGTTATTTTACACTTAATCACTGCTATCCCTCTCCCAACTACAAGAAAGTTACTAAGTTTGCAAACCATCTCTGAATACAGACAGACCAGAATGAGCTACAGGTCAAGGAGAACAACGTCAGCACATTCATTACACACTCATAGGATCAAAACCTGATTAGGAAACATGGGCTATATCTCAATCTCTCCTACCTGGCAACAAGGAGGCATCTTTGCAAGAGAGTAAAGTCTGGATCAAGCAGAAGTTTCTTTATGTCACTGCAAAAGAGAAAGCCATAAATAAAGTGCCAAACACGAAGCAAGTCTGTTTGATTTTGAACACAAATAGGATAAATCACCTGCAAGTTGACAAAAGTGAAACCAAAGCCCAGACAGTTTCTGTTCTGAGCTGAAAATACTCACCTGTTAAACCAATTACCACAGGAAGGACTCATAATTTGAAATAGAATTGATTTCAAGGAGCAATGCACTCTACCAGTTTAAATACAAACCGAGTCTGCCAGGAACCATTCATCCTTGCAATAAAGGGAACAGCCACAAGGGTGTAGACAAAGCTATAAATTAGCCTGTCGTGAGTCTACAAATTACACCACTAATTCAATTACAAATAATTCTGTGACTATGCAGGGCCATAGCAGAAGGGATCCACATGCAAGGCTTCAGGATTTACACACATTTCAAACTGGATAAAAATACACTAAGTTATCTCCTCCGTTCTAGTGAATGAAAGGACAGAAGGGAAATGGAAATACTCCTGTTCACAAGCTTCAAATATGATTTGCAGAGTCTAAGTGGGATGTCAAAACCTGTATTCTGTGTAAGCAGAGCACTGTGCAAGAATACTGCACTCTGGAGGTGTATCTTCAGGAAGTGATTATTAGAACTGTTTGTCTTCTCTTCCTCTGAGCTTAACAAACCTTGGAGTATTTCAATAGCTGAGTCCAACACAGCCTGGACCAACACCAAAGAACTTTACAGCACTAATCAGTGTTCACTGGTCAATTACAAATGATATCCTAACCCCAATCAGTATCTTTAAATCTCCAGTTGTCAGCCACTACCAATGTCACAAATCCAACACTAACTTTCTATACCCAGAACAGTACATTTTGGCTGTTGAGCCAACATTTAAACCACTTTTAACGAGTTTGCTTATGTAAAAAAAGTACTTTTGAGACTGCATTATGGTTTTAATTAGGAAAAATAGAAATAAAAATGTAAGATCAATAAAATTAACAAAGCACCACCCTTAAGTACTCCATAAACGTACAAACTAACTGGGTTTAAAACAAAAGCTATCGTCACTCAAGCTGATCTCTGGAGAGGCAAAAAGCATTCTTTCTTCAATATGAATTGCCAAAAATCTCAGAGTTTTTGCCTTCTATGAATTTCCCAGCTTATTCAAAAAATAACAGGAAAGTTCTTACTTGGACAATGAATTCAACTGCTCTTGAAGAAGGCTTTTAATATTTTCATTCTCTGGGTAATCCCTGGACAAAGAAAAATGAAAAGAAAAAAGTAAAAGGTTTTCTGTTTACCAAACTGAGAGAATTATCTGAGATGGAAGAATCCTACTGGTAGCAGAAAAACACAAGGACACATACAAACCCATCCTTCGTGTTCTCATGGTGAGCCATTCATGCAAGATTCTGTCTAGTTCCTAATTTCAAAACAGCAACGCAAGGCTGGGTTTGCTTTCTCCCAACCTCAAAATCTGCATCACCAAACTTTCTTTTCCTAATTATTTTTATTCCTTAAGCTTGCCATTAATGCAAACGAGCACACCTGGACCATCATTCTGTGCCCAGCACACAGAACAATAAAGAAACAGAAAGGTGCTCCCACTAGGATGGGAGTGTGGCTCACTAAAAGCAAAGACAGACCTCCAGACCATCAGTTAAGCTATCATTTTCAATCACACTTCAGGAACCAACTCTGACTATTCTGACATTCCCTTCCTCAACACAGCACACACACTTGTTCCCTGAAGTAATACAACCTGTAAATGACATAAGATATTGCCAGGAGCTTAAAGCAGAGAACAGTTTCCAATAGCCAAGGGCTACTGAAAGTTAAGAGAAATAAAATACTTCACCTTAAAGCCTTTTCTGTTTACTAGTTTTAGTAATAAATAGTGAACCTATTATCTTTTTGACTGTAAAAAATAGTGGGGAAAAATACATCTAACAGTTATTTGCACAGGAAGACTAATAAAAGATGTAGGATTTAAATATATATATATTTCATATAAAGATATGTATTTCTTCTTACATGTTTATAACATCTAGAGAGTACTTCTCACTCCAGGGCTGATGCAACAGGAATGCTTTTAGAGCTAATGAAGCCCTGGGCACAAGCAGATAGGGACACCACGCAGGTTCTGAAACAGAAAGAAGATTCATTGTGGAGTGGCCAATGTGCAATAACACAGTGTTCAGCAACCACTAAATGTACCACGATGTTTGCAAGCACCAGAAGGAATCCATAAATCACAGCCCTTCCAGACGCACAGCGCGGGTTATGAGACATAAAGGTTTATCTTTACACTCAGGCGAAGACATTTCACAGGAGGTACAAGGTTATCAACCATGCTCAAATGAGAACTGCAGGACATTCCATATAATTCAGCCAGAGGCTCCTGGAATACATCACGCTGGCATCCAGGAGGGCTGGGGGTGATGGTTATTGCTGCTGCAAGGACGCGGCGGAAAATAAGTACAGCTGCACCAAACTGTACCTTACGTGTGTCTCATCACCACTTAGCAATGGTAGCTTCTACATCACAGCACAAGGATTAACACTCATCATCTGAAAAGGCTGTTGTGAAGTTTAATAAGTGTCTGTATTAGCAAAGAAATAAGATCAAAATTATAGTACTAACTGTGGTCATGGAAATTTTAGAGTCTGTATTGAGTACAAGGTTTGGCCCACGTGCAGTAAACGCTACCCAGCGACTTAGGAGTAAAACCAGCTCCAGCCCACAACCTGATTAAATATTCAGCAATTCCCTGCATTTCCTATGCACTGAGTGATGTAGGAACCTTGTAAATGGGATTTTGTAATTACAAGATTATCCCAGCGCAGAGGCACAAGGACGGCGCAATCACAGGCAGCCTTCACCCGGGGATATCCTCATTTCAGCCTGCTTGGGTGGAGAACATGAATTTTTATAGCTTAATATTACAGAACATTCCCTTGGGAGTAAAAAATAGCTGTGATAAATTATGTGCTTCCTCAAACATCCCACACCACAGCTCCCCCACACCACAATTTCATTTAGTACATAGGTCTTAGTAATCAGAACCCACATGTTTTAAGGAAATCCCACTAAAGGTGGGATTTACCAAAAAGACCATAATAAAAGCAATTATTTGGAATGCCACTAATAAGAAATACAAAAATATAGCTTAGTTAACCATTTCAATAGTTAAATATTTAAATTCCCTTCTTACATATGGCAATAAAAGTCAAACAGCACTAGCATTGCTCTTAGAGTTCAGTGGCAAAATCAACTTTGAAAAGCAGTGAATCAGTTGACAAACTGCCTTTGATGTCTGTAAACATCAGAAAAGACATTTTTACACATTAACAAATGTTTCAAAATCATGTAATTAATACAAATGAGGAAGGTACTGATTCCCAATTGATGTATTGATGCTTTTTAGGTCACCTCGCTCAGCATCTCTACAAAAAGTTCTTCTTTCGTTAATCTATGTTCTAAATAAAATATTAAAAATACAGTTTATTTAGGAGATTAAACTTGTACCAGAAAACCACCCATGTTCCCTAAGCCTATAGAATTTATCTGCATCTATGAGAAACACTTACAGGGACGCCCAATCCTCTCCATATGACAATTCTTTGCTCTAAAGAAGTGCTGAACGTTCTCGTGGTCCACCTTCAAAAGGAAATACCCTGGCAGTTAACAGCCAAAAAGAGATGAGAATACCTATTAAGTCCTGCTCATCCATTCTGAAAGAGGATGGCTTCATGGACAGGTCCAGCACTCTGATGCAGCCGTCGTCTGACGCCAGCACCACTTTGTCCGAGGTGCACCAGTCCACATCCAGCAGTCGGAAGTTGACGTTCCTTCCGCTCCGTAAACTGCTCACCATCTGGACCTTGGAAAGTGGAGTTGGTTTTCATTCTGAGCAGGCTCTCCATCACACAGTCACATTCTGCCACACGCCCATGCAGCACACCACAAAATTGACAATAAAAAGGTGAAGCTAGTCATAAATCATCTTAAAGATGGTCTCTTCTGGAGAGTGGGGAATTCAGCAGCCTTCGAGCAGGACTCTGAAACAAGACTCTTTCCCAAAGGAGAGCTGAGGAAAGATCCTTTTGAGTTGCCTCTATGTTACCTTTCTGACACAAAATTTCCATGGTAAAGTGGTAGAAACCCTTGTGCCCTCTTTTAATTCCAGTCCCTGATCTGGGCATAGGTTCTCACTACCTAACTCACGCTCTTCATACAACACCAAACGTGTCTATAAAGACAGTCAGATGTGCTATTAACAGAATATTATAGGAACAGGATGATTTATTGCCCACAAGCAAACCAGAGATAAAAACCTTCTACACTGAACTTGTGGTTAGAAGTCAACAGTTTGACATGTTGTAACCACAACTGTTTGTGAATCTCTAGTGGGAGGTGTCCCTGCCCATGGCACGGGGGTGGGACTGGACGGGCTTTGAGGTCCCTTCCAACCCAAACCATTCTGTGATTCCATGTAAGAAAATATGAACAAAACCTCTGCTCCAATCAACCCTCTGCTGTTTCCCTTCACTTGTTTCTAGAGCAACGTTTGGAGTTAATGAGGGATGCAAGGTACAACAGCTCTGCAAGAGAGAATTAGAGAAAGATGTCGAAATACAGGATAACTGGTTGTGGGCAAAGGCAAAGTTCTAAGGAGAGGATTACATGGCTAACAGGACTGAGACTATAAAATACCTCTACAGATATCCTGAAATATTTTCAGCTGAAAATATGAATTAATTTTAAATGCTTTCATGTAGGAAACTCTTTCCCTTCTCCCAGGAAGAGAGGGGACACCTACATGAGGAGCATCCTAGGGCCTCAACACTATTCAAATGTTCTTCGAGGACAGACTCGTGGGTCAATATTCATAGAATGAATCTCAGAATGCCCAGTTGGAAGGGACCTCAGGGATCCTCTGGTCCAGCCTTTTAGTTTAAATGAGGTGGCCCAGCACCCTGTCAAGCTGAGCCTTAGAACTGTCCAGTGCAGAGGAATCCACCGCTTCCCTGGGGAGATTATTGCAATGTTTCACTGTTCTCATGGGGAAACATTTTTTTCTGGAATATTGTACTTTGCCTACAAAACTCACAGTTGTTGGTTCTATCTGCTGTCCAACTCTTATCATCAATGGAGAGTTTCACACTGCTCCAATTAAGGTCTGAGTTCAGAGCTGGTGCTCACTACAAAGTGAACTGGAATAAACTGAAATTGCTGTTTCACAGCCTCATACCCTGAATGTCCGCCGGGGGCTAAGTAAAACCAGCACCATTATCTCTCCTTCCCCATGGCACTACAGTCCCCTGAGAGACCTACAAAGCAAACCCCAGATTTGTGACCACTACTACAGAATTTTTGAGCAAGATGAGAAGCCAGACACCATTAATTAACAACTGTCTGGTTTAGTGGTGTGCCCTAACAAACTAAATCCATGCACTGAAGAATACATATTCTTGAATATGTACAGAAGTTAAGAAACCTGTAATAAAAATGCTCCCTTGTCCACATTGAGGGCTGCTTTTTAAACTTCTAATGTCTGTCTTAAAAAACATTGTAAAAGAATAACAAATAATATCCCAGAGACACTGTCAGCATTGTGAGCGACAGCTACTTTTCATTTATGACATCTTAAAAATGTTTTATAGGAACTAAAAGTCTTCTCAGAAAAGCCACAGGACTTTATTACACAACAGTCAGTAAGCAATCATGACAAGGTAAAACTTAATCCGTGCTGTCCTGATTTTCAGAAGCAGTGCGTACTTTGCAAGGTGGATATCAAAACACCCACTCACCTCTTTTGAATCCCAAATTTCCACTCCATCATTGTACATTGCAAGAAGTTTCTGATTTCCTTTCCCTGGGGCAAATCGTATCTTTCTCACCCAGCTTCGGTGTGTGGGAATGCCCCTGAGAAAAGCAAAGCACGAGGTTAGGATCAATAATTCTATACCTAATATTGTGGGTACTTGAACCCTTTCCATGCATGTTGTGGATCCTGATGTCATATGGACTGAGGAGGAGAAGAATCTCTGCAGAAATGGGACCCCAAATCACCGTGGGAACAAAAAAACACTAAATGCTTGAAATAAACACTACAATACTGAAGCCACTGCAGATTTAACATAAGGAGCACATCTGGCTCTTTGAAAACCTCTGATAAAATGCTACTCCATCTGTAAACGCCAAAGATGAAATGCAGAGAATTGTAACCAGTAGGATTTTCTGAAATTTTATTTCTGAATACTTGCATTTTTCCCCTCAGACTCCACAAATGGTCTCCCACGTCGAAGAACAAGAACAAAGGGGAAAAACATCATTGTAATACTCATTATCTCATGTTTATCACACTCCATGTGCATTCATACCTGGATACTCGAGCTTTCAAATCCCAGAAGTTTAAGTTTCCATCAACATCTCCAAGAACCAGGATGTCCCCTTTCCAGGCAATACACGTAATGCTGCCCATACTGCCCTAGGAATGTTTAAGAAACAGGATAAAATCTTGTGGCCAATAGAGCCAAACACAGGAACAAACATTTCAACACCAGTATTATTTTTTAAATATCATATCACACAAAAGATCAAATTCTGCTCAGTTAAACCAGAACTGAATACAAAGCTCTATCAAGTCAGTCATATTTAACTCCAATATGCTTCAGAAGACATTTCCTTGGAAGAAATTTTGGGTTTAAAGCAATGGAAATGACTTCTCTTGTCTCTTGTTGCAGAGAAACACCATCACAGCTGACCCATTAAAGACCACAGCAGCCCATAGCCACAGTAGAAACAAAAATGAAATAATTCCTATTTGTAAGTTCAATTTATCAAAGCCTTCAAGAAAAACTTAAAAAAAGAAAATTTGTTCTTCTGAGTAACTGGGAAAAAAACCCCCACATTAAAATTCACAGAAGAGCACTGTGGTCCACTCAAGTGCTCCTTATGATGCAGGATAAAATCCATTAGCAGTGCCTGAACACGTTCCAGTAACGCCCTCTTTGTCATTCAAACTTTTCGTACACGTTTTACTAAAATTCTTAAGAATATGTACAGAAATTTATTCAGAAAGCAAGGCATAGCCTAGGAAGAGTCCAAAAATCATCCACTTCAACAGCATTTTCAAGAGAAAACCTGTAAGAATGTGAAAAGAGAATCACCACCATTTCTGAAGTTGGACCTTACATTTCATATCTCAGCCCACTGCATTAATGACCACCTGCCACTACAATGATGATCATCAGTATTTCTTCTGGCAATCACAGTTAAGAAAAAGAATAAAGCATCAATGATTCAGAAAACTGGAACTCACATCAGGAGGAATTCTTGCACTGTCTTTTACTGAGTTTCCCTCTACGGTGAGATGATAAACCTGCCCGTCAGCACCTGTAAACACAAAGTGCTCTCTGGCAGAGATGTTCTGGCTCAGCTCCGACTTGCTTTCTGCTTCCTGCAACAAGCTTTAAAGAGAACACAAAGAGACACAACTATTTCTTTCGCTGAATTAGAATTGCAAAGCAAATTCTCCCTAACTAATACACAGAGGCAGCACAAAAATGTGTATTTCCTTCAAAACAATTTACCAAAACCAAGTTAAATCATTTATACACTTGGGGAAACGTTTGGGGGCCAGAAGGAGTTCTATGTCAGGAATCAGGTAACTGCTCCGGACACCTGATTTGAAGCACAGGTACTCTGTTCCTCTCACTCAACAGTAAGAGTTCCACGTCTAAAAGCTAAAGGGAGGACCATAAGGGTGCTTTGCCTGGAAGGATCACTTCCAAACCACTCTGTTCCAAAGAACAACAGCTGATGCAGAATGGCATTAAGCCAGCATGAGAAATACCTGATAACAGATGACTCCACACTGCTGACTTCAGTATCCGACACAACCGTCTGCCGGGCCATGGCCTCCCGCGCCGCTAACTGCTTCTTCCTCAGGCTTTTGAGGTTATGAGAAGGAGACCACTCCTGAGAAAAATTGTCCAGGAAACATGGAAAAGACTAATGTTTATTCCCTCAATGTACCAGCAATTTTTCTGTTAATCATAACGATGTTAACGAAGATTGCTTTCTACAAAACCTCCCTCTAATCACCCAAAGAGCAGACCAGGTTTCTCCTCCTATTTTTTTTGTGATGACAGATGAAAATGGATGGGTGAAAGCACTTACCCAGACATTACAGATACAATAAGTTTGCTGCAAAATTGTGATTTTTATACCATCTCATTACATTAAATAAACAGCAAGCAGCAGATTTTATTCCTCACCAAAGCAGTGGCTATAGGGAAGTTTTTCGACATCTCTCTGAGCAGAGTGCACGTTCTGACATCCCAGATCTCCAGAGGTTTGTCTTTAAATACCACAGCTAGGTATTGCCTAGAACAAAGAGTTTACTACATCAGAAGTAATCATTCCATTTTAATTTGAGTATTTTACTTCACATGTTCTGATCAGCACTCTGGAAACCCTCACAAACCAAGACAAAGTAGAGTGAATCAATTTGGTTCAAATCCCACTCTGAAGACTGCAGTTTCCTTGAGTTATTCAGGCACAAACGAGTCTTAAAGAGAGTCCTAAAACAATAAGGAGGTTCTGTCAACTTTGGTCAAGGAGGGAAATTCAGAGACAGCAGCAGCACTGCTAATTCAGCCACATTCAGCCCAAACTGATGATGTGCAGATACCAGGAACACATTCTAAGGTTGGACAGAGGTTTCCTACTTCCCTAATCCAGTGGTACTTCCCTAATCCAGTGGTAAATGAAAACAAAATCCTGCTACACTAAACCATTTGTCAGTAAGGTCTTCAGCCCTTTTGTCTGTAGAGCTGGATGAGTAAAACCCTTTCAGTCTAACACCTGCACATGCAACCTGAACATACAGAGGCTCTGCAGCCCTACGTACTCTTCTCAACTGCATCAATTTCTATCCAAATAAACAATCCCTTCTTGTTCTCAAGACTTTACAGCCTCTTTATCCAAGCCCACGGCTGTTCTTAAGTTTAAATTTATTAATAATATGGTTGAACTCTTCCAAACTCTCTGGAAGAAATACATATTTCCAAAAGTATCCAAGCTGGAGAATATTCATTTTTTTTCTCCATTGTAAAGTCAAGAAAGCCTTTAGAGATAGTGCCTTATTAAATCCAACACTATTTTCATTACATTGACCCAGGAAAGTAAAGTAATCTCAAAGAGTACTACTGTCATCCTTTTTGATACTGTAAAGAGCAGGGGCCTCCTGTCACAGGCTGGATCTCAAAATAAGCAGGATTTCATGGCCATTTATCAGCTCACTTCTCTAACAAGTACACCTCCCATCTGTTTTTTCCAGTAGACATCACAGAAGTGTGAAATGCACACTTAGGGAAATCAATAAATACGCGAAAAAAACCATCCCAACTTTAGCGCCAATCTTCTCGTTTAAAGCAAGCCTTATGTTGCATAAAAGGATGAATGAATAATTAAGTTTACAAAAATTCTTCAGCACTTTTACTCTCCAAACTATTATTCACGTGTCTGTTGAGCAAACACAGTTCTTAAAACAACTTAAAAATCAATGACTGGTCTTGCAAAGTGACTGAAGAGTGTGACGAGCTCAGTCACAGAATCACTCACACTTGGAGCTAATGTTCTACAGGATCTTTGCCCCTGATCTGTTGCACAGCTTTCTGTATGCTCTGAAGTCATTTTTCCTGGTATTTCTATAATTTCTGTTCAATCATGAACTTCCCAAGGCTCATCTGCTTACTTCAAATGAGACACCTTGATCATTTCAATGGCTGGCTCGTCGTTGCCGCGCTCACCACGGAACGCGATGCTCCTGCCTGGAACACAAAACACAGCAGGAGGGAAAACAGAAATAGTTACTAAACTAAATATAAATAGAGAAATAGTTTATAAACTATACTAAAATCAAATGTTGGGCTACTTGTTGATGGGAGAACCAACAATCTGACAGTTTTGCTATCAATTGTACCTTTTAAAAAGGCTTTTATTTTTTAACTCTTCCAACTCTATAAAATCTTCCACTTTTATTATTAATTTCACATTCACACACACACAAAACGTGGCCACGCACCTGGTCTACCTTGAAAAACTCTCTGTTGTTGAGACAAACTACAATAAATGGTTCAACACTATTTCAGGTGCACATGAAACAATCACAGAATCGTGGCAAGGTTTAGGTTGGAAGGGACCTCAAAGCCCACCCAGTTCCAACCCTCTGCCATGGGCAGGGACACCTCCCACTGGATCAGGGGGCTCAAAACCCCATCCAACCTGGTCTTGAACACCTCCAGGGATGGGGCAGCCACCACTGCTCTGGGCAACCTGTGCAGGGCCTCCACACCCTCATCATGAAGAATTTCTTACTAATGTCTAATCTAAATCCTCCCCCTTCCAATTTAAAGCCATTCCCCCTTGTCCTACCAATAAAAGCCCTTGTAAAAAGCCCCTCCCCAGCTTTCCTGGAGCCCCTTTCAGTCCTGGGAGGCTGCTCTAAGGTCTGCCCAGAGCCTTCTCTTATCCAGGCTGAACAACCCCAGCTCTCTGGGTTTCCAGAGGTCTCCAGAGCTCTGATCATCTTCATATCTTCCTCTGGGCCCATTCCAACAGTTCTGTATCCTTCTTATGCTGGGGATTCCAGAACTGGACATAGGACTCCAGGTGGGGTCTCACAAAAGCAGAGCAAAGAGGGAGAATCACCTCTCTCGGGACAGACTTCAGACAAAATGGGGACAGACAATGGGGACAGACTGTGATAAAACACATTTGGAAATACAAGCATGTTGTGAACAGGACACACCACTGAAGCCCAGGCTGTGTGAATGCTCCTAATGCTCCTGCTGACACACATTCCTGCTTTTAATAAGCACAAGCCATGGAATCTCTGCTAAAAGAGTTGTTTCAATCATCTCTGCAGAGCACCAGCTGGAACACGCTGCATGGCTTCACAAGGGCAGAAGAGCAGAACTGGAACTCCTCTTCACCATTTTATTTTTGTCAGAACAGCAGGGAAAAAAATGGTAGTGAGAACTTCTGCTTCTCAGGGAACACCAACCTGTTGGCAGGTCCACCAGCTGCAGCTCGTTCCTCACCAGCCCCAGGTTGTTGGGTGTGGATGTGGCAAAGGAAATGAACCCAGTTAAACTTATCCACTCGATTCCCCTGGCATCAGAAGAGAGGACACGGAGCATATTAGCCAAAATATTCATATGGTGATAAAACAGCCTGGACTGAAGGGCAATAATTTTTTTAATCCATATTTCTTCACTTTGGTAGCAGCACAGAACTGATTTTCTGTATTTTACAGCAACACTGTATTTAAACGTGAAAAGATGCTCTAGATTTACAATTATGATATAAAGTTACCAAACTAAATTAAAGAAGAGCTTTCTTTTCAGACTACACTGATTCATGTTTAGTTCAAACTAAAAAAAAACCCTCCCAGACACTGAGCACCAGAGTGGACTGAAAGCACTGCACTGATTTACCAGACAGCAAGAACTACCAAACAACTCAAATTTGCCATCACACAGAGAGAGAAAAACATCCCTGTGGATAGCAGGGTGGGGAGATGCGATTTCTTCCCTCCAGCAAGAGGAAAACACACAATGATACAATAACAGAGGCCCTGAGTGGATTTCAAACTGAAACAAGCATGTGAATACGAGAAAAAGCCGTAATTGCTAGCACCGAGACAGCTCAATATTGATTTATTTCAGCAGAGCTGATCTCTAAAGGACAGCTGCTGTTCCAAAGACCTTACTTTTATTATACTCTCCTCTTCAGCTGCAGGGCACTGAAAACTCTGCTGCCCTCGAGTTACAATGTCAGGGTGTTCTCAATTACAATACTAGAATAAGGGTGTTCCCAAAGGTGTATATCCAGTTAAAACTGAAATAGAGGTGTTATCCAGACTATCTGCATTGTAGAAGTAAAGCAAGAATTCCCACTGCAAGAAAAAATGTTGCATTCCATGACTACTAATTTAAAGAAACCTAAAATCCCCGTGTCTTAATCCTACATCACTTAAAGCCATGCCCTGGAGCTTGTACAAACTGGGTAGGAAGTCACTCAGACCATCAGGAGAGGGGATGAGGAAATGGAAACAAACACTTAAAGGACCTACTCAGAGAACAGCTTATGGCTAAACAAAACTCACAACCATTTTAATTTTGTTCTAAAAGCACCACTTGAGCAAGGACAGTTGTGAGGATGATGACAATGTATTGTGGGTTTTCAGCAGATGCAAAGCCTTTACAAAGGAAAAAGCCCAAAGCAACAATACTTCCAATAACACATGAAGCCTCAGTAGAAGATATGGAAATATCTGGTTCAAAATCATAAATTCCTACTGTTTCCTCATATGAATTTTTATTTCACTTGTGAAATGTTAGCAATGGCTTTAATTTTGAATTCTATATTCACGTCAGTAAGAAAAAAAGCCACATCCTCCTGTGCTGCATAACAGAACATGGATCAAAAGTAATTTTGTTAAGTTGTTCATGAAACAACCTCAAATGGTTTAGAGGAGAAAGGGAAACTCTATTCTTACTGTGTGTACTAAGCAACATCACAGACATAAATATACTCACATGATGTTGGTGAGAGAAACCTGCTTTGAATCTACATCAGCTCTTAGAGCTCTCTATTCTTATCTTTTTGAGAATGAACAGTACAAAGAACACCCTAAACTGATGAAAGCTTCACACCACAACTCTGAGAGAAATTTTCATCAATGTTACTCCTAAAAGTAAATATTTTACTTTCCACACTTATGTCTGTCTGGAAATATGTACCCAGCAAGCACCACCTTGACTATCTTTGCCACTATTTACAAAGGTTGTGTAACACAGTACAACAGCTTTAAAACTTACTCTGTTCCTTCTGAGGATGGACAAACACTGAGCCCTGCACTCAGTCTTTAACCTCTTTTACTGATAAAATTATTATTACATCAGTTTCAAGCAGAACTGTCTCAATAGCAATTTTGGCCTCAAGGGAGCAAAGTAAATAAACCTTGGTGTACAAAACAGATTTCAAAGGACACGAGCTGCACGTCACAACAGTTAAATACAGAAGACACTGTAATAAAGTTTCTTGCCCTAAAAAGACTTCTTTGCACTGCAATGCACTAAAGGAACTGGAAGTGGTCAATATGCATCACTTGACAATCCAAATCTTCAGTTCAATGGAATTTTCACTCTAATTTTGACAGTTTCTTACTGTGTATGCACAGTAAAGCTACTGTGAGGGGAGACTACCATCAGCTCATTTTCCTGAGCATCACAAACAATGGAACAAGACCCCCCAGTGCTGGTACAGCATTAGTCAGATGCTTTAGCATTTGTCTCCCTTCTAGTAGGAAGCAAACTCTTACTTGACTTCACAGGAATGGATGCTTAACTCCTTGTGCAAGATCCCACTGGTAAGATGAAACACCAGAACAGAGCCGTTACTTGTACCTATAAAAAGTGATATTAAGAAAGATATATGGAGAGAGAGAGAGAGTTGTTTGATTCTTCTCTTCCACACTTCAGGGAAATGCAGAATTTACAGCTATTTTCCCTCTCTTTTTTTTTTTTTACATCTGTAATTTGTATTTTACACCCACTGGATCAGGGGGCTCAAAGCCCCATCCTACCTGGCCTTGAACACCTCCAGGGATGGGGCAGCCACCACTGCTCTGGGCAACCTGGATCAGGACCTCCCCACCCTCCTGTGAGGGTGTCCAAGATCTCACCAAGATCTCCCCTCTTTCAGCTCAAAACCCTTCCCCCTCATCCTATCCCTGCTCTCCCTGATCAAGAGCCCCTCCCCAGCTTTCCTGGAGCCCCTTTCAGTCCTGGGAGGCTGCTCTAAGGTCTCCCTGGAGCCTTCTCTTCTCCAGGCTGAACAACTCCAACTCTCTCAGCCTGTCCTTGTGTGGGAGGTGCTCCAGCCCTCGGCTCATCTTTGTGGCCTCCTCTGGACTGGCTCCAACAGCTCCAGGTCTAACAGGTTACTAATTGTGATTGGTCACACGGGATCAAAACACAGCGTTTCTTCTGTATTATTAACCATATTTGTATTTAATCTGGAATATATTCTTTTCAGAGCACCCAGTAAAGTACTCAAGATACTCACCAACAGCAAGGATCGGCTCATACTGTTTGATATTTTTGGTTGTAAGAGGAGGGCACATGCGGATAACAAACGGAGGCAAAGGAAGTCCTGAAAGAAGTCCAGTCAGCAGAAACTTGAGGTGCACTTCTTGCATAAAAGAACTTTTTAACTGCTCTTCTCCAGCAACTGTGCCTTGCCCTGCTTAAATATTAAAGCTCTTTTTAGTATTAATTTTCAATTTGTGATGTTATGTAAAATTATCGGTCGTGGAATGAAAATCCCAAATAAACCAACATACCCACTAGCAATGTTTATTTAAAGAGGAAGGATAAAATGTGTTACAAGATTTCATCTCGGGTCATTTCTCCAATACAAGTCTTCTTTCCTAACACATATCAGTCTTCTTCCAGAATTCACAGACAGTTTAAATTGTCTTCATCCATTTAAGACTCCTTTCACAAAGTGAAGGACTTTTGGCCAACAGCTATTTTAAATTACTTCTTTTTCCCCAGAGACTTTGAACATTGGTGCTCAACACAAAATCCCCAAAGAGAGGAATGTGATATTTTATTTAGCAAACAGGAATTTTTCTCTTTCAGAATTACTACTTAAATTGCATAGAAAGTAACTCTTACAGTTCTCAAGTGAGCTAAGATGTACAACCATTCAAAAACTCTATAATTGGGCAGCAGTGCTATTAGTGAAAGCAATTCTTACCAATCATGTTGTCCAACGAGAGGTCTGGAAGTTTGTTTTGGAAGGCTCCCACAGGAATTCCACAGAATGAGATTGGGGAATACAAAGGTGATGCACTGGAACTGCTGGAAAAGAAAGGAAAACAAGTTCTGGATCAGCTGCCGACCCAGGTCCCTGCTTTTGCTTCCTCCCAGGTGGTTCTTCCAGTACTCTTAACTCTGTGACTTGCAGAATATTCCAAGATTATTCCCTACATCGGCTGCCATGAGCAACTCTACCAGGAGATAATGCACACAGAGACGTGTACACAACTTAAAACTGCTTCCATCCTCCTTACAGGGATGCAGAGAACAGAAACACAGACGGATGTATCCCTCCTTCTGAAGTCACCTAAGCACTGGAAGGAAACTTTTCAACACTTTGTGTACTAATATGTAGAGTTATGTTAATGAACACAGCTAAGGAACAATCTTTTCCAACATTTAGGAACAGATGCCCAGACTTGGGGAACATTTTCTGTTAACCTATGTAAACTTCTTTTACAGGTTCCAGACGATCAGACCCATAACTGAAGCAAAACCTATGAAACACGACTGCCTCTGCAGCTATGAAGATACAACAGAACTTCACTGTGTTACTGATGCCTCCAGCCTGGATGAATCAGGGTTCTCTGTTATCTTTTCCCCAGTGACTGTGACCGGGTTCCAGCACAATCCTTATTTAAAAGGGACCCAAACAGCCCCTGCAGCCTCAGCAATCGGGTCTGGCTGGGCTGAGGACACGTCTATGTCACAAGCAAAGATCAAAGACTGCTGACTGCACCCAGCTGCACGCAAAAAATGCAGTGTAAGGCATGAAAAAGCTTTTCCTTTTTCTTTCAAACCTCACTTTAACAGAATTTGAGTTCAAATTTCATGATTATGAACATCAAATCCAGGAAGATCAAGAGCTAATGGAGGGAGACTCCTTCAAATCCATTAAAGATGCTGTGCCAACTAGAAATATGCTTTACTTCTCAGTACAATCCAACCATATCCAGAGTCCTCTGGTTTGGCAGTTCTTAAATTATACATTTTTCCTGGTTATATATATAATTATGACAAAAATCAGTGGTTTAGAAACAAGCCAAAGAATCCAAGAAGCAAAACCTGGCAACATATGGATCCTAACAGCTCTCTTGGATATGGATCACAAAGAATCCATCTAACAGTATTTTCGAGAACATCAAGAATAAAAATGTTAAATAACTGATGAACAACAAAAGGAAGAAAATGCAGTACTTCTGACATTTAAGTGTACCAAGAACCCTGTCGTTCTCTTATTCAACTAAGTTATTTATTGTATTCAATAGCACTTTAGAGTTACTATGACCTTAATGTACTGAATGTTTTAAGAACTGTGCTACTTGAAACAGTATTTTTACAGACTGCTCAAAATCTAAAACTCCAAAGACTTTGTATATAAAAGTATTGTTTATAGCATTGCACTCCAAGCCAGCTGCTGACAGCCTTACACTGCTCTGGGTCAAGTTCACACAGAACTAGCAGCAAACCTTTCCCCTACTAAAAATGTAGTCCTTTCCAGATTCATTTTGCAGTCCTTTCATGTGATTGAAAGTCAGGGATTCACTACTGAAGAAAATTCTAAAGTCTGAAAAAAGCTAAATGAGAAGAAAAATCGTGTGAATTCCACTCCTATCCTTTGTTTCCTTATTCAAACACTTATGGAATGATTTTTTAAAGAAAGAAGAGTAAATACAGTTCCTTCACTTCCCCAAAGCAAGGGAATGAATCTATTTGGATGATGTATGAATGAAAGGAAGAGGAGAATAAACGTCCAGCACTCATTACACACACACAGAGACAAGGACATCACTGTTGCTTCTAGAATATAACCACACAGCACTTGTAAAGGTAACAGGTGGAAGCTTTGATAAGAAAAACAAACCCCATTACCTGTTGCGTGCATTTCTGCCTGAAACACTGGATTTCAGTTCCCAGATCATGACCCTGCCATCGCTGACTATGAGAGCTGCTGAATTCTCGTTCACCGGGCAACAGACCATGGTGAAGGGGCGAACGGTTTTGGTCACCCTGATGGCATCGCACTGACTCCTTAAATCATAAACCAGCTCCTGAACTGGGTCTGGATCTGCAACAGCAACGTCCCCCGAAGGGCAACCAGAGAGAAAGGAAAACACACAACGTGAGCCATCAGCCAAGAGGGGAAACTGCAGAATGATGAGCTCTTTGGTCAAAGTCCACAACAATACAGAAAAAGAAGCAACAACGTGGACACGGTTGATCCTGCTGCACCCAACACAGCTTTGGAAGCTCCCCAAAATGTACCTTTATCTTTAAAATACCTTATTCCACGGATCTTGCAAAACCTAAAATATTACAGTTTCATATCTGGGTAGAAAGTGCATCTGATCTCCACAACCCAAAAGTTATTTGATTTATTGGTAAACCTGGAAGAAATAACGAAGCTCACTAGGAATTCCCAAACTGCCAAAACCAAACCAAACAAACTCTAACCAAAAAAATAACTTATTTACATTCACAAAACTATGTTTTCCCTTCTTTTTTCCACTCTCCTCCATTATATTTCAATGGCCATTCCCAGCAACATTTCATAAAAGAGACAAAAGTTTAATAATTAGCATTTTAATCTAAATTTAAGCCTGTGTCTTAGTTCTTAAATCAATTCTTCCACCTGATCAAATGACTTCCAAAACCTTGTGTTTTCCTGAAAAATTTTTTTTCTTAAAGATAAAAATAACAAGCTAATCATCTTTTATCTAAAACTTTCTTGTATATGGGACTGTTAAGTCAATTCATAAAGCAATACTTAGTGATAAAAGGATTTTCAGGATATAAATACCTTATTTTGCACCAAATTTCAGGGAAGTCAAAACCTATTTTGGGAGAATGCAGCATAAATTTAAATTTAAATTCAATGTGTAAGGAAAAAACCCACCAGAAGGGCTGTAATCACCATCCTGTATGAGGCATGATGGTTAATATCGGTGTTAAAGTGTTACATAAAATGCCTCAAGGTTCATTTTTGGATATTTTTGACACGAAACTTACCTGGCTCTTCATTTGGAGTTCCAGTTATGCTGCAGTTGGATCTGCGAACTCTTAAAGTTATGCAACCATTTTCATGTAAGCAGAATAACCCATCTCGCTGAAAACATGGAATTACCTGGGTAAAGGGACAGCACATTATACTGGGGTATTAAAAAACTATTCTTTGAAAAGTACCCTGGTGTATAATGATGAAAAAGCAAGTCATTAAAAACGTTACCATTGTTTTACCTGCAGTACTTGTGACTGAGGAAGTCAATTAACTTGAGAAAGGCATTGAATGTTTTGGTTTGAATTGCTTGCTGGCTTAGTTTTTTTTAAACACTGATATACTCACAGCCACTCTTTAAGCTTTCACTTTTAAAAAACAACTCTCCTTTGTGGTATCAGAATCCATAATACCAAGAGAATACAGATGCTCCAGTGATACCTTACAGTGGAGCTGGCTGTCAATCGAAGCTGTGTGCAAGCAGCTTCGCCACCACAGTAGGAAATGCCCTTTTCCCACACTATTTTCACACTGGTAACTTTTCCTCCACTGCAAAATGAAGTGGGTTTGCTGCAGACTTCAAAAAAACAAAAAGAACCAATGCTTGGTTCAGAGGACATTTCCCCCCCTGGTGAGGTAACTTCTTTTCACCTCTAAAAGGAATCGAAACACTGCTCTCTGTGGGTCAGGAATTCATGTACAATCTTAATTAACGACTGCAATGATAGAAACCGATCTAATTTTCCTCACCTGCAGGAAAGGCACTCCTGTTCTTTCAATTGCAATCACACCCACTGTCTGGTTCACTTCCAAGTCAAGAATTAAAATCTCTCTGGGATACAGCAACAGCATGTAGTTTCGTTTGGAAGGCAAATAGGACAACTGAAGGCAGTCGTTGAGCGTTACAGACTCAGCACTGTAAAACATCAGTTACACAATTTAACCAAGTTCAGTATCAACAAATGCTTCAAGTTCAAAATAAAATTAACAGTATGAATTTTCCTGCAGCTGCCTTTTCTCAAGCATTCCCAGTTTTCATCACTAGGAAACTGCATAATTTCCATGTAATTGCTACAGCAGCGCAAAGCATCACCGACCTTTAAAAGACACACACTCTGTTGACTTTCCTCTAAATAAGATTACAGAGTAAATTTAAAATAATACATAATTCCATGGAACAAGTGTAATTCCTGCCCATCTCAAATAAAGCAATTCAATTATGAACAGTGCCAGCTGCCATGACATTTACTGGCATTCATGGGAAATTAGGCTTAAACGTACTGCCTACTTCAATCTTGATATTATTATGTGTATTGCTTTACTTCAAAGCGAACACAACCAGCCTGTCAGGAACACCAGTCTCCAAACTCAAAGAATGCAGCAAAGAACTGGGATGTTGGTCACGTTGTTGCCTGCTCACAGGAGCCTGGCTGCAAGGGAAAGCAGTTCATTAGGTAGACACAACCCAATGGGCTGTGTTTAAGCAACCCTGAAGGAAATCATCCTCATACCATGCTCAGCTTTGAAGGTCTCTGAACTGATTTCATGTATTGCACCTTTGAGGTGCTTTGTTTAGTTTTGATCTCCTCATTCTACCGCACAACAAGCCCTTCTTACACTCTGCTTGCATTTCATTCCTTGCTTCAGGAGTTTCCCTGCAGTCCCTTTCCTGACAATCTCCAGCTCCTCTTTCCTAAACTAACATAAAACCAGATAAACCACTCCTAATACAATTTTTTCTTCCCCTTTTCCTAGTTTACTCTTTTTCAGGTGGATGGAAAAGGGGGAGGAAAGAGAAGACAATCATATCCTCAGCAATATTCATACACAACGTAAAATGCCATCAGGAGAAAGCAGGAAAAAGGTATTGTTGCTGATTTGCTGTGATTACAGAGCACACACAAGGCTGCTGCAGTGTATGCACTGTCTCAGTGTTTGCAAATCAGGTGTTCTGTCCAATGCAACATAAATTGGGCATTATAGAAGACAAAATGACACGATCGTGCCCTTTAACTTCATAAAAAGTCACAGTGAGGTTACACCCTGAATCCTGCATTCAGTTCTGGGCCTCTCACTCCAAGAATAACAACATTGAGGGGCTGGAGCACGTCCAGAGAAGGGGAACTGAGCTGGGGAAGGGTCTGGACAACAGGAGTTCTGGGAGCAGTGAGGGACCTGGGGTTAAGAAGAAGTCTTGAGAAGAGGAGGCTGAGGGAAGACCTCATCGCTCTCTGCAGCTCCTGAAAGGAGGTTGCAGTGAGGTGAGTGCTGCCTCTTCTCCTAAGGCTCAAGTTGTGCCAGGGGAGGTTTAGATTGGATATCAGGAAAAATTTCTTCACTGACAGAGTGGCGAAGCCCTGGCAGAGGCTGCCCAGGGCACTGGGGGAGTCTCCATCCCTGGAGGGGCTTAAAAATATGTGTAGATGTGGCACATTGGGACATGGTTTAGCAGGCACGGTGGGGCTGGGTTGATGGTTGGACTGGATGAGCTGAGAGGTCTTTTCCAACCTTAATGATTCTGTGATTTCTTAAATGATTACCTGAGCAAGTATCATCAAACCTTCCCCCAGGTTTGCAATTTAAATACCTTATTAAAACAGATGATTAATTTCATATCTGCACTAAATTTAGGTGTCAAGTGATAACTCATAATACAGGCTGATGAGTTTGTTCACAAATTTGTGAGATGCTCCAGAAATGCTTTTATTACTCCAACAAAAGTACACAAGGAAAAAAGAATGATAATATACAAAAGAAAGTGGTCTGGTGAATTTCTAACAAAAAATATCTCAAAATGCAATGACTTGAGTTTTATAAGGTCAGGAAATAGACAAATATATCAATTCTAATTTTATTTGTATACTATGAACTATTAAGTGTCTCCTACTGCAGTATCTGTACAACATCAGAATGAAAACTCTTCTCAGGTATCATTACTCACAGAATTTCCCCTCTCTTATTATATCCCTTCTCATTCCACAATCGAAATGAATTATATTAGCCCATCTTCATCCTTCTATTCCCCCCTAAGAAAGATGGTTCTGAATTTATACCTGCATAAAAATCTCTTAGCAAATCTCATTAACTTAAACATGCTGGGACAACACAGCTGTTTAATGAACAAAACTGGATGAACAACTCTCACTGTTATGTCCTTATACCTCACTCATATGGGACATCCAACAAATTTCCTACCCAAACATATTTGCTTTTTTAAAAGTAATTATCTTACAGACTTTCACCTAAATATACAGGCACAGAATATATACACATGCACCTGTATAATAATATATAAAATCTAAAATATACAGGCATATAAAACATTACCTGAGAAGAAATATTTGCCACCTACCTTGGTTTTTCATTACTGATTAAGATTTTCACTTTATCAAGGGCCTTTTTGGCACCAGTAGCCGCAGCCAGCTTGTTGTGAGAAGGGCTGGAGTGGGGACTGGAGATGTAAACTTTCTTCCCTGAGCTGGCGGGAGGTTTAGAAGGAGAGAAGTCGGAGATGAACACTATTCCTTCGCTGGTGAGCACTGTACCAAGAAAAGCAATTTTTATTATAGCAAAATTCAATCTGCAGTTTGATTGTGGTGTTGCATTTTAATGGAATTTTGGGGGGGAAATGCTAATAATGCTGTATTAGGTAGAAAACTCATTCTTGACAACAGGCACCTTCTACTGAAAGAGCTGCAGACAGTCCAGTACAATTAACTACAGCCACAAAACCCAACGTTTCAAAATCACACCTCTACTAAAAAATACCATGTGACTGGTAGAAACCTCTTGTTTCTTCAGTACAGTTTTCTCTCTCATTAACTGTTCCTCTTTAAGCTTCACAATGCAAACAGAAGGCAGGGTTGCCCACGTTGGCTCTACACTGTTTCTTGTTCTTATGCAGAACACGGTTCAAAAGTCTCATTAACTCACACTATTTATGATGCAGCATAAAGATTGAGCCAGGCTGTAAAGATGTAGCTAAGATTTTATGACATCTTTATACAAAAAAAAGTTATTTTTATAGGTGGAATTATATGGCAGATAAAAATCCAAGAGAGCCACAAAGCCTGGAAACCACACTGTCTCATTACAGGTCAGGAGTGACCAAGCTAAAGTAAAGAACTGGTGACTCTCATTTCTTTCAGTATCCTTCTGCTACAACGTCAATAAACCTGCACTGCACCTCCCTTTGAATTGCTTATGAAACTGATGCTCACACTTCAGTTCTTAAAAAAAAATCCCTTCTCTTGAAAATAGCATTTATTCTTTGTCTACTCTTCTTCCTGGGCTCTCCCTCAGCATTCACCCTTTAAAAGCTTTTTATATTTGTTTAACAGGGCTCTCAATACTCAGCTTCCTCCAGCTCTCTATCTACACCCTTTCCACCTCCATAAAGCCTCAAACTTCTGTTCTCATATCTCTAACTTCTGCACTTCTGCCTACATTTCCCCTTCCTTCACACAATGCCATCTTATTTTAGACTATTTCACACTGGCCCCTGTCTCTGTTTTGAGACTTCTTCTAGACATTAACATTATTCTCTCCAATCCATTATTTTAACCTTAATACTAACATTTCTGTTTAGCATTTCTCCTGGTCACACACATTCACATCACACTATTTTAAACATGCAAACTTACAAGCTAAGTGTGATGGATCAAAGGGGTCAAATGAAAAAGACAGAATGTTTTCAGCATAACTCTTCTTCCAGAGTTTGGTCCCTGTGTCTGCGTTCCACAGGACAATATAGTTCGGTGGATGAACAGCAAGCAGTAAATCTCGAGAAGCATCTTGATTCCACAGCCACTGCATGTCTGGCAGAAGAAAGAAGGAGCAACAGACACCAAAATTAACGTCCAAAGAAAAAGCTTGTTCTATTTTAGAACTCCTCTTCTTCTGTAATACTTTGTCTTTAAAAAAAAGAATCCTGACTCAGCAGTAACAAGATGTTTCTATTTCACAATTCTGAAAAACAAGTTCCTATTATGGCCTGAAACAATGTTTTTCACAAGCAGCAATGCACTGGGTCCCATGTGCCCCACATGCATGCACAGAAGCCACATCCTATCTGAAGGAGTCAGATGTCCACACCCAGTGAATTCCAACCCAGAACAACAACCCATACGGTACAGAACTGCTGCAGAGTCCAAGTGGAAGGAACCATACACCATCCCAATCAATATCCAGAATGACATCATGAACAATACACCATAGAATCACAGAAGCACAGAATGGTTTGGGTTGGAAGGGACTTCAAAGCTGGAACAGGATGGGCTTTGAGGTCCCTTCCAACCCAAACCATTTTATCATCCACTTGAGACTGTCAATATTGTTATTTCAACCAATAACCTTAACAAAAACAGATTGTCACATTTTTTCAGAGCATCTTGGAAAATATAACCATAATGAATTAAATCTCTGGGTAAGAGCAAGCCTAACACTCAGAAAATGAGCAGACAAACACAGACAGGGCCAGGAATCCCAACAGTAAAACTCCACGGCAGAACGAAGCATCATCTGCCAAGCCTAGGTGATGGATTTGCACACAATACCCCATAAACCAACTCCATACAAACACCACGTCATTACCTTGAATTGGTTTTGCATGTTCTTGTATTTCACAACGAGCTGTTCCTGTTGCCACATCCCAGACAATTATTTTTCCAGTCACATCAGCAGAAGCCAAACGTAAAGAATAAGGAGAGCCAATGTTGTGGTGGTAATTTTCTTTAGCCCACTTAACCTGAAAACACAAATGAAAATTGGTCAAAGAAGGCAAACAAATACAACAAAGACACTTTGTATTTCTCAGCTGGGTAAACAAATAATAAACTGCTCTACAAAACAGCACAGTAACTGTTAACCTTACCAGCATCTGTGTAAGTGTCTCTTCAAGCTGCCATCAGCTGGGTGAATTTAAGGCACGTTGCAACTGTGCTGCATGGCTATTTTCAAATTACACAAATCAATCATCCTTGTTCCTGAAGGTAACTACAACAACCCCAAAATACACACTATGTAGATAAAAAGATTACTCAAATATGTAGAAGAAACAAACTACAAATCCACACCCACAGATTTCCAAACAAAAGGAAACTGAAAATTTGCCATCCAAGTTTAATATACACCCTAAAATACCATTTCCCTAATAAGCCAAACACGAGTATATTCCAGTACTGGGGAGGAAGAAAGGTTTGTCTTTAATCTATACTTTGTCTTATGTTAAGATATTGCTGACAACTGCTGCCTTTTGGTCATTTGTAGCATATCACCACCCCTGATTTTAACATTTTCTGGTGTGGAATTTCAAGCTGCATGAGCTTGCAAGCTGGCAATACTTTGGAAAACTTCATGTCTTGAACTTTGAACCATTCTGTCTGCAAGTCTCTGAGATTATAAGAAGATAACACTGACTCCTTCCTTACCTATCCAATATGGACTTGTTTGCTATCTGCTTTAAGGTGAACTTCTGCCCCAAAGAGGGACTTAAAACACTAACAGGTAAAGAAACCTTAATGCTAAGGTCTTGAGAGCTTACCTACTACAAAGAGACGCTGTAGCCAGTGAGCTGTGTGCTGCCACAGCACCTGACAGAGAAAGGGCAAGGCCAAACACAGCCCTTTTTGCAGATACTGAAAGCATGACTTTAAAAAAACAGAAACAGAATTACCTTTGGGCACCACTACCTTTGCAACATGAATGAGATCCGGCCACTGTACTCTCCCTCTCAGAGGTGCCACCAGGATGTACCTCAAAAGCCTCACTGAATAAATTTAACAAACACTGTACATGCACAGCAAGCAATCTTCAAAGAACTGCAGCTGGGAACCCAAACTATTTTTCTACCAGAATAACAGAATTCTTTGGAGACTCTCCTCTACCTGCACATTTCAGTGCTGCAGGTCCTGCTTTCCTGCTGTTCCAAAGAAATTAGCCAGGAGGACACCTGCATGTAGCCATGCAGCTATTAGAAAAGTAATTACAGAAACCTGCAAAGCTGTTTCTTCCTGTTAAGTATGTATTTCTTTGAAGCAAATTCCAAGTCTGAAAAGCATCAGTTCCCAAAGGAGGAGCTGTCACCAAGTTATGAACAACAAAAAGGAGATCTTTACGTGATCAGTCTCAACCAAAGCTCATGAGGCTCTCTAACACTCTAAGCCCTCTTTTCTCACGGTAGTTGCACCACTCCAACGACGTCCCCACATGATCTGATCACCTGCAAAATGAAATTGTCTTCTCACTGCCTCTCTACTCTGACTCCAAAACACAGCAGCATTGGTCAGGAATGGCAAAGAGAAGTATCTCAGAGATGAGTAAATCATCCAACCCAAAGACAAAATAAATATGTTTAATTTTAAAAAGCCAGAATGACCATAGTGTGTCCACATGAAGACAGTATTTATAGAAAAACAGACATGGGAAAAACCTGCATGCAATCTCCAGAAGATACATTGGAACTTTTTCTTTTACTACAAAACCTACCATCATCTCCATATGTAAAAATCTGGGTTTCTTCATAAATTACTGACTGGTTTCTAACAGAGCACGTGGGCTAAGGACTATCAATCATTACATCTGCCAGCCAAACATACCTCTAAACCCTGACTCAATCTGTTCTTCTCCACAGCCAAAGAAATGATGTATCAAAGCAATACATCATATTCCACAGTTCACCCAAAGCACAGCCCTCTGCCATTTCATCTCAAGGACCTGCAAAGGAAAGTACAGATTTCCTACATCTAAGCTTAAATTTTAGCCATTTTTTATCACTAAAATAAATGTTCAGTTTCATCTGCTATTGTTCCTTTCCTATAGGCAAGAACAGAAGTACAAACTTCAAAGCACCTTTCTAGTTGAATGTGGCACTGGTTACCTCCACTACGGGGAAGATCAGCAAGGGCATCAACAAAGAGTTTTGTTTGATATTTTGTACTGTTCACTTGAAATTCTGCCATGTTCAGAGTTTTCTTAGAAACAATTCCATGTCCTAGAACGCTGCCAAATGTTTCTATACATTCTATACCTCAGGTAAAGGTACAACATCAACCTCAGCTCGCATTTCAGCACGTACAGCTTGATTCAGAGAGAAAAGAGATCATGTAAAATATGGGTATTTTACAACAAATTTTATGTGAAAGTCGAGTGCAATAAAATTACAAGTATTACAATAATTTAGACAAAATAATATATACACTGGAATCAAGTAATATACTTTAAACCCCGTATGCCTCACCTTGACAACACTAGCTTTGTGTCTTTCCAAAACCTGTAAGGTCTGAGCAGTATTGGCATCCACTATCAGCACAAGAGAGTGACATCCATAGGCAATCAAACCTTGCCAGCCCCTGGAAAAGCAAAAATCATCATCAAACAAACAGGCAAAAAAAAAAAGAAAGGAATAAGAAGCACTGCACATCAAGAATGAGGCCTTTTTCTTTCTAAGTAGAATGCAGCTACCAGACACAAACATCAAACAGTTAAAATGATTTAATGACATGAAACTGAAAGCATTTAAAATGCCCTTACAGCACAGCTCACTGAACCATCTGCCACAACAAAGCACCTCTTTGTGGCCATCTATACAAATCCTCTTCTGTAAATTTTAGACTCCTCATAGGAATTCACAGAGTGTTGCCAAATATTATATATAAGCACAGAGGTCAGCAGGGTATTTGCAAATGTAGAATAAATTGCATCTCTGCTAGGCTGTCTCACTTCAGGAGAGGTCATTGCAGCCACTGATGACAGTTATAAAGCCATGGTGAACACCAAGCAAGGAGGAACAGCCAAAGGAATAACACAAAATTTCAGACCAAGAACATCAGAGAACTTCAATGTTCATCACTTTGCAAGGTGACAAAGTCCACAGTTTCGAAACACGACTTGGTTCAGCTCATTCACTTTCTCTCCCTACAACTGAGCAACATTAGGGTAACGCTTTTCAGCACAGCTGGGGAACTCACTGTTCAGCACAATGGGTACAAAACCCAATCCTTGAACTGGCTTTGTGCATCAACTCTCAAAAACAACTGGAACAGAAGTCAGAAGCTGCTCTAATCTCTACAGCTCGCTGCACCAACACGACCACTGCCCAGAGGCGCAAGTGTCGGTGCCAGGAGGAACTGGCTGCACTCATCCATGGCCATAGATTTGGTTTGGCTCAGGAGTTTAGAATCATACAATCATGGAATGCTTTGGGTTGGAAAGGACCAGGTAGGTCATCCAGATCAATCCCCCTGTACAGTGAGTGGGGACATCTTCAATTCAATCAAGTTGCTCAGAGCCCCTTCCAACCTGACTTCAAAAGTTTCCAGAGATGGGATACTCACCTAATCTGCAGTCTAAACCTCTCCTTCTTTAAAACCATTCACCTTTGCCCTATTGCTACAAGTCCCCCTAAAAAGCTTTTCCAAGTATTTCTTATAAGTCCCCTTTAAGTACTAAAAGGCTGCACTAAGTCCTCCCCAGATTCTTCTCCAAGCTGAACAACCCCAACTCTCTCAGGGACTTGGACCTCTTGGAGTGAGTCCAGAGAAGACCACAAAGATGATCTAAGGGCTGGAGCACCTCCTGTACGAGGACAGGTTGAGAGAGTTGGGGCTGTTCACTCTGGAGAAGAGAAGGCTCCAGGAAGACTTTAGAGCAGCCTCCCAGTACTGAAAGGGGCTCCAGGAAAGACAGGGAGGGGCTCTTGATCAGGGACTGCAGGGATTTGGATGAGGAGGAATGGTTTTCAGTTGAAAGAGGGGAGAAATGTTTTGCTGTGAGGGTGGGGAGGCCCTGGCCCAGGTTGCCCAGAGCAGTGGTGGCTGCCCCATCCCTGGAGGTGTTCAAGACCAGGTTGGATGGGGCTTTGAGCCCCCTGATCCAGTGGGAGGTGTCCCTGCCCATGACAGGGGGTGGCACTGGATGGGCTGTGAGGTCCCTTCCAACCCAAACTGTTCCTCGGTTCCCCGGCGCGGGGTGCGGAGCCCCGGAAGGAGGCTGGGACCCCGCCACCCCCCTTCTCCCCGCCCCTCACCAATCCGCCGCGCCCCGGTTCGCCGCGCTCAGGGCGCCCGTCAGGGTCCGCGCGGGCAGCTTGATGTTCACCGTGAAGCGCTGCATGGCGAGAGCGCAGCGCCCGGGCACGGGCAGGGCCAGGGGCAGCACAGCCCGCGGCGCAGGAAGCGCCGCCTCGGCGGAGCCGCCGCTCCCGCGCGCCGGGTCCGACCGGGAACCGCGTCCCGAGAAAGGCCGTTCCGGGGCTGGAGCTGCCGCCGTGGAAGGGACCTCAAACCCCATCCAACCTGGCCTTGAACACCTCCAGGGATGGGGCAGCCACCACTGCTCTGGGAAACCTGGGCCAGGGCCTCCCCACCCTCACAGCAAAACATTTCTCCCCAAGATCTCATCTCAATCTCCCCTCTTTCAGCTGAAAACCCTTCCCCTCATCCTATCCCTGCACTCCCTGACCAAGAGCCCCTCCCCATCTTTCCTGGAGCCCCTTTCAGTCCTGGGAGGCTGCTCTAAAGTCTCCCCACAGCCTTCTCTTCTCCAGGCTGAACAACCCCAACTCTCTCAGCCTGTCCTCACAGCTCAGACTCTGCCAGGGAAGGGTTAGGCTGGGTATCAGAAAAAAGTTCTTCACAGAGCGAGTAATCAGGCACTGGAATGGCCCAGAGAGGGGGTGGATTCACCATCCCTGGAGGTTTTTAAAATAAGACTGGATGTGGCACTTGGTGCCATGATCTAGGAATCATGATAGTGTTGGATTAAGGGTTGGACTTGATGATCTTGGAGGTCTCTTCCAACCCAGATAATTCTATGATTCTATGATTCTCCAGCCCTCGATAATCAGCTGAAAGAGAGGAGACTGAGATGAGATATTCGGGAGAAATGTTCTCCTGTGGGTATGGGGAGGCCCTGGCACAGGTTGGCCAGAGCAACGGTTGCTGCCTCATCCCTGGAGGTGTTCAAGACCAAGTTGGATGGAGCTTTGAGCCCCCTGATCCAGTGGGAGGTGTCCCTGCCCATGGCAGGGGGTGGAACTGGATGGGCTTTAAGGTCCCTTCCAACCCAAACCATTCTATGAAACCTTGCTCCCTGACAGCCTGCAGGGGATTCAGGGCTCACTGCTAGAGCCAGGGAATGTCATTCACCATGGTCATTTCTGCCCCCACGTCACCTCTTCGCAGTGACACCCCTGCTGCAGTGACTACTGCTCCATCCCTCAACAACAGCAGGAAGCACTTGGCCTCAGGACACAGAGGACCGTACCTGATGCAACTTGTCCTCCAGCCTGCCCCAGGCTGTCCTTCCTGCTTGGCAGAGCCACCTGGGCTGACACATCCCGTGGGCGTTTGCGCTGGAGCACTCCCGGCTGCAGGACATATGAACATCCACATCCAATCTGAGTTACAGCTTTATAATCGCCCATTTTTAGGGAAAAAACCCCACTTTTAGGAGTGTTACACAATGTTTTGCTTTGGGATCAGGGTTCTTTTGTGAACCTTACTACTCTGTTTGAAAAGCATCCTGGAAAATGCTGTGATGCCTTTGATATATTGATATCCATAGGTGGAGGACCAAAGCCTTGCATGCAAACAGAAGCAAAAAATAGAAGTTCCAGGAAAAATCTGGAAATATAAAAAAAAGAACGCTTTCTTTCCTCCTTCCTCAGTGGTGATGACCTGTGACTTCTCTCTAGCTGTGCCATGGTTTCTTTTTGCTCTGGAGTAACTATAAATTGATCACAGGCAGGATGAAAAGATAAGGTTTTTTGGAACAAAAGGTGTAAGTGCACCAGTTTTCCTCGTCAATTTGATTTGGGATCTGTCACCTTTCCAGTTTAAATAAAGCAGAGGATAATCACCCAGGAACCAGCCGATAAGAATTGGAAAATCATGCAGCTTCCTGGCAGAACAGAATTAGAAACTATGCAAGCTGTATGTTGGCAGCAGAACAAAATATCCAGTTTTGTGACAGACACAGTAATTCTACCCAGCTGCTGGAATCCAAATATTAAATAAAAATGTTTTAAAAATCAGCTTCTGAGGTTGATTCACTGATGATGCTTTACAGGCTACGTTACGGGTTGTGGCACCTGGGCATTCAGAGGAAGGACACCAGAGCATCCCAGAGGAAGGAGCAGCAAATGGCCTTTGAGGTTTGCTTAAAGACTACTCTGGTGAAGGCTCTGATGACAAACCAGCGTAGGGAAGAGCACCACTGGTCACTGGCTATGGGAAGCTGTGTGGTTTGGATGGCCTCCACCTCAGTCTAAAGCTTCCTCACAAGGGAGGAGGAGGAGCAGGCGCTGATCTCTTCTCCCTGGTGACCAATGACAGGACTCAAGGGAATGGCAGGAAGATGTGTCAGGGGAGGGTTAGGTCGGACATGGGGAAAAGGTTATTCCCCAGTGGGTGGTGGAGCACTGGAACAGTGAAGGCAGCTCACGAGGGTTCTTTCTTCACTAAGGCTGACTCCTGCCATAGCTGTTTTCACACTCTAAACTGCTTTCTCACGTGGCATTAAGTTACTGAACAAAATCAAGTGATCCTTAGTACTTTTTCTGTGGTGATGTGTTACTGCTCAGGTTTTAGATTTTAAAGAGCTTATTTAAATGTTTCCCATAAGTACAGTCATTATTTGATCTGTCTTTGAAATAGTGCTGAAAAAGCAAGTTTTATGATCACTGATAAAGGGAATGTAGAGATAAAAATCCTCACAAGACCCATCACATCTGACATATAAAGTATCCTGCTCTTATAAATGTCTGCAGGGTAGGAAATTACTTGGTTGAATTATTGTCTCTATTAACAGAAATACTGTCTATCCTTATAGATGAAAATCATCCTCTGAAGAGTCCATTTTAAAAAACACCTGAGATCACAGCCCTGCCTCACCAGTGATGAATGCAATGTATCCCTCACAGTCCTGTCTGAGCAGCAGACATTGGTTTATATTCTGTGGCATCAGCAGTATTCAGCTATTCTTCCCTTCATTGAAAGCAGGAGGGAAAGTTGTGTCTTTGCTTTATTGGTGATTTTCAAAACCGTTCACATCATCTTCTTTACAGAAGATTCTTTAAGATGTAGAATTGTTCTCTCAACATGCAGTGGTTGTCAGAGAAATGCTAATGGCTGCTGGTTTGGTTGATTCTCATATATGCAATCACTGTCTGACTTCCTTCAGCCATGTAATAAATGGACTTGAAGGCCCTCCATGCTGTGGCAATATTCCCATTGTTGATTTTAGTCTCCTCTCTGTTTCTGACTTTTGTCTCCTCAGCACAGAAGAAAAACAAAACTAGATTTCTAGATTTAAAAACCAAAACCAACACAAAAAACACCCAACTCAAACAACCCCCTCACCCCAAGCCTTTAAGGGCTGGCATGAAAATCTTTCTAGGAGTTTTATCAGTGAAGGACATCTCCTGCCACAGGCTCTGTTCAAGAGGGAATTATAATGGAATGCAGGACTAAAATCTCTGAAATCTCAGCTTCTACAAGGATCCCCAATGTTCTTCCACACCTCATTAAGCTTCCCCGAAATGACCCAAGTAGAGTTGAAAACATTTAGAGAAGATAAACTACCTGAGAACTGATATTTCTTTTTAACTTCCCTCATTATAGAGCAGAGCGATAAGAAATGATGGGGGAACTTAAATTTACAGGGCAATTTATGCAGGAATGCACAAATGTACAGTGAGTTTTTCACACCAGTCATACTGGGAAGTATCTTTTTCAAGACAAGTTTATGTGGAAATAACCTTCAAAAGCAAGACTGCAGAAGGTAATTTAAGAAGTCAGATTTTTTCCAGACTGGAACGTGGCTGGGGAATTTAAAACCTATGGCATTAATGGGGATTTTGGTTCTTGTGAGAACATACCACTCTCTTTCATGCAAAACATTTTCAGGTTATTGCCTTGAAACCCTGGCATAAAGGAGCTGCTGCATTCCTGTACTGCAAACACTGCAGAGGATGCCAGTGTTTTGTTGTTTCTCCTCTCCAAAGCACAACTCCCAGGGATCAGGAAGGAAGGCAAACATGCAGTTTGAAGGCAGTTCTCTCTTGCCATATTTATATGACTGGCATTCTTGATGGGACATAAATTGTGAGGATAAGAAACCTTTAGTTCCCAATATTGCTATATGTAACCATTTCTCTTTTTTTCATATAAAACAATAAAAATTTCACTCTCAGCCAAACCTTCAATTCCAAAGATTGATTCTGTTGTAATTATAGCTGAACTTCTACTTCCATATCCTGTATGTACATCCTAGAGAAAGTGTTCCCTGTGCTGCACACTCGGGCTGGCCCAAAGGAGCATCCCACTCTGGAGCTCCCTATTCAGAGCCTGCCCAACGCCTTCCAGTTGGTTTTCCTAAGTAATGAAAGCGCTGACTGTCAGTTGCAGAGAAAGCAAAACTGTTTATCTTCCTCTATGGAGTAAGGGCATATTTTCCCCAACTCAACAAACACACAGTTCACTTAGGTCAGTTTTCATCTCACTTTGTGCTGCATTTGTCTGCAAACTTTGCCAGATCTGTTTAGATAAAACATTCCCATGCTTCATTATGTTAAATCCCTTCCAGATCCCTTATAACAGGATATTCAGAATATCTCCAAGATGTCAAGCAGGAATGTTCTTTTACAAGGGACATGGCATGTAGTCATCTTCCCTTTAGGAGGAAGTAATTGAAAAGAACTACAGCCACAATTAGCATAGTTTAATGACTTGATTCTTAATAATTAATCCTTAATTCTTAATGGATATAATTTGATAAGTATATATATTGATGACCACATGGCACCAGTATACTTGAGGGTTTCAGAATAGGAAAAACAACTTTTTTAAGACTTCTGTGACTCCTGATGGTTGTTGGAAGAATACTTATGGAACTTATTTTGGGAAGAAAACGGTGAGTTTCCAGGCTTACCTGTCTGTACTAAAAGCACAGCATCTGATGGCACCAAAGCTCCTATCTTCAAAATGTCAGGATGTAAAGAAGGGACGGCTTGTTGTGGGACCAATGGAGAGCTATTACATTCCTGCACGCTGTCCAGGCATCAAGGCTTAACACATGAAGCACATCTCACACCCTTTTAAGAAGCAAAGACTACATCAATCCCTCCTCCTCTTTGACAAGGCACGCAAAGCCTGAAAGAAAAGCAGCTCAGTGGATTTGAGAAACACCAGTCTGCAGAGCATTCAGATAAAACAAAATCTGCTCACATTTGATCCTGCATTATCTATTATCAACGACCTCAGCAATATTTGATACCTTGAAATAAATGACAGGTGTATCAGAATGCCAGTGCTTCCTGTATCCTTTGGGAAGATGATTAACTATCTTCAGTCCTTGGATGATGTCATTTGGGATTCACAGAGTGCCCTAACTCTTCAAAGCCCATGGCTTGTATCTCTCTCTGAACATACTCCAAGCCATTCAAGTGGCATCAGCCCTGTTTTAAGCAAAGATCAGTTATATGATCTCTTTTTAACAAAGTAAAAAGCAGATTATTGCTGTATCAGCACAGGGATATGGTTCCCTAGTCTGAGAAACACTCATGCTCTCTCTCTGCCAAGGAAGCTGTCATTCTCATTTCAGGAGGGAGCGAGTTCCCTATAGCCTGACACTTCCCTTTGATCATCATTCCATTTCTAAAATAGATGGTTTTTTGTGGTCCATGATTAGAACTTTGCACTTGGAGCTCAACAAATCAAGCTCCAAAACCCAAGCTCCCAGGAAGTGCAGTGACAGGGCGAAGGGGGAACAGTTTTCAGCTGAAAGAGGAGGGGTTAGATGAGATCTTAGGAAGAAATGTTTTGCTGTGAGGATGAAGAGGCCCTGGCCCAGGTTGCCCAGAGCAGTGGTGGCTGCCCCATCCCTGGAGGTGTTCAAGGCCAGGCTGGATGGGGCTTTGAGCCTCCTGATCCAGTGGGAGGTGTCCCTGCCCATGGCAGGGGGTGGAACTGGATGGGCTTTGAGGTCCCTTCCAACCCAAACCATGATTGTATTGTTCTAAGTTACTGAAGTATCAGACAAGTGAGAGCAGGGAAATTCAAAAGATGAAGGACTACGAGAAGACAGCGAAGCAACGTGACCAAGATTTGAACTGCTACCAAAGCAGGGAAACAAGAGTCCATGGTGAGCATAATTCTCACAGACTGTGCCCTCAGCTGCTCTTGCTTGGCTTCTCTCATTTTATTTCCTATTCCTCTGCAAACTGTTTCTTCCAGCAACTCTGGAATCCCTGCTATGAGAAGAGAGGATCCTGTATTCAGTTTTGATACAAATTAAACAGCCACGTTTTCACTTTCAAAATCAACAGATCTAAAACTGTGAGCTCCAAGTACCTTTTCCCTCCTTATCAATTCTGTTCCATCTTCATCCTTGTGTTTTCATGTTCCTTCTTTCTGTCTCTCTTTGCTACATTTTGCACGTACTGGGGAATAGAGACATTTTTCATATAGTGCATAACTATAGATGAGTTTTTCATGAAAGAACAGTTCTTTAGCTCCCTATTCTCCACAGAATTTTAAATAAAATATCCCAAGCTGGAAGACAGATTGATCAATCTGGATCACATTCCAGCCATGCAAGCTTCAGAGCAGAAAATGCAAGAAGAAATTTAAGTATTTAGCATGGGTGATACAATATTGAAACCAAAGGTTTGAAGTCAGACCGGTGATATTTACAAAGCATTCTTGATTTTGACACCAGAAAGTGTCTAACTGGTTACCAAATCATTTCTCAAATAAAAACACAAGTTCCTATATTGAACTTCCTAACTTTTTGTAGAACGTCTCGCTGACCTTTTAATATGTCCTGCTCAAAACCTTTGACTTGTATTTGGACAGGTTAAAAGCACATTTTTCATTTATTTTTCTTCATAAATATGAGTATTCTGACTTTTGAAGGCTTTCTAATAATAAACCTGTTTTGTTACATCAAATATAATACTGATAGTCCTTACAGAGTCATTTTCAGCCTAATGGTAGCTGCTGTCCTCCCGTCATAGAATGATGTGGGTTGGAAAGGACCTTGAAGCCCATCTAGTTCCAACCCCCCTGCCATGGGCAGGGACACTTCCCACTGGATCTGAGGGCTCAAAGCCCACCCAGCCTGGCCTTGAACACCTCCATCCCCAGCAAACAGCCTCTCAAGGCTTACTTACCCACCAGTGGGTGATGAGGTTTCCACTTCAAAGAGCTCAAGTGCAAAGACCATTCAGTCCATCATCTCTTCAACAGAACAAGAGTTGCTTTTTCTCCACAAGAAGAGAGGCAGCCAAGGCAGGTTCCATCTCCAGAAGAGGAGGAGACACCTTCCAGAAAGGGAGAATGTACTGCCACGAGTTAATCCTCCTCCTATTTGGCTTGAATGTAAGAACCTTCCACGCAGGCTACACACAATATTATTGAGCACATGAAGCGTGCTGTAGAATTTAGACAGACACAGATCCATAAGATCTTGTTTTTGTCAAAATTGCTTTAAGTATCAAGTCTTAAATTCCAGAAGATTTCAAGTCCCTTGATTTTTCAGGGTGTAGAAAGGCTGATTGGCGTGTAGAAGTCAGCAAATTAGACAGATGCAGATGACTTGCATTGCCAACAGTCATGATTTCTTGCTTAATTCTAGTGAAGAAAGCCAGTTTTGAAACATAATCTTGTGTTTTGTGGTCCTTTGTAAAGTAATTTGAACACAAGCAATCTCAAGGTCTTGATTTTTACATTGACAGCCATGTCTAATGCATTGTGTTATGATTTACTAAGGGATAATTGCTCATTTACAGAGGGAAAAAAAACACCAAAAAACCTTAGCCAATTTTTCCCCTTTCAATATCACATTTCTCCACTTTTTGCTTTATTTTCAGTTTTTTTAAGCTTAGAAGGACTTGTTATGTGACTCAAGAAAGTATTTTTGCAACAGATGAGGCTAATTATGCTGTGCTGTGAATATTTACACTGTTCTAGGCTTCTTCATATCCTTATTTATGCATTAAATGCCAGACAGTAATTTAACAATTATTATAGCAAGATTAGAAATTACACCAGGACAGCAGCAGGTAGGAATAATAAAAGAACCAAATGGAAACCTGATTATTTCAGATATTACCACTGGGATTCTGTAATTAAGCACGTTCTTCATTTCATTACAATGTTCAATGCAAAGAACACCTGCATTATTCTTAGCAGTCAGCAGCCTTTTGTTTTCCAGTTTTCACGTTGATCTCCTCAGTCCTCAGAAGGGCCACTGGGCAAAAGGGGTTCTTGCATCTCTGATGAGGTTGAAAACAACCTGATTTGCACTTTTTCAGTATCTGTTCCATTCATACATCATGTTTTCCACTGAAGGAAGCTTTTACTGGTCAAGCTCAGCAGCATCCTAGATACCAAAAAGTCTTCCCTTGGTTAATTGTGATACCTGACATGATATGAAGTGGTAACCACAGTGGCAGTGGGTCCTGTTGGGTGCTTGCTGCTGAGATCCATCAGTGTTAGTGACCTGGCAAAGGCATTCCCAGGAAGGCATCAGGAATGGACATCTGCTTCAAAAAGAACAGGATTATCTCGATAAAATTGAAATAAGAATAGAATCATAGAATCACTGAGGTTGGAAAAGACCTCTAAGATCATCCAGTCTAACCATTAGCCCAACACCACAAACCATATCCCAAAGTGCCACGTCTACATGGGTTTTGAACCCCTCCAGGGATGGAGACTCCCTCACTGCCCTGGGCAGCCTCTGTCAGTGAAGATATTTTTCCTAATGTCGAATCTAAACCTCCACTGGGACAACTTGAGGCCATTTCCTCTCATTCTATCACTTGCTACTTGGGAGAAGAGCCCAGCACCCACCTCACCACAACCTCCTTTCAGGGGAGATTGAGATGAGATCTTAGGGAGAAATGTTTTGCTGTGAGGGTGGGGAGGCCCTGGCCCAGGTTTCCCAGAGCAGTGGTGGCTGCCCCATCCCTGGAGGTGTTCAAGGCCAGGTTGGATGGGGCTTTGAGCCCCCTGATCCAGTGGGAGGTGTCCCTGCCCATGGAACTGGATGGGCTCTGAGGTCCCTTCCAACCCAAACCATCCCCTGATTCTGGTTTCTGCGCAGCCGGTGGAAGCAGAGGCCGCGCTGGGCTGGGGTGAGAACGCTCTTGCCACGCACTCTTAATCCTCTCTCAGCAAAAGGGATGCTGCCTGGAAACAGCAGTTAATTCCTCTGCTCATGGCTTGCCAAAACACAGCCTTACACGTTGATATTTATCATATTGAGGAACCTCAGCCACGGTTTTCTGCTGAAAAACTACCACTCCAGCAGATTTATTGTTTCAGTGAAATGTTTTGCCTTTTCAAAGCTTCCAAATTTCCACAGCAGCAATTTCTATGGAACTTGAGGTGTTTACATTTTTAATTTTCCTTTCCCATGACTGGTTTTAATTAACAAAAATTATGGTGGCAGTGACTGGCACAGATAGATGCTGAATTTATTTACTAAGAAGGCACGAATTAAGGTGTGAAATGTAGATTTAATATTGGAAAAAGGACAATACATAAAAAAAAGTCAACCTACTGCCTTTATGAAGATAGTGGATTGCACCTGTGAGATGACCTGGCTCTTCAACTCACCCACAGGACAGTGGGTTTTGCCTACATAGTTAGTGCAGCCTTTCCCAAAGGTGCTTCCTGATACATCTGCAATTCCTACTCAGCTCTTTGATTAAACAATTGAACCCCCTTGTAGCTTTCCTGGTTTTACACATTTTGATGGGCTCTGTCATGGGGGGAAACATTTTCAAAGCTGTCTAGAAGGATGCAAAGGCTTTTGGAATTTTGATTGTACCACCTGGAGCCCTCAAAGGCAGCAACATCTTCTCATTAACAAATGGCTTGGAGTATATTAAAAATGTATCCCCACAAGTTCGTGGCTGAGAAAAAAAATAAAACCAGATTTCAAAATTAGCTCGGCTTGGGGTTTGTTCTCCTTTATTGCTGCCATGTTTTTATACAGAAGGTCTTTTCCAAGAGGCAAAGAAATACAAAAAAATGGAAGCAAAGTAGAAATAAAGCAAAAAAACCAGGGAAAGGACTGGAGAATGAGATTTCAGTCACATCGAGTAGTGATAAATCAAAGGTTTCTATAAAGCTAAGTCCAATATGTCCATTGTTTTCACCTGCTGTATTTTACCCATAAAGTCAGCAGGTTTTCTGTGTAATCAGTGTAAATCACCTGGGTAAATGTCCCAGTTTGTGGCCTGGCCATCTGTTACCATTTCTTACTACCTTAGAGGTAGAAGATTTAGGTATTAAAAGTATCTTCATTTTGTTGGGCATAAATATATATTCTGTTTATGTATTTTGCAATACCTGCTGCACAATGTTAATTTTATATTCATATTTTTTAATTCATATCCTGTTCTCTGTACATAGCTTTGTTGGTAATGTCCCTTTAACTCCCTCTTTGAAACAGTTGCTTTTTTAAAGAACAGGTAGCAGATTCCCCAAATTCTTCCTGTGCCTGCCTCACCTTTGAGGTCCATGGGAGAGGGAATCTGCTTTGCCCCCACTCTAAAGCCACAGGACTTCTTAGCCCTCAGGCTAAAGACTGCATATTCACAAGTCAGACTGGTGGAGACTCCAGACTTGTTTTGAATGCAAAACAAACATGTCTTCTTAGCATCTCAGAAGAGAATTTTCTTTAAACTGATGAAGAAGCAGCCAGGAGAGCCTTCAGGGCACAAACGATTTTAGAAAGTCTCATTCTAACATTGCCCAAAGCACTAATGGTAAAATCTTTGATTAATTTTAACCAATTTCTCCATTTCATTACACTGGAAAAAATATAATTTTAGATTAACAGCTCATTATACTGTTTCTCAAAAATCAGAAATCATGCCTGTAATTTCTAACTTCTGACAATTAGCTTTTTGTCTGATGTGTGCAAAAGCACTAGGTTTAATAAAAAAATCTAGTCCAGCTGAAAATCAGCCTGAAGCATAGCTTTCTTATTTTGCTTTAGCATGATTCATCTATTGATTTGGTTGCATGAAAGCCAATAACCAAACTGTGCCTTACGGATTTCTGATGGAACTCATCAGTGGTCGAATGGCAGCTCTCAAGTGCCCCCGTGCCCTGGTCCAGAGAGCAGCAAACGTGCCTTCATTTCTTGGCCCATCCATTGTATCTGCTGTTGCCTCTGCTGGAGGAGCCTTCCCACCAGCAGCTCACGAGAAGGAATCCAGGAAAGGTAATGTGGGGGTGGCACAGCATCTAAACTCATCTACACTCTGAAGCTGTAATGGATAGGATGAGGCTATCAAAGGGCAATCAGTCTTTCAGGTCACAGGTTACCTATGGCAAATCCCAGAGTTTTTCCAACTAGTTTGGAAAATAACAACACCCTGGGTTTTAAGGAGAGTGAGGAAAACATATCACTTATTATAGTAGTAGTTACTATGGAAAAAATACAGGACATACTTATTCTTACTGTCAGTACAAGAAAATGCCTGAATTCCACAGACCCTGAAGTGTGCAAGAAATAAAATTGTAAGAAGAGGCTCATCATCTCACCAAAATGATCAGGCAGAGGAAACAACCTGCAGCTCACTGTAGCAGTACCCTAAAATTTCTTTATTAATAGCACTGCTGGAATAATAATGTATAATAAATGTCCCCAGCCAGAGAGAGTCTGATGAACGGGTGCTTACGTGGTGTCAGCTGATGCTGTCTACTGAAACCAGTACAGCTTTACCGAGTCTATGTGAAGTGTAAACGAGCTGGTTATTGGGAAGGGGGAAAAGAGAAACGATGTTGGTGTTTGGGGCAGACAGAAATTGTTCAGATTTGAGGGATACTAAGCATGGGCAAAAAGTGAAGCCCAACCTTTCCCAGCCACAGCCCCTCATGCATTCACTGACGCCTCACACTAATGAGGAGCCACTAAATGCTGTTTAGAGATTCTCTCTGAGTCAGGAGGAGAGCGATGGGTGCTGCCCCAGACCTGATCCCAACGTTAATTACAGCCCATTTCCCCAGAAACCGCTCGTTGCATTTTCACTTCAGAAAGTGGCTGCAAATGCCTCTCTCTGCCAGGCAAACAGCACTGTTGGGGCTGACACCACCCTCAAGCAGGAGTGTTCACAGCCTGCTCAGTCAGGGACCGCAGGGCACCACTGAGAGACATGAGAAATACAACCTTGGGAAGCTCAGGATATGTTTAAAAACACATTTTTTTCTGCCTAGAAAGCAAATCCCTTTCAAGGGCATTTGCTCAGTGAAACATCCTCTCCTCTTGCCTCCTCTTCTCTGCAGGCAGAGCTCAGGTGCTAATGAGGACTGCAGCCCTCTTGTTAACCCCCACAGGTACAGAAAGGAATTTTCCACCGTTGTGAGACACAGCAAAAACTTTTACCATTCACCTCTTGACTGGAACAGAATGGAATTTTTCCTTTTCTCTTCCAAGTGTTGTCGAACTTCCTTATTTGCCTAAAAGAATCCCCTGTGAAAAGGCATTCTGCACACTCCTGTTTGGACCTGACATTTCTTTAACAGCTGTAATGAGGATTGACATCATCTGGATTTTATTTATGGATTAGCCTTACTTAAGCTTTGCTGTTTAGTTTGCAAACTACTTTATTAAAATACATATAAAAATTAAATATTAACAATATATGACATTAATTTCCTTACTGGCTCTCTCGTGGTGCTCAGGAATGCTCACCAGTGCAAACACTGCCATTGTTTTCCCTTCTGTTGTGCAAAATATTTTAACTTCCACCACAGAGCTGAAAACCAACTCACCATGTCTGTCTGGAAAATTGAGTTAAAATGTCCCACTTTCTATCAGAGAACCCTGTTCTGTCCTCAGGCTGCTGAAATTATATTACATTGAGGAATAAATTCTATAAAGTGTTAGTTGCCAACGGCCACCACCAAAACCTTGCAGCCCCCTCCCTTACAGAGAAAGATCTGAAACCCCTCCAAAGCAATAAATAAAAATAAGATTCCTACTGCAGATTTGAATGATCTCAGAAAATGAACTCATGTCACAGTTCTTTCCCAAGAGCAGTGGTGGCTGCCCCATCCCTGGAGGTGTTCAAGGCCAGGTTGGATGGGGCTTTGAGCCCCCTGATGCAGTGGGAGGTGTCCCTGCCCATGGCAGGGGGTGGAACTGGATGGGTTGTGAGGTCCCTTCCAACCCAAACCGTTCTATGATTCTATGTCCAACAGGTCCTAAATGGTATCCAGGGAACTTACTTTCTGAAAACATTTGCAAAGGCTTTTAAAAAGTTAGAAGTTCCTGTTTGTAGGCCATCATCCACAGACATGAATGCAAAATCATGAACTTTGCAGAAGGGAAAGAACAGCAGGGAAAAAAACATTAACAGGAGAAAATATGATTTGAAATATTTGCTAAAACCCACAGGCAAGAATTTGTATCCCTTGTAATTCCACCTCAATTTGAATATTCGAGAGAAGTCCATTTTGAAAACCAAGCAGCAGATTTAGATTTGTGACAGAACTCAGATTCAAACTGAATTGCAACTTTTTTTTTATGCTTAAGCACTTTATTCCACTGGCTCGGCAGAAATCCGTGGGGTGGGGTGGTCAGGGGGATTTACCACAGCTAACATTTCTTTATCCAGCCTGCCTCATGGTGCCTGAAATTGTAGCAGACACATAAAACTGCAGCTAATGTGCAATATTTTCCAGGTATGCTGTATCAGTGCTGTTCTGTGTTTGTAATGAGTAAATTAGGATTTATCTTTCCTTATTGCTGTTACCCTTTCTTTAAGTAATGAAAGGAGCTCTCGTATCTACTGAAGCAGTCCCAAGGAGAGAGCACAGACAGCTCTGATTAATTAATTAATCTATATCTTTTCCAAAACATATCTTAACCTCCCTGTAATAATAAGATTAAACTATGCCTTAATTCTTTGCTAAAACATATGGTTTATTGGAAAACTCTAAATCTTTATCTTACAGAAGTAATTTGTGTAGTTTGAAATCTTATGCAGCTGCTGCTGAAATAAATTGTAGTCCCAAGAGGTTACAAAGTGGGAAAAAAACCACCCCCAAACATTAGCATGTTAATTTTGCTAGAGGGATATCATCATTTAGACACTTATTCCTTTCCTAATCATCTCCTTTTGTCCTTATCAGTGACACACGTTTAGCAGACACCTCCCTGAAGTGAGGAAGGAGGAGGGGGTGGCATTGCAAGAACAGTAAATCAATTTATCACAGAGAACTTCCTATCTTGATGCTACAGGCTAATTAGTGTTATTGGGAAACCAGCCTCTGGGGGGGGAAATTAAAGCTATTTCCCACCACCACCACTGCAGCACTGATCATCTTTCCAAAGATGATTAATTCGGCAGCAATTTAATTGCATCCATCATCCATAGGTGGACACAGCCCAACAAACCATCCACGATAGCTGCATGGATGCTCCTTGAAAGCCTTCATTAACTGATGGCATTAAGCTAATGATGAAATAATGATCTGTGCAGAACTAATATTTTCGCTGTAATTTAATAACCCAAGATAAAAGTGATCCAAAACACACTCTGATTTCCTTTACATAATTTCTAAAGCTGTTTGATTTTTGCTAGGCTGTTTTCTTCTCCCATAATGTCCAGTGAAAGCAAATACCATAACATGTTGCCTTTCCAGTGTGCAATGCACTGTGCTTTGATAAATAGCTGATTGGGATGACATTTATGGTTGTAAACATCTCATTTTTCAAATGCTTGAGGCTTGCAGGGATCTTTCCACCCCAGTAACGTGAGGGCTTTAGAAGCTGTGGGAGAACTGGACCCTGTGAAATGCTATGTCAGCAATTTCCTCAGCGTTTAGAGACATGCACCAGGGTGACAGAAAGCTTTTCCAGCATCCTGGGACCATGGGTGGGTATAGAATAGTATATCCATGGATATACCATGGGTAGGTAAGGAAAAATCCCAGTGTACTCCAGAAACATGAGAAACCCACCCTACCGTAACCCTTAGCTTTCCTCAGCCCTTCCAGAGGCCGTAGGTGCCCCACCAATGCTAAGCCTGAGTCTTTCTTGACTCATTGGTGTTGTTCATCCTGGAGAAGAGAAGGCTCTGGGGAGACCTTAGAGCAGCCTCCCAGGACTGAAAGGGGCTCCAGGAAAGCTGGGGAGGGGCTCTTGATCAGGGAGTGCAGGGATGGGATGAGGGGAAAGGTTTTCAGCTGAAAGAGGGGAAACTGAGATGAGATCTTAGGTAGAAGTGTTTTGCTGTGAGGGTGGGGAGGCCCTGGCCCAGGTTGCCCAGAGCAGTGGTGGCTGCCCCATCCCTGGAGGTGTTCAAGGCCAGGTTGGATGGGGCTTGGAGCCCCCTGATCCAGTGGGAGGTGTCCCTGCCCATGGAACTGGATGGGCTTTGAGGTCCCTTCCAACCCAAACCATTCCATGATTCTGTTCCATTCTGAAGTTAAGGAGAAACAAGGAGAGGAGCAGCCTGACCTGTAAGGACTGAGTGACTTCCTGGGAAATGAGGATTATCCGACCTCATCTTCAGTGTCTGCAAGTCTGCCCACAGCCTCTTTATACTCTCTGCCTGCTCTTCTCAATCCAAGTCCTCCACCATCCCTTCCTCATCAAACTAGATGAAGTGTTAGACAAGATAGGGTCACCTGCTCCCTCTGGGCATTCCCATCCCACTGATTCCTCACTTAGGAGAAAATCCTGCCCCAGGCTGAATCTGTTCACACACCAGAGGCTGATTTGCTGCAGGCTCAGCTTGTTTTAGGGAGTTTTCTACCAAATACTTAATTTACTGAGTTAGGGAACCTCCCTGCCTGGGATGTCCTGGCTGTGAGATGGAGATCACAGTTATTAGAGCCAGAGAGAATAAAACAAGCAAAATACTTTCCATGATCCAAGGCTTCTGCAAGAGTGAATTATTCATATACCCTTGACAAGGGTCACAGGACACTGAACACAGCAAATCATTAAGAACACTCAAAAATAGTTGCTGCATGTTTTTAGGTGGGCTGAGTATTTGAAGGGAGTCCTTAATTGCAAGAACTCACTTATATTGTAAAAAGCAACTGTGTAATCCAGATATGAAAATGCTGGGATTGTCTGAGAAGAGAGTGAACATAAATGTAAATGGTTTAAGACTAATTCATGCAATACAGGCCAGTTTTAGCCCTTGCTCAGCTTTTATTGACTCCCTCTGCTCGGGGAGCCGACGGATGCTCTCGGCTGCCACACGGCAGAGCTGTTGGACTCCACGTTCCCAGCAAAGCAGAACAGGTTATTGCCACTGACTCCCGTGGGTAGTTTCTCTAATTACACGTCAGAGAAAGATGCAATCATGACCTAGAATTTGGTAGCAGATATTTATTCCTCTTCCTTAGCCTGTACAAAAGCTAACTGAGCTCAGCAGGCGGAATTGCCATTAAGTAATGGGCTCTGTGCTAGGATTTCCTATGCTCGTTATCTCAATTGGAAAGATGATTTGTTGCAGGTCAGAATTTGCTTATTCTTATGTATTTGCAGCATGGTTTGTTACCTCCATACTTAAGTGAAACCTATGATCATGGAACTCTACTGATTTCTTACAGAAACATTAGCTTTTAGCACAGCCTCTACAGATTGGAAAAGAAAGCTTATTCCCTGTGCTTCCCATCACAGGGGTGAGTGAAGTGCATAAACTATTTTACATTTTGCCTCACAAGAATCATCAATAATGAACCCTCTAACACAGGGTCACTGCTATTTCTGTTTTCCACTCTAGGATGGTGGCAAAATCATTTTTCTTCCTATGTATTCTCTCTGACACACACACGCTATCATCAGAAAATCAGCTTTACCTAAATAAGAGCAATCATCCTTCCTTACAATTCTGCTTTTTTCACAGAGAGGATCTTTCTCCACAGTTTGGTGGTGACTGACTGCATCTTTGGTGCCTTTTCCTCAAGACTCCTTGTCAATCCCTAAAGGGATTCTCCAGTTTTCTTTCATCTGCTATAACCTCTTTGATCTCAGGGACTCTTTTCTTCATCCATCTTGAAGCTTATAACCCAAATTTACAGAATTGAAAGTGAAATTGCCAAGGACAACATGGAATAAATGATGTGTATTGCTAGCTCTGACCATGCTGGAATACAAAATAAAACCTCCCAAGCAAACAAAAACGCAGTGCAGAACAGAACGACTGAAAAATAGCCTAAGTAGCTGAAATCATACATTTCTCTAAACCCTGGGTTTTCTTTGCTGTGAGCAACACTAAATACGAGGCTGTGCTGCCAGGGTGTTTGTTCTAAATAGTCCTCTTTAATGGTAACCAGCTGTGACAGGATGCCAGGTCCTGAAACCTATCACAACAATGTTCACCCATGGCCTTTTGCTCTTTGTTTCTGCAGATGACAAAGAACAAAGCCAAGAGAAGAGGTGCAAAGGGAATGAAGCCTAGAAGAAAAAGCCACACAGAAGAGTTGGAGAAAGACTTGGGGAGGAGGAGAACCTCCTGAAGCAACAGCAGCTACAGAAGAAGAGCTGGAGAGCCGGTAAAGCACCAAAGGCTTACACATCCACGAGGTGCAGAGGCAGCTTTTCTTTCCCAGCCCAGGAAAGCCCGATATAGAGATGTGTTCCTTGATGACTGCAAGGACTCAGGGGCTACACCCAAGCTCTCCAGTTTGCTAATGATGGTTTTGATTATCCAGCCTGAAGTTCACTAAAAAGTCTGAGTTTCAAAGGGTGAATTCTCTCATCTTTAGGCCCCTCTGAAGTCTCTCTGTGCACAAACCCCCAAACTCCCCAGCCCAGCTGATGTACTCTGGGTCATTTGTCCTTCCTGTTGCATGCAGAACAGGGAACTTGGGTCTCAAAAAGTGAGATATAGAGGCCTGAAAGCCCCACAGAGATAGGGATGGTGGAGATCAGCCCTCACTGTCCCAAGAGGCAGGGAGACAGCTGGGCAAAGGCACAGTTCTAAACCATCCAAGCAAAAGCTACAGCCCAAATTTAACAGACTTATGTTTTTATAACTTGAACTCTTGATTTCACTGTAAAGCACAGAAATTTGGGAAGATTTAATCATTGATAAGGTTTTTTTTGACTGTGATAAATATGATTTTTAATCAACTTTACTCTCAGCAGACTGAAAAATATAAATGCAGTGTTCTTCAGACGTGTGCATTTCTGAGTATGCACAGACTGTGAAAGAGTAATATGAAAACATTTACAAGAATGATAAACTAGACAGAGAAAAATATACTTATAGGTTAAGGAGTTCTGATAAGCATAGTATTACATTTTGTAATCTGATGAACAGTCTAAAATGAGATGTTACGCCAAATATCACTGTTCACTCCTCAGTATGAAATAGTTTAATATGGAGAAGTAGAACTTCTGATGATCCTAAACTTAGCAATATCCATGTGACTATAATAAATTACAGAAAGTCATTCATGCAGGAAATTACTCAGAGATTGGTACCAATCTCAATTCTCCACGATGACTCTTGTGTTAACGAGCAACTACACAGAGGTATCGCTAATAAAAGGCACTGGACTGGCTTTTGGAAGTAGGAATTTGCCAGCCACAAGACAAGCACCAAACAGCTACCAAGAGCAAAACCCATCCCTTTTATCCTCTGATACACCTTCGCTGCCATGTGAAGGGATGATGGAAAATCAGCAAGGAATTCTGCTTCCAGCCCTGGGCGCGCTCTGGTGATTGCTCCAGGTTTCTTTTGGCTGTGTTCACGGGTAACAACACAGGGTGGGAAGCTGAGCCTTGGTTACCCAGCACAGCTCAAGCCCAGAGAAGGTCTGCTTTGCTTTATCTGTAGAGTGGTGGCACCATTAATTTTGCTACGTTGGACTCGGTGCGGGTAAGAAGAGGTCCGTGGCAGGTTTTAGATGAAGCAGCAGGTACAGTCTCAGCTGGTGCTCGGTGCTTTCCCATCAGTGACATTTCCCATCCAGAACCAGGTGCAACACTCCACAAACCAGCAGGTGTATCCCTGGAAACTCACTGACTCTGAAGATATCCCCCTGCACAGCATCTTGCTCTGGATTACAGCATTCCAGTACTGAAAGGGGTTCCAGGAAAGCTGGGGAGGGGCTCTTGATCAGGGAGTGCAGGGATAGGATGAGGGGGAAGGGTTTTCAGCTGAAAGAAGGGAAATTGGGATGAGATCTTAGGAAGAAATGTTCTCCTGTGAGATGATTCCATGATTCTATGATATTTTCACTGCAGGGGCTAACACTGACCAACAGTTCCCTCCCCGAGGGAAAAACTTCTGCTGCTTTGAAGACATTCATGTAAAAATGTTTGCATTCAGGATTGCTGCAGACAGCAAGGACTGAACATACCATGTCTGAGGAGTGGCAGAAATCCCTTATTGAATCATGTAGCAGAATGGGAGAACACACATACACTTCCACCCCTCCTCAGACTGGTATCTATTAGCACAATGCTGAACAGAGACAATTAACCTTGTCCTTGCAGGTATTCCTTTTCACGAAAGTACTTCCATTCCTGCTGGGTTGGGGATGTCAATAACGCTGTCCTGACGAGTGGGCTTGAAAGGGCTCATAAAGCACAGGGTGTTGTGCATTTCATCTGCTTCCCGACTGCAGGCCTCATTCTTCATGTTTTTGACAGCATTGGCAAACCAGCAGTGGAATCAGAGAATCATCTGGTTGGAAAAGACCTTTGAGATCGAGCACAGCCGTACCTGTCCACTACTAAACCATCCCTGAGGAACTCATCAACCCATCTTTTAAACACCTCGGAGGTGGTGACCCAACCACCTCTCTGGGAGCCTCTGCCAGTGCCTGAGAACCCTTTCAGTGAAGGAATTTTTCCTGATGTCCAGTCTAAACCTCTCCTGGTGCAACTTGAGGCCATGTCCTCTGGTCCCATCACCTGATATTTGGGAGAAGAGAACAACACCCACCTTGCTACAACCTCCTTTCAGGAGCTGCAGAGCAATGAGGTCTTCCCTCAGTCTCCTCTTCTCCAGGCTAAACATCCCCAGGGCCCTCAGCTGCTCCTTGCAAGAGTTGTTCTGTAGCCCCTTCCCCAGCTTTGCCTGTGATATAAAAGCCTCTTGAGCTGCTGCTGTGTGAGCCCCTGGGAGTCTTGTGGCTGCCTTCCTCGTGCAATTCAAGCAGTGTTGGACTTAAGTCTCAGTTGAAATCAAGCAGCTGCTGCTTCAAATAATGCTGATTTCCTGAACCTGCTAAGAATCAAACGCCCAAAGGTACACTTTCATCCCTAAAAGATACCAGCTGAGGTCCCACCTCAAGTGAGTCTCATCTCATGCCTGCTGAACATTTCCATTGACTCTAGAGACGATCCAATACCAGCCTCAGATCAGATTCTAATTATACAGAAAAGAGCTGAGAAATTCCTATTTAGTAAACAGGAAGAAATTAAAATTAGACATCTGCATCCAGGCACGAGGACCCACAGAGCACAACACTGCCCACGAGCATCCTCACTCCATCAATCTCAAACCAGAACCAAACTTCTTTATAGTTGTAATATTTTACCACGCTACAACGCTCTTACATACAAGATTCATTATAAACACCACCTGTTCTTCATAAATGATATATATCTGTCATTTCCTCCAGGGCAATTTGCTTAAAACATTCTTTCAACCTTAAAACACTGTCTTGCTCTGCAGGGCTTATGTATTACCTTGTAATTTCAGACACACGTGACCTTTTCGACAATACTTTCCTTTAATCCCCATTATTGTTGTTATTTATGCAGTTCCCAATAGCACAGAAGATATTTGTTAATATTCTGTGCTTTGCAGTACTGAATGTAAAACAGGTTACCCACAGGAATTTATTACTGAAGCTTCTTATTTCATCATATCATTATGAAATCTAGTATTTTTATAATATGATTCCCTGAATTACAGGTTCACAGGGGATTATGAAGCTGTGAAGCAGTTTCCAGGCAGAATGGCTTTTTCAGGTAATAAGTCTTAAAACTCCAGAACTACTGTGATGAGAACTTAAAGGTACCAACCCTTCCACGACACCAGTGCCCTGTGTGTGATGGTGGTGTGGGCAGCATCACAAAGCTCTGGTTCCTGAGGGCAGCAGGGTTCAGGGAGAGAAGAGACCCCATGGGGAGGTCTCTTGTAGGTTGCTGTGGAAGGGCAAGCAGATGCCTCCACTGGTCCTTCTCCCCTAACTCCTGTAAATATGTTCAGATCAGATTTCCAAATGTACAGCCAAAGGACAAATAATACTGATTTATAGACTTCCAACCCTGGAGGTGCTCAAAAAAGGTGTAGACAGGGCATTGGGGTTGGTCTGATGGTTGGACTGGATGAGCTGAGAGGCCTTTTCCAGCCTCAATGATTCTGCGGTTCCATGATAGAAGTGTCAAAATTGTACTTGCAAGGTCCTCTATTTTTGTCCTCTTCACATGAAAATATTTCTTGCATTCCAACTATAATTAAAGGCTTCACCTGTGAGTCTTTAATAAGAGAATGTCCCTGATCATTTAAATGGAGATTTGAGCCCTTTCCTGAGGCAAACACTACTTGTTACCCACAGCAGCCATAATAAGCACCCAGGACCAACAGCCTGAGCCTTCAGTTCAGCTCTGGGCCCCTCACTACGAGGAGGACATTGAGGAGCTGGAGCACGTCCAGAGAAGGGCAATGAAGCTGGGGAAGGGACTGGAGAACAAGGGTTATGAGGAGTGGCTGAGGGAACTGGGGTTGGTTAGCCTGGAGAAGAGGAGGCTGAGGAGACACCTCATTGCTCTCTACAGCTGCCTGAAAAGGTGGATGTTGGTCTCTTCTCCCAAGTGACAGGAGACAGGATGAGAGGAAATGGCCTCAAGTTGTGCCAGAGCAGCTTCAGATTGGACCTGGATAGGCCAGATGAAGAAAAGGTGTGATGCTTTCTGCCTGATAGATATCCTAAGCCAACTTCTTAACACAGTATGAAGACATCAAGCCCAAGCTATGAGTGTTTTCAGCCACTATTTTTTACAGAAAAATGAGTTTTTCAGGAAACAGCTTCCACTGGAAATTGCTTTTTACACATCAGCCCATGCAGCCCAAGAGACTTGGTAAGACACTGGCCATATTCCAGTTCAGATCAAACCAAAGCAGGAAGCCATTCACTTGTAAACTCAGTATCTGGTTCAGGTTGGGTGCTTGCTTTTGGCACAGAGTCTGTATTTTCATTAGGAATTAGCAGCATGAAGTGGAAGGCAAGCACCAGAGCAGAACAGTTGGCCTGAAGATCCGATGCGCTGACTCTGCCCAGTTTCCTCTGTGTTTTGGACTGGTCTGGTCCTATGGACTGGGCACCCCTTAGTGGTAGGAATGCATCTTCTGATTTAGTTTATTTAAAAAAAGGATTCAACTGTGAACTCCAAGACCACTCCACAACACGAACTCAGAAGTGGTGAGGGGAGATAAGTCCGAGTCACCCCAAAACCTCACTCCTGACCCGATCTAAAATGATGTTGATCTGCCCATAGGAAAAAAAATGAGCAGCAACTGTAGAAAGTTTGCCTTCTGCTGGCTGAAATTCTTCCCCTGTTACTAATTTTGTGGACTATTTACTCTATATCACCTCTCTGAAATGGGAAACGTCGATGCATTACGATCTGAGTGAGGGAGGAGTGGTTTAACAAAAGGTCAGCCTCAAAGGGTAACTTGTCAGCTCGTGGTGAGTGATGCCACGAGTGGCCTTTTTCAGAGGGGCTGAACAGCATGAGAGCTGCTGCAGGTCTGAAATTGTAACAGGACAATCCAATACCAGCTGTAGTGATTTTTGTGTGTGTGTGTTAAATCTCTTCAGTCCTTCCTCACCCCCGCACGCTCATCTTCTCCCTGACCTGGGAGAGATGAGCACTGAGTACGTCTTCATTTTCCCTCCCCTAAAGAAAGTGGGAATAATACCAGCTACAACCTTAGCTTTGTGCTGAGTCCTGGCATCAGATATCACAGGGATATGAATATTAAAAGAAGAATCACAAGGTAATATAAAGTGAAGCCTCCACCATTGACACAGAAGAGACCAAAAACGCAGAAGTGCTTGCTATATAGTGAACCTGGTCTTGAACAGCTCCAGGGATGGGGCAGCAACAACTGCTGTGGGCAACCTGGGCCAGGGCTAATTTAGAGACTGAGTCTCATGAACAGCCTGAACGAGATGCCCCACAGGTGCCTCTCCATGATTAGCTTTGAGGCCAAGCCAGAGTGAGGCACAGTTTTGATGATGAGGATACCAAAGTATCCTTCAGCTAGAAAATAGCCATCTCCCTTGTTAATCATAGCATAGCTTAAACATATGGACAGAGGGCAGAAAAAGGAGGTGGAATTAAAAATAACTTTTAGATCATTGAATGCAATTTGCATCTCCAGTGACCACGATGCATAATGAAAGAACACGGGAGTTACCGGAGCACAGTGAAAGAAGTTTGCTGTAGACAAAGCAAAATTAATCACGAGGAGGGGGAGGCAGAATAATGAGAGAGAGATGGCAGAGTTCAGAGGGGGGAGAAACAAGTTAGGCAGACAAAAGCATGCTTAGTAGAGTTCAAACAGGAAGAGAGAGGGGATTTATGCTGAAAACATGGAACTGACCACTAAAAAAGTCTCATTAAAGAAGGAAAAAGGAATTACTTGAAAAGAAAAAAGCAAATGAAAATCACAAGGGAAATCATAGGTACTTGAAAGGTTCTGAAAAGAGAAAAACATAGAATATACATTCTGTTCTGAATATTCTCTTCTGGAAAGAGAAAATAACAGAATATCTATAAGACCAAAAGTAGCCTGAGGGGGAAATTAGACTGCAAAAGAGAATTGGAAAGTAAAATATCAGAAAGTATTCAAGCAGAGGGAAAAAGATCAGAAACATGGACAGGGAAACAGAGTACAATGCACTATATTTTAGGAAAGGATGGAACATACTTAGCACTTTCAAGGTTTCCCACTTTTAGTCTGAAAAAAAGTCAACTAAACTCAATAAAAGCAGCTTCCTGGAGCCTGGTCACAGGTTCTTGTTTTGTGGATGCCATTGCTCCTATTTGTTTTTCTGTTTTCAGATGTTGCCCCTTTCCATTCCCTTAAAACCAGCTTCCTTCCATTGTTTAAAAATAACCTTGTAAGATGTTAGGGCTTCTGTTTATTTATTTATTCCCTAGGGATCACCAGTTTTCCTGATGGCTCATTTGCTCTAGGAGAAGCAAATTTCTGGGCTTCAGAAATTCCATCCCAATGTTCACAGGTGGGGGACATGGGAAGGGGTTCAATGTGAAGTGGTTTTAGCAGTGGTTCTGTAATCCTCACTACTTCTACAATTACAAGGACCAGAAGAAGCCTTTCTTCTGTTCTGTGACTATTTTTCCAGGGAAGCAGAACAGCTTAGCACATATCCCTTCCCTGACTGGGGCATCAGTGCCCCATGGAAGTGTCAGGGGTGATGTCTCACCTTTGCTTCCCTCTCAGGGAGCCCCATGGGCAGGAAACTATCCCAGAGAGTTTAAGGTCCATGTAAAATTACTGTTATTGATTTGACTCCTGGCCTCTTCTGCTTCAAACAGCCACAGTCCTGCAATTTAGATGTCACACAGCACAATTTAATCCCACCCCATCCCTGCTGTCCCCTGGATACTGAGATCTGGAAATCTATAAATTCATCCTCTGATTTTTTAATTCCCTTCCAATGCACCCCGACTCTGGCACTGGAGCTGTTCCAGGGGCTCATTACTGCATTTGCTTGTCCTTTGTCCTTATGCAGCAAAATGTGCTTCTCAGAGAAAGCCCTGTTTGCCTGGATCACTAGGAATTCCTGACAAAGAGCTTTTCCTTTTGTAAACAGCATCAAGCAAGGCAAACTGTCTCACACAGCACTTGTAACCACCCAGGACATGGTTTGATTGCTGCTCATCAGAATATCTATTCCTATGGCTCATTTTCTCCAAAACATAGTTTTTGTTAATGACAATGGGCTTCCACTTTAAACAAAGAGAGTTTCAGTTCTAACCAAGGCAGTTCATTACAACCTGCCTGTCAGGGAAAGCAAGAGCTGAGGCCCAACAGCACACACCTACCTACAGCAACAAACCAGGATAAGATCCTTAAGAGCAAAAGCCCCATCTCCTCCTAGCAGCCTGTGTTTGAATAACCACTCACACACCGCTGCCTGGGGCTCTCCTGCCATCATTCTGCAACCCCCTGACAAGGACCATTTGGATTTTTAATGTCTTCCCTATGGAAAGTAATTAAGGTGGATGAAAAACATTGTGCTGCAAGGTTTGGGGCTTTTCTCTTGCTGCTAATTATTGTGATTGAAAGGGAAGCCTTTGTTGCAGCTCTTGGTACAGTCGGGTATTTTATGGTTTTTTCTCTGTTGATGCTCTGAAGCTTTGTATTTGCTGGACTGACTCCTACAGCTCCTTAAATGCAGGAAAAGAAGGAAAGCTGCCAGGACATTCCCTTCTTTTGCCTTGCCTGCCTGTAGCCATGAGCTGTGGCAGGAGATATCCTGGGCAACGTTATTGGAAAAGGGGATAGAAGGAACCTTTTGGCCAGTTGAAGAGGTCAAAAAACAGAGCAGAATCATGGAATGGTTTGGATTGGAAGGGACTTCAAAGCCCATCCAGTTCCAACCCTCTGTCAAGGGCAGGGACACCTCCCACTGGATGAGGGGGCTCCAAGCCCCATCCAACCTAGCCTTAACACCCCATCCCTGGAGGTGTTCACGACTTCTCTGGGCACCCTGGGCCAGGGCCTCACTTGTTTTGGCTTTTTGTTTTTTAATCAATACTTAATTCACTTCCAATTCATCTGGTTGTCATTAATATACTGATATCTGAATATTGAAGGTCCTAATCAGAGCCTTTCTGTACAAATATCAGGATGTTGTTTCCATCCAGCAGCCAATTAGATGCTTTGTCTGGAAAAAAAAGAAATTGCTTTCCAGAAGGTACTAGAAGGAAACAATTAACAGATTATCTTCCATGACTGCTCTTGCCAGCAGTATACATTTCATTTATTATTTGTCATCTCTTCAGTACATAAACAAAGATTTTCCCAGGGGTACTTGTATGTCAATGTGTGGTGCTACACTGACAGGTTCAAATTAGAAGCTGACATGAATTACCATAAAACTTGGCATCTTTCCTCTTCATCACTGAAAATGAAATTTAATTGAGGCAAGCAGCAGCAGGCAGAATTAAAGCTTGTAGTCTTAGAGCTCTAGGGATAAATACTGGAGATTTAGGAAATTAATACCGAGTTTAGAGAAGAGCTGGTGTGGAAGAATAAAAGAGTGGAACAGCAATTGTAGAACTCGGTTAATGGGAGAGTCCAGAGCTTTAAGTATGAGACAACAGCAGACAAAATGCTTGGCTGAAAGATAAAGGGGAGGATTTGGCACAGTGAAAAAGGATGGAAGAAAAATTTGACATTAAAATGAAGACAAATAAGGTCGGGTGAAACAGTTTAGATCAAAAGTAGCCGATGAAAAACACTAACCAAAACTTGGCTGGAACCAGAAAGGATATGAATGCTTTGGATACAAACCATTCATTTTTATTTCAAGAGAAGGATTCTCTGTCCTGAGAGCAGGAGGCAAAGTGCTGAGAAGTCTGTGCTTATTTCACTCATCTGACACGAGCTTTTTCCATGCCCTCGAGCCAGCTGCCGGTGCCAACACCTCCAAGTGCTGCTGGGCCCACCTCGACCATGACTTGCAGATGATCTATTGAGCATCCACACTCCTCCAGAGACACTTGCTGCAAGGAAAACTCTTTGAACCCAGGAAACCTCTCAAGAAGTCTATTTTTCTGAGCTCTGTTAATTATGAATCTTGGAAGCGAAGCTGTAAACAAAAAAAAAACCTCTGCGACTTTCTTTTTTAGGATCCTTTCAGGTTGTGTGGATGGCAAAACCCTGAAGTTTTCCCAAACTTGCACATTTGAATTGAACAGCAAAACTTCAAAAGGAGTTCAAATAGGATTACCCAGGCTAAACCTCATGCTTTAAAACTGTTCTTCCTTGATACATGTAGAAGACTGTCGGTAACTGCTGGGGAGATGATACAAACCCCTCACCTCCAAAAATCATGTTAGCACAGCTTCATTTAAGACTGGAAGTGTTTGGTCTGCATTTTCACTCCCTAAACCTTCAGCTGTTCAACGTGGGTAAAAGAACAGTATTTCCCCCTCTGCATTTAGAGTAACTTTCCATGACAAACACTACGGAAAAGGTTTAAACAAGTCATGGAGAAGTTTCCCCCCCGACTTGTTATATCCCCCCACCTGCCTCTGCTGCAGAGTTCCCACCCTAAGCCAGGCAAATCACACCCACATTTCACTGCCCACTTCTCATTCTTTTGGTTCCAAGCTTGGGAGCAAGATTTGCAGAGAAGCCATCGCTCACTCCATAGCAGGGTTACCTGGAGGGTTTGGGGGTACCTGAGTCACAGGCAGTGCTGCTGAAACCTGCTCTCCTGACAGGCAAAGGCTGCTGCCAAAGGAACACACAACAACAACAAAGCTGTGCTGTTTATTTCCTATAAAGGAGTAAAACTGATCATGCAGTAACTGTACTTGTTCTCCTGTGTGCTTAATACTCTCAATTAAACATCGTGGTTATTCTTTCTCCTGCGTGCCTCAGACACTGACACTGAGCTGTAACATCACATTTCTGTCATCCTGCAGGTTGGCTGATTTCTTTTTTAATAAGTTCTCTCCTATTTTTCACAGGACAACAGAAACACTCTGGCCTAGGCAGGTATTTCCTCTTAATATAAAACATAACCCACTTTGCCCTTATTTTTTGTTTTGTATTAAGAAAGAAGCACCCAGGCCATTATTTATGAGGATGAATTGCTGCTTGGGTTCTCATAGGTTTGCAGTTTATTCTGCTTAGAAGGTACACAGCAGTGTCCTTCACATGATCTGCACTTTTAAGCTGTGACAGCACTACTAAGGTGGCTCTGGTTTCAGTGTTCAGCAGAAGCAGCAGCAGGAAGGTACCACAGCCACTCCAGTGGCAGAGCAAGGCTTCAGACCTGCAGTTCTGATATTGCATGCCCAGGTCCCTCTATCAAGGCACTGGCAGGACAACCCAGTGACTCCGTCCCACATCACACAGACAGGGCCTTCCTCCACCTCAGCCCCAGGTGGCCTCTGGGTGCCACCATCACTGCATTAGACAATTCCCAACTGAACAGACACACAGGCTGAGCTTTCCCTGTGCAATGCAGGGCAAGCACTGCAGCCACGTGCTGTCCACAACAGCTGGAGCAAGGGAAATTGTGTAGTTCTTGTATTGCATCCAACATCTCCTCTGCAGCCTGCAGAAAAGCTGGGGAGGGGCTCTCGGTCAGGGAGGGCAGGGATAGGATGAGGGGAAGGGTTTTCAGCTGAAAGAGGGGAAACTGAGATGAGATCTTGGGGAGAAATGTTTTCCTGTGAGGGTGGGGAGGTCCTGGCCCAGGTTGCCCAGAGCAGTGGTGGCTGCCCCATCCCTGGAGGTGTTCAAGGCCAGGTTGGATGGGGCTTTGAGCCCCCTGATCCAGTGGGAGGTGTCCCTGCCCATGGCAGGGGGTGGAACTGGATGGGCTTTGAGGCTCCCTCTAACCCAAACTGTTCTAGGATTCTTTAAGTACTGTTGTCCCATATTTTCATCATCTCAGAGGTGACTGATGAGAATTCAGTTGATAAACCAGATCCCCTGTGAGCCACAACACCATGAGATCAGGTGGCATCTCACTGCTCTCCCTTAGCCCAGCAGATTGCTGGGTTAGACAGTCAGCAGGCACAGGGAAGAGAAGCTTTCCCAGGAGAAAGGGAATGGAAAAATCTGATAGGTCAGCACTGAAAATCAGCACAAGAAGGAAATTGGTGAGAGCAGCTGCTGAATCAGGAGACAGGCTCAAAGCAAACCCAGGGAAGCAGGCACATGGGGGCACGGAGTGGCTCTTTTCCACCCTTAATTCCAGTATTTCATCTAAATTAGCAAGTAAACCAGTCCAAAAGCTTCAGGTACTTCTGTTGCTAAAAACAGCTCTGTAAGTCACAATAAAAAGCTTGGTGCAACAGCCAGTGTTATTTTTACATAACTACCTTCTGAACAGGTACTTTTGAAGTCAAACCCAGGGTGTCAACATGGCAATTTTTCTTTCCCCTTCCAAAAAGGGAAGGCAAAGTGAAACCAGAAGGGATCCTTTTTGCAGCTCAGCTGTGTTATTCTCTTTTCCAAGCGATGGCAAACGCAGCCACCATCTGCTGCCCTCCAGGTGCAAAGCTCCCTGGCTCTCCTGTGCCAGCACCTCCAGCCAGAGCACGAAGAGCAGAGATTCCCCTCTAACTGAGCCTGGCCTCCCCCCAGAGGAACCCTTATGCCCAGTCACGAGCAGCACACAGAACATTAGGCAGCTTTAACTTTATTTTGTTTCTAATAAAATATGGCAACCATTGAGCCCAACGATGGAAGCCAACTCTGTTCTCTCAGCCCACTGTTTCTCCTTGGGTTTTATCATTTCATCTGTTATCTGTGCTAATATTTTGATTAGACTCAAAATGACTGTGTAATAGCTGTTATTGCATTTTCTACCATCACTATTCCTGACTGGCACAGCCAGGTTTCAGTATTTTGGTGTCCAGGATGCAGTGAGCTCTACTCAGGTGGCATAATTCCTGCACAAGCCCCTGAGCCTACAGTTTTGTACAAGGCAGGAGACAAACTGAAGAGGTGGGACCAGCCAATAGGGTGTGAAACCACAGGGTCAGTTTTGAAGAAAGCACAGAAAGAGTGGAGAAGGAAAAGGAAAGACAAAGCAAATTGAAGCCAGCAACCACGAGCCCCTCTCTGGCCAGCCTGGACTGGCTCATGGCTTAGAGACTCCTTCCAAGAGGTGGGGGCCTCCTCCTGCTCCCCCTTCCAGAGTGCTGTCCAGCCTCATATGGAATTTTCATATCTGATTCTACAGGGGCTATAAAATCACATATTTCCACCTGAGGTGAGGACAGAAATCCTCTGGAGCTGGGCAGGTCCTCAGCTCCACTCCTCTGCCTCAAGGTAGACCCACTCAGTGCCACAAGAATAGGATATCCAATAACCAGCAACAGGGCTTGGCTTATGTTTTAATCAAATAAGGCTCTCCCCATTATACTCAAACACAATTAGCTTAATAGTTTCATTTTCCTTTAATATTTCCCCCATTTAAGGTGATTTTACAGATCTAGTTTTCCAGTTATCTTCAGTTCCTTTGCCTTCTGAATGGGAATTGTCTCAGCATCCCATGCTCAATGAGTGTTCTGCCATCAACACTCATTTAAAGGGTACACAAACACTTCCTCATGTTGATATTTTGAAATCTGGAGTTAATTACAGTGATTTCTATTCAAACAAGCATATCAAGAATAAAGCACAAGGTGGCTGGATATCTTGGGGCAGTGCCTGAAGATGTGCATTAATTGAAGACATAAGAAGCCAACTTTTTTCCCCCCCCCACTCTTTTTCTCTTCAGATGTCCTGGGAACACTAAAGCAGAGCACAGTCTGTAACAAAATGCAGTAACTTCTATTGCACCACCTGGTGCATCCAAAAGCAACACACACACTCCTGGGTGTGCCCAGGCAAATCACACATGAGCAGAACCCAATTATTTGCCCCCTACATGTCCTTCAGCAAGAATCCCTTTATGCCTACGTGTACAAATGTGACCAAACATTTGGGATTGCCAATGATTTCTTCTTTGCCTATTTCTAAAACACATTGCCAAGCCCAATGACAAAAAGATGTGCAGCCCAGCACAATACCTCCTGGTTATTTTCAATCTCAGGCAAATCTGTGCTCTCAAGTTTCAATATTCTCATCCTACTCAACACAAACCAAGAGGTTGAGCATGCATTAAGGAGTAATAGTTACAAATATTGCATTTCAAGGATTTGAAATACACACTCAGAGCAGTTAAGGTTAAACCAAAAGTGGGAAGCAGCCACAACCACAGATTAAAGTTACTCCAAGGAAAAAAATACCTAGAAAAATAAAAAATCATTTAAAAATGCTTAATTAGGGCTATTTTTCCAAGTATAAAATTAAGTGTTCCCTTGCTTTCCATTCCTTAGGATTTCTAGAGGATGTTCATTCATCATAGAGCAAACTGAGGTTTTCATTTTAGCTTGGCTTCTGCTCCTATCAGTTGCAAGCACTGAAAAAGTAAATCCTATTGAGTCCACGTTGACACCTGTACCTGCAATGAGCAACCCCAAAGTAACAGGATAAGTCAGAATTTCTCATGGGGGATACAAGTGTGGAGGTGAAGAGCGTGAGGAAAAACAGCACAACCTCATTTTTTTCACAAGGCTGTAGAATTTATATAAAGAAAAAAAGGAAAATATTTCCCTTCCTCTGTTCAGTTCTTACCCAAGTCACAAATATAACATTTAAAAATTAATAAACACCTTACAAAATTGAATTCCCTTTGCCCCTGACAGAACATTTCTTCCCCCAGAAAAATTTATAGGGTTCTGTAAAAGGATTTGCAGAAAAGCAGTATTTTTTAAGCTAGCATCAACATACACAATATTAAAACCAGAGATATTCTTTCTTTTTTGATATATGATTTAAAGGGTTTTTTTAAACACATGCAGAGCACAGTAGAAACACAAATACCATCCCTGGGGCTTTCAGATTATATACACATGGAATTAAAAAGAACTTACATTTCTTTCTTCTGCTGTATCTGGGTTGTGTTGGCAAAAGGAAGCAGGAGGGCAAACAATTGGACTGCTGTCAAAATAAACAGGTACATAAGAGCTATTCAAAGGAATATCTTAAAAAGCTAAAAAAAACAAACCCCAAACCAACCTTAAAACAGTCTTAATTAAAAAAAAAAACCCTAAACACACAAATAAACATAATTATGAACTCCTTGCCTATAAACCATGCCTTGGAAGCAGAGCACTGCTTGCTGAAGAGCTCTTTATAGCCCTGTGGTGTCACTCCTGGCCCAGGTGGGTTCTGTTGACTCCATCAGCCCAGTTTCACAGCACCTGGACCCTCACCCACCGTTCCAGGTGTTCCCCAGCTCTGAGGGGTTTGGTCCCTCCTTCCTGGAGGTGCCTCCTGGGCTCTGTGGGCTCAGCCCTGGAGAGCAGGGGTCTCTGCTGATGCCCTGAGGAGGGGAGGGAGGGGACCAGAGGTGGTGCAGCAGCACTGGCAGAGCCCCAGCAGTGGCTGAGTGCAGGTGGGGCTTCAGTCAGAGCCTCACCTGAAGCACCTGCTTGGCCTGAGCTCTGCAGGAGCTTTGGGGCTGAAATTCCTGCAGGGAGCAAGTTCCTTTCTATCTGGTCCTCAAAACAGTGACACAAAGACCCCTGCAAATGACTGGAGAGCAGTTTGGGCACCACAGGATAAAAAGGACATCAAACCACTGGAGAGTGTCCAGAGGAGGCCACAAGGCTGGGGAAGGGTCTGGAGGGGAACTGTGTGAGGAGAGGCTGAAGTCCCTTGGTCTGTTCAGCTGGAGAGGAGGAGACTGAGAGGGGATCTCCTGGCTGTTTGTGCCTTCTCACAAGGGAGGGAGGGGAAACAGGGGCTGAGCTCTGCTCTCTGGTGACCTGGGACAGGACCAGAGGGAATGGCAGGAAGATGTGCCAGGGGAGGGCTGGGTTGGACATTGGGAAGAGGTTCTTCCCCCTGGTGGAGCCCTGGAACAGCTCCCAGGGCAGCAGTCCCAGCACCCACTCTGCAGCATTCCAGAAGCATCTGGACAATGCCCTCAGTCACACGGGGTGAGTGTTGGGAGTGTCCTGGGGAGGGACAGGAGTTGGACTCCATGATCCTTGTGGGTCCCTTCCAACTCAGGTGATTCCATGATTCTGTGATTGCAAAGGGCACCCTGTTTCAGGTGTAGGTACTCTAATAAGAAAATATTTGTTTATGGGAAATACCGAGATGTTTGTAAGAAATTCAGAGGGAAAGGATGAAATCCTGGATGTGGCTTTCTCTGCACACCCTGCACAGCACAGCCAGAGCCCCAAAGCCCTCGCCCTCATTCAATGACCTGTCCAGCTTGCATGGCATTCCTGTGCTTCCTGCTTTTCCAAAGGACTCGGAAGCACTCGGTGTGGGGGTGTGAGGAGAATAACAGCACTGCACATTTTATAAAGAAAGCTGGCAAAGCCACATAGGGTGGGGAGGCCCTGGCCCAGGTTGCCCAGAGCAGTGGTGGCTGCCCCATCCCTGGAGGTGTTCAGGACCAGGCTGGATGGGGCTTTGAGCCCCCTGATCCAGTGGGAGGTGTCCCTGCCATGGCAGGGGGTGGGACTGGATGGGCTTTCAGGTCCCTTTGAACCCAACCCATTCTGTGATTCTATGATACAGCTTTAGATGCAGATGTGGAGGTCATGCAGAGCTCTCCCATGTGTGTCTGGGACACAGGGAGCTCACTTTGTACTTAGACTAGGTTTGGGTTAGTTAATATTTGCTACCAGGGGTGGTGTAAAAGGACAATGCCCTCACACTCATTTTTGTGGCTCTTTATTTAATGACACACTAAGGTTGCCAGGTGTTTACTGCTGGAAATATGAGGCTCACTGCACCAATTTATCCAGAAGGAACCAAGTCTCTGATTGAGTCAAACTGATTTTGAAGCTGATTGTGTAAAGGACCTTCCTCTGAACACAGTAAAACTTTCCTCTCTGTAGGAAATAATCACTGGCCAGTTGTCACATGCTTGGCACAAGTCTGAGCGCTCCTCCTGGGCACAGCCAGCATCTCTGGAAGGCTTTTGTATTCAACAAATATCCCTTCTCATCCAGAGCACGGAGCTCGTATTCCTAGAGCCCTTCTGGCTCGTTAAGGGACTGAGACTCTCTCCTAACCCAGCAGAAGGAACATGTGCTTTGAAAGACCTACTTTCCTCAATCCTCTGCCAGGTAAGAAGAGTTTGCAACAGCTTTCCATGTGATTCCCCTGCTCTAATAGAATCCAACATTGCTGCGAGCTGTGGTTCTCGGCTGAAAGTGCTTCCTCTGACTTCCACCATGCACAGAGATATTTTTATATCAGTGATAGCTCGAAAAAGATTAATTGTAGCAAAAAATATAAAAATGGCCTGTGCCCCAGGGTAATTATTTGCTTCCAGTCTGTTTTGCAGCTTGCCTGCAATGAGCATCACCCTCTGGCAGTGCTGTTCTCTTGTTAGCCCTTGTTTCATTACTGGCTTTGGCAACACCTTCCAAATATTCGTGTTCTTTTCCCAAATTTCTTTACTCTGGCAGCAGTGACACATTAATGCTGCTTGCTCCTCTGCAGCTCCTTCTCCATCTTTCAGAGTCTGAAGGCAGTAAGTCCCCATTTCTTCTGAAATAGAGAGATGTGTGGGGAATACACTGGGTTATCCCCTTTGGCTTTCAGCGATGCTAAGGCTTTGGCAGATGCTCCTGTGGGGGCCACGTTGCCACTGGCTCCACGGGGCTACCTGAGGTGACAGGTGGCTTCTCAGAGGTTTTGAGCATCATGTCTTCTCCTTTGCTGCTTCAGAGAGCTCCAGATTGCCATCAGAAATCTCTTGCACTGGCACAGGTGACGAACAGTTTCTGTTTGGAAGAGCAAAATATTTCTTCCTAAGATCTCATCTCAACTTCCTTTCTTTCAGCTGAAAACCATTTCCCCTCCTCCTGTCCCTGCACTCCCTGATCAAGAGCCCCTCCCCAGCTTTCCTGGAGCCCCTTTAAGCCCACATTATATTATATTGTTAAAGGAAGGAAGTCTTTGTGAGAAGGTGTGCTGAGAGAAGCACTGCACTGCTTTTCATACTGTGAGAAACCAAGCTTTTCATTAAAGAAGGGGTATTTGAGTAGCCTTATTCCCCACCCCCCTTTCTGCCGTGTGCCCACGTGGTGACTTAATCTGAGGATAGTCCTGTGGATCTGGGTAAATACTCAATTCTGAGTTCTCATGGCTTGCAAGTCAGAAAACTCACCTTAAAGACCCAGTCTGGAGCCCTTATTTAGTCAGAATACATCACATCATCTTTATGCTTCAGATTTGGAAGGTTCATGTCCTGCACCAGGGAGTGAATTATTCAGCAATCCACACCTGCCTCGGGCACGGGTGGCTGGGATGTGGCTCTGCACTGAGCCAGCCTGGAGCCTGCAAACAGCAGGCTGAGGAAACGAAACAATTCCCCATCCGAGCGTGTGCTGAAGGTAAATGGTCATCTCCAGCTCCCCTGCAGCTGCTGCATCAAACTGGGGTCCCCAGAGCCAAGGGGGGGTTCCTCAACTTGAGCCACGTTTAGGTGAACAGCTCAGGAGTGAAAGTGATCCACGGAAACACAGAGGTTGTTTGCCAGCAATCCTATTTAAATAGAAATAAGCTTAAAAGCAAAACTGCCCCCACATCCAAAATTTGGATATTATGATTTTTAATATTCCATATTCAGGAGAGATCTTCAGGGAAAAAAAAGTATTTGAAATTTCCCACCTGACATAAACTGCGTATTTATTGATTTTTTTTTCATTTCCATCATTTTGTTTGGACATGGAACTGAAAAAAAAACAAGGTTAAAAAATTGGGAAGGATTCACACTGTCATTAGCAATGCAGGAAAAAGCAGGATCTTCATGATTGACCTTGAAATGGGAAAGCTTTGAGCGAACTCATTGTATTTTAGCCCACATTTATTTCATCAGATATTGTGTCAAAATGAGGAGTTAATTTTTCTGTTGGAGATTAAGCACCATCCCAGATAATCAGCGAGTCAGACGGGCGTGGCAGGGAGAAGTGGAGCTCCTCGTGTTAAACCAGCCCAGGCACTTGAGAGGAACAAGGCTGAACGTTTGGAAAGGGAGATTTGCTGCTTGGAATTGACTTGTCAAGGAGGGGGAGCAGGGGAGAGTGAAAGGAAATCGATGTGGAGAGACCACGGCGGAGCTGAACAGTAAACAGTTGGTAAATGAATTGCTGTCTCCTTGTGGTTTGATCCCAAAACCTCTCTGATATTTCCTTCCTAGGAAATCAAACCGTGTTTATTCTTAATTGGAACCGTTACTTCCTGAGGTGCCTACAGGTATTAGAAGCATCCGCTCACTACTGAATAAAACACCTCACCTGAAAGTAAAGCCACCACCAACGCCTGTTACAGACACTCAGACTGACTGGTGGAGTCCTCACGAGGTTATAGTCATAGCTTTTAGTACAATGTTTTGCTGTAAGGAGAGAAAAACTATGGCAGTGCTGCCTTCCATCAAAAACAACCCGGAATTTTGCCAAGTCTCCTGGATTCTGCATCACTTCTGAGAAGATTAAAAGCACTCCTGATGCAGGAAACTTAAGCTAACATGGGGATGAAAGTGAATTTTGAGGTATGAAAGATGTCAGAAAAAAAAAAAGGACAAATAAACTTCCAGACTTCAGCTGTGAGGGCTGGTTGATACGATCCAACACCAAATTCCAGTCAGCTGTCCAAGCCAGAAACCTCCCTTGGACTGTTCCAGAAGCACAGCTCTGCCGAGCAATAATTAATAATGCTGGTTGTATTCTGCACAAATATCATCATCACGGGGTGCTGTGTGCCCTGAATCACCCAGTGCTTCCCGAGATGTTCAGCACAGCCCTGGGAGCACAGGAGGAAGCTTTATTGCACCTCGACAAAGACCCTTGAGCTCAGAAAGACAAACACATCTACGTGACAGGTTCAATCACCAACCACTTCTGGAGTCCTCAGCACAGGAAGGACCTGGAGCTGATGGAGCGAGTCCAGAGGAGGCCATGGAGATGATCCGAGGGCTGGAGCACCTCCTGTATGAGGACAGGCTGAGAGAGTTGGGGTTGTTCAGCCTGGAGAGGAGAAGGCTCCGGGGAGACCTTAGAGCAGCCTCCCAGGACTGAAAGGGGCTCCAGGAAAGCTGGGGAGGGGCTCTTGATCAGGGAGTGCAGGGACAGGATGAGGGGGAAGGGTTTTGTGCTGAAAGATGGGAGATTGAGATGAGATCTTAGGAAGAAATGTTTTGCTGTGAGGGTGTGGAGGCCCTGGCCCAGGTTGCCCAGAGCAGTGGTGGCTGCCCCATCCCTGGAGGTGTTCAAGGCCAGGTTGGATGGGGCTTTGAGCCCCCTGATCCAGTGGGAGGTGTCCCTGCCCATGGCAGGGGGTGGGACTGGATGGGCTTTGATGTCCCTTCCAACCCAACCCATTCCATGGGTCTGTGGTTCCCCATTTAATAAGTTATATTTAAGTTTACAATAAAGTTTTTGGGGTTCAGCTCAAACAGGTCGAACGTGTGTTCAAGGGGAAGCAGAAGAGTTTTACTCAAATTACATTCTCATAAAGGCCATTCGACCCTCCTCAATCTAAAAGGAAAGCTGACTGTGTGAACAGCCAGCAGAGCCTTTACCCTCCAGAAGTACTAAAAAAAGGGATAACTTGTCATTTTTCATAGATCTTTGGTTGCTACAAGGTATTTGGGACAAATAAAAACACAAGTTCTAAATGCTTAGAGTAGCTGGCTATCAGTGAAAGCTGGATCAATTTTTCTTTCATGTGTGTTTTCTCCTTTATTTTGGTCTGCTTTTCAGACAGAGATGGTTAAAATAAGCTCTTGTTACAAGAGGTAAAAAAAAGAGCATTACCATATTCAATTTCCCAGCAACGTCTATTGTAGCAGTAAAAGCAGATGGCACCAGCAACAAATGAACATCAGCTCTTCTTGAAGTGAAGTCTGTCTGATTGGAACAGGTTGGATTTGATGAAGATAATGACTTTTGAAAATTCATCAGTTTTTATGCAGTAAAAAGAGATTGCAGCACACGTTCCAATAGCCTCCAACACCCACATCCAGACAGAGTTAATGTAATTGTTCTGCCAAGGGCTGATCCTGCAAAGGTCTGAGATATCCTATAAGAGAGATAAAGGCACTTGAAGCTTTTTCAGGAGCCTGCTGGCTGCATCCACCCTCGATGGACTGGAGTCTGTTTGGTCAAAGTCCTGGCTGTGACACTGCAGGGCCAAATGCTTGGTTGGGCCAACGAGCTGGGCATCTCTTGCTGATCATTCTGGAGGACACAGACCTGAACTAAGCTGACTTCTGCCCTGGAACCACTGTATTACAGAAGTGTAGATGCCACGGCCTTGGATGCAAGTGATGGCCAGTGGTCTGGATTTAGAGTCATGGAATGGTTTGGGTTGGAAGGGACCTCAAAGCCCATCCATTCCCACCCCCTGCCATGGGCAGAGACACCTCCCACTGGATCAGGGGGCTCAAAGCCCCATCCAACCTGGCCTTGAACACCTCCAGGGATGGGGCAGCCACCACTGCTCTGGGCAACCTGGGCCAGGGCCTCCCCATCAGAGCAGGGAGAGATGTGACAAGCATGGAAGACAAAAGCAGCTTGGAAACACAGAGCCGTGGGAGCATCACCATGTAATGTGGATACATTATATATGTCAGTGGATTTGTCTAAACGAGGCACACTCATTTCCACAGCTCTTACTGGAGATGATTTCTTAACATTTTAGTTACTATTCAATGTTAATTAAATAGGCTGAAAGATATGTCTCAACATCTTTTGGCTCTCCTCTCTCCTTTATTAAAGCAACTTTGGCCTCAGGGCAGTAAAGGATTTTGATACTCAACACAAGCATCATTAAATATATTAAGCCTCATCTCATCAAAGAAACTGTGAATATGCAGATGGTTTTGTATGGAATTTCCTCACTCAGCTCCTAAATACTGCAAGTTATTTCATTACATTCAGTAGCACTTTTCTGGAAAGAAGGACAGGTGGTGGATGGTGGATGAGAATCTCAACATGAGCCAGCACTGTGCACTTGCACCCAGAAACCACACATGTCCTGGGCTGCACCCAGAGCTGTGGGACCAGAGGGTGAGGGAGGGGATTCTGCCCCTCTGCTCTGCTCTGTGAGACCCCACCGGGAGCCCTGGGGCCAGTTCTGAAATCCTCAGCACAGGAAGGACCTGGAGCTGTTGGAGAGAGCCCAGAGGAGGCCATGGAGATGATCTGAGGGCTGGAGCTCCTCTGCTGTGAGGACAGGCTGAGAGAGTTGGGTTGTTCAGCCTGGAGAGGAGAAGGCTCCAGGGACACCTTAGAGCAGCCTCCCAGGACTGAAAGGGGCTCCAGGAAAGCTGGGGAGGGGCTCTGAATCAGGGAGTGCAGGGACAGGATGAGAGGGAAGGGTTTTCAGCTGAAAGATGGGAGATTGAGATGAGATCTTGGGGAGAAATGTTTTGCTGTGAGGGTGGGGAGGCCCTGGCCCAGGTTGCCCAGAGCAGTGGTGGCTGCCCCATCCCTGGAGGTGTTCAGGGCCAGGTTGGATGGGGCTTTGAGCCCCCTGATCCAGTGGGAGGTGTCCCTGCCCATGGCAGAGGGGTGGAACTGGATGGGCTTTGAGGTCCCTTCCAACCCAAACCATTCTGTGATTCCATAATTCTATGAAGGACATCCACCAGGCTCTCATCCAAGATGTTTGATTCAGACCAAAAATGTTATTTAGACATTTTGCCCCCCTGCTTTGATTTTTCTTTTTGCTTGCAACAGTTTGTATAAACCATAAAATTCTTCTCTGACTCCTTGGGCTTACCCAAGCCTGGTTCTTTCGTAATTTCTGACAGCTGCAACAGCAGCACCACTGCTGGATTTAATTAACCTGACAAAATGTCTGCAGGTCCTCTCACTCCAGAGGAAAAGCTTTTGTTCAGTGAAGAAGACCCAAATGTTAGGACAGGCCTGGGAACAGTGAAAGCTGAAGATAACGGACAGATGTCCCTGTTCATACCCACAAATAGAAACCCATTGGGTTTAGAGGCAGTTTAAGCTCATGAACAACATGGTTTGTAGGAGCAAATACAGCAGCTAATCAGAGAATCATGGAATGGTTTGGGTTGGAAGGGACCTTAAAGCCCATCCAGTTCCACCCCCTGCCATGGGCAGAGACACCTCCCACTGGATCAGGGGGCTCCAAGCCCCATCCAGCCTGGCCTTGAACACCTCCAGGGATGGGGCAGCCACCACTGCTCTGGGCTACCCTCACTGTGAAGAAATGGGGACTCATCCTGCCTAGCTGGGGCGCTGAGCTATGCTGTATGGCAGCCTAGGAAGGATCACTGAAATATAATAGAGTTGGCTGAGGTTTTCCCTTTCAGAGAACTCAAAGAGCCTGTAACACTTCCACAAACCTGTCTGGGAGCCTGTCACAAGGACCCCCTGGGTGCTGCTGCTCCCTTGGCTCATTCCCTGGATAGGCACAATCCTCTCTCTCACTTTCTTATTGAAAACTACCTAGATTTTCCCAAAACACATTGCTAAAAAGGCATTTAGGTGCAGACATGACTTTGCCAGGCTTGGCAGCAGCAGCAGAATACAGATGAGGCCTTGCTCAGGGTTCTTCTGCTCCAGTCCCTGTAACGATCACTTTCATCTCCGAAGGCGATGCGAGCGCGTTAACAGGAGCGGGCATGTAACGGCAAACGGGACATGACAGCATCTTCTCACAACAGGATTCTCTTGCTTATGATCTCTCTCATCCCCTTTTGCTTGGCTCTTTTCTAACAGAAACCTGCAGCTGGGAGGTTCAACAAGTTTAGCACTAGAATCTCAATTTCAGCTCTCTGAAACCACAGATTATAAATGGAAAAAAACCCCGACTACCCCTCCCGATCCCTGTCCAAGGCTGCAGCCAGAGCCTCTCAGCAGTGCTGGGTATGGTGAGATGGAGCTGCCAAGTCCTTTTCCTGGTGGAGCAAGTTCCAACACCAGCTGACTCTGTGTCAGCTCTCCCCTCACCTGTGCCAGTCAAGGTTTCTCCTGGAAAGGCTGGATGATTGAGAGCAGCCCTGAGGAGAAGCCCAACGTGACCTGGCAACGTGTGCTCACAGCACAGAAACCACCCATGCCCTGGGCTGCACCCAAAGCAGTGGGACCAGAGGGGAGAGGGAAGGGTTCTGCCCCTCTGCTCTGTGAGGACCTACCTGGAGCCCTGTGTCCAGTTCTGGAGGCAAGGACCCGGAGCTGATGGAAGAAGTCCAGAGGAGGCCACAGAGATGATCTGAGGGCTGGAGCACTTCTGCTGTGAGGACAGGCTGAGAGAGTTGGGGTTGTTCAGCCTGGAGAAGAGAAGGCTCTGGGGAGACCTTAGAGCAGCCTCCCAGGACTGAAAGGGGCTCCAGGAAAGCTGGGGAGGGGCTCTTGATCAGGGAGTGCAGGGATGGGATGAGGGGGAACGATTTTCAGCTGAGAGAGAGGAGATTGAGATGAGATCATGTGGAGAAATGTTTTCCTGTGAGGATGGGGAGGCCCTGGCCCAGGTTGCCCAGAGCAGTGGTTCTGCCCCATCCCTGGAGGTGTTCAAGGCCAGGTTGGATGGGGCTTGGAGCCCCCTGATCCAGTGGGAGGTGTCCCTGCCCATGGCAGGGGGTGAGACTGGATGGGCTGTGAGGTCCCTTCCAACAGAAACCATTCTCTAAACTAATTCTCTGCTTTCTTCCATAAATACATACTGTATCTGCCTATGGATAATGTGCATTTATAAATCCACAGCAAGCACAGCAGAGCCTGTTTGTGAGCTGCAGTGCAAGGAAAGGCAGATATCATTCAAATGTAAAGAAAGAATGTTTTTACATATTTTGCAGTAGTGGGGTTTTTTTAACTGATTGCATTACATGCTTGTGAGAAAAAAGTCTTAAAATCCCCCCTCCCAAAGTTATTCCCAATGCTTGGAGATGAGCAGGATATTTACCAAGCATAAAACTATCATTTAACGCTGTCACTTCCCACGATCAAAGCTTTCCCTCCCAGTGCCCATCCCTTTCCTGCCACAGCCAGTCCAACCAGCACGGATTTTACAAGCAGGGCTCAATAAATACAGAGTTTATAACCTAACAAGGTACAAAACAGCTCTTGGAATGCTCTTCTTCTGTGGCTGTTCCTTGCCTGGTGTCCCTGCTCGGGCTCCAGCCAGAGCCAGAGGCGTTTGGGACTGGCCACAGCAGCCCAGTCACCCCGATGTGGTCACACGCTGGGCAGGTAATGTCAGCCCAGCAGGTCCTCCATACCTTAGGCTTTTCCATTTCCAGCCTCAGCAGGTTCCCCAGAACAATTCCGTGCTTGACATGCGTTGCAGGATTTCTGTAGTGGGGCCCCTGGAAGCCAAGGCAAAAATCCACGGGAACACCTAAGTCAGCTGCCAAACAAATGAAAAATGCCAACAGTTCTGGACCTGCATCTGAAAGATGGGAACCACTCCGTGGGGCAAAAGCTGGCTGAAAACGTGTCATCTTCCTCTGGTTTAGAGAAAATGCTTTCACAGAATCATGGAATGGTTTGGGATGGAAGGGACCTGTCCAGTTCCATCCCTGCCATGGGCAGGGACACCTCCCACTGGATTAACAAAATGTCTTATTATTTGAATAATAGTGTGTGACCTCTGTGGATGATTTCAGGATAACACAGTATTGACAGAGAAGAACATGTATTTAGAACATTCCTCTTCCAGAGTTAGGAGCTCTGAAAAGTGAGAGGTTTGTTCTGGTTTCTATGTATTCTGCCTGCTGTCCCACAGTTTTATACTGTTCCCCATCCCACAATCTTCCATATAGTATAATTTTTTCACTGAAAGGGTTCTCAGGCACTGGAAGGGCTGCCCAGGGAGGGGGTGGAGTCCCCATCCCTGGAGGTGTTTAAAAAGCAGGTGGATGAGTTTCTTAGGGACATGGTTTAGTAAGGGGACAGGCAGAGATCTGAGAGGTCTTTTCCAACCAGATGATTCTGTGATTAATAAAGGGGACACTGACGATGCTGTCAGACCCTCATTTGCTGTAATCTTACAGCAGTTCTTAAGAATAATGAAGAAATAATCTGGCACTCAAAGCAGAGCTGGAAATAATCTGAGCAAAGCATTTTTGAACATTTTCAATTAAAGCAAAGCAAAAGAAGACAGCCAAGTGCTCACGACCTGGATCTGGTCATCACTCCTCAGTGTCAACGTTAAGAGAGTTCTGATTAGAACATTGCCCTCATTTCAGAGGCTGTTTTAGTCACTGCCATATCGACGATTCTTTATTAATGTGATAATTGTTTGAAGGGCACTGACAGGGAACAAGAAAAATCAAGAAGCATTCATCACACAGTCTGATTATTTTTCAACACAGTAAATAGTTACCAAGTGGCAGGTTCTTCTTATCTAGGTCTAAAAATACGGGCAATGGCCTGACTTTAAGGGAGCTGAGGAGGCAGAGGCTGCAGAAGGAAGCCTGGAGGCAGCAGTGCAGAAGGGAGTCGTGGGGACCTTGCTCTGAGAGCCTGCTGACGGGAAGAACTGCTCTTCCTGGGTGCCACCAGCCTAGGGGTGGTTCTCTTTTGGTATATTTCCCTATTTTTCCTGTTTTGCCCCTATTCCTCATCTTCCCCTGCAGGCTTCTTGGCTGATCTTTCTCTCTTGCTGGACCTGGCAGCTCAAGTAATTGGAAGTTTTAGACAGCATCACAGATCACTGCTAGACATGGCTTCAGCAACCTGAGCTCTTTGGCATCTCTTTGATGACCTGTGAGAGATGAATCCTGGCTCTCAGTGTCCAGTAAATGACTCTGCTCCTTCTGTCACTGCCAAATGTAGTGTTAAGCTGTTACTGCAGGTTAACGGGGCACGGTGATGGAGAAGCCATTCGCGGTCACTCTGACTCACCTGGGATCGTGCACTCTCCTTCCTCTGCCACTAATATTTCCATTAAATATATATGGCACTATAATTCTGGTATTGTGAGAAGACACAACAGAAGCCCAAGTCAATCAGCAAAGCAATCCTGTGAGGTTTGCTGAAGGACTCTGTGCTCGCCAAGGGGGGCTGTGATAGAGATGGAGTGGAGGAGACACAGAAGGCAAAGCTCCTCCTCCTTTTACTTCCTACAGCTGATGTTTTCTTTCTTTTATCCTACTTAAAAATACTATTATTTATCAAACCAAATCTCCAGGGGGAATAATCTTCTCTCTAGGTTATCTTTTTCTCATTTACTTGGCCAAACTAAATGTTCCTTGTTACCCGTTTGTTGAACGGATGCAGTTGCACAGCAGTTTTGAGCCATTTTCTGTTCCCATTGATAACTGCTTATTGTCAACTTCTAAAGTCTATGAGATGTCCTGAAGACAGCTGTGAAATCTGTCATGAACACAGAGGGCTGGTAGTCCAGTTTGGTGCCACCACCTTAACCTGAGCTGGAGTCACATCGCAGTGTCACACTGACCTGCCAGAAACCACCAAAAACTTTGGCTCTGAGAGATGCATGGAGGGAGGAAAGTGCAACATAGGGTTCCTTCTCATAGCAACACATCAGATCCAGCATTAAGATGAAATTCATTAGGCCAAGTAATGGACAAAACAGCTCCTCTTGTTCCCAAGTGCAAACCCAGCACTTCCTGAGGTGTATTTTCTAGTTTCACTTGGTATCACAGAATGATAGAATGGTTTGGGCTGGAAGGGATCTCAAAGCCCATGGGCAGGGACACCTCCCACTGGATCAGGGGGCTCCAAGCCCCATCCAACCTGGCCTTGAACACCTCCAGGGATGGGGCAGCCACCACTGCTCTGGGAAACCTGGGCCAGGGCCTCAACACCCTCACAGGAGAATATTTCTCCACATGATCTCATCTCAATCTCCTCTTTCTCAGCTGAAAGTCATTCCCTCTCATCCCATCCCTGCACTCCATGATACAGAGCCCCTCCCCAGCTTTCCTGGAGCCCCTTTCAGTCCTGGGAGGCTGCTCTAAGGTCTCCCCAGAGCCTTTTCTTCTCCAGGCTGAACAACCCCAGCTCTCTCAGCCTGTCCTCATATCTGGACTTTGCCTTGAGACATCCTGGCACTGTACTCATGAAACTGAAGGAAAAGCTCTAAAAATACCACAGAAAGCTTTCATTAATTCCAAACTATATTTTAGACTGTTGAATATCAGATTTAGGATGTGCTTAAGCTTTCTGCAGAAAGTAATTCATGAGTTCCATATGGGAATTTGAACCTGATGTAATTGTCTATAAAAGTCAGAGATGTTCACACTCTTGGTTATGCATGATTCCCCTCTGAAGTCTCTGCTAACTGATTATATCATACCTTTTTATTCACTGGCTGTCAAACTGGAATTACTTTTTTCTACCTCAGAGATGCAAAGAGTGAGTGTAAACATGATTGATTTTCAACTACATAAATATTATTGAACGAAGAAGAGGTGGTTTTCCCCAAGCACCCTACAGAACAAGAAGCAGTAGCTTTAAAGCCTGATGAGGAAGTTCAAGGTAGGGTTAAAGGAAAGGACTAATAATAGTGGAGCATGGGAAGAGATTACCAGGGGTGGTTGTGGTGTCTTTGCCACTGAGGGCTTCCAAGGGGACGGTGCTCAAGGAAGCTTTACATAACAGTGGCAGTTTTCAGGTGAATGTCTGTTGTAGTTAAGACCTTGTGACTCCTGTTTCAAGGACTGAAAACAAAATACTTCAGAGGACAATCACTGGACCAGCAGTGAAACTCCTGGTAGCTCCAGTCAGTGCCACAGCATGGCTGAGCTGCTCGCCCAGACCACCTCCTGGGTTCCAGCTGCCCGGGGGTGGCTGACACAGGGGCCAGGACACGATGTTTCCAAAAATCCTACTGCTTCTGAGAGCAGAATGAGTGACTGCTGAAGGCAGCCGAGGTCTGCACCACGACTGCAGCAGCAGCCAGCGGAATTCCACACTTTATATGGTACCATCAGACACCAAAATGTTCTAATCCTAAATAAGAGTGTAATAGTAAGGTTAGAATTTCTTAAGTTATAAGAAACTGTAATCCTCCTGTGGTTTTTCCATCATAAATGAGAAAAGAAATGGTCAATAATTATACATCACCTCATATTTGCATCAATTTTCACACCTACGATTGTTTCTTATTGTTTGTCATTGAAAATGAAGTTATAGCTGATGGGTTATAAATCAAGAGATAATGGTTTAATCGGTCCCTTTTTAAGGAAACAGAACTTGTTGTAAGTGCTGACATCTTACAATGTCTGGGAAAATTGATCAGACACAGACCAGCATTTTCAGAAGTGATTACAGACTCTGAGCACCTCGGTAATGACATCATGCCCGGCACGTTATGAACAACTTGCTGCTTCACCTCTAAGACATAAGAGAATACCAGTTACTTAGGAATTGTATCACGACCCACAAACCTCAGGAGAGCAAGAACAATTGATCTGCAAATCCATATCTCATTTTCTAGGAATGATCCCATATAAATTTTTGCAAGCAAGGGCCTCTGGGCAGCCACAATGATACATCATGGTGAATGGATAACCAATTATGTAATTAAGGTATTTATCTATTCTCAAAGTATCTTTAATTTCTAAAAGCACCACTGTGGAGCAAACTGTGTTACAGCAAATCTCTGCTTTGGAAATGGTTCATGTCTTCTGCTGTGGATCTTTGATTTTTCCCCACTGTGATGAAATTATTAATAGCTTGATTATTAATAGCTCAATTAAGAGTAATTTTGGAAGTAAATGAAGCAGAAACACTCATAGAATCATGGAATGGTTTGGGTCAGAAGGGACCTTAAAGATCATCCAGTTCCACACCCTGCCATGGGCAGGGACACCTCCCACTGGATCAGGGGCTCAAAGCCCCATCCAACCTGGTCCTGAACACCTCCAGGGATGGGGCAGCCACCACTGCTCTGGGCAACCTGGGACACACATTTTTGAGCACCTTCAGGGATGGAGGCTGCATCACTGCCCTGGGCAGCCTCTGCCAGTGCTTGACAACCCTTTCAGTGAAGAAGTATTTCCCAATATTCAATCTAAACCTCCTCTGGTGCAACTTGCGGACATTTCCTCTCATCCTGTCAGTTGTTCCTTGGGAGAAGAGCCCAGCACCCACCCCACCACAACCTCCTTTCAGGAGCTCCAGAGAGCAATGAGGTCTCCCCTCAGCCTCCTCTTCTCCAAGCTGAAGAGCCCCAGGGCCCTCAGCTTCTCCAGCCCCTTCCCCATCTCTGTTCCCATCTCTGGACGCGCTCCAGCCCCTCAATGTCCTTCTTGTACTGAGAGGCCCAGACTGACCCCAGGATTCGAGGTGTGGCCTCCCCAGTGCCCAGTGCAGAGGGACCATCCCTCCCCTGCTCCTGCTGCCACCCCACGGCTGATCCAAGCCTGGAGGCTGTTGGCCTTCTTGGCCACCTAAATGAGTTACTGAATACACCTCCTGGGCTCACACCTCAGCCACTCCCCAGCTCAGACTTTCAAAAAGATAAAACCTTTGCCTTGAAAGATTGCCTGAATCTTCCTTTTTCTGCCTCACAATGAAGCAGGGGCAGTCAAAATAAAGGCAGCTGCTGCTTTCAGCTCAAAGCATCTCAGCCAGCTGCTTTGACCCTCTGTTGTGACCCCATTTCAGGAAGATGTGCCCCTGAAGTCAAGGCACACTTAGGTAAGAGCAGAGTCATCTAACACACAGTTGTCTAACAAAGAAAAGCCCACAGTTGTCAAATAAAATAATAAGAAAAGTGGGGAAAAAAGCAAAGTCCATGAATAAAAAAATCCCCCCCCCCAAAGGAGGGAGTAACCGTGTGTTTTGTGTCCCAGTTCTAATCAGGATTTTTCCTTGGCACAAAAACTAAGGAAAAGCATAATAATATGTCTGATCAATAGTTAACCTACTTGGCTTTAAGTACATGAAATAAAGGTTTACTTAATACCTAGCACTTAATAAAAATTCAGATGCAAACATTCAATGTCAAGTTCGATTGGGCTCTGAGCAACCTGATCGAGTTGAAGATGTCCCTGCTTGTTGCATTTTAATGTCCCTTCCAACCCAAACTATTCAATGATTCTGTGATTCTACCTAGAAGCAGGCATTAATATTTAATGATTTGCAATATTCCAGAGCTATTGCCTATATAAACACAAGGCTCAGCCAAACTGCACAGCTTTGGAAGGTTGCAGCGTGCTTTTCTTTGCTGTTGTGGTGTTAAGAGTTTAACTTCACTCTTCACATCCATTTGCCCTGTTCAAGCAGTTGCTGGCTTGGCTACTGAGAAAAACACATTAAACCCATCCTGGAAGGGGCACTTGAGCCACATTCTCCCCTACTGGAGGCAGGTTTGACCCCAGGCAACAGCTCCAGGCTGGAAAAGTGGGGTGAGGGATTTCTTGGAGTTACCAGCAGAATCAAATCCATACTGAAGCTTCAGGAAAAGGGCAGCAGAGCGAGGTATTCTTAGAAAAGATGATCACATAGTGTGTATGAGGAGAGGCTGAGGTCACTTGGTCTGCTCAGCCTGGAGAACAGAAGACTGAGGGGAGACCTCATGGTGCTCTGCAGCTTCCTCACACCGGGAGGAGGAGGAGCAGGGGATGAGCTCTGCTCTCTGGTGACCAACCTGACAGAACCTGAGAGAACGTCAGGAAGATGTTCCAGGAGAGGGTTGGGTTGGACATCAGGAAGAGGTTCTTCCCCCAGAGGGTGGTGGAGCACTGGAACAGCTCCCCAGGGAAGCAGTCACAGCCTGACAATATTCCAGAAGCCTTTGGCCAAGGCCCTCAGCCCCACGGTGAGTGTTGGGTTTGTCCTGTGCAGGGACAGCAGTTGGACTGGATGGTCCTTGTGGGTCCCTTCCAACTCAGGACATTCTGTGATTCTATTACATTCAACGTGTGGAAAGGAACAGGCAGGAGACACCACAGTGAAGGAGGCTCCAGCAGGGAACACCAGACATCAAAGAGGTTCCTCTGGAAGGGAGGGGAGCCAGAGCTCTTCCAGACCTGCCCTGTAGAATAACAGTGCAAATACATTCAGTGGATCATCTTTAAGCTGGTGGCACTGATGTAACCCAAGTGCCTGAAAGACTGCTGTGCATCCAGCAGGACAGATACATTTTCCTTAGGAACACACCACGTGAAGGAGGAAGGCATTTACTCTGGGCTCATTTAACCATAAAGAAACAGAATAAAGTGTCACCTGGGCACTTCCTCCCAGGACACCACTCTGTGGGGATGAACAGCCCAAAACATGAGGAATTATTTCTGTCAGACTTAAGTAGGAAACAAATTTTGGTGATTCTAAGTGTGGCCTCTAAAAAGAACTGGTGTCTGAAAACACAAACCCCCTCACATCGAATCAGGTTTCCATTTTAATGGAACAAAACCAGGAAGTCAGTAACCGGTAACATTAAATCTCTAACAAGCCTTCTGACACCTGGTTACTGTGACCCTGGAAAGGGTTAATGGGTGAGATGCTTTTGCTTTGGCAATCACAGGGGGGATCTCAGAGGACCAAGGTGGCAACTTTCTTCTGCAGCATCAAAGGGTTCTGTTGTAACAAGCACTGAACAAAGAATGAAGGGGAAAACAGCTCCAACCTGCTGGAATTTACAGGCAGAGGAGCAAAAAGAAAGATGAGAGCTACTTTTATCCCTCAATCCCTTTCATGTCCTTCATTGGATATTATGAGGAATAAGGCAAAAAAAAAATACCCTTTATAGATGATTAGAAGTGACTGAACCCCTGTGAACCCCAGACAACCACATCTGCATTTGCTGTGTGGCAGGAAAGAGTGAAAGATTGTACCAGTGTGAATAATTGATATTGAGTTGTCGAAACGGAACTGTTGGACTGACCCACTTTTAGATTTCAGGGAGGTTTATCTCATGTAAAGAACTAATTTGAGTTCAGGATGACTTGTCTGGGAGCATAAGCAACCTACCAGCTCATCTGGTACCCTGAACTGCTCAGCTGTGAGCCCAGCACTGCTGGAAGCAGAAAGAATCCATTGTTTAACTGCAACAGTAAGAGCCAGTGCTTTGCAGAACCTCAGTCTCTTAAATAGACACCTTTGGGAATCACTGTTTAATAACAGGGAGCAACCACTGCCCCCAGAAGACACCAAGAGCTCATTAAAAAAGAAAAACACTGAACAAAAACTCATCCTCTGCTAAAAACTCAGCTTTTAGCTGCTTTAACTCTGCACTAGCATTAACTCACTAAAGTTTGTGGGAGCACTAATGGAAGCATTTAGAAATGACCCAAACCATAAACACGCAATTTAGCCTGAAGGAAGACTACGAAAACACATCACTGGATCATAAAATATCAGTTGTGATGCTCCGTGGAGGGCAGGGCCAGAAGAGGAAAGCATCTGTGAGTCTTTCTCTTACTTACCTAAACATTGTAGGACCAGCTTCCCCCTTTGAACCCAACCTTCGTTCCTTTAACACTCTGAGAAGAGTCAATTATACCTCTTGCCCTTCTTTGAAACGAAGAGAAGATCCACCCTGATGGGGAAGTGACAGGAAAGCTTTCAGCTCAGCCCACAACAAGATGTATTTTTGTCCTGGTCTCTCCTAGGCAGGCCATTGAAATTCAGGTCACAGGATTGTTTTAGACCAGATTGTGCCTGTTAGTTCTTGTGGTTAAACAAATCCTTCCCAATCTCGAAGCACCTGGGTGACGGCAGCGGCGCTGCCAGCAAAGATTTAGCAGAGGGAAAGCAAGCTTACAGCCTCTCTGCAAGACTGACCTCACTGGGTTCTGAGGGAGTTACACATCAGGTACAACTCTGAGCAGGAACACCAGCCATGGCAGTTATTTAGTGGATTATCACGGCATAGTGGGGTCGTCTTTCTGTGATTTAACTTATAAGCAGTCCAGTCCTGTTCAATGTCTTTATTAATGATCTGGATGAAGGGATCAGGTGCACCCTTAGCAGGTTTGCAGGTGACACCAAGCTGGGTGGCAGTGTGGATCTGCTTGAAGGGAGGGAGGCTCTGCAGAGGGATCTGGACAGGCTGGATCCATGGGCTGAGACCAACGGGATGAGATTCAACAAGATCAAATGCCGAGTCCTGCACTTGGGACACAACAACCCTGAGCAGTGTTACAGGCTTGGGGAAGAGTGTCTGGAGAGCTGCCTGGAGGAGAAGGACCTGGGGGTGTTGGCTGACAGTGGCTGAACATGAGCCAGAAGTGGCCCAGGGGGCCAAGAGGGCCAATGGCATCCTGGGCTGTGTCAGACACAGCGTGGGCAGCAGGAGCAGCGTAGGGATTGTGCCCCTGTACTGGGCACTGGTGAGGCCACACCTCGAGTACTGGGGTCAGTTCTGGGCCCCTCACTCCAAGAAGGACATTGAGGGGCTGGAGAGCGTCCAGAGAAGGGAAATGAGCTGGGGAAGAGGCTGGAGAACAAGGCCTACAAGGAGAGGCTGAGGGAACTGGGGCTGTTTAGTTTGGAGAAGAGGAGGCTGATGGGAGACCTCATCACTGTCTACAACTGCCTGAAAGGAGGCTGTGGCAGAGCGAGTGTTGGTCTCTTCCCACAAGTGACAGGTGATAGGACGAGGGGAAATGGCCATGAGTTGCACCAGGGCAGGTTCAGACTGAATATTGGGAAGAATTTCTTCACTGAAAGGGTTCTAAAGCACTGGCAGAGGCTGCTCAGGGAGGGGGCTGAGTCACCATCCCTGGAGGGGTTTAAAAAATGGACAGATGAGCTTCTTAGGGACAGGGACGTTTGGACTCGATGATCTCAGAGGTCTTTTCCAACCAGATGATTCTATGTTTCTAAGCATCTCCATCTGCCATCAGAAGGCACACTGGAAGAGTGATGCCAACCATAACAGCAGCAGAACTGGCCTTAAGCTACGGTTCTTGTGCAAATGGTTCCCAGGATGGCACATCAGTGTTGTCTTTATTTCACAGAGCATTTCCACCCTGCTGCAGCAGCCACACATCAAAAAGCTGGAGGAGAGAAACAGGCTTCTGGCAGAAGTAACACTGCAGTGCTGGAACTGCAGAACAAGGGGAGCCACAACACATCATTTTACAAAGCTGTTGTGTTTCAGTGAATGAACTCACAGCACAGTTTCATCAGACAGTGGTCTGCAGAGGAGCAGCTTTACTCAGCATTTCTGTCTCCTCTTGAGGTGGCCACATCAGGATTCATGCTGTCTTAAATGGATGATAACCCAACCTGTGCCAGGCTGAGGGTGTCTGGTGAAAGGACAGACTAAGCTGCTTTTGTCTCAGAAGGTTCTTGAAAGTGAACCATCAGCCTGCTGGGAGCGTTGCTGTTGCCAGGCACCGTGGAGAAGCGAGGGTTGTCCTCCATCAGTGTCTCCAAACCACGCTCATGGAAGTGCACTCACCTGTCACTCGCAGCATCTTGCAGATCAAATGGGCATTTGATCAACCTGCAGTATCAAAAATGTGAAGAGCAGGAACCTGCTTCTGCTCCAGCTGCAGATCAAGATAAAAATGCTCTTGAACTTGAGAGCAAAAGCCTGTTTGAAAAGTTCTCTTTCCTTATCACCCTTTCTCACTGCAATACTAAGAGACATTTCTTAAAAGTGCCCCAGGGCTTAAGAGTGAGAGGTCTTGTGGTATCAGATAATGCTGATCAACATCTAAAGGGTGGGGGGCAGCAGGATGGGGCCAGACTCTGGTCAGTGGTGCCCAGTGACAGGACAAGGGGCACCAGGCACAAACTGGAGCATGGGAAATTCCAGCTGAACATGAGGAGAAACTTCTTCCCTGTGTGGGTGGCAGAGGGAGGTGTGGAGCCTCCTTCTCCAGAGACACCCAACCCCACCTGGACGTGTTCCCCTGCACCCTGTGGTGGGTGACCCTGCTTTAGCAGGGGCCTGGACTGGAGCAGCTCCAGAGGGCACTCCCAACCCCACCATCCTGGGATCTCTTAGTGTCAGCCTAATTATTTAATTTACATCTGAGAGTGAACGTTAACCCAAACAGCTGATCCTTAAATAACTGCTGTCTGCTTTCTGAGTGTGGAAATAACAATTGTGTTAGGACAAGTGATTCCAGTCTATGAATTAAATCAGAGCCCCACAGGGAGGTTTCTGCTGCTCTCATCAAGCTGAATGAAGCTGAAAACTGCTTCTTTACGATATCAGAAAGAGCAACAACAGAACAGACAGCGAAACAACAGGAAAGACCACTTTAAAGTCCTCTAAGGTAGAAAGGATGGAAGAGGGAGAGGAAGGAGATGGACACCTCCCAGGAGGAGGTATCTGAGATGTCAGCAAGCACTTCTCTTCCATTCCCTTCATCAGCAGAGTAACTGCTCTGGAGATAAGAACAAGAAGGGAGCTGAACGAGCTCAGAGGACATGGGGGGATAATTAAAAAGCACAGTTAGACCTGTGAACAAGAAGCCAAATAAAAACTCAGAGAATGCTTTGGGTTGGAAGGGATATTAAAGCCCACCCATTTCCACTCCCTGCCATGGGCAGGGACACCTCCCACTGGATCAGGGGGCTCCAAGCCCCATCCAGCCTGGTCTTGGACACCTCCAGGGATGGGGCAGCCACCACTTCCCTGAACAATGTGAACAATAAATATTGGAATAAAAAACAGAGCCTCCTTGTGCTCAGTCATAGAATCAGAGAATCACCTGGTGGGAAAGGCCTTTGAGATCATCGAGTCCAACCATATCTCTCCCCTTGCTAAACCATGTCCTTAAGAAACTCATCAACCTGTCTTTTAAACCCCTCCAGGGATGGTGACCCCACCACCTCCCCTGGGCAGCCTCTGCCAGTGCCTGACCTGATGTCTCATCAGTCCTATCTACTCCTGAAAATAAACTTGTTTCAGACCATGTGAATTGAGACTTCGTATCAGGTGTTAAATTCCAGCAGTTCTCCAGAATGAGGGGTGGCAGCTGCACAGCTGCCAGGGAAATGAAGAGCTTTTTTTTTTGGCAAACTAACAGAGAAACTCAGTGCAAAGGCTGAAGGTTGACAGAGCTGGTTGAATTGTGTTTCACGCTTGACATTCTGCAATGCTCATGAACTGGCTGAATGCGTTGCTCTGTGTTTTGACTGAGTCAAAGCACCGAGTGAGGATTTTCTATTTCATGCCCCATTCAGACCTGGCTACACAGATTGCACAAGGTGTGCTGCCCCCAGTGCCTTTGCTGTTCCCTTTGGACAGCTTTCACAGAAGCTGGCAGCAAAACAATAAAGGGCAAATCTTCACATCTGTAACTTGATCATGTATTTAGAAGGATCCGGGGACACCTTAGAGTGGCCTTCCCGTCCTGAAAGGGGCTCCAGGAAAGCTGGGGAGGGGCTGTTCATCAGGGAGTGCAGGGATAGGATGAGGGGGAGTGGTTTTCAGCTGAAAGAGGGGAGATTGAGATGAGATCTTGGGAAGAAATATTTTGCTGTGAGGGTGGGGAGGCCCTGGCCCAGGTTGCCCAGAGCAGTGGTGGCTGCCCCATCCCTGGAGGTGTTCAAGGCCAGGTTGGATGGGGCTTTGAGCCTCCTGATCCAGTGGGAGGTGTTCCTGCCCATGGTGGGGGTTGGAACTGGGTGGGCTTTGAGGTCCCTTCCAACCCAAACCATTCCATGATTCTATGTTTTTAGTACAGTTACCTGGGATCAAACTAAATCCAAATCTGACCTGAATGGTGATTTCTTGGCTATCTCTGCACTCAGCCCACGTGCCAAGCCTCTGCACCACGAATCCCAGTTCAATTCACAGTATCAGGACTTACCTGCCCTCACTTGTCATTTTAATTTTATACATGTTGAGCAAGTTTTAACTTAATGGCAAAATGATGTTTTCTCTCTGTTCAGAGCGTGTTCCTGAGCAGGGAATGACTTGTGCACTTGTAGAAGTGGAGCTCTCTAGACAGTAACCTGTGTGAAGCTGGGTGTGTCCTACTGGAAACTTCTAATCCATTTTTAGCCTCTGCTTACCAGGTGGGGCACATTCTAAGACACCTGATGAGATTATACACTATAAAAGATGGGAGAGAGGAATAAGGAAAATATGCCCACGGGTTGTACCTGTGTTAATCTGAACTGTTCAACAATACAGTCCTGCTTAACAATTTTAAAATACACTTTAAACAGTGGGAATAAACCCCCAGTACGTGCTATAATATTGTGTTTAAAATAATCTCAATTAACTATTTCTAATTGATCTTTACACTATGTCTAATCCACCACCTGTACTGTTGTTTATTTATATAATTTTGTTCTTTTTGGACTTAAAAGCACATTAGCATGGCCTTAAATTTCATTTTACAGCCTTATCTAAAGGTTACTGAATGCATCATTACAAATAACTTTTGATCAATACGATAATCTTTAGCTCTCTCTCCATAAAACTGCATTTTGCAAAGTCTAAGTTTGATTTATTTGCTTTTATTTTTATTTCATGTAAACTATTCTGGATTTTTCAACGTGTTCTTGCTAAAAGGAGCTGCCTGTGTGTACGATCACCTTTCAAAGGGAATCTTTCCAAGAGCATCTTCTCTCCTTTTCACGGTTCAGTGCTGAGTTTACTGGAAGCAAGGTCCAGCCAACAGTGAGAGAAGATGAGAAGATGAGAGAAGACCAAGATCTCGAGTTTTGCCTTTGGAGAGTCTTATATTGAAGTTACTCCACACAACACAGCAATGTTTACACTGCTGTGACCAAGAGCATGATTTCCATTTTCTTTCTGTGAATAACCCTAAGCACAACACAACTCTTCAACACCAGACCCAGCCAGAATGGCTTGGGATGGAAAAGACCTTTAAAATCACCGAGTCCAACGATCAATCCAGCCCTGGTAAGACCACCCCAGGTACAACATCTATTTGTCTTTTAAACCCCCAAGGGATGGTGACTCAACCACCTCCCTGCACAACCTGTTCCAACACTTGACAACCCTTTCAGTAAAGAAATTCCTCCTACTATCCAACCTAAATCTCCCCTGGTGCACCTTGAGGCCAAAATACAAATACAAAATACAGGAATTTTATCATCACACTTACCTATTACTTGCAGCAACTCCAAACATATTCTGAACATTAAAAGCAAAAGAAACACATCCAACCTTTTCACTGCCATCATCCTGATGCTGCTGTGTTCCAAGACTTTTCCTCTTCTGTTAAGTCAGAGCAATCAGTTTTCTTCCTCGGGAGAGATATATGTTATCACAAGGGAACTAAATTTCAGACAAATGGAATATTTTGCTAATTATTCTCCTAAAAAAATACAAGAGTGTGAACAAAAACTGTGTGAAGGCTTCATCCCACCTACTGGATGTGATGTGCACTTAGTGATCCAGAGCAGCTCCACTGGAGTCAATGGCATTTTTGTACCACAAACCAAAAATAAGGTGGGTTTTTTTCAAATCCATACAGATTTTTAAATAGAACAGAAAGAACTCTCTGTGTGGCTGGGGAAAGAACAGAAGGTCAATTCAGATGGAATTGCACTCACCAAAATCTGAAAACGAATAAGCATAAACACTCCAGCTCTGTTCACAGCACATTGCCCAAAGTAGGCATTCACTACAGAGCTCTTTTGCTGACTCTCGTAGGCAATCTCACGCTTCTCTTGGTTTCAGGACATCTCTGCTGTGTTCTATTAGGTTTTGTTGTTCTCTTCTAGCCTTGTCATGTTTTATTCTAGCACTCTAGATGCAGAACACGACAGACGAGAGGGCCCTGTTGCAGTAGAGATGAGTATTTCAGAATTTCACCCTTGCAGACCTTTTCCTGGAGGAAAGATGGATTTTTTGGTTGAAGGAGGAAGGCTGTTCCATTTTAGTCTTATCAGTAATGGCTTTGGAACTCCTGTTGATCAATAACGCAGTTAGGTCAGGCCTTGTTTTTTGCAGTACTCCATGTGGTTTAGTGATGAAACCAACCTGGTAACTTTCAAAGAATCATAAAATCATTAAGGTTGGAAAAGACCTCTCAGCTCATCCAGTCCAACCCCACAGTCCCTGCTAAACCATGTCCCAAAGCACCACATCTACATGGTTTCTGAACCCTTCCAGGGATGGAGACTCCACCACCGCCCTGGGCAGCCTCTGCCAGGGCTTCAACACTCTTCTAGTAAAGAAAATTTTCCTGATATCCAATCTAAAACTCTTTATTCTTCTCAAAAATATGATAACACACAGATGTATAAACCCACATTCATGTGTTGTTTTATTGGTGTGTTTCAACATTACAACTCCTTCACATTGAGAAAGCATGAGATTAAAATACATTGATCCACAAAAATGCCTTCCATACGCCGACTTCGCACTGGCAATTACAGCGCCTTCAGATCCCTCTCCACAAGTTTCACTCCATTAAGTTTTTCATAATTCCAATTACATTTTAATCAACGCTTTTACATTGTCTATTTTATGACTTTCAATTTGATTATTCCTATTAAAATATGTTATTCTTTACTGCCTTGTGAAGTTCACCAATTACTTTTGCAATCTAAGTTTTTATTCTTTATATTCCAATCTTTTAAGAGCCACTCCTCACTCCAGGGCTGTGTAAGGTGCCCCCATCCCAAAGACAGCTCATTTGTATCAAAAGCCTTCCAAATACTGGGAATGTGTACAGCACAGTTGGGAGGCCTCGCTCTCTTTGAGAATAAGCCAGATCTATATAAAAACATGCAAAATGCTCTATGCATCAGTATGAAACTTCTAATTTGGATTTAAGAGTGTTTTTAACATTTGCATATAACCTGGAAGACTTGGGTTCCTGCTGAAAGAAAGTGCAAACGGCCAAGCCCTGTACGATGGAAAGACACGATTCCCTCACTGCAGGGATTTCCTTAACCCTCCTGCAGGGAGTAACAGAAAATGACATCTGTGTTACAGAATCCTGTAGGATGGTTTAAAAACTGGGAAAGATTAAACCTCCACTCAACTGCATGGATTCCTAGAACAAGGCCTCAAACCCACCAGAGAAGTGTTCTGCCAAACCCAGTGCAAAGGCTGTGCCGGGGTAATTTTGCTTTGCTGATGACCTAGCACACATAGACCAGCAAAACACAGTTCTGTTTGGGTAACCATCTCTATTCTAGAGCTCCAAATACTGTGATTGTCAGTAAAAAATCCCATCTCTAACTGACACAGGCAAACTGACAGCAGCATCACCAATAAATCCAGCCTAATTCCTACAGCCTCTCCCGAGTTCATACTTACTACATTGTTCCTTAATGTCATTTCCTATTTACAGTCATCTCCAAACATCATACAATTTTATACATATTAAGGTTGCATCCTCTCATACACAATTATTACATTTATTTTTTTAAAGGGATTCTAATTTACTTGCTTTCTATAAAAATTCAAGTGGTGCCAATCGGGAAGTTGCTCTTATAAAGTCTGCAAAGCTGAGCTTTGAGAGAAGCGATCGACAAGCCTTACATAAAGACACCGAGCTGTGTGAATCACAAAATGCCTCCAAGGCCAATACATATTCCAACAGGAACACATCAATTAGAATTATGGCAGCAGTTTCCTCCAGTCTAAAGCACCGTAATAATGGTCGTTGGCCAACGCTATCTTGATCGCTTTAACCAGCAGCTCCAGCTACTGTGTGGAACATCTGCCTGTGTTTGCACAGGGTACCTAAGGAAAAACTCTGGAATCTGACACTCTGCCATCCAAAGGTCCATCATTTCACAGGAATGTGATGTTTACTGCATAGTGCATTCGTAACAAAACAGGCTCCTACATATAATAAATTAACTAAAGCCGTACACTCCGTCATCTGCTCCATTCCACCAGTGTTCTGATTCGGGTGAGATCCAATCCAGGCACCGATCAGAGTCTGCAAACACCACGCTCAAGAACACGATGAGCTGGAAATGTGGAATGGGTCGAGGGGAAAACTGCCTCCAGCGTTCCTCTGGGTATGTTACAGGGCTGAGACCACCACAAGCATTCATGGCCGTGCTCCCCAAGTCACAAATGAACATCTCTGCACTTCTTTAGGTCACCGATGCTGCAGCGAGTCACGACACAAGAATGAATACGGCACATCGAGATTCACAGAAAACACTGTGCTTCCTCATCCTCAAAGGTTTAGGACTTCTAAAAATCTGTTTTGAAGACTTCAGCCTGCTGAATGTCACAGGTGTTGTTTTCTTTCTTTTTGATTTGATGGTATTTACCGCAAGAACTCTAAAAATATTGCTGATGATGTCATACCAAGTTCCTAATCCATCCTATGAATATAAATGTTATTGTAAGCTGGTAATTTCAACAGTGTGGGATTTCTTAAATGCCAGAATCATCTGTGGAACTACTAATTCACGAGGCCTGGCTTTTACATACACCTCACCATCCATACCTTTCGGCTGGTTGATCATTAGTAGCTCAGAATGACCTTGTCAAAAATTGACAATTAATATGAGAGTCTATCAGCACGTGGAAAGGAAACAAGATAAATATAAGGGTGGTGCCCTAACTCATCAAATTATATAAGGAAATGGCTGACCAAACCAGATGCTGAACACCTGATGAAAGGTGCTGTGTGTACTCACCACTCATCAAAATCAACGAGTGCTGAAGATGAACAGAACTTTCTAGGAGACACTCAGTCCTTCAGAAAATCTGTTGCCAGATCTCCTACATCCTCAGCCACATCTTCTCAAATTTACACTCTTAACCATTCACCACATGAAATTATTTTTATTAATGTTCTTGCCCCTTCGCTCAAGTAGTCAATCAGTAGACTGAAACCAGATAATTCAGCAAGTCAACACGAACTGAAAATTTAAAAGTATGATGATATGGCATTAAAAATAAAAGACTTCATTTTTCTTTGAAAAAAGGAAAGAAACAAAAGGAAAAAAAAAGAACACGTACAGTAACAAACATCGTGTTAAGAGACCTGTTTGGAGGAAATGTGAGAAGGCTAAAAGTTCATTCTGCACATTTCTTAGAGTCATACAGGACCTTCAGTTATTCCCTCTAGAGGCAGCCCGGTAGCGTTATCTGCTGTGGGTCTCTCTTCTTTCTTCACAGAGTTCTGATCCAGCAGGCTGACGTAAGATTTATGACAAGCTGTATTGCCCAGAGGAGGGTAGTGCTGTCTGTAGCAAATATAAGCAAAAATGAGGCCAATGATCCCTCCAACGAAAGCATCTAGATAAGAAAAGCAACAAAAATCAGAATTATGTTACCATGGGGAGGACAGCCAGTAGTGACAACTGTAAGTAAAAGACATTTGGTTGACCTGGAAGTGTTTAACAGACAAAACGTGAACCTCAAACGTTCATAAAGAGTTTGGAGTCAAATATCACAATTACACAGGACACCTAAAATCAGTATTTTCCTCAGGACACCTCCAGCATTTTGAATACCCCAAATGTAGGTGGTTGGCTGCGTCTCAGTAGATGCTCAAGGGAAATGTGAGGCATTAGACACTCATTATGTTCCAGCCCACTGCTGACCAACCTTTGAGGGCAGACAACTCACTCACCTTCTTCCAGTTTGCCACGATTTGCAATGACCACCACCAGGTTTTCTATTTATGAATGAAACAGCTGAACTATGAGTCTCCAGCATCCAGAGCTCTTCCCATGGATAGGTACACCTCAAACTACTGCACTGACTTCACTCTGCTCCTTGTCTCTGCCTTAGTACCCCCACGAAAGACAGCAGCTAAAAGGCCAGGTCTTCTTCTGTCTGGGTTTCTATTCCAGAGGATGTTCTCCACTACAGACAGGGAGCAGGCAGGATATAAAATGGAAAATTATCTTTTTTCAGGAAGTGGGCTGCTGTAGCTACAACAATTCATTTCCCTTGCAGCTCCTGAAAGGCCCTCGAGAAAGACAGTGGTCAAGAACAATTTCCAGCTGAGTGAACTCTTCCCAAAAGTACCCAAAATGTCAAAGAGCTACAGCACTGATGTACATTTGTACAAAATGATGATGTAAAATAAAATGTAGATTTATGTATAAATATGATCATTTACATTGTATGTATAAAAATACAGAACTGCAGTATTTTCAGACGTTGAAACCCTCAGCATCAACAAGGGAACAAGGAAAATCTGTAGCATCCTATTATCTTGGAACTCGTGGTACTGATGACAAAACAGTAAAGGCTAATACAAAGAGGTATCTCTGTGGCTCACCTTGCCAGTGATGTTTGTAGTCACACATCCGTGACAGGGCGATCATCATGGCACAGTAGAGAGGGAGAATCGCTGCGCAAAGCCGCCAGCTCTTCCCGCGGCCGTTTTCCGTAAAGCAATGCAACTTCCCAGCTAAGTAGAAGGTGGTGAAGCCAAGGCCTGAAAATGCAACTGATAAAGAAAAACCCATAATTACAGCACCTTGCTGTTAATGCTGTGTGTCTTGAGATCCTTTAAGATCAGGATCATAGAATCTTCCGGTTGGAAAAGACCTCTGAGCTCATCAAGTCCAACCGCACCCATCATCCGCTAAACCATGTCCCTTAAAAACTCATCTGCCCGTTTTTTAAACCCCTCCAGGGATGGTGGCTCAACCCCCTCCCTGGGCAGCTGTGCCAGGGCCTGACCACCCTTTCAGTAAAGAAATTCTTCCTGATATCCAGTCTGAACCTCCCCTGGCACAACTCATGGCCATTTCCCCTTGTCCTATCACCTGTCACTTGAGAGAAGAGATCAACACTCGCTCTCCCACAGCCTCCTTTCAGGCAGCTGTAGACAGTGATGAGGTCTCCCCTCAGCCTCCTCTTCTCCAAACTAAACAACCCCAGGTCCCTCAGCTGCTCCTTGTAGGACTTGTTCTGCAGCCCCTTCCCCAGATCCATTCCATACCCTGGACACTCTCCAGCCCCTCAATGTCCTTGTAGTGAGGGGCCCAGAACTGACCCCAGTACTCGAGGTGTGGCCTCACCAGTGCTGAGTGCAGGGACACAATCCCTGCCCTGATCCTGCTGGATCATTCTGTTGCAGAGAAGTCTTGCACTTTCCAGGGTGATCTTAGGAGCTAAGGTAAGTTGGGAAGACCCATCTGCAAAAAACTGAGGGAGTTTCCTAATTCAAATGGTGATTCCTGTGTAAGGATGCTCTTATAATTTCATATTTTAAAGGGATGCAGCAAACTGCTGAGGTGGAAAGGGGTTTTTTTTGGTTTTTATTTTATTTACATAAAGCAATCATGATGTTACAAACATTAAAAACCACAGTGCTTTGGGGGCAGAATGGGAAAAGACAGTCTCCCACAAGATCCTGGATGCAGGATGGGTCTCCACAGCCCACGCAGCAACGCCAGCCATCAGGTGAGTAAACACTGCAAAGCAATTTGACTCCCTTCTCAGAGAAACTCAGCTTTCCCATCCTCTGCAAACACTGCACTACTTTAGATCTCCAACAGCAATTGAATTTTTTTTCCTCTAGCAACTTACTTTTTTCCCTCCAGGGGACCCATCAGCTGTGGAAAGAATCCCTGATCTTATTTGCACATTAAATTAAACATTTAGGCAAATTTTTAACTTGAGGCAGAAAAGCTCTTTCACACTTCACTTTCAGCAAGCTTTTCCTGATTTTAAACCCATTCTAAAGAGTTAAGGTTCAAAGCAGAAAAGGATTCAGTCAGTTTGCACTGCAATTGAATTACATTTAAATGAGATTTGTAGGTTCCATTAACCTGTTTCTACAGAACATGCTCAACTGGCAGTGACAGCAGAACTCGGCACCAGGGCTCTGTTCTGAACTTCTTTCCTCTGGGTGGATTTTCTTCTTTTCAACTATGCATTTTTTTTAAATTAAAAACATGTAATTTGTTGTTGTTGTATGAAAATTAGTGCTGTGGCCCTGTAAAACATATCTTCTGTCTTCTCCACAAATATCACACTCGATTTTGGTCCTGACTGCAGAGATCAAAGTAGAACATGAGCACATAAACCACAGAGAGCAAAATTATAAATATTTATCCAAGCATTTGAAATCCTTTTTCTGACTGCCTTTGTGATTTTCTCTTTGTTATATCTAAGCACCTCTAAAAAGTTAACGTGTCACATTCATAACAGAATTCTGTTCCGATTCTGCTGTCAGTGAATTTAAAGGTAAAACCACCATCAGTGCTGGCTGAGACCATCATCCACTCCTGCTGGGGTTTCTCAAACACCCTTCTCCTCACGTTCCCAAATGCTAGATGTGAGAATTACTTCATGTTCTGCTGATAAACCTATGGGATGCTCAATTTTAGCTGACGGTACAATGGAGTGATTTTAATAAGTTTATTCTACACAGCTGTTGGAATGCAATTACTGATGATTTGCATTTCATCTTCAAAGACACAAATAAATCACTTCTTAGACTGGCTGTGGTGGGGTGAGACAGAATGCTGATCAGTCATCAAACCACCACAGCAAACACACGGTTCTCCCAGAAGCTCTTCCAACCAGTGCTGATTCTGTACTTGTCAGAAGGCAGTGGGAGGCAAACCTTAAAATATATCAAACAATCCTGAATAAAGAAAAGATGTCCTGCAGACTGGGCTGCCTTCTCGACTACAGACCTTTGAGAGCCATGCAAACGTGCTTTGCCCTTGAGACCATCTACTGGACAAGCAGATATCAGATTCCTTCTGATGTTTCATCATGGTATTCTTGAAGTGAATCTATTGTCCTAGGACTAAGCACATCTTCTTTCGTCCAGTGTAGACTTTCTCCTGTGCCCCTCACGTTTGCTGGATCAGCCAATGGAGCACGACACAAGACTCCACCTCTCTCTTCTGCACTCTTCCCATTGCACTAGATAATTTCTGTGGCATTGTCTTCTGCACCAAAGATCTGCAGCTCTTATAGAATCATAGAATTATCTGGGTTGGAAGAGACCTCCAAGATCATCAAGTCCAACCCTTAATCCAACACTATCATGATTCCTAGATCATGGCACCAAGTGCCACATCCAGTCTTATTTTAAAAACCTCCAGGGATGGTGAATCCACCCCCTCTCTGGGCCATTCCAGTGCCTGATTACTCACCCTGTGAAGAACTTTTTTCTGATACCCAGCCTAACCCTTCCCTGGCAGAGTCTGAGCTCGTGCCCTCTTGTTCTGTTGCTGGTTGCCTGGGAGGAGAGTCCGACCCCCACCTGACTACAACCTCTTTTCAGACAGTTGCAGAGAGCGATGAGGTCACCCCTGAGCCTCCTCTTCTCCAGGCTGAACAACCCCAGCTCCCTCAGCCTCTCTTCACAGGACTTGTGCTCCAGTCCCTTCACCAGTTCTGTTGCTCTTCTCTGGACCCTCTCCAGCCCCTCAATATCTTTCTTGAACTGAGGGGCCCAGAACTGAACACAATACTCAAGGTGTGCCCTCACCAACGCCGAGTGCCGGGGAAGGATCACTTCCCTCGTCCTGCTGGCCACACTATTCCTGATCCAGGCCAGGATGCCATTGGCCTTCTTGGCCACCTGGGCACACTGCTGGCTCATGTTTAGCCTCCTGTCAATCAGCACCCCCAGGTCCCTTTCCACCTGGCTGCTCTCCAGCCACTCTGTCCCCAGCCTGTAGCGCTGCATGGGGTTGTTGTGGCCAAAGTGCAGGGTTATTCTGATGGCTAACATTCCTACGTGTGTGAGCAGACACAAGAGTTGTCCATCCTGCAGAACCAGAAACACATATAAACCTACCTGAGACTGCAAGGACTTCTCTGCATCATTCCATTTTCCAGTTGAGTAAACAGAGTGAGCAAAACTAAACCTATCTCTAATATTGAATATCAAGTGGAATCCTGGAACGAATCCTTTCAAATACTTCCTCTTAATAATTAGTTTTATTTCCATATTTCCATTTTCCATCTCAGGTTGTTATTTTTTAGATCAGTATGGCTTTTCAACAGCCTCTCTACAAGAAGTGCTGCTCCTGCTTCACACTAACCAAGTTACTGAGTGCAAACACTCTGCTATAAGCACCTATTGAGGCAGAAGCAAAAGGAAGCATGAGAGCACGGTTTTTTACTGCCACAGCAATGACACGAGCAAAATGCTTCATAGAAAAAAAAAATGAAAACCTGGAGTGCCTTCTGCCTATGATTTTATGTGCTGAGCCCTCATCCTGCACTGGGATCAAAGGGTGCAGAACTTTGCCACCATGGAAAACCTTGAAAGGGAAACCAGCACTTTGTGGAGGTACCAGGTCCAAGCCTTGCAGAGCTGATGAGTGAGCAACCACTAGAGGGTAAAAAATGGAAGAGTCAGAAAAACCCCAACTGAGTAGGTTTTTAGAACGAACTGGACAGCTGCAGACTTCTGTGTGATGACAAGAAAGTGTAGCTTTGACCTTTATATCCTAGTGGTTTAGGAATTACCACCTTAAGAGAGTGTCTTTCACCTTGGTTTGTGTCAGAGGGGTACCTGGAACTGCTACTGGAAGGCACGTTTGTGAACAATACCATAGTGGTACTTGAAGCCTGTCAAAACCACCTTCTTTTTGGGCATTATCATTATGGGGATGAATAAAACTACATTACACTCAATCTTTCAGTTTGTTTCTATCACCTTCTTTGAAAAAAAAACATTTCCCAGAAGAAATAAGGAGGATGAAGGCATCTGGAGACACTGAGGACAGCTGATTCTCTCCAGACAGGGGATGTAGGTGAGTTTAAAAACCTGTCTGTACAGACCAAAGCAATTATCAAGCTGAAATGCACAAAACTCTGAACAAGAACCTGATCTAAAGCACCCCAAATAAATAATTCATTAAAAATGTAATGGATTTGCGGGTGTTTTCTGGAAATAAAACACCCCAGGAGGACCTTGAGCTTCTCAAGTTCTAGCAATGCTTTGCTCGGCTCACAATACATCATCTTCACACTGAGCAGTTTTTGAGCTGAAGGAAAAGAAACCCTCAACTTCTTTAAGCTGCATCAAATTATGGAACTGCAAGACAACAATTCACAAAGAGAGAGAATGATCCTTCTCTTCGAGTGTTATGCTTTACACCACGATTACTGCCTGGTTTCCAGTGCAAACACAGCCCATTCACCCCTGGAACTGCACAGCAGCCTCCTGCAATTTTAGCTGGGGCTACTGGTGAATGTTTTCAGCCTCACACTGACCAAAGACTGAAATATTTATCTTTCCTGAAGGAAAATGCATGATACCAAACGGCTGCATAAATTTTAATGCTGAAATTCAATTCAGAGAGGATTGAGGAGAAGTACAACTCCCAGAGAACGTTTTGAGTTTATGATCACTAGCCAAATATTGTTGTTTTTCCCCAAGTGGGCCAGTCAATCACCTTCCCTTTGTGAGCTTTATTAATTTCTTCTCACAAAGAGAGATGGCTCAGCAGAAGCAACATGGAAAGCACATCACGAAATACAAATGTATGCAGGGACTTGGGGAAATAAAAAGGAGATATTGGAGACAGAGACGTGTTAGAACAAACCCAGACCTATATTATCTCAAAAGCAAGGAACCAGAGTATTAGTCACCAGGCTGTGTTTTGACTGTCACAGAGAATTCTCACCAACCCTTTATGTTTTTTCCAATATACTTTATTTTCATGTTCTTCTCAAGATACCTCGTTACACCTGAAACATCTGAGGCAGCCTCACGTGCATCTCACTGCTGCCAAAAGTGAGGACTAAGGTCTGACTTGCTCAGTTAATGATGCCATTCACAAGAAGCCCTACAAGTGGACCTGCCCCATTACCATGGCATGGAAAACCAGGCTAAGACCAGCCTACGGGGCTCAGATTGTGGAGTTACTTTGAAGAGAAGGGGTCAGCACGCATGAACAAATCAAAGCAGCCTCAGCACTAAGATAAGCTACACAGGACTGTCTTCTACACTCAGCCCTAACCATATGACTGTATCAAGACCAGAAAGACACCTTTCTTTGCAGGGTTTGTTCTTCACTCACTGTCAAGATCTTCATGCTTCTCAATCACTTTTGGTGAAATGAGGTCCAACTAATGAACTTGTATCAGATTTAAACCCTGGACAGAATGATACCGGATGCAATCAGTCCTTGAACGCACCCGTGACGGTGCTGCTCTAGTGGGGTCTCTGCTTTAGATCAGCTCTCCAGCTCTTAACACAAATTATTCTCACTGGGAGATTTATGAGGTATCTAATTACAAATAATCCCCATCAAGAGCCATTTTTTCTTTCCAGTTCAATACTGGAATATACCAAGTCCCACACATTGGACGAGGGTAACTCCTTGCTTCCTGCTTTGCCATACATTTCCCATCAGCAGCATCACATCCTGCTCAACGACTTGTGCTTCCACTCACCAGGCCAAGCAGTTGTATTGATCTCCACAGAAGGCTGCCCAGGTCCCTCTGGATGGCATCCCTTCCCTCCAGCGTGCTGACTGTGCCACATAGCTTGGTGCCACCAGCACACTTGCTGAGGGTGCCCTCAATCCCAATGTCCATGTCTCCAACAAAGCCATTAAACAACACCGGTCCCACCCCCCCCCTGCAGAACACCACTCATCACTGGTCTCCACTTGGACACTGAGCCACTGACCACAACTCTTTGAGCACAACCATCCAGCCAATTCCTTATCCCACATCCTTCAGGGATGTGCACTTAACCTAAACGTGGTTGAAGCTAATTGGCACAAGCATACAGATTAGAGTGTAAAATACAGTTAAAAGACATTTTGAAGAGTACCTTGATGGACAAAAACTCTTCACTGTGTGGAGGATCTGTCAAACAAATGATGCATCAGGGTGGGCAGCACCAAGGGGCTTTCTGGATTATACCAGTGTTGGCACTGCCTGCAAATAACCCCCCTACCTAGGGAAATGCTACAGCAGGAAGGGTTACACAGAAGGTCTCTGCTTCTTTTTCCAGGTCGCAAGACTCAGCAGGAGCTTCGTCAGGGGAGGTTTAGGCTTGATCTTAGGAAAAAGTTCTTCACTGAAAGGGTGTTTGGCCATTGGAATGCGCTGCCCAGGGAGGGGGTGGAGTCGCCAACCCTGGAGGTGTTTAAGGGGAGATTGGATGAGGCACTGAGTGCCATGGTTTAGATGATGGGTTGGTGTTGTGTTGGGTTATAGGTTGGACTTGATAATCTCAGAGGTCCTTTCCAACCTTGTGATACTGTAATACTTTAAATGTCATTTATTCCTGTTACACAGCAAAGTGCAAAGGGATGAGCCCTGAACTATCCACTATTTGCAAGAGGCACTTAGCAATGGGGGTTTTATAGAAAGAGAAGGTTGGGGAGGAAAAAGGCAAGTAGCAGAGTAAAGCAGGACACCAAGAGGAGAGTGGCTGCACAGCTACACCACACCATCACTGAATCCAACAGTGGTTTTCAAACTTGTAAATAACTCTCCTGAGAGAATCAGAGACTTCATTCCCAATTCTGTCTAGATCCTCCAAAGAGAGAAAAAATACAGTTGTCCATTCTGGAGTGCAGAGTAGAACCGGGATTGATCTCTAATCATGCAGAGGAAAGGAGAAAATCTATTACTGTAGACTACCATAAAAACAAACAAACAGAAACAACAGAAAAAACTGTTCCTGCATTAAATGCTAGAGTGAAAAAAGAAGAAATGTTTTGCTGTGAGGGTGGGGAGGCCCTGGCCCAGGTTACCCAGAGCAGTGGTGGCTGCCCCATCCCTGGAGCTGTTCAAGGCCAGGTTGGATGGGGCTTTGAGCCCCCTGATCCAGTGGGAGGTGTCCCTGCCCATGGCAGGGGGTTTGGAACTGGATGGGCTTTAAAGTCACTTCCAACCCAAACCATTCCATGGTTCTATGAAATGAGAAAGTATAGAACATATTTGCTAGGTAGGATAAATACAAATGAGGAATCACTATTTAACACTGATGAGACATTAAGTATTAAAACCTCATATTTCTTCAAAATTCAGGAAAAACAGGAAGACTTTTGAAGGAATACTTGAGACAATCTAAATCTCAGAGTAGCAGTGTATTTATTATCAGAGCAGGAAAACTAAACTTTGAAGAGTTCCTCTCCCAAGCCCCTGATGAATTCAGGCAGCCTTTGCTATTGAGAGCCGAGAGGCAAACACAGCAGAGAAGAGGCAGAAGTGTCAAACAGCCTTTCCCAAGTACACTTACAGTTTGAATGAAGAAGCAAACAAACCACACAGGAGACTTCCCCCCACCCCTTACATATCTAAGAAATCCCTTCCTTATTTCACTGGATTCTTCTTTAAGAGGATGAAAGATTTCCGAACGGCACTGCTTAACAGCAGTTAATTAAGAGATTTATCTTGAAAACAGGGGAGCAGCAGCAATTATGACCAAAAACCTGTGCCTTGTAGCTCATCTGTTACTTAAAACACTCACTTTCAACTCAAGGAAATATGATTATCCTCCATGAAATTGCTAGCTAAAGATAATTAGCAGTTCAAATTTATATATCCAACTATAATGATATGTGCTGCAGTAATATTTTATATACATTATCACAGGAGAGCAAACAATTCCACTGAAATTCAATAATTTCTTCACTCAGAAGCACATAAATCATTTTAATTTTTCAAACAAATGGCTTTTAAAATGCAAGAATCTTTCCATTTTTACATCTGACTAATTTCAATTATTTAGTCAAAAAGGGGAGGTGGAGCTGGCTGTTCTTTGACTCTAAAGACATAATATTTTCCACTCTCATTTTTTTTCTTTTTAGAGGCACAGCAAGACACACCACGAAGACCACATTCATTTAATTAGCGCTTCATCAAGCAAATCTGGTGCAAGCATGAACCGCATAATTAGCTTTGATATCATCGGGGAAGGCAGCTCCTCGGGGGTAATGTAACAGTAATGCACTATACAGTGACAAACAACGCTGTGTGGAACGGTTAATAGTGGTGATAAAGAGAAAATAAAATATTTACCAGCCAGCCAGCAGCAAAGGTGGTGTTTCTTGTCAGAACCCTGGAGTAGCGCTACCTGTCCAAGGTGACAACTCACACCACAGAGACTCCTACTCTGACTGTCAAGAGACTTTAGACTGCTTTAGAGAAGGGAAAAACCCATGAGATTTCTGTCTCCTTCCCCCCAAACCAGGCTCTGGCTGCCTTGCCACACCAAATCCTACTAGAAATCCTACTATCCCTTGTTGATAACAGAAATATCTTTTAACCCTTGCTTTTGGACTTCTTTTTGTTATTTACAGCAACCAGTGGTTCTATTTTTCTAGACAGGATCTTGCTGTGTTCACCCACACAAACTTACTAGTTTCAAGGAATTAATGGAGGAAGACAGACAGAGCAGGGAAGATGGAGAATAGAACAGAACAGGAGAGAAGACAATATTTCAGTTGAAAGGTACCATCGTTCAGCCCAACTGCGTTATCGCTTCAGGGCCGACCACTTCAAAGCAAATTATCAAGGGCACCAAACGCCTCTTAAACATCAACAAGCTTGGGGCATCGACCCAAGGAAGCCTGTTCCAGCGTTTGACCACCCTCTCTATAACGAACTGCTTCCTGATGTCCAGTCTAAACCTCCCCTGGCACAGCTTAGAGCCATTCCCTCAAGTCCTATCACTGGATCCCAGGGAGAAGAGATCAGCAGACAGGGTAATACAACAAAGAGTAACACGGCCAATCATATACAATCACAGAACCACAGGATCTCCTGACTTGGAAGGGACCCACAAGGATCATCAAGTCCAGCTCCTGTCCCTGCACAGGACACCCCCAACATTCACACTGTCCTTCCCTGAGCACCCCTCACCAGTTCAAATCATAGTTAGTCCGGAGAGCCTGTGGAAAGGCTATGAAATCAAAAACCTCTGGTCAACCATTCCAATGTCTATTCTTCAATTAATTATCATAGACTCACCCAAGTTAGAAGGGACCCGAAAGGACCATCGAGCCCAACTCCTGCCCCTGCACAGGACACTCCCCTCACTCACACTGTGTGACTGAGGGCAGTGTCCAGATGCTTCTGGAATGCTGCAGAGTGGGTGCTGGGACTGCTGCCCTGGGGAGCTGTTCCAGTGCTCCACCACCCGCTGGGGGAAGAACCTCTTCCCAATGTCCAACCCAACCCTCCCCTGGCACATCTTCCTGCCATTCCCTCTGGTCCTATCCCAGGTCACCAGAGAGCAGAGCTCAGCCCCTGTTTCCCCTCCCTCCCTTGTGAGAAGGCACAAACAGCCAGGAGATCCCCTCTCAGTCTCCTCCTCTCTAGCTGAACAGACCAAGTGACCTCAGCTGTTCCTTGTATGACTTCCCCTCCAGACCCTTCCCCAGCCTTGTGCCCTCAGTAAAATCACCCAAAGATTTTTTTCTTCCCCCCTTCTCTCCTCCAAGTGAATTTCTTTAAAAGAAGACTTCCTATACTGTTACCCACTGGCAGTTTCACCCATAAGCCCAACTTAGTTGCCTTCCAAGGTGATCAGAAATTTCCAACGTGATCATTCTCCAAAGGTTTCTGGTTGTTTAAACAGAATGCAGGAACCTCAGGCAGGGAGACTTCAAAACCACTGTCTTAACTCAGACTGAAAAGCACAAACACTGAGTCTCAAGAGAAAATCACCACAGAAATCAGCCGACTGCAAAGTTACTTTGCATAAACATTTTTGTGTTTGTGTCGGTTCCATGAGATAAAACGCTGACTTCAGTATCTGCTCAGTCCTCTGTCAAAGGCAGGGAAGAATGTACCTGCTTACTTCTCTAATAGCCACAGTTCCATGGAGAACTGACTGTAACAGCAAAATTCACACGAGGCACTCCACAGGTGTTCTGCTTGTTTCTCTTCTTGGCATAAATAATATGCTTGGTTTCCAGCATGTATGTCATAGCTTTTATCTCGAGACTTTAATATCCCCTTGTTTTCAAGAGACCTAAATTAATGTTTTCAGAAATCTTTACAACTTTCTGCAATTTGATAAATCACTCAGACACCTCTAAAGAAAGGTGCCCCACATTTTAACTTTATAATTCAATTTCAAGGTTTTCATTGATTTCTTTTTCTTTTCCTTAGAGCAGAATGGTAGTTGTTGCCCTTGTTTTTAATGAAATCGTTTTGGATTGAGTCAGGGTTATTTGCATTACAACAACATGTACTTAATGTGATTCAGCTCTGTCACTCTTGCTGCTCAAACGGGGTTTGAGGCGATCAGAAGCAGTTGGAGATTGATCACAACTGGCTTTTGTGGAGTGGAAAATACATCCCCCAACTCATCAAGGTGATGAACCTGTAGACAGATTCAAAGTCCCTATGGAAACAGAATGGTTGGTTTTAATTTCAAGTAGCTCTGGTCTTGGCAGAACCTTCTCATGCACATCCATAGAACTGGAGAATCACAGAGTGGTTTGGGTTGGAAAGGATCTCAAAGCCCATCCAGTCCCATCCCCTGCCATGGGCAGGGACACCTCCCACTGGATCAGGGGGCTCCAAGCCCCATCCAACCTGGCCTTGGACACCTCCAGGGATGGGGCAGCCACTGCTCTGGGAAACCTGGGCCAGGGCCTCCCCACCCTCATTGTGAAGAATTTCTTCCTAATGTCTCATCTAAATCTTCCTCCTTCCAGTTTAAAGATGTTCCCCTCATCCTTTCACTCCAGACCCTTGTAAAGAGCCCCTCCCCAGCTTTCCTGGAGCCCCTTTCAGTCCTGGGAGGCTGCTCTAAGGTCTCCCCAGAGCCTTCTCTTCTCCAGGCTGAACAGCCCCAACTCTCCCAGCCTGTCCTCACAGCAGAGGGGCTCCAGCCTCTGGATGAGTTTCATAGTCCTCCTCTGGTCCTGTTCCAACAGATCCATATTCTGGTTTATTCTTATTGTGGGTTTAAAATCCCCACCAAGACGTGAAATGTGGTGCTACAAGAGGGCAGTGTCAGAGCACAGTCATCAACAGCCTGTGCCTCATCAGAAGGATCAAAGTTCTACCTTTAGACTCTACAGATGTAGAAAATGAGGATTTGGAGGGAGGACTGCTTCTAGCAGTCGCTCTTGACTGAACCTGATCAAAACATTTCTTAACTGATAGGACTAGGGACAAATTCAAACACAAATATCAACCTCTAGTTCTCAAACAGGAATTGTGACTCAACTTCTGACTCCCTGTTCTCCTCTCTGCAGAGGAGAATGGCCAGGGTTTGACCTGGAATTAAAGTTAGAATCATAGAATCATTGAGGTTGGAAAAGACCTCTAAGCTCATCCAGTCCAACCATCAGCACAGCCCCACTGTGCCTGCCAAACCATGCCTCGAAGTGCCACGGCTACACGTTTTTTTAACCCCTCCAGTGATGGAGACTCCCTCACAGCCTTGGGCAGCCTCTGACAGGGCTTCACCACTCTGTCAGTGAAGACTTTTTCCCAGTATCCAATCTAAACCTCTTCTGGCACAACTTGAGGCCATTTCCTCTCATCCCATCACTTGTTCCTTGGGAGAAGAGCAAAGAAAAGTGTTTATGCAGCAAATACAATGAACCAAGCCATGGGTTTGCTTGGGCTATGAGTCTGCTTCTCATAGTGCAGTAACCAAGCTTCTCTTCCTTCCCAAGTGCTGCCTAAAACACCCACTGAGCTGACCTACCCTAAATAAAACTCTACACTGAAGGATGTATTACTAAGGAAGAGCTAACAACACGTGATTTAGAAATACCCCTACATTTTGGGTTGTTCTGACACAGAAATGCTGCACAAAACCATACTGAATGGATTTTGGAGCATAATGCCAGTGCTAAACTGCAATGGCAATTTCAAGGAATCCCAGTATTTGCCAGGGTTGTAATAAGTCCTTAAAAATGGCCAGAAATTGGTGTGCCAGCCTCCTCTGTCTGAGTTGAGCCGATAGCTATCCATTTTCAAATTAGCCTTGAGCTTTCTGACCTACTTTGCTCCAGAGAGAAGCTGTCACTGCAGTTCACAGATGAAAACTGATCTTTAGATCTCCAGTGGAGCTCAAAGGCCTTTTAACTGAAAAGGTCAGTCAGAAGAACAATGGTCTTCGCTTTACATACATCTGAAGTCTACAACGTCACAGTGAGGTCTTCTGCAGGCTGTGAAGTCTGGAATAAACCTTAACCTTAGCTTAGAAAAGTCAAGGTTAGGCAAGAGAAAAAGGAGAATTAGACTGAAAGGTAATTGAGGCTCTACCGACACAGATGAAAGCAAACTGAACAGGTATAAGAACCAAGAAACAGCAACAGCTGCTGGGAAAACTGATTTATCAAAGCTATGCTCAGAGATTTACTCATACTTCCAGCTCACTTAACTTCAGCTCTCCAGCACTTGAGGGAGAACCGTGCTGACTCACAGAGTCATTAATTCTATTCCTCATTAATGACTCGGGATTCCAGACGATTCCATGGGTTTGCTCACTCTCCTCTGAAGTCTCACTCTACTCTTCAACACCCTGAGTGACCTGGTCTCCAGATTAGGAGAAGCAAAACCAAACAAAAAGCACCCCCCAGCCTCTTCGGTGTCCTATGTGAGTCACGAATTACAGTGACTTCAAGTCAGCAAATGACAGTCCTGACACCAAGAAAGCCACAGGCTCATCTGGCACCACTTCTGATTTTTCATGCAGCCCTCGGTATCGTTAAATGAAATGTTACCATCAAGAATCCCATGACTTTCAGCTTCGCTTCAAGGTCTGCTGATTTTTTGCTACAAAACACCTCATGCTCCAGTTCTTTTGGTCATTTTAATGAAAAGGACGGGGTGGTGGTCAGAAGCTGAGGGATGGCTTGGAAGAAAGCCTCCTGTTGGCAGAGGAACTGAGATTTGGTGTATTCTCAGACAGATAAGCGTTGACAAAGTCGAAGAGCACACCTGCATGGCTGTATCTCTTCCTAACAAAAGCAGCAGGATAAATAGCCACCTTATTTACCCCAATAAAATGCATTAGAGCTGCTTGACAGACTGGCACCTGTGCCAGTTTATGCTCAAACTCTTGACAGCTTGTGGAAATCAACTGTTCATTGCTCCTAGAAAAGGGGTGGAACACACACCTTCAGCATTCACAGTCTCTACTCTGGATAAGAGAACTGTCTCCTGAGCACTGTCTCTAAAGTTGGGCACAGGGCCATTCCTGGACGAGACGGGAAGCTCTGTAAGGGATGAGGTCAGTGAGGCACACGGTCATTCCCCCAGTGCCACCTGCATGAAATTACAACCATCAAACGCAAATCCCGGCAGGAATATTGGCTTTTTGGTAGAGACTCTTTCATTCTGTGACTCCTGACTAAAGAGGAGTCCTAAGAAGCTGACACAGAAACTCCACTACTGGGAAACAGCAGTGCTGGAGGGAAAGGCATGCGAGTTCCCAGTATCCGTAGGATGTGGGGGCTGACCCGGCTCTTGTTACTGCGGCAAAAGGAGTCAGCTGGGATTCCTCTCTCCTTATTCCAAGATCCGGCTGAGGACCTCTGTGGAAGAATATTCTTACATACTTTTAAGCTTGTTACAACAGCCTGAGCAGCTACTGATGTCATTCATAATGGAATCTGGTTACTAAAGTAGGAAATTGCTATTGAGGACTGCACTGAAGATGAAATCTCATTTATTACGGAGCAGAAAGCATAACCAATTACTTTTTTTCCTATTGCTGTTTGTACTTCCTTTCTTGGGGACACTGTTCTTCCTCCCAGGCACAGATGGCCTCATATCCAGGACTCTTCCAATGTGCAGATCCTACTTAATATAAACAGAATCTACCACGTTACACACTCCACTGGCAATGTTTTCCTAACTCTGCACAGTAGGTACTGAGATCCTAATTCCTTGGTCACTGCTCCCATTAACCCTGTTTGTTGATGACTTCTTTGATGTAGTAGTGATGTCTACTAATAGAATTCCCCAGGCAATTCAGTTCTGGCATTGATTTTGATCAGAGAAACATCATTCCCTATATTGGAAATGCCCCTTTACCTTGATTTGCAATGAGTTTATACTCATCCCAAGTAATGAAACTGTGAAAGTCAGTTCTTCAGGAGATCACAACTGGTTACAACCTTCAAATGTCACCTATGTCAGCACTGAGGTGTTACTACCTAGGTCTTATTTGTATGAAATGTAAGTAATTAAAAATACACAGTGAAAGGAGCTGTTTCTCTGAAAAACGTGAATTCCTTATCAAAATGAGAACAAGCAATACGTAAAACTTCAGTATTTACATATTATTTCCCATCTTATCTATGAAGCCTGTGAGGTTACAGCTTGGAAAGGCAGAGAAAAAGGTTTTCATCCTCACTTCTAAAAGGCCATTATCATCTCAAACATATCAAGACCCTGTCATTCATCAAGGAGGCAATTAAAAACCACATCACACAGCAGTCACTGTTATTGTCCCCACAACCAAAACCTCTGATTAGAGGTTTTAATTCAGAATTCTGATTAAATCCTGATTTCTTCAGCAGTATTCAGCAGCCATCACTACAACACTCTTTTCAGCCAATACAACAAAGAAAAAACCAAACCCATACCCACAAGCAACAAGAGTTTTTGTACAGCACTATGTTAACATTCACTCTGGAAGCTGCACAAATCAAACTGACATGTTATACCACAAAATAATTTCTTCAAACCCTGGTTTTTCCTTGCAAAAGGAACCTCAGGAATCAATAAAAACTTCCATTTAAAAAACAAAAGAAAAAATCAATGACACAATTTAGCCAAAAGTTAACTTTTCAAACTAATTTAAGTAACTAAATTGCAGCTACAAAAATAAAATTACATGAGTATTTTATTTATTTTGCAGCTAATGCAGAAAATGTGGGGTTTTATTGATTTTTATACCCATGAATCTATCCCATCCAACATGGAATTGTAAGTTTAATTATCTCTTGCAGCTGCTGTGTTACTCAATTGATTCATTTTTATCAAGTTTATTTTGCAGTCAGTTGATGTGAAATCCACTAGAATCAATCGGGATCTTCCTATCTGGGATAGGGTTTGGAGCACAAGTCCTGCAAGGAATGGCTGAGGGTCCTGGGGCTGTTCAGTCTGGAGAAGAGGAGGATGAGGGGAGACCTCATCACTCTCTGCAGCTCCTGGAGAGGAGGTTGTGCTGAGGTGGGTGCTGGGCTCTTCTCCCAAGGAACAGGTGACAGGATGAGAGGAAATGGCCTCAAGTTGCATCAGAGGAGGTTCAGATTGGATATTGGGAAAATTCTTCACTGGCAGAGTGGTGAAGGCCTGGCAGAGGCTGCCCAGGGCAGGGGGGGAGTCTCCATCCCTGGAGGGGTTCAAAATATGGGTGTCCATGGCACTTTGGGACAGGGTTCAGCAGGCACAGAGGGGTTGGGCTGACAGTTGGACTGGATGAGCTTAGAGATCCTTTCCAACCTCAATGATTGATTCCTATAGCCAAGACAAATCTCCTGAAATTTACCACAGTGACACATAAAGTCCCTCAGAGGGGGAAGCAAGGCCAGACTCTTCCCAGCAGTTGCCAGTAAAAGGAGAAGAGGCAATGGGCACAAATTGAAGTAAATTGCATTTAAACATGAAAAACATTTCCACTGTGAATGTGGTCAAACACTGGTACGAGCTTCCCTATGAGAAAGGCTGTGGAATCTCCATATTCAGTCACTTGCAAAACCCAACTGGACAATCACAGGCTCAATCTGCCCCTGACTACCAACACCAAGCTCCAAGAAGGTTAAACTAAACCCTCACCATGCTGTTTCTTTTTTCTTTCAGCACAAAGGTATTAAAATCAGTTCCATGCAACTTCCTCAAATCCATGACAGCAATCCCTTAGCTGAAAAACACAGCCTAAACAGGTCTGAACAATTCAGAAAGAAACACATTTAAAAATAGTCACTAAATAAAGCTGAGGCCAAAACGGTGGCAACTGCAATCTGCTTGCAAATGTGTTGAGCAGAATAAGAGCCCGAAGGGAGTCATATCATGATGAATTACTCACTTCCTCTGAGAAAGCAAACAGGGTCAAGGATTTGGCATTTCATTCACACAGGATTTTTGGCATTTCTAAATAAAATGTGTTGTGCTACTATAATTTACCCACACTTCCTTGTACAAGGACTTCATTACTACAGTCATGTCAGTCTATGAGATATCTGACTGTCTAGGAATTATTTTTTTAAATATAAATAACCCATTTGAAATGAGTTTGTACTGCAGAGTTGCTACTTTTTTCCCCTCAGAAAGCTTGGTGAGATAATCCCTTCAGAAATCATTTACACAGCAAGCAGATTAGAACACAATGCTGTGGGTCTTGCTGCTGTTGCAAAGCTGTTTTGAGCTGAAAGAGGGGAAATGAGATGAGATCTTAGGAGAAAACGTTTTGCTGTGAGGGTGGGGAGGCCCTGGCCCAGCTTTCCCAGAGCAGTGGTGGCTGCCCCATCCCTGGAGGTGTTCAAGGCCAGGTTGGATGGTGCTTTGAGCCCCCTGATCCAGTGGGAGGTGTCCCTGCCCATGGTGGGGGGTTGGAACTGGATGGGCTTTGAGGTCCCTTCCAACCCAAACCATTCTTGCAAAATACATCCAGAAACCCCCCTGAAGAGTATGTGTGCTTATACTCCACAGATCTTGACAGGCTGGAATGCCATGAGGTATCTCCCAGGCAGGCTTCCTGAAGGTTCTCTGCAGGAGAACTCAACAGAAGACACAGGAAGGAGGAAAGAATGCTGCATTTTTACTATTCATATGACATCGTTCTTCAACGAAGTACAGACACAGAGAAGCTGTGTGGTATCTTCACAGAGAGTAGTTTTGAAGAGCATAAAATTGTCAACAGATTATAATGGAAATACTAAATATGGCAAAACAGACCTACATTTTGAAAGCATTTTGGTCAGAACAGCTACATACAAACTTGGGACTCAGGAATACCTCTGGGCTACTGAACCCAGGCAAGAGTCTTGGCTCCCTACCCCCAAACAAGATATACTGATAATTCAACTGGAAAAGAGGCAAAATATGCTCCAAACCATCCAGAAGGTTCAGGGATTTCTCTGATGGAGTATGAAACACACTACTGGGAGAATTTCATGGAGTCACTGGACGTTAGGTTGTGCTTCTGTAGATTCTCAACTCAAATTGCTGTTATAAAGCTATCAAGGAGACATCTAACATCAACAGTCTTCCCAGAAAAAGGACAGCAAAAGACAGAGTGAGGAGCCAGCAGCCTTGAATGAGATGTGCCAGCTGGAAGTACGGCTTCAGCAGCCACTGCAGGTTGAGTTCTGCTCCTCACTCAGGGCAGGCAGGGCCTTAGTTTCAGCCAACCTCCTGTTCTCGCCTTCAGGGCCCAAGTTGACTCTCAAAGTGGAAGACTGGCAGTTCCCAACATTTTTATTGAGTACACAAGGTGAGGGCAGGCCTTCAGGAGGTGCCAGTTTTGTCATTCTTGTTTTACAACCCAGCACAACATTCACAGCGACCCAGACTTTCTTGTTAAAGGCCTCATTCTGCATGGATGAGGTTTTAGATCCTGACATAGCAAAGCTTTCGACTGACAACCTGTCCAAGGAACGCCCTAAGAAAAACTGTTTTGAAGATGAAATGGCTCTTGACTGAAGCTTGTAAACTCTTTATGAGCTGCCTGGCAGCTTTTACTTGTGATTTATGTTCTTCCTGTGTTCAAGTGAAGTAGAAAATGCCCAACTGTAGTGGGCTACTCGTTACTATCATGCCAAGAGAGGCACTATAGTTCATGTCACATCTCACCCTCCCCACTTGCATTTTTGCAGCCATGGAAATAGGGAAAAAAACCCACAACCAGCAACAGGAACAAAAAACTGGGTTTTGATGCTGCTTCATCAATTCCCCAACAGAGAAAGGATGCCAGAAATCTGAAGAATGGCACTCCTCAATCACACCTCGTAGCAATCTTATGCTGAAGGAAGGGAAAAGGAGCCAAGAAAAGATCTGGGACTGAGTTTATGGAAAGAAAGTTTGCAATGACCTACACGTGAAGGAGGCAGGAAGGGCAGCTTTTTAAAACTGAGGTAAGAGAATAATTCTTCATAGGGAGTGAGAAGAATCATAGAATCATTTGGATCTTTGAGATCATTGAAGTCCAACCGTACCTGTCCACCACCTGTTCAGCCATAACCCCGAGCAACTCATCTACCTGCCTTTTAAACCCCTCCACCACCTCCCTGAGAGCCTCTGGCAGGGCCCAAGAACCCTTCCAGTGAAGCAGTTTTTCCTGATATCCAATCTAAACCTCCCCTGGTGCAACTTGAGGCCATTTCCTCTCGTCCCATCACTCATTAGTTGGGAGAAGAGACCAACACCCACCTCACCACAACCCCCTTCAGGCAGCTGGAGAGAGCAATGAGGGCTCCCCTCAGCCTCCTCTTCTCCAGACTAACCAACCCCAGGGCCCTCAGCTGCTCCTCATAAGGCTTGAGTTACAGCAAAATTCCCAAACATGAATTATTACATCCTCAATATCCTCGTTGACTCCAAATGTTCCAGCAAGGTTGTATAACACTGTATTTCCCATAATATTTCTTGCTTTGTGCTTTTCAGTCCAGTGGGGGATAAAGTACACAGCAAGAAACTAAATTTATTATCACAACTATAAATGACTCTTGATAAACAAATACTGACAATCCTTGTTATCCAAATGATTTTGTGACACAGAAGGAGCAGAGGTCGGGGTTGTAAGATTATCAAATTAAAACAGTTTCCTTCTCCATTATGAGATATGGATTTTCAGGCTCCAAAGCACAAGGTCTTGTCAGAGCCTTAGATATCACAACAGCAGGCTTCAACCAGAGAAATGCTCCCAGCAGCTGCACAACTGCCTCACTCCAGCACACACTGACCAACAGATAAAAATCACTGTCTATATCACATCTTCCCATTCTTATCACATTGTAATAAAAGGCTTTGTGGTGGGAAATCCAGCCAACTCAGCCACACACTAACATTCCATCAGCCACTGAGGGAGAAAGCCATGCCCAAAATTTTCATCTAAAGACATTGGGCCATCATTCTGCTCCAATTTAATTTTGTGTGAGATGCAGGAACATAACTCACTGCTCATTAAACCAACACCAGTTAGAACCTCCATCTTCATTCTGTCCCTATGCCAATGAGGCAGCCACAAAGCTGTGTCTCAGTACCACTCCTCCTTTACCTGTTCCTGGGACATAAACGAGACAAAGAGTGCAAGCTCACCTCACTATTTAATTCATCTTATTACCCAACTTGTTTGCAATATATAATTCTGCATCATTAGACAATTTGAAGTTATTACTTAAAAAAGAAGATCAGAAAACCAGATTCCAAAGGTATAACTTACTGATACTCAACTGGCAGTTCCTGGAAACAGAACAATACTGGCCAAAAAAGCTCACAGTAATCAAGTTATTTCACAGATGAAAAGAAGCTTTATTAGACACTTGATAAAAAATACTCAGCTCCTCAAGAAAGAGAAAGGCACTTTGGGAACCATCCAAGTTAAGGTAACTAATTATATCAGGCAAACAATCTTTCACAAATCCACTTAAACACCTGTCAGGAGAGAGCATAAGCTAGGAGTGCCTGTCAAACCATCAGACCTACACTGAAGACCACCTCAAAGCCCAACAGAGCGACCACTGACTGTGCTGTCCCAGGAGCAGACAAGAAACTGCAGACTGTGCCTAATTTTCCTCTGTGTCCTCTCCATTCACTCCTCTGAAGAAGGTACCACTGATACACCTCTTCCCCCAGTACATGCTACTTCCATGCTCTTCTGCTGACAAAAGTCAGGATGTTCTACCTATTCTCCTCTCTTCACCTGAGCTTCAAGGTCCACAGAGACAAGGAACCCCTCCTTAGCCACAGCCAGCGGTGGATACTGTCAAAAAACAGAATCATAGAATTACCTAATTTGGAAGGGACCCAAAAGGATCATCGAGTCCAGCTCCTGTCCCTGCACAGGACACTCCCCTCACTCACACTGTGTGACTGAGGGCATTGTCCAGATGCTTCTGGAATGCTGCAGAGTGGGTGCTGGGACTGCTTCCCTGGGGAGCTGTTCCAGGGCTCCACCACCCGCTGGGGGAAGAACCTCTTCCCAATGTCCAACCCAGCCCTCCCCTGGCACATCTTCTGCCATTCCCTCTGGTCCTGTCACAGGTCTCCAGAGAGCAGAGCTCAGCCCCTGTTTCCCCTCCCTCCCTTGTGAGAGGGCACAAACAGCCAGGAGATCCCCTCTCAGTCTCCTCCTCTCCAGCTGAACAGACCAAGGGACTTCAGCCTCTCCTCACACACTTCCCCTCCAGATCCTTCCCCAGCCTTGTGGCCCTTTGTGAGTAAGTAAACAGGGAATGAAAGAATCACCCTTCAACTGGCACATGACAACAGCTACCAGTGCTGTAGGGACTTCTTGAGCTTCACTTTGTATCCAGTTCATTAGGATCAACATCATCAAAACGATGCAACACGACCTCCTCCCTTCCACCTTCAAGCACACAACCTCCCACGAAGAGACCTTAATGATAAAAGCAGTTGAACTGTCTCTGTGACTTGAACTTTGGTTCAATAGAGCTACTACTTGAAAGATATTAACTAAATCCTGTCAAAACCGTGCAGGTCAAACTTCTTACATGGAATACAATAAAAGAGACCATTACTACACAGACAAAGGCTGCGTAGAGAGGTAACACGCCAGGGAACAGATCCTACCTCAGAACCACACTGCTTGCTTCAACCTTGAAAAGAGCAAGGACTCTTAGTGAAGTCAGGTGGTTCTCAAGATAAGGAAGGGTCACAACTTTATTCCCAGAAGGAAACTTCTGGCAGTGTGACCTAACACACAAGTCCAGACCCCTCCAGCAAAACATCAGGTTCATGATGTAACAAAAAAAAAAGAGCAACTCCAAAACCCAGATAAGACTTTTTTTTACAAAAGAGGTGCTTCATTTAAATGAACTTACAGGAAGAGTGGATGCTTGGAAAGCTTTTTCTGCCTTCAGACACCAGATCTGGGTCACCTGTGCAGTGCATTTCAGAGTTCATTACTCCATCTGGAAAGCAGCGGTAAAAGAAATCGGGACGCGGTCTACAAAAAACACCATGGATATTAAAAATACAAAAGCTGTAGTAGCAAATAAACCTCCAAGTGATTATTACATTTACTGCTTATTACACACAGAGTTCACTCCCTCCTGCCTTAACACAGCAACAGAAATTGTAGAATCGTTTAGGCTGGAAAGGACCCTTAAAATCAGAATTCAATAATAAACCTAACAGTGCCGAGGCCACCACTAAACCACGTCCCACAGTTCAAGGTCACTTTTTGCAGGCAGCTCTCTCAGGGAAGCTTCCAGAGCAGAGAGCCAGTGGGAGGTGTCTCTGAAAACAAATACGCAGGCTTAAGTCTTGCCTAGAGCAATCAATCTTGCGCAGCACTTGCAGTGACAGAGCTGCACAGGTCTGGCCAACAGAGAATCACAGAATGCTTTGGGTTGGAAGGGACTTAAAGCCCATCCAGTTCCACCCCCTGCCATGGGCAGGGACACCTCCCACTGGATCAAAGCCCCATCCAACCCGGCCTTGAACACCTCCAGGGATGGGGCAGCCACCACTGCTCTGGGCAACCTGGGCCAGGGCCTCCCCACCCTCACAGCAAAACATTTCTGCCCAAGATCTCATCTCAATCTCCCCTCTTTCAGCTGAAAACCTTTCTCCCTCATCCTATCCCTGCACTCCCTGATCAAGAGCCCCTCCCCAGCTTTCCTGGAGCCCCTTTCAGTCCTGGGAGGCTGCTCTAAGGTCTCCCCAGCCTTCTCTTCTCCAGACTGGACAACCCCAACTCTCTCAGCCTGTCCTCACAGCCCTTGGATCATCTTCATGGCCTCCTCTGGACTCTCTCCAACAGCTCCAGGTCCTTCTTATGCTGAGGCCTCCAGAGCTGGACACAGGGCTCCAGGTGGGGTCTCACAGAGCAGAGCACAGGAGCAGAATCCCCTCCCTCACCCTGCTGGTCCCACTGCTTTGGATGCAGCCCAGGACAACTTGTGCTACAAAACTGGCACTAAAACAACCACCAAATTCTGATGCCAGTCCTGATGCTGACTGTGTAACTGCACCAAGCAAACCTCCAACCTTCTTGTGACCCTGCTCTGAGCTGACTGACAGCTCTCAGGTTTGACTGGTGCCATATTGATCCTGAGCTGATGAAGCAGGTGGAGAAGGAAGGCAAATGACCACAGATTCAGAACCAAGCTGCCAGGGCAACAGGTTGGCTTGGAGTGCAGGCAGAATGAGCTCATGTCTGCCTCAAGAAGATGGTGCAGACGTTCTTAATTACATTTCCAAAGCCCTCTTAAAATAAAATGCCAAGTACCATTGTTGTCAGGGCATCAATATTGTAGCAGAGAGGGTTCATCAGCAGCCAAGCACAAATACTGGTTCCTCAATGCTGTGACACAGGTGAACAACAAACACAGCATGGGACTCTATTAAACAGTGTAGGAATTAAAGTCAAATATATATTTTTAAGTAGAAATTATTCAAAATTTTGATAAAGAGCAAAAAAATATGTAAAAAAATATTTTCCAGAGACTTGTTAGTCTTTTTCTGAGCCTTTTATTCAAACTCATACTTCCCTAAAAATACAGCCTACCTAGGAGTCCACTTAATGCTTAAGCTCCAAGGTTTGTTCTGCCATGGATCTTGATGTTTCGTGGAAAAACCACACTCAGCAAGATGCTTCACACAAAATGCAGGCACTGGGTTACAGAGACTCAACAAATTCCTCTTTAATCAGATGGCACTGGCACCTAAACCCCCACACGCTGTGACTCTTCCCTGCTGCACAGTCAATTTCATGAACTGATTTCAGCTCACACCTTTCCTTTCAAACTCCTCCTTCGTCTGGATCCTCCAACAAACAAAGAGCAAAACACAAGGGCCCAGATTCCCAGCTGGACACCACAGAATGAAGTTGTACAACCCCTGCCCCAGGGAAGGGAGAGCTTCGCGGGGAGCACGGTCTAATTCAACCTGCTCTGGAGCAGCAGCACCTTTTGATTAAGATGTATTGTGTTTGTCAATCTGTCTTCATTGCTCAACAGTCAAAGCTATCAGTGATAACACGACAGGACTCACCTTCCCACTATTAATTTGATGGTGTTTGTGCAGACGCCGTTCAGCGCTAGAGCCAAGGAGACAGCTGCAAAACAGAACGAACAAACAACAACACAACCTAAATACCACGTTATAAATTTCAGCATTACAGCACCTGATTTACAGACTGAAACATTTATTGTACTGAAAACTCTTTGCAATCTCCTGGTTTTCTCAATACCCAGACCAAGGGCAGACCCCAGAGCACCACAATAATCACAACTGGCTTTGTGCTGCTTTTACTCTTGAGACATCTCATTTCCTTATGCGAAGGCAGATTTCCCATCACATCATTTGCAGAGGCATAAACCATCAGATGGAAACAATTCTTAGAGACTCTAGTGCTGTGTTTATCAGTTTTGCAGTTTATTATGTGAAAATCTTTGGGTGAAGGAGCACTCCTGCACAGACCCAGACGTACGAAACACGCGTGTGTTTGTGTAGGTACACATATGCACATGTTTGATGCAACTCAATGGCCCACTTCCAGGCTAAAAACTGCCTTTTGGCTAAACCTGGAACTGGATTGTTGTTTTTTTTTTCCTTTCAAAGCATGGGGATATTTTTACTAAGAATCTTGACATTGTCCCCTTACATCTGCTCCCAGGATTAACCAATTTTCCTAATAAAATTGGATTAATCAACAGGCACTGTCATACGAGGTATGAGTGAATCATCTTCTCTGTTTGTACTTGCATGTTGAGTCTCTAGACATTCCAAACAGCCTCATCTAAAGCCTGTGGAGATCTCTGCCTTTATTATTATTGAATCCAGTGCATACACTCCATTTAGATTAAAACAGATTTAATGGTGCAGCCCACACCACAGCTCCCTGTTACAACACAAGAGCCACTGAATTTTATTTCTCATGCAAAAAGAAAACCCTACCAGGCACATCTCTGATTTCCAGCAGAACAGCTACATAAGTTCTGATTCTGACAGCTACACAAGCTGTTTGCTCATTGGACTGCTGCCCCCGATGCTGCACTCATCCTGTCTCCATAAAATCCTCACCTGAGGATATTACGGATCGTAAAAATGTGTGTTATAGGATCTATTTTTCTTCAAGTTATAAAAAAAGAGAGGTCTTTCATCAAAATAAAAACAAGGGTCTTCTCAGAAATAGCAATAGCTGTCAATAAAAATAAAAGAGCAAAATTCTGGAGACTCTCATTGTTTAAAACCTCCTCCACCTTCAACACCTATGCTGACAGGGACCACACAATCCCACGCTGTCTTCTTTCTCCCTATTGTTTTCTCTCATTTTTTTATGGTGATTGCACAGTGAAGTGCAGCTTTCCACACTCTTTTATCCTTTGACCTCTTCTATGCACGATGCCTAAAAAAATTCACCTTTTGAGGGACTGCCTGACCATTCAGTATGAATATTATGTGCCAGATCTCAGCAAACTAGCCAAGGTCCCCCACAATTAATGGATCTCCACATCAGCTTCCCATCACCAGACACGTTAATCATATTAATATATAGTATACTTGAATATCAATAAGCCACTTATGGCACAGAGTGAACAGGGAGACCCTGCAGGACAGAGCATCAAGGCTGGGGTTTCCACAAAGTCTAGTCTTCTGGCAAGTTTTCTCCTGGACACTCTACAGAGAATCATAATAAAAGGCAAGAAATGTAGAAAAAATAATGTTCCCTTAGAACAAAAAGATGAGAGTAAGTGATGGAGAAAGTAACCCAAAGCTCCTTTCCTTCTTAAGCAACAGGAAGTCAAACTCTGAGCTGTGAGTGTGAGCATTTTTATGAATCAGAGTTATTCCTACTGAATGGACTTGTCAGCAAACCATCACTGTGAGACATTTCAGAACGTACAACGAAGGACTGGCAGCAGCCAAAACAAAATCAGATCTCTTTGCAGTGGTGTTAGAGCAACTGGGGAACAAACAAGCCCTGGGAGCCCAGCCTGGTCTAAAAGAAATATCCAAAGGCAGATACGCTCTGCTATTCACACCCTATCTAAGGCAAGGCTGAGTATTAGTTTGACCTAACCATGTAAGAGCCAGTTAATTAAAGTGTAAATTAGCCAGTCACATAGAATTTCACAATTAGCCATATTTCAAACACATTGCCAATAAAAACATTTGTAGTTTTTAGTGCTTCAAGGCATCCTCTGCCAGCAGAAGTGCTTTAGTCAATGCTGGTCTCTGGCAAGATCTGTGTAAAAAGGATCTGGGCACACAGCACTAGAAGATTTCAAGAGATAGGCAAAGCCAGAATTAACTGGAACAGTTTAACACTTGCCTACCTGCTCCTCTGCTCAAAGTTGCTGCCCACAACTGTAACTGGAGCTCACCCCAGCACAGAGCAGCTCACAGGCCAGGATTAAGTGCACATCTAACTCCACCGGCAGCCTGAGATGAAACAGCAGCTTGTGATTAGAAAACCTGAGCCCCGAGCACGGCTTTTGCAACGGGGAACAGCAAACCCAGGAGAAGGTCAGAGAAGACAACAGGAGGAGTTATGTCCTACACTAAGCAGCTGCAAAGCCTCACAGGACTTTCCAGTCAAAGCCTTGATTTGGAACAGCTACACTTGTACATGAGAGGTAGGTAATAGATTGGTTGTGACAGAAAAATACACATCCAAGAGTCTCTCAGATGGTCTTAATAGCTTAAAAGCACAGAATTTGTGCATTTAGAAACATCTACAAAGCCAAAGGCTTTTGTGAGGTGGCTCACATCTATAACTGCATTGAACACGACTGTAAGGGACTCTAAAGGAGATCAGGTTTCTTCAAGGTTTAGACTACGATTGGAACCAACCTCTGAGAGCTATCACACATTTTCCATCTTGAAGTATCACACATTACCTAAGAAAGCCTCTTTAATTTCAGTCTTGTCCGTTCGTCGGATTATTTTCACCACGAAAATGACTGCCAGTGGTGTAAGGAATGAAATTGCCTGTAAGAAATGACAAACAGCACGTGTGAGAGCATCCATCCCTTTTCAGTCCAACTGATTAACAATTAGTTCCAGTTAGTTCCATTTAAACTGGAAGGCTGAATGATCTTTATCAAACTCTTGACCTCAAACAAAGTGGGATGATTTCTCTTTGCAACTACAGGGCACTGAATACATTAAAGCTGCAATAACTGTGGGTTATAATTGATTTGTGACTGCCTGGAGCTGCATTTAAAATGTAAGATCATAGAATGGTTTGGGTTGGAAGGGACCTCAAAGCCCACCCAGTTCCACCCCTGCCATGGGCAAGGACACCTCCCACTGGATCAGGGGGCTCCAAGCCCCATCCAACCTGGCCTTGAACACCTCCAGGGATGGGGCAGCCACAGCTTCTCTGGGCAACCTGGGCCAGGGCCTCCCCACGCTGACAACAACAGTCTTATAAGGTCTACAAAATTCATACACTGATCCACCCAGGCTTCGGACATTCTTTCCCCGCTAAGCATTGCTGCAGAAGGCAGCACCATCCAGGCTGTGCTCTCAAAGACCCTACTCAATATAACAGAGTCCAGCACCAACTTCCTGACATTTAAAATTGTTCTTTATTTTACTTTTAGTTTTCTTTTCAACTGTCACTCCTGAATGCACTGAGATCATGTCTCTACAATTCTTTGGTTCACAAGTGTTTGGATGTGGAGCGAACTGCTTGGTTTTGCCCTCAAATAGAAAATCACCCCCTGAACCTCTACAAGTGCAGTCACTGCTGAAGCAGAACCATTTCTCTTTCATTGTCAGTGCTGTAGCACAGGATTCCTTCCTGCAGGGTGCCTGGAGCAGCACCTGCACATCAATGCAGACACTTGATTTCCATGACCAGTATCTCCACTATCACAGAGCGATCTGGGCTATGGCTGATGATTCACTGTGACTGTGCCAGGCATCCCAAGAGCACCCTGCTTCGTGCAGGCCCTGTACATGCACTCCCTCCTCCCAGAGCAGGTGTTTATTGTCTTTCCCCAGAGAGCCCACTCAGTTTCTCTCTAGCACACTATCAGGGCTTAAGTAAGATTATGCTGCCTTTCCTGAGGCTGAGCAGTGCCTTACTTCTTAAAACAGCCCCATGGAAATAAAAACTGAACAAGATAGACATATTACAACAAAAGATGTGACTCTTCTTCTAATATAGATAAATCTCAGTCCTCACTTTATGCTTTCAGAATATCTGAGTAGGGAACAACAGGAAAATGCACCATATTTGTTATTTTTGCAGTGTATCTTGGACCAGATTCCCCTCACCGGCATCTGCAAAATATTATCTAACTCAGTGAGCCATGCAGGTTACAACACAGTCTGGAGTCTGCTCCTCTTTTTTTCACAATTAGAAAGACAAGCACCAGGTTCTGTTCAAAAAGATGCATCATTTCCACTTAAAACTCCCTTCTGCCTACTGTGCATGTGAGATTCAAGTCAGGATGCCAGTGCCACGTTACTGCTCCAGAAATATTCACTTCTCTTATCCTCAGCCATAGCTTAATTTCTGCTTTCAGACACAAAGGGTGGAATAAAATAAAAGGTTAAAGCAAAACCTAGAGTTATTAGTTCTATTCTAAAAACTAAGGATTGTCACCAGGAAAGGAAAGAAGAAAGAAATCTGCTTTCCATTGCTGAAGAACTGGCAGAAATACAGCCAGGCTGACAGACTTATAGTGTGCTTTAATGGAGCCAGAAATCTTCTGAACAAGCAAGAGCAGCAGAAAATATCAACAAAGAATAGAATCCAAGTGGCAGTTTGCTTCAAACCACTTCACAATCAATCTTGAGAAATCTGGTAAAACTGCAGATTTCCTCATACTTCACAACCATATGGATTGTGGAGAGAGATGAAGAACTATTTGCCTTAGCAGAGCAGTGCTGTTCCACACACAGAGGCATTAGCTGGAAGCTGGGTTTTATCCTGCAGCAAAATGCACATATGAAGAAAGTCTGGCTTGCTAAGGACTCTTTTTTCTTCATTTTGTGAGAAGATTCTGTATGGCTCCTACCCATAGGAGATTTGGCAACAGCCTAATGAGCAACACTCTCCTTAGAAGCATCTCAGTAATGTTTTCTTTTCCAACAGTGAAATACTCCAACATTGCTTTGCTTCTGTGAAACACAGGGAAAATCTTTCTCATCCCTAATTCATCCTGGCAAGCCAAAGATATGATAAAATTATAGGGACTCCCACACACTTCCATGCATTCAAGGGATGCTGACAGTACCTTACGCTTTCCAGGACAAGAAGTACCACCAAATCATAACACGGTTTGATTCGGACGGGACCTCAAAGCCCATCCAGTCCCACCCCCTGCCATGGGCAGGGACACCTCCCACTGGATCAGGGGGCTCAAAGCCCCATCCAACCTGGCCTTGAACACCTCCAGGGATGGGGCAGCCACCACTGCTCTGGGCAACCTGGGCCAGGGCCTCAGAATTAAACAGCAGAATTAAACTCAGAGTCCTTCCTAGCACAACAAATCCATGCTTGCATTTGGAGGGGGAGGTTGTTTTTACTCAATTGCCTTACATTTCAGGAAAAGCATATATTTTCACCTATCCAGGCTGAAAAAGTCCTTCTTAAAGCAATATAAGCACTATGTTGGTGAATTTAAAACAAGGCCATCAGCCTCTGTCTTAGAAGGCTGGGCTATTGTTGCCTCATAAATAGGAGGCACCTTTAAGCTGCTCCTTATCAACTGAAACGTTTTCACACCCAAAGGCCTGAGCCTTTAAATAAAAAAAACCACTGAAGATAGATTACAGAGCTGATTTCAATTATTTGGAATTCAAGCCTTAATCCAAAAAGTAAACCTCTGGCTTCACTGAACACAGAGGAGAAGATGCTCTGATGTAAGTGTATGAGGATTTGACCTCATCGCCGCGTCCACTCCTGCAAAATCTCCACTTTGGCTGATGAGACCTTCGCAAAGCCTGACCTTCTTGTTTTAATGGCCTGAATCAAACCCAGAATTCCTTAGCTGGCTATCTTCCTGCACTCAGGGATATATGTAGATTATGATTTTTCATCATTGCCAGTGAAGATTATTAAACCCATGACTCTTGATAACCAGGTAAACCACCCAGGTAACCAGGCTGCACATCAACATGAGCTGTGCTGGGACGAGCCAGAAGGGCAACAACGGAGCAGCTCTAGGATAGAATTAGAACACTTGTTGGCAGCAGCTAAACCAAAGGCTTTGTCTACATGGAAATAAAAAAAAGTCCTTGGAAGCAAAATCTCAGTGCCTAACACTCCTAAGGCAATTGGATTTCCAAAGTTAAACCCTCAATCCAATCAGAGCACGGCAACGGTTTGGCAGGTCACCCAACCAGCTGATTCAAAAAGCTTCTCTAATGACTTCTCTAGCACCCCTCTAAGTTAACTCCAGCTTAAATCTCAAACTGTAAAATCAACATCCCTCAATTCAGTCACCTGGTAATGCTGTTTTTAGAAACTTCCCACGATTTCCTACACTTTGCCATTCTGGATATCCCTGCTTTGGAAAACGATGGTCAGAAGAATTAAAGGAACATCCGCTACTGCTTCTCAAATGAAGGTGTTCCTCGTTCACAGCCATCAAACGCCCAATAAACCTTCAGTACTTACAAACATTAGACGTGTAGGTATGTTGTCTGATTGCACCAAAGGATTTTTATACAGCCAGATCTCTTCTGGCTGGATGACCCGCTGGAATGGATCCAAAAACTCTGTAAAACTGAAAACAACAATTACAGACAGCACTCTTTCACAGCTGGAAATGATAAATAAAAAACCCAGAAGAGACCTGCTGATTGAACACTTCCCCCCACAGTTAATTATGGCAGCTTGCATGGATTACCCTTAAAATATACTGCTATCCTACCTCACTGCTTTTTAGCAGCACAGCCTTTACATATATATACAAAAATCCTTGGGAAAATGATTTTTAAGTCTATATTTACAACTTTATAAAGGTTGCACAAATTTAATGCAGAGAATAAACTGTTATTTTATTTTTTTGTGGGAAAAGTGTGCAAAGAATATTGTAGGATTAGAAAAACCATGTAGCAGACGTTTTCCACTGAAGAAATTATTCACCAGATCTCGAATACAAAGTACATCTTTCAAATGTCAAGATCCAGGCTCTGAAGGATGACAGTTGTGTCTGCAGGATCACAAAGCAAGGAGAAAGCAGCAGCTCAGACAATTCCTTCTACTGATAGAAAGAACAGATAACTTCAGAGAATATCTCCAAGCGAGACTTATCCCTGAAACAGAATGGGCTCGTGGAAATAGTTTTGCTTTTTCAGATTGCCACTCTTTCAATTTGGCTGTCAGGCTTAAGAAGAATCTTGCTCTACCAGAAACATCTCATTCTACTAAGCCTGACTGAATTTCATTCCCATATCATTTAGCTATCTTAAAAAACAGGAAAAAGCAGGCAAAAAAAAAAAAGCTAAAACAACAAACCAAGAAACCAAAAAAAAAACCCCATGGTTTTTGTAATTATCTTATTTTGAAATGAAGAGCATCAGAAGAAAATACTGAGGTTACGCCGTTATACAGAAAGTAAATTATCTGTGTGGGTATCTTTTGCCCAGCATTGAAAGAGGATGCAGGAATTGTGATCTTCACCTTAGTAAGGAGTTTCAAAAGCTTTTTAGGATAACAGAAACTGTCTCTCTTAATTTAAACTGTACTCCTTTTGCCATGGAGTCTTTCACTGTCCTTTAACTCTTCTTAGATTTGAAGTCACCTCAGACTTCCTGTGAAGTTTAGCCTTTACTTTACGCTACTCATTTCAGGGCAGGAAGGATGGCTGTGGAGAGAAGATACAGTGACCAGTTATCTGCAGAATGGTCTTTCCTAATCATAGAACCAGAGAATGATTTGGGCCTGAAGGGACCTCAAAGCCCATCCAGTCCCACCCCTGCCATGGGCAGGGACACCTCCCACTGGATCAGGGGGCTCCAAGCCCCATCCAACCTGGCCCATGGAGCCAGAACAGAGGCATGGTGGCCCAAAGCTTTTTCTACTGCAAACTTCCCAGAGCCAAGGGCTTTAAACCCCTCCAAACATAGTTTTTTTCCAAGTAATAGCTACAAGAAATGGCAGGAAGATGTGCCAGGGGAGGGTTGGGTTGGACATTAGGAAGAGGTCCTTCCCGCTGGTGGACAATGCCTTCAGTCACACAGTGTGAGTGTGGGGAGTGTCCTGTGCAGGGACAGGAGTTGGACTCCATGATCCTCTTGGGTCCCTTCCAACTTGGCTGAGACTATGATTCTATGAAGAGCAGAGTCAAATTAAGACACACATGTGCAAATCTCCCCTTTGAAGACAAGTCCTCAAAGCTGGCCAGGTCAGTGATTTCCTACACAGTAAGCCTTATCCATCCTTCTGGGTCTTAGGAAATCCTCCTCTTTATCCCTTCTAAGGGCTGAGCAGCTGTTCTTCATTTTCTGTGGTCTACAATCTCGGCATGGGCTGTGCACATCTCTCCTGATCCCTTTTACTGAGCACACTCAGACAGGGGGGACAAAACTGTCTGCCCCAAAGAGCCCAACCGAGCTCTTCTTTCTAAAACCTGAGCACCACACAAGTCAAACACACTCCTCTCACTTTTACTGACAGTTATGGTTTCCTTACTGACCTACACAGATTCTTCTAAGGCTCCAGCACTGCAAGGAGAGTATTTACTGTTAAACTCAGCTTCTTCAAAGCCAGAGTCTGACCCTGCTCTCCAAAGAAGGTGCAAGGTGAATTTAAGAAGTGTCAAAACACTTTGTTTCAGTGCTTTCAAAATAAAAACTTGAATCATTTATAATTTTAAAAAAGAATGACTTGGGCAAGACACAAGAGAGTGAAATATTGTTAAAGACAAGCATCCCCAGGAAACAAACCACCTCATATGTGGAAAATTCATTTTACATTTTTCTCTAGAAAAATAAAGGTTGATTTCTAGACATTACAAGCAACTTTATTTCCAAATTTCAACTGCATGTCCTAATGTACATTATGTTTACTCTCAGCCTTCCTCTTGATAGCAGCAATTAACTGCTGGTTTAAAGGGTTCTGCTGCCAAGTAAAGTCAGGGGCCTTGGTAGGACATCCAACACATCACCTGGAAGAGTTGAGTAGCAGAGTTCACAGTTATACTGTCCAGGACTTAACAGCTGTTATGAAGATGTAATACAGGATTCATAACCAGGAGGTACCACTACACAAATAAATAGGTAAATGCTTGCTTGCCTGGGCATACAAGGAATTAAAGACACAACTGAGTTGCAGTGACCGCCTCTTTCAGCCAATCACATCTTTTCTGAGACACTCCCCAGGTATCTGCTGGTCCAAGGACTGTTTTGAGGCAGTTCTCAAGGCACTGGGGGGGCTGATGGGAAAGCCAAGACACACCCTGAAGCAGAGCCACGTTCTTCCACGTTCTTCTGGGCCCTGAAGCATCTCTACTAACTGCCAAAAAAACCAGGACACAAACATTTATGCTTCAAGGTGATCACACCACCACTTTCAGAAATGATGTCCCAATAGAGCAGAGATTTAATTAATTTGACATTAAGACATTTGACATCATGAGGAGATGCCATCAGAGTTAAAGGGTTGGGGCTGCTCTTGTTCTTTTTTCTTGCAAAGTAAGAAAACTCAGATTATAATACAGTTGTTTAAATCTGAGAAATTAAACAAAAATCATACTCATCCTTCTGACAGGAATCACACCTTGACACTGCAAACACGTGCTAAGGCAGAAGATTTAATCCCTTAAGAGCAAAACAACACATGTCCTAAAGAGATGAAACAATAATAAATAGCATAAATAGTATCTGATTCCAATTGAGGATTGATTTTTTTAATGAGTATATACTCACTATCTTTGTACTCTTCTAAAGAGTCATTTAAACAAACCTATCAATGACAGTAACAATTATTATAATTATTATTTTATGTAATAACAGCAGGTTAGTATTCTCTACATATTAAATCTGATTATGCACCCACTTCTGCCTCTGACTCGTGTTCTGAATGTCTTCCAAGAACCATGTTCAAATGGGCTGAAACATAATGCCAAAAATGCTGAAACCTGGTAAAACAATTCCAAAATCACAAATGATGGAAGAAAAAAATAGAAACAGAAGGCAGCAGATCTTGCCTGTGTGACTAATCCAGCAATATAAAGTAAACAGTTAAAGTAAAGTGGCTATATAAAGAGAAATCACTTTTTTCATCTTCAGAAAGATCTCAGCTGCTAATTAAATTTTTATGCCAAGAGTCATAAGAGAACAATTCTCTTCTTTTTTGGAAGCACCACCGACAGGCGACGGGGTACGAGATCTCCCCAGCTTGGAGGCAGCTCCCTTTGTACTCTATTAAACAATCATGAGGACACGCTGGTTTCTAAGCTGCCTGACACTTAGTGATTTATGTTCCTCCATCCTAACCAAAAGCACAGCCCATTACTATTCATAAGCCAGCACAAGCTCATTTAAAAGGCTGGGTGTTATTAGAAAAGAATACAGTTCTTGGATAAAGAAAACTGGCTTCTAGATATTGCCTCTTATGGCTGAAAATAGAAGCTCAATCGTGTAACATCCCCTGGTGGCAGGTGGGCAACCTGGGAAGGTTATTTTGTGTTACTACCTGAAAGTTTAGTGTTGTCTTTTAGGTCCTACATTTTCTGCATGTTTACCTATTCATGCATCTTTTAAATAGTTCAAAAAGCAAGATTTTAAACACTTCACCCTGATAATATAAAATTAAGGCATGAAAGAGCTTTCATTAACTTCAAGAGCCTTTAAGTGTGACTTTCAAAGCAACCTAAGGGAAACAACATCCCCAATCCATTGAAAGTATCAGTGAGAAACAGGTGCCCAAGAGCCTGAGGTTGCTTTGGACATCCCAACATCACTGCCTACAACACCAAATCAAAGCCCTGGGTTTTTTTCAGAGGACATAAGCAGTTCCAGGTTATGCTGACTCCATCACCATTGACCAGCACACAGCCCTTTTAGATCATTTCTGTGCCAACACCCCAGCACGGGCTGACTGAGGCAAAAGTACATCAAATTTTGTGCTAATATGGACTAATCATGGGTTTTTTTATGAAACCTGGTAGTGAATGAATCAAATTTTGCATAAATATCCTCACAAAGTCTTTGACCTGTGCTTCCACCGTGGTCTTCACCTCCCATAAGTAACAGTAGGTATAGAACCTCACTTTATTGTTTCAAATGCAGCACGAAATCAAGCAGCGACGACACCTGGACGTTGCTGAGATCAGAGCAATAGGCAACACTGCATTGGCAAAGTTGGTAAGGCAGAAACCTTCAGGTTTTAGAGTAGAAGATGCTTCCAACCTAGCAACAAGAACAGGACAGGAATAGGATAGATGGGTCCAACATTTGGATTGCATTGTTGTGTCTTGTGAGCACAAGATACCAACTACCAGCAATGCAATCACGGCTCGCAGTCACCTTAGAAGCACCTACAAGAATTACAAGGACTGATGCTGAGCAACAGCTCCATTTTCAGAGAGTAACAACAGGGAATAACACAGGAGAAGACAGGGGGCTTTCATCCTGGCAATCTTGGAGACCCAGGTATCTACTCCACGAGAGGTGTTCATTGGACATTGGAAGATTAGAGATTGCTTCCTGTTTTTGAGCATCAACTAAAGGATGTACAAGTAGGGGAGGGTTGTTTGGGTTTTGGGGGAGGTTTGAGGTTTTTCCTCTTTTGCCTTGTCTCTGAAGAATTCTTCTTCAAAGATGCAGGGAAGGGTTGTCCCGAGTAACAAGTGACAATAAGAAAGGAGAGGACAGAGAAATATATAGGGAATGATAAAGAACCAGAAGAGAATCAATATGAACTTGTGATTGCAATGCTTAGTCTTTCATGCCAGACACATAATGACCAACCCTCCTCTTTTCTGAGCTCCATCTGTTGATAAGCAGATCTGAGCCTAAAATGGCTTTGCAAGCAATTCCTCATTGGAGGAACTAATGAAAAGATAGCAGCAAAGCCACAGGTGTTCACGAACCTCACTCAGAAATCACCTCTCAGGACCTGTGAAATAAAAAGAGTTTGGCTTTGACTCCCATTCCCTGACTTCAGAACTCACCACTGCCTCTCCTGTAGAAACAGCTGAGCTGGAGCTGTGCTACTGGAACTCCAACCTGCACTTTCTTACAGGGATATCTCCTTGAGTATTCCCCGAACCAGGTCTCCAATCGAGTAGTAAAAGCTTTATGGTGTACCTGCCATGTTAAATTGTGTGATCAGTTGTCCTGACAGTGAAACTGCACAGTTGTGAGGAGCATCAGTGATGCTGAAGTTGGTAGACCTCTGGACAGGTGGCCCTAATTACAGGGTATTCACATAACTCACTAAGAGCTTCTCACACAACTCATTTGCAGCCCCAACAGTAAAATGAAGAGCCATAAATCAGAACACAGAGCACGACAGCTGTGGAGATAAGAAAATTACATTCTGAAAGATGGAATTTGTTTCAGAGGTTCCAGCAAGCGACTTTCCAATAGGGTGTGCAGAGAAGTCACGGAAGCCACATCCCTGGAGGTGTTTAAGGCCAGGTTGGATGGGCTTTCAGCGCCCTGATCCAGTGGGAGGTGTCCCTGCCTGTGTCGGGGGTTGGAAATGGATGAGCTTTGAGGTCCCTTCCAACCCAACCTATTCCACGATTCTGTGACCTAGGTTAAAGAGAAAGAGCCCAGGGTTTACACTGGCTGGGTCACTGCACTGAACACTGCTTATTCACCTCATCTTTGATCACATTTCAATCCAAGACTTCAACTTACCCATTATACCCAACTTATCCAAACATACTAACAGTGGGAAAAGCATTCACATCGTGCTATTCGCTATACCTGGAGAGAATAAATTACTGTCCCCATGAGAAAACCTACTCTGGTTTATTCCCTGTAGGCAATATTAAGGAAAAAAAAGTCACTTTTTAGTGGTTACATCAGGAACTCCTGCAAAGACAGACAAAAATCTGAAAAGCCTGAAATGGTCTGTGGCTGGAATGTGAAATTAACAGAACTGAAGCAGACAGGAGAGTGATGAGCTGAGATAAGAAACAATGCCTGTGGTTTAACACCATCATTCTGCTCACCACGTGAATGTTGGAGGAGTCCAGTTTCTGAGAAGCACTGCTGGGTTTGCATATGAACGTGAGGAGACAGCTTTGTGTTAGCTCAGAGGTTAGCTGAAGGGAAGAGATCAAAGCCATTTGATTTCTATAGTCATTTGAGAAATCCACAGTTCCTTCAGAAGGGAATTATGTACTGAAGTACAAAAAATAGGACCAATTATTAATGATGAACTGCAATTTCATCAATGAAGAAGCTGACATGAATTAAAAATACACCTTCAACAATATAACTCTAGTTTTGATAAACAGAGAAAGTCTCCCTATAGTTAAGGCACAACGCTGAGTATAAAGAGATTTGTTCTCTGCCACTGTTTTACCGTGTTTTACTGATTCTAATTAACCATCTATAATGTAAATATGGAGCTTTACTGGGTTTGAGTGTCCTGCAGGAAGAATTTCTTTACTGACAGAGTGGTGATGCCCTGGCAGAGGCTGCCCAGGGCAATGGGGGAGCCTCCATCCTTGAAGGGGTTCAAAAAACCTTCTAGAGGTGGCACTTTGGGCCATGGTTTAGCAGGAACAGTGGAGTAGGGCTGGTGGTTGGACTGGATGAGCTGGGAGGTCTTTTCTAACCTTAACTATGATAACAGTTCTATGATAAAGGGACTGATAAAGACAAAGGGTCAATGCAATATTTTGGGGTGTTTTCATTTGAGGACTGGCTCTCAAGGGTAAGTTTGGCTGCAGATGAGTCAGTATCACGATGTAAAAGATTTCTGAATATTTTAAATTAGCTAGCAATTGCAGTGATACATTATTAGCACATATGCCCACATCAGCCCTTCAGATATATGACAAATCATTTTGATTAAGAGGAATTAAAAATAAATGTTGATGCAGTATTAAAAATACACATATTACCATGACTCTCATAAGGTCCAGATGTGCTGAAGAAGAGTTTCATTGTTTTTCTTCCAGCAGGTTTCTAGATTTACCTCATACATCTACTGCTTTTTAAGATTTAACAAATCTATATCTAGGGGTGACCTCTTCCAAACACCAGTGGCCACCCTCTTAGTCTCCTTCTCTCAGCTAGTGCTGCACCTCAATCACAGTGAGTTGTACTGGGCCAACAAAGCCAACCACAGAATCACAGAATGGTTTGGGACAGAAAAGACCTCAAAGCCCATCTAGTTCCACCCCCTGCCATGGGCAGAGACACCACTGGATCAGGGGGTTCAAAGCCCCATCCAACCTGACCTTGGACACCTCCAGGGATGGGGCAGCCACAGCTTCTCTGGGAAACCTGGGCCAGGGCCTCCCCACCCTCACAGGAAAACATTTCTCCCCAAGATCTCATCTCAATCTCCCCTCTTTCAGCTGAAAACCACTCCCCCTCATCCTATCCCTGCACTCCCTGATCAAGAGCCCCTCCCCAGCTTTCTTGGAGCCCCTTTCAGTCCTGGGAGGCTGCTCTAAGGTCTCCCCACAGCCTTTTCTTCTCCAGGCTGAAGAAGGCCAACTCTCAGCCTGTTGTCATACGGGAGGGGCTCCAGCCCTCAGATCATCTTTGTACCCTCCTCTGGACTCGCTCCAACAGCTCCAGGTCCTTCCTGTGCTGAGGATTCCAGAAGTGGACACAGAACTCCAGGTGGAGTCTCACCAGAGTGGAGCAGAGGGGCAGAAACCCCTCCCTGGCCCTGCTGGTCCCACTGCTTTGGATGCAGCCCAGGACACAGGTGGCTTTCTGGGCAGAGAGGTTGTTCAACCAGCACGTGCCTAACTAGATGATGGAGTCTGTGCCAATCAGTCTCAATGATCATCGAGCCCTGAGCCCTTCCCTGATAAAGCTCCTGGGGCTGTACCTACAAAGCCTTCATCAGCAGAGCCAGAGATCAGGCTCAAGTCTGCTACAGCACGTGACCTGAGCCACACGGATCCGTACTGAACGTATGAACAGGAACAGGTTAAAACCAGATCCCAACCCTCTCCTCAGATTTTTCTCTTGTTTGCTTGGTCTAAATTCAAGAAACAATATGAATTAAATGAATCAGCAAGGAGACAACAGCTCGGGAGTCTGGGCTCAGTCCACAGCTCAGCTCTTGAACCAACAGCAATATAGATTCACAATAGGAGCCTTGCAGCTTATGGAATAATATATGAATGATATGTAGATATTCTTAGAATACCTAATACAAAATAGTGAACCAGCAGTCTTTTCACAATACTGGAAAAAAAAAGAGAATAGCCTGGAGCTTTAGAACCTAATGCTAATTTCCTTTGTAGCCCCATCAGACCTCTTCTGCTCTCTCAATCCCTGGCATTTGAACTCTCTCTGGGTAAACAATGCCCCCTCCCGTGATATTATTTCAGTTATACTAAACCTAAAAGCAATGGGAAAGGATTATCTTGAGTGTGCAGGAACAGCACAAAACCAAGCCATTAACACAGCCAATCAATTGTTCCCAAAAGAATCCAAGAACTTCCAATCCACACATTCTCCCCGCACATGGGCTGAGCACTTTGTCAGCACATATCACTAAATATTGCTGAGTATCATTATTGCCAAGAAGAATCTAGAAAAGTCCTATTCAACAGGCACAAAAAGGGTATCCAGGAATTAAATTACTTAACTAGCTTAGATACAACCTTCTCACTACCATTTCTTCCTTACAGAAGTGGAATGGTTGGAAATGAGCACAGTGAAAGGCAGAAAGAGGGAGCAGTCGGTCACGCTGCATTGCAGCTTTGAACAGAAGAGCAGGAGACAAGAGTGGCTGTCCAGAAACACGAAAACCACTGCAAAGTGAGTCAAATTGGCACATCTCAGCTGGGTTAACATTTTCAAAAGCTTTCTTTGACCTAGTACTGAAAGTGACCTTGGCATCCTTTTGCTTTCTGGTCGGCAGAGAAAACGAGCCGTTTGGAAGCACACGCATATTTGTGCGGGCATCCAGCTGCTCCTGAGGGGAAGCAGCAGCTCAGTTCCTGGGATCCCAGCTCAAGCCCAAGGCAAGGAGGTCAGAGCTGCCTCTTATTCCAGCAGTGGACAACACATAAAGCACTCCAGTAAGGGAGATAATCAACAGGGAGTCCTACAGAAATAACAGATACCAACAGTGGCTACTGTTTTCACTGCATTTTAGTTCACAAAAAAGCGTGATTTATGGTGTTAATTATTGCTCTATTTTTATTAAACATACCCTACAATGTAAGCTAAGGGAGTAGAGAAAAGGACATCATCAGTCCATGAACACTGATGGAGCCATTAGAAGTTTCAAAGCTGGCAGTTACACATTATTCTGAAGTAAATATCATAATTTATATTACAGGCTTAACTTGCCTAAGCACATATCTCAATAACGGTCCAAAATACACTACAGACGGTCAAAATTTTGCTTTTGGTGTTTTTAAACGCTTGCTTCATTCCATCTGAAATTGTTTTCAGCCAAACAACACCCAACAATTGCTTGGACAACCATCCCAGGTTCTGATAGGGCTAAGTAGTCCGATAAAGGTTCTTCTGTTTTCGTCCCCGTGTGCCACACTCCTATTGACCCAAAATGAAATTCAGCTCAAAGGTACTGAGCTTCTAGTGATCAAAGCTCTCCCTTAGTTTTGTCCCTCCCTCCCTCCTCTCCACAATTCCCTTTGTAGCTCACTGTTCCCTCAATGCTCTCATTCCAGTCCCTCTTTAAGATCTTGCTTGCAACAAGGTTTAATGAGTAGGAAGCTTGGCCCCAGCAGCTGGTTCAGGAGCAATCTCTGAAACTTCTTAGTTTCTAATAAGTTTCTCCACGCTGCAGGTTCAGCCACTGCCCCCCAAACCCCACCACTTCCACATAAAGAAATCCTTCTCACTCACTCAGCTTTGCACCAGAACCTGAATTTTATTAATCTGAATGACTTGATCATTTGCTACCAAGTTATTGTTAGCCCAGAATCTGTTTATCATATGAATGTTTGTGCCTTTTATCCCATTCACTAAGTACTTTCCCTTGAAACACACGATGGATAGAGATGGGACCTGGAAAGACAACCTGTATGGGCAGTGAGGATTGAGTAGTATCAAACTGACCACAACCAGACCTAAGTGCCAAAACTCAAACTGTTTTTATGACCAAAAACTCAGGAGTTAGTAAGAGGGGAGCAATACTATAGTTCTATCTACAAAGGCTCAACCAAGAGTTTCTTTATGTGAAATTAAAACATTAATTTTTAATCACTTAGGAACATAGCATTTTAATCCAAACTGAAATGAAATGTTTTTCTGGAGCATCCATTAAACTCATTTTAATACAAAAATGCGTTTAGAAATGCAAATTTTAAAATAAAGCATTTCAGTTAATAAAGATGCTCCTTTTTTGCCAAGTCATTTACTAACTGTAATACAAATGTTCAAGTTATTTTGTTCCAGTTTTTCCTTCAGACTTGGTTATGCAATGACTTCATTATTCCCTGGGAAAGAGACCTGCCTAATGATATTCACAATCAAATCCAACTATATTAAAATCACTCAATCCAAACCCGCTTGTGTGAACAGCTACATGCTACAGAGCATTAATGATGATTAAAAATTTTAAAAAGTCAGAATTATGGGCAATAGGAACATCACTTTCAGCATTTTGTACCACTCACTGAAGTCCAATAGCAACAGTTACACCCCTGTAAAGCACCTCGGACACACGATGAATGAAATTACTAATGGGCTATGGGGGCACAGCCGGGCTATTACATCTCTTCTCCCATTAGTGAGAACTGGCAGCTAATGAAAATACAACACTTGATATCAAACGATGCTCTCCTCTGGTTTAGAGTTGCTACAAACCCTTCAAAGCTGAAACATTTCTGAGCTGACATTTACACCTCCATTAGAAATTCTAAAGTGGTAGAACCTTTCACTCAAAACAGAGTAAAGTGTTGAAATGCAAGGCTGTAGAGTGACAATTTTCACCTCATCTAGGGTTTCATCTTCCCTGAATCTCCTCAGAGCAGCGTATTTAGAACACCTCAGCTGGCACAGCAATGCCCTCCAGCCAGAAAGCTCCACCAGCTCCTGCTCAGTCTCACAGTAACCTCGAACCGGTGACACCATTTCTTCTTCCGCCAATCAACAGGGGCCAAAAACCTCTTATAAGAAATTCTGCTTTAATGCCTCTCGGCCGCACTCAGGGACAGTACAAACCACTCAGCTGATCCGTGCCAGCTGACAAGGGCACAGCCACGGAGCAAAGCAAAACCGTGTGTAAAATGCTCCCAAGACACTCAAGTGTAACTTGCTTTATAAAATGTCCATTGGCAGAGGTTCTACAGCTGTCTCAGGCCATCTGTCACAGCACTCGCAAGCCCTTCCAATCAGCTTGTGTCTCATAGAATCACTGAAGTTGGAAGAGACCTCTCAGCTCATCCAGTCCAACCACCAACCCTAACCCCACCGTGCCTGCTAAACCATGCCCCAAAGTGCCACGGCCACACGTTTTTCCAGAGATGGAGACTCCACCACTGACTGCCCTGCCAGGGCTTCACCACTCTGTCAGTGAAGAAATTTTTCCCAATATCCAATGTAAACCTCCCTTGGTGCAACTTGAGGCCATCTCCTCTCATCCCATCACTTGTTCCTTGGGAGAAGAGCCCAGCATCCACTTCGCTACACCCTCCTTTTGGGTAGTTGTAGAGAACAATAATCTCCCCACACTCAGCCCAAGTTTCCCTTGCTATGAGTTTAAACATCTTTTCTTTCCATACAGCTCGCCAAGGACACGAAGGGCAGTTTGCTTCCTTCCCACATCTTTATGGCAGCTGTTTGCACGTGAAGACTACTGCCATGTCTCCTCAGATTTCTTGATGAAACAGCTCAATGATTTCTATCTTCTCTCAGAACTGGTGATTCTTTTTACACCCCTCTTACCATCTTTCTGACCCCTCCCCAGCCCTCTGAAATCCAACTCCATCAGCAATCTCCATCAGCCACTTACTATGGAAACACCGGTTGTAAACCCTGTTCCTCTTGCCCACAGGGACACAACTCTCACTTATTGCAGTTTACCTACGTGCAATTTGAATTAAAATTCAGTGTTTCTTTAACAAGGAAGATATTTAGCCATTTGGATGGTAAAAGCCAAAAGTGTTTTGCAATGCAGAGAAATAAACAAATAAGATACACAGCAATCTGATTTACAACAAACATTCCTAATCAAGTTCTTTGCAGAATCATACAGATGACAATTTCTTGCATAGCAATGACTTGTGGTCCAATGATCACAAATTTACCATTTACAAGGCAAGGGCACAATGTTAAAGGAAAACACCTTAAAATCTGTGCTGTTATGAAAAGCTTATTTCAAGTGTCACATCTGATGATAAGTTTGTCACTTCCACAAAGACAACCTAACTGGATAATGTGTAAAGGAGTTATTCTGATTCAGAACCCGGTGATGCTCTCCTCAGTCATCCCAGCGTGAGTTCCTGATGTTTATTAGCAGATCATGACCAATACTTCAATACAGAACATGTGTATTGGCTGCTGCTTTCTCTCTCTGCCCACCAATCCCTGCAGCACTCAGATGTCCCCTGTTCACTACCAGTACAGTGCCCACCACAGAAACAAGTTATAAAACACACTAAATGTGATCTTTAATCCATTTTTAGTGTCAATAATTCTGCCAAGTATTTCCAAGCATCTGCTTTTCAGAGTCACAACAGACTGGGAGACTATAAAGATCCTGGTTTGAGTGCATTCGTAGCAATAAGACTGTACTTTTTATTAAGATCTTTGCTATGACAAACACAGTTGTGCCACAGCTTGACTATGCTTAGATCAAAGGATAAAAAAATCTATGTTTCTTTTTAATAACAGAAACCCTGTCAGCATTCTCACTATAAAACATCCTCAGTCGAGGCTGGAAGCAAACAAACACAAAGTGCCAAAGTCAGCGAGTAAATAGGACTCAACAAGAAGAGACACAAAGTCACCATTTACTCCTCAAAAATCTGGAGCAGATGCTTGGGCATTTACAATAACATCCTTTTTTAGCATGTATTCAGCTGCAAGTTTAGCCACGGACATCAGCTGTAAATTCCATCCTATTAGCAGGACAATTATAATCCCAGCCATTAAATCTCCTTTCCATCCCCCTTAGGATTCAGGGAAGACAAATGAAATGAATGAAATAAATGAAATAAACTTAGTCCCAAGATCTAAAAGCATGGATACAGCAGTCTGTAAACCATCCTCTTCTGCTATCAAAGTCAATAAAACCCTACCCTAGTTTCAATAAATGAAATAACAATGGAAATAGAAGGTTCAGCGCAGTGGAACGCCAAGTACCAAATGTCTCTGTTAGCTTGGTGATATTTCACAGATATTAGGACAGGCACACGGTCATTTTGTTGCACGCTTCATCTTACACCAGGTATAATAGGTATTTATGGCCTTTTGTTTTTGCAGTAACCTCTCAAGGACACCGAGCTGAGCAAAGTTAAAATTGGGGTCACTTTGCAGTGAATCAGCTGCATTCAGCGAGTTACAGCAGCTCCATGGCATTCTAATTCTTCCATCACTTCAAAGGTATAACAGAGTCTGCTGAGCACTGAACAAGGCTGTTGCTTGCCAGTGGAGCTCAATATGCAACCTTTGATATATGTTCTCAGATCCTCACCATAAGGGAGGCTGAGGTCTTCTTTTATAGCAGGTCTTTCCTTTAACTGTTCATTAACCCTACTCAGTGAGCTAGACTTCAACCTGGGCCACACAACTACATCAACTCCCTCATTTTTGTATCAACTAATCCATGCTTTACAGTATAGAACCTACTTTTTAACAGGTTTGCAATCAAACCTGATGTTCTCACTTCCTATTATTACTATTTGTGAAACTAGCACTGAAAAAGTTCCAAGCATATTCGCTATTCCATGGACTTGGCTACTGTTCACATACATAACAAATTAATCAATTAAATGAACAAAGAGTGAGATAAAGAAGCATTACTCTTCCTTTCTTGATAAGAAATTAGGGTACAGAGCAATGAAGTTCAAAACTTTGAAGATCAGAAGGCAAAAATGAGGTTCCAAACAAAGTCAGAATGATGGGATGCTCAAGTCCAGAAAATAGGACACAGACTAAGCAGCTCGTGTGGCCAAATACCTACTTTGTTTGAAACATTGAGCTACAAAGCCTAGGCTTAAAAGGTGCTTTGAAATCCTGGTCCAACTGATTTGTGCAATTTGGCAGCATTTGTGCCACCATGAGGAGACAAATCTTCACGTCTCAGACTGGCGAGCTCTTCTCAACACCGCTTTGCTTGGATCACCCACAGATCTCCAACTGCTTGTGGTACCCAGCCCCGTCTGCCCTCCAAAAACCCAGCAGATACCACAGGGAAAAGGCAAGCACCAACTGTGTGCACAGCCAAACTGTGGAATCTCCTCAGCTAACTGATTTTCTGACAATACAAGGTACCTTTTATGAAAGCAACATATACAGAAAATCGACATCACCACCCATGACAAAGAAAGCTGCTTGAAAGAGCCTACCATGCTCAATAATTTCATGTATATTCATAATCCGATTAAAATCTTAATATTGTAATCTTGGAAGAAGTCCAACATGCACAGAATCAGCAGTTACTTACTTAAATCAGAGCCTGAACTTGGCACACACACATGAAAGATGCCAGCACTCCTCAGTCCTGCACACTCACACGTGTGCAATATATACGTATGTTAGCCTGCAGATAAACATTTATTCCCCGAGGGAGGCTGCTAACAAGACTGTGCTGGAGGGAAGATATCCAATTACTCTGAATGACATTTAGATTTTAATCACATCACACTCACTTAAGAGCTCAAGGTTTGATGAAGCAATCCTTGAAAGACTATCTTTTTAATCAATTAGACGATTCTGGAAACATCAGCGCCGAGCTGTTGACAAGCCAAGGGGCTAAATATACTACAACACACACAAACCCTTCTGCCTTCTTACCGAGACAATGATGAGGTTTTCTAAAACTTCTGAAACAAATAAAACAGTTTTCCTTGGAGGAGATGATACCTAAACCAGAACAACATGTATTTTGCTAGGACATCCCTACTGACAACCGCAGGCTCACTCCGAGATGAGTTCTTTTTAGGAGAGATGAAGAGCATTGTTTTAAGGGCATTACTGCTGCATAAATATATCAGACTCACTCACAAATCTTTTTACAATTGCCTTAACTGAATAAAATCAAGTCAGCCAAACCCATTTGCTTTCAGTAAGTGGCAAACAAAACTGTCCATGTGGAGAAGACGAAAGACTGGCCATGTTTAACAGGTTTCAGCATTGATGAGGCATCTTAAGATGCTCTGGGTCACAGGAAAGAAAATGGAGATGCAAGACCTTAACTCAATCATTCTTCAAATAGTGCTTGATTTTTTTCTATAAACAAAGTATGTCACATATGTGCTCTCTATATATTGCTATATACAGCACATATAGCTAGCATACAAATGTTATATATATATGCTCACAGTTGTTAAACAATAGACCACTTCTACTTCAAGATCTTATATGAATAATTTCACTCTAAAACCTTTCAGTTCTGTACTCCCCCCAAAAAACCCAACCCTCAGCCCTAAACAAATAATAACATGAAGTGTCAATTCATTAAAGTCACTCTTTAATTGAAAAATATTTGGAACTGCATAAAGTAGTAACAATGTCATGGTCAAGTGATAGCATGAAAATTTTATTTGACTATGAAGGAGCAAACCATCTCTGCTCATTAGGATCTGTTCAGCCAATCAAAAGGTGCAAGACTAAACATTTTGAAAACTAGAAGTAAATATGTTAATGTCAAGGAAGTGCAGAAAACTGCAGGGCAGAACAAAAATATCACTATTTTCCTTACAGTTTGTACCTTGTGGCTTCAGAGCTATTTTGCTGAAGGCACTTAAAGAACATTTATTTACTTTCTAGTAAAGCTGCAAAGATGGTTTTGACTGCAATCGGTTGTGTTTGCTTGGTTGAGGTTTTTTTAAACTCCTGCTTCAAGTCAGCTCCTTCTTCAGTCAGCTCCTTCTTCAAGTAGTTCCTACAAATGTCTCCTAACTAATCCTTCCTTCAACAGTAGGAAATTCTGAGGGCTCAAATGCCCTTCAGCACAGATCTTTGTGAATGAACAGAAGCTTGAGTTGCTTAATTTCAATACCTGAACCTGTCTTTTATTGCCAAGTGAACACTTTGCAGTCCCTAAGAACACAACATCTAGGATGGAGCCAATTGTCATCACTCTTCTCACTGATTGCCGGTTGAATTCATCCAGACCAATACACAACCATCAGAAAGGTGAATTCCTTGGAATGGTGAAGGTAGGCGTGACAGAAGAGAATTTAAATAACAATACAGATGTTTGCCTTTGGTGGAATGACTAAAGTTGATAATTAGGGAAAGGGGGATGGGGGAAAACATTGCCAGTCTTCAGCATAGAAAATATGGCTGTTGTTGCTGTAAAATACATTTAAATTGGCAATACATTCCACTACAGCAACCATCAACATAAGTTTTCACACCTCCATTTTTATGAAATGACACTTATCACTAAGTAAAACTACAACAGGGAATATGCAACTTTTTCTTTTGCATTTTATGGTGGAAAACATGCCAGTATATTACTCTGAGTTACATTAATCAGTAGGTTGATGCTAAAAAGACATCTGGGAGGCACAGATGGTTCACGATTGGCAAATAACTACAGGACCATTATCTTCAAGGTCAGATTTCTAACACTACAGAGGTTGGTAGTGACCCAAAGTCATCAAACCCTTTTCAGAATGAATTAATTCTCTTCAATCCAGTTCCTGGTGGATAAATATCTGTTTGACAGCTGCCACCTACAACAGAGATGAACTCCGACCCAGCCTCAACTCGTTGATGTTGGTGGCATTCCTTTCCAAGGGAGGTGGAACCTTACAAGCCTTTTCCTAGAAAATAGCTTCTGCAGTAGAGCTCACATCACTGCTGCCTCAACTCCAGTTTCACAGCTTCCAAATTCACCAATATTTGAAGAGGTATTTACATGAACTCAACAGTCCACAAAAACCTTGCCCTGGCTGTCTAGGAAACTACAGAAAACCCAGTAATTGCACTTCTATAACACAGAAGTTCTCTTTGGAAAAAAAAATGAGAGAAATACTAAATACTATTTCAATAGCAAAAGACTACTTTGGTGTTAAGTTTATCTGAATACAAAAGCCATTCTTCTGGTCTAGCTAGAGATTATATTTTTGCAGCAACTACAAACAAAGTGTTCTTCATAAAACTGGATATGAATTTACAATGTTTGGAACATGGGCATGATTTACATATCATGATAACAAACCACATGAAGAGATTTCTCACTGGATGGTGGCAAGCAATGAATTACACACACAATCGTGATGAAGGGAAAGGTTCTGATGTAGCATCAGTTTCTGAGGTCTTTGCTCACTCCATAATTACACGTATTCCAGAAAAGAGTTCTGTTGAAATGAACAGGTCTGCTTGCAAAGTAAGACACAACTGAACTGAAAGGTACCTCACAGGTTTTTGAAGGTCTCACAATTTATCCTAAACGGAAGGAGATGACACTTCCCAAACACGTTGCAAATCAAAAGATTTGCATCAATATTCAAGAGAAATGAGCACTGAGGAAAAACTTAAATGCCAGAAAATTGGACAAGTTATTCATTAATCAGGAGGGGTTCAGAAAGGAATCACATCAGCAGCTGTAACTCAGTATCAGGACTTAATAGTAATGCCTTTACTGCCTGCACCTGTGACCACCAGGATTCATGGATAAGCAGACAAGAAATCAGCAGCAAAACCTGCTCTAGTTTCTGTGATCCTTCAGACACAAAGATTGAGATTATTTATCTTTAAACACTGCACAACAGAAATGCAAACTTAAATGAAGGCTGTAACTTTCCATGGTTCAAATGCACAGAAAACACAAATTGCCAGAAAAATAAACAAGTGGAGCCCTGAGGAGAAGAAAGGGAAGCCTGCCTGAAGCAGACAGTGCAAAATAACATGTAGCTGCCTTCTCCTAAAGCAGGCATAAAGCGAGAGTGCTCCTGCAGCCACAGCTGCGCATCTTCCAGCGGCCACGTTTCCATCACTTCCCCTCCTACATCCCGGAGTATGGATGCGCTTCCCAAATCCAGCTTTGAACCGCCGGATCTCCCGGTCACCCCGAGCTCCAGCTCTGGCAGAGGAGACCTCCCAGCAAAAACTGTCACGGCCACCCCACACCAGCGGCAGATTTTGGGGGTTGGTTTTTGTTTGGTTGCTTTTTGCACATTTCTCCCACAAACTGTCGTTTTTCCGACAAAATTTTCCCGCAGCTCTTCGGCAACAAAAGAAACCCCAAAAGCAGAGAGGGCTCCGCGCTCCTCCTGCAGGGGCTCAGCCGGGGGGGAAATGACCCTCCCGGACAGGGGAAGGGCAGGGGGTCCCCCGGCCCGGGGGTCTCAGCTCCTCCCGCGGGGGTCCCGTGGGGAGACGCGGGTCTCAGCTTCCCTCGCTCACGGTCCCGCGGAGGCTGGGGGTCTCGGTTCCCCCCACCCGGGGGTCCCATCTCCTGCCGCCCAGGGCTCCTCCCGCGGGGGTCCCATTTCCCCTTCGCCCGGGGGTTCTTCTGCAGGGATCCCGGCTCCTCTCGCCCGGGGATGCTGCAGGGTGACGGGGGTCTCGGCTCCCCCTGCCCGAGGCTCTTCCTGCGGGGGTCGACGCTCCCCTCGCCCGGGGGTCCCGAGCGGGCAGCCAGGGTTCCCGGCTGCCCCTGCTCAAGGTCCCGCTAGGGTCTTAGCACCCCTCGCCCGGGACTCCCGGGGGGTCGCAGCTCCCCCTCTCGCTGGGGTCGCGGGGCGGGGCAGCCCGAGCCGGGGCAGCCCGAGCCGGGGCAGCCCGAGCCGGGGCAGCCCGAGCCGGGGCAGCCCGAGCCGGGGCAGCCCGAGCCGGTGCGGCTGTGCCCGAGCCGCCCTCCCGCCGCGATGCCCCGCATTTACTCACACGAAGACGCCGAAGAGCGCGGCGCGGATGCCGATCTCGATCGCCAGCTCCCGCATGGTGGGTGCCGGCGGGCAGGGCCGCCCCGCCGCTCATCGCCCCGCGGGGAGGGCAGCGCCGGACCCCCCCGTTCAGTGCCCGGCGGAGCGCGGAGCGGCGCTGCCACGGGCGGCGGCGGAGCGGGAGGGACCCGCGTCCTGCTGCGGGGGACGGGGATCCTGGGGGTTTCCCTCCCCTCCTTCTCCTTTTCCCCGCCCCGGTTTTCACTCTCTCCCCTTCCCCCCTTTCACCCCTCCTTCGTCTTCTCCTCCTTCCCCCTTCCCTTCTCCCCTTTTCTCCCCTTCCATCCTTCTCCTCCCGCCCCCTTTTACTCCCCTTTCTACTTTCTCCTTCCTTCCCTTCCTCCCCTTCACCCTTTTCCCATACTTTTTCCTTCCCTTCTTTCCCCCCTTCCCCCCTCCCCTTCCCCCTTTCTCTTCTCCTTCCCCCCTTCTCCTTCTCCTTCCCTTTCTCTTCTCCTTCCCCCCTTCTCCTTCTCCTTCCCCCCTTCTCCTTCTCCTTCCCCCCCTTCTCCTTCTCCTTCCCCCCCTTCTCCTTCTCCTTCCCCCCCTTCTCCTTCTCACCCCCTTCCATCCCCTCTTTCTCCCCTTTCCACTCTCCTTTCCCTCCCCAAGTCCACACACCCACCCTAGGGTCCCACAAGTCCTAACTTTTACCCCTCCACACTTAATGCTGGGGAGGGGTCCCTGGCACCCTTTGTTGGGCAAGAGGTTGCCCAACATTTCCAGAGCAGGGTTTAGCTCAACAAACAGGCTGAGGAGGTAGTTACATGGGACTGCACGTTGCCAGGAAGGGAGAAGGGCAGCAAAACAAGCATGGCCTTGATTTACTCCTAGAATTCCTCCAATCCATCTCCCACTCCTCCCAACACAAGCCCTGCACCACGCTAATCCTTGCATTGCCTTAGCCTAGTTTTGCAGAGTTCATTTAACTTCTTCTCTGCACGGAGGGATTGAATCCTGAACATCTTTATTATAAGAGAGGTTCAGCCCTAAGCCACAAAATGCAGCAAACTAATTCACATTTAAATATATTTAATTATGTGCCTTCTTCTGGCCTTTGAAGGTATGTCCTTCAGGAAAGTGTTCATAGCTATTAATACTGCACACAGCTACAAAGCAGCCGTCGGTATTGCAGTAGGGATCCAATTCACTTAACTACATGATTATTGCTAGAGAATTAAAGCCAGAGAGGCTTTATTAAACCTATCTGCTTAATAGAACTGCTATGCATCGAATGGAAGCTTTGAACTCTGAATTAACTACTCTGTAGTAAAACTGACATTGGCCATGTTTGTGGAAGATCAGAGGCACAGGCTTCTCTGCAAACCTCATCTGTAGATGACTACAGCAGTGCTAGATTTGTTGTGTGCATGATTAAAGAACCCCAGTGCGTGACTGGCACTGGAGAGAGCACTTCAAATGTCAGTGTTAAATCTTAGAATGGTTTGGGTTGGAATGGATCTTAAAGATCATCTGTTTCCAACCCTGCTGCCATGGGCAGGGACACCTCCCACTAGAACGTGCTGCTCAAGGTTCCATCCAGTCTGGCCTTGAGTGAGATCTTAAATGAGATCTTTCTCCGTCCCTCGTATGCCTTATTTCACTAATTTTCAAGACAGAGCTTGGTCAGCTGTTTATATTCTGGATTTTAAAAACATGATTCTTCATCAGGAAATAAGGCTAAACGGTGAAATCTCCATATTCAGCTGGTGGTGAAGGACATGACCCCTTCCTTTGAGGACACTCAATTGGTTTGTCATTGTCAAAAATTCCTTCTTCCTCTTGGTTGTGCCCCCAAGGACTGGACGTGTGTGTATGTTGTTGCTGGGTGTGCACAGGAAAACTCTCTCTTGTCATGAATAGTCCTTTCTTACAGAAACAGCCTCAGAATTTGTGTGAATCCAGCCAGCCATGGAGCTGCAGGGACTATCAAATAATGCTGTGCTGGAGATACCAGTGGAGGAGGGAGGTGATGGGAGTGGGCATTCTGTTATTCCATGCTCAATATTACTGTCTGATCTATGAATATAACTACAAATACTTCAGTGTGTTTCACAAAATGGTACAAATTACATTATGTCAGAAATTAAAATAAATGTCAAATGAAAGAGCCCTTTCCATCCCCAAACATACCTTTTCCAAGAAAAATATATCAAAATCTCCTTCTATTTTAAGTTGTGTCACTTCCTTCTTATTTTTTTTTCCCCTCAAAAGATGAATTTTGTGGATCTATGCACTTTCCAGAAGTCCAAGTTGTCACTGTAAGCGTCAGTGTAACGGTCAGCACTTGCAAGCAGTTTTTGGTTCCCTGACCTAAACCAAAATGATGAGAAATAAAGAGAATAAGATATTTAGAACACGTATAATACATAATAATACATAATTTATTGCTGAAAACACCTCCATCTATATGTATGAGCACCTCATGGGAAACTCTGAAATCTGCATAAGTCATTTCTCAATCATTAGAGCTCATTCCAGAAACAAATAGCCTGCATTTATTTTTTTTGTTCTTAATTTAATGGTAAAAAGCACATCTACAGAATGCTTTAGCTGGGTGCCCAGAGAAAAAATATGTGACAGGTTTGTACTAGGTCAGATGTACACAAATACTGCAGAACCGTGTTACTTAGCAGTGAAAAACAGCCAGTATTTGGTGTTATTACCAAATTACAGTTAATACCAGTAATAACAGTTATTACTAACGAAATGAGAATTCCTTAAGATCTAAAAGATTCCTGAGAAAGAAAGCCAAACCTGGCATTTTAAGATACAATACAGAGAAACTTTGTCTAGAATGCATAAAACCAGCTTGCTGTCTATGGACCAAACACCCTTTCTTACCCTTTTGAACTTTCCTGAGGCTTTTTACTGATTAAACACCTCATTGTTGAAGCTGCAAAATCACTGATTATGATTCCTTTGTAGATAAAAGGGGAGTCTCAGAGAACAGAAAACTTTGGTTTGTATTCCTTCATGATGACCCTGCTCCTGTTAAAGTCACCAGAATTGTGCTTTCTGGAAGAGCCTTTCAGAAAATGAGAATGGTGCCTCCAGCATGTAATAATATCTTGCACAAATATTAGACAGGATTTACTGCATAGCCATAATATTGTGCCACCTCTAAGTGATACAAGTTTTTCATAGGACAAAGGAGGCAGAGCACTGATCCTTTGTAAACCCAAAGAACGAGCCCTGGCACCAGGCAAGTGTCTCACCCCAACACATCTATGTGAAATAATATTGTGTGTTTTAAGAATGGTTCAGGTGAAGTTGAGTAAAGCTTGACAGTTGTCTCGACTGTTCATAGTTCGGATGCAAAATCAGGTGCAGCGTGGCAGCCACCTCTCATTTTGATTTACACACAGGTTTGTCACAGGACATAAAACTGATGTGGGTTCAAATCCATTCAGATCACACACTGAGACTTCACAGAACCACAGAATGCCAGGTTGGAAAGGACCTCAGGGACCATCTGATCCGACCTTTTAGGTGAGCTATAGTTTAAATGAGGTGGCCCTGTCAAGCTGAGCCTTACAAGTGTCCAGTGCAGAGGAATCCACCACTTCCTTGGGGAGATTGTTCCAAAGTTTTACTGTTCTCATGGGGAAAAATCTTCCAGAATCCAAACAGAATCTCCGCAGGAGCAATTCAAACCCATTATCCCTTGTCTTTTCCTTGTAAAAAGGGAGTCTCCATCCTCTTGGTAGGCACCCCCTTATCTACTGGCACATGGTCTCCCTCAGCCTTCTCCTCTCGATGCTGAGCAATCCCAGCCTTACTTCGTAAGGAAGGTTTCCTAGTCCTCTGATCATCAAACTTGTCTGGATGAACAGTTTCCCATTGCCCGAGTCTCTACACAACCAGATGATTAAGCAAAAAAAGCCAGCCAAACAATCACTAAAAGCAAGCCTGGCGTGACAGTTGTGTAGCTTCTTGTTCTACAGCAATTACAATCTATTAAAAACCCACTACTTTTTGCTGCAGAGACATAAATCAAAGGCTATTTTAGCTCTTCTCTTATACTTCATTTCTATCAGTATTTTTTTCTTTTACATTTTACTGCTTCTCTTCTTCTTCATGTCTGCCTGACTAATTAAGTCCAGGTCACCACGGGGAAAAGCCCTCGTTTTCTCTTCTGCACGCGGTGTATCCAGATTCCCTAAGCACACTCACAAAGACCCCCTTATGGAACTGACATTTGGAGAGATTGAGACAGAAGTAAAGACAGAGTTCTCTTACAAGGGAGTAGCATCCAAGGGCTTGAATTTTAAGCTGTCTTCTACCAGTTCCTGTCTGTCTGTCTTTTCACTTTCTGAATTGCTCAGACTTCTTGGAGCAGTGGAACACTGCCAGCACAAAATAGTTTAAAGAGTTTAATGAGGGAGCTTTCTTATATGAGGATGGGCTGAGAGGGCTGGGGGGGTTCAGCCTGGAGAAGGCTGTGAGGACACTTTAGAGCAGCCTCCAGTACTGAAAGGGGCTCCAGGAAAGCTGGGGAGGGGCTCTTGATCAGGGAGTGCAGAGACAGGATGAGAGGGAAGGGTTTTCAGCTGAAAGAGGGGAGATTGAGATGAGATCTCAGGGAGAAATGTTTTCCTGTGAGGGTGAAGAGGCCCTGGCCCAGGTTTCCCAGAGCAGTGGTGGCTGCCCCATCCCTGGAGGTGTTCAAGGTCAGGTTGGATGGGGCTTGGAGCCCCCTGATCCAGTGGGAGGTGTCCCTGCCCATGGCAGGGGGTTGGAACTGGGTGGGCTGTGAGGTTCTTCCAACCCAAACCATTCCATAATTTTATGCTAAAACCAAACTGTTAATGTTTCTGTTTAGTTGTTATCCACCTGCCTACAACTGACTCACGACTGTGCCTAATTAAACAGTTCTCCTAAACAGTAATGTGTCTGCATATTTCAGTACTTGCCATTTATTGTAATTTTATCAAGTATACAGTCTGAAAATTGATAAGGCTTGACTGTATGTGCTTGGAGCCATCGTGTGGCCCAGAACTACACTGCACCAATGGTGCTACTGCCCAGAGCAGGGCAGGGGCAAACCTGGCCAGTACCCACCACATCCTGGGCATCCCACCCTGCCAAGGCAGCGAGCCCTGCAGAGTCTGCTTTAGCTGCTTTCAGTGGAATTTGTCTACTGCATCTGGCTTGGGAGTTTCAAAATATGTCGTTTATAACTGTGCCTGACCACGATGGACAGGGCCATATTTTCAGCCTGCACACTCTTTCACCTAATAATCAGCACTGCAGTGAAATCTGATAATTCTAAATAATTGAATTAATGTATTTATGACAATCATATATATTTTTTATGAGCCAGTTGACATTTGCAGCACTGTAGCTTTAGTACTCGATATACTGTTTATATTGTTGCGGGCTTACGGCTGTAAAAGTATTAATGCTCCCATAATAAACCTGTGATAAACTCAAGTCTTTAACATTCACAATGTTTAGTATTCCTGTGCAGTACTTAATAGGAGACTGTGACTTAAAGCAGACATCTGCTATCTTTAATCCCAAGTAGCACTTCATGCCAAGAATGGCCTTATTGACTTCAATGAAAGGATTGTGTAATTACTTTTTTCTTTCCTTATTTTTTTTTCTGCTTGTAAATGCAATAGAAATTTGCCAACAGTTGCCACGGTCAATTCAAACGACTCTTGACCCAAAAGGGAACATAAAGGAACAGGACAATTAGAAAAGGTAAATGGAAAAACGAGCAAAAACAAAATTAGTAGATCATAGAATCATAGAATCATAGAATGGTTTGGGTTGGAAGGGACCTCAAAGCCCATCCAGTGCCACCCCCTGCCATGGGCAGGGACACCTCCCACTGGATCAGGGGGCTCAAAGCCCCATCCAACCTGGCCTTGAATGGGATGGGGCAGCCACAGCTTCTCTGGGCAACCTGGGCCAGGGCCTCCCCACCCTTAGCGTGAAGAATTTCTTCCTAATGTATCATCTAAATTTTCACCCTTCCAATTTAAAGCCGTTTCCCCTCATCCTATCACTAGGCCTTTGGAAAAAGTCCCTCCTCGGCTCTCTTTTAGGCCCTCTTCAGGTACTGGAAGGCCTTGGATTGGACAGCAGTTGCAAGACTCTAAAGTCTGAGTGTGACTTAATGGTTTTGTATTCATTAACAATAAGAACCATTTGGTCAGGTTTCACTTGGGTTTGTTGAAACCACCTCTAGCTGTTTCATCTGGATTTTGTGTAATGAAGAAGCCAGACCGCTGAAGCCACGGAGAGCAAGGCTTTGCTCCAACCCAGTTCTACTGGGAACGGCACTGGCAGAATGGGCTGAGAGAGTGTAAGGGCAGCTCCAGGCTGCCTTTCCCCGTCAAGCACGCCGTGCGTTGCACAGCCTGAGGAATGGAGCTCCCCACCGGCACACTCGAGTGCCCAGGGATCTGCATTCCCAGCACTGGGCGAGGGCTGCGCGCTGCCGCCTGTGCTCACCGCAGCGCTGCGCGGCACCTTCCAAACCAGCGCGTCGGGGGTTCCCAGGAATGGTGGTTCTGTGGGCGAGACGGAGGAGGAGCAACAGCATCCTCTGCTAGATGAGAATGAGACAGGTTTGTGAAGTGCGGCTGTGAGCTGTTTCCCAGCACTGGGAAACACCACCAGGGACGTGATTCCTCTTCAAATGTTGTGAGATTGGGTGCGTTGGCCCACGTTGTGGCAGAAGGAGCAACTTCCTTTATCCTCACATCATTCTCTTACCTTCTTGAACGCTGAACTGTCCAGTCCATGATTGCAGGAGTAGAAGCAGCGCTCTGAACCCCTTGGCTATCCAGATCTCATCCTCTCTAGGACAGGAGGACATGGCCTCAAGCTGCACCAGGGGAGGCTCAGACTAGACATCAGGAAAAATTCCTTCACTGAAAGGGTTCTCAGGCACTGGCAGAGGCTCCCAGGGAGGTGGTGGAGTCCTCATGCCTGGAGGGGCTCAAAAGGCAGGTAGATGAGTTTCTCAAGGACATGGTTTAGTAAGGAGACAGGTACGGTTGGACTCAATGATCTCAGATGTCTTTTCCAACCAGATAATTCCATGATTCTATGATTGCACCAGCAATGTTTTGTCAGACACACAACAAAGGTCCCAGGAGGGCAGAAACATCCTGACTGAGCACTTCTTCTCACAAATGCTTCTGAAGGCAGGCTGAAATCAAAGATAAACACTTTATGCTCCTTGCGGCTGAGGTGGCCACACTCACTTTGTTGCCCAGCTTGAGGCAGGAATTCATGCTTCACAGCACTTACTTGCTTATAATTTATGTGCATATTTAACTATGGCAGTGATTGCTGTCTGACCCATCTGGCTTGATGTAGATTTCTGTCAAATGAAGATGCATGGTTTAATTTGTATCATTTCCAATATACAGCAAAGAATATATTTGACCCATCGTGAAGAGGAGGCAGGACAGGGCAGGTGCCAAGGAGCGTTACCTTTAGATGACTGGTAATGTAATAATTCATCCTTTCCCCAGCGGGGTAGGCTGGGAAAGCCTGAGAGTGCTCAGTGCTTGTTTTTACCTGAACTGCACTGTGAAAACCTCAAGACTTTCATTTTATTTGCCTTCTGTATTATCTATATTTAAAGAATGAGCAGCTCTGATTAGCCTAAGGACCAGACTGGGGGTGTGTGCACGTGTTCCTGCTCATCTGGGGGCATTTTGCTGTAGTTCCTCAAAGTAAAGACTACAAATTAATGGAAGACAGTGGCTGAATCCCAGCTTACAGCATAAAGCAGCCGTTCATGTTACCTAGCAGGAAAAGTATACACCATTTATGTCATAATCCCACATCTCTGGACATCCATGGACTGGAAAATCTGAACGCGCTCCTCTAGGTAAGCCAGGAGCTGACTGCCAGATGCAGGTGGAAAATGGTATCAGTGGTTGATAACAGTGAAATAAAATGATAGGCAGCTGATTTAAATTCTCTCCACCAAGTGGGTGCCATCCCAGGCTGTAGCAATGAGGGTGTTGGACGCTCCAGGTTTGTAATCAGGATTTAGGTTTCATTTTATCAGGCAACTGTGTCTTCTCTTGATCAGGGAGTGCAGGGATAGGATGAGGGGGAATGGTTTTTAAGCTGAAAGAGGGGACAGTGAGATGAGATCTTAGGAAGAAATGTTTTCCTGTGAGGGTGGGGAGGCCCTGGCCCAGGTTGCCCAGAGCAGTGGTGGCTGCCCCATCCCTGGAGGTGTTCAAGGCCAGGTTGGATGGGGCTTTGATCCCCCTGATCCAGTGGGAGGTGGAACTGGATGGGCTTTGAGGTCCCTTCCCACCCAAACCATCCTGTGATTCTAAGTAGAAATAAGCAGTTCTATTGCTGGGTAATTTTCCTTGGGAAAGCCAAAGAGAAATATTAAACATTTATTTGTCTTTTGCACCGCATTATGAGATTTTGTATTGATTTGTAAATAATGATAATTGAGCAAACTGGAGCAAAATCAGTTCATACATCTTTTACTTTCTACAACCAAAGACAGATTTTAATCAATTAGTTTTAAAGAATAAGCTTTTATGCTGTTTGATGGTAGAAAGCAAGTTGTTTAACATTATACCAATACTGCTCTTTGTGAATATTGAATTGTAGAAGCATTTTTGGCAAAAAAGAATCCCTTTTGCTGTGCAAGTACCCACAAAAGGATCCAATTGTGGATTAACTGGTTTTGAAAAGGTTATTGATTCAAACTAAATTAAATGGTAGGATTCCTACAGAATTCTGTCTTCATTGAAACATGTTCTATGTATTTATTGTAATCAGCGAGGCACCACAGGAATATTAATATTTAGCTGCTTATTAATGGGTTCTAGGAAAGAACCTGATGTTATTCTGAATATTTCGTCTCCACAAACCAGAAGAACAGAGCATCTTTGTTAGCAATTCAGCCCACAAATATAACAGGCTTCCTGTTAAGAGTTTCCAAGGCTTTTAGGGGAAGGCTTTGCTGTGTTCTGTGCTCTAATTTGTTCTAGAGGGAATATTTAACTCGCCTTCATTGGAGATGGGGAATAAGAAAGCAGTGGGCACTCACCAGAGTTAAGTCAGAGGCTCTTTTGCCAGCTGCCACTGTAAAGTCACAAAGATACTCATTGGCTAAAATGCTTTAAAATATTCTTTAGGAACACATTTAATAAACACACTGGGAAAAATCCTGTATAAGCAATAAAGCTCTTCTTTTCTCTTCCATCAATTTGACTTCACTGATTATTCTGAGAGATATTTCTTTTTTCCTTTTCCTACTGAATTTTTTATTTAAGGGAATAGTGTGAATAAAAGAGTTGCTACTTTTAGAGGGTGATATGAAAAAGCAATGTCTTCAAGTGCCTATTTATACAATTTTTGCTTGAATAATTCATCCCTCTTTGGTCCCCAGTGTTGTTAATGTTAATGTGTGAATGCAGTAGGTAATCAGTTATGCTACATTTGTGTTAAATATGGCAAAAACTAATTCATGAACATGTCAAACTGCTTTCTAATTATTGAAATTTTGCAAAGAATTTCATTTTCTCAGGATCCTCAGTCTTCTCATTTTGTCTTCCAATCCTGTAATTCTCTCACTAGTTGACTATTAGAACTCATATCATCTTGTCTTGTTTCCTACTGAGTATTTTCTAAACAGTGGACATGAAATATTCGTTATTTGTATACACTGAAGAAAATACAAAGGCTAACTTTAGTAATAGGAATGAAAAAGGCACGTTATTTTTTAGGTGGCTCCAGCACTGTAGGTCCCAGGTTTGCCCAACATTCCTGGCCTCTGGACTTAGATTTTTTGGATACTGGCGGAATAAATTGGCGGAATACGTTGAATCAATGAATTTCTGGAGCCCTGTGATTTTCTGATTCTCTTTTTCCACGTCTTTTCTAAGTCTCCCCTTTCTTTCTTCTTCTTCTCCAGTCTTTTTGGTTTCTTTCCCTCCTTCAAAGAGTTACACCTTTTCCCAGCCCCATTTTCTTGCTTCAGAAAATCAAAACATATTTCCTGGTGTAGTAGAGGTCTTGTTGGAGAAAGGGGATAAATTACCAGCTGGTGTTTTCATGCTGGCACCTAAGGAGTTAACAGGAGTGATTCTTTCCAGGATCGAGAACTGGAATTGAGAGACGTTTAGATTTATGGTGGTACAAAAATATCAAGGTGTCCTTATATCAATATAATCCAAAATCAACCTCAATTTCTCATTATTTCTGAAGAGACTGTGACTTGTCCTGCTTTGTAATTTCCTGCAAGAGTAAAGAGCAGTTGAGAGGCTGCATCTCCAGCTCCTGCTGGAGGCAGTTGTTTATTTTTACAGTAGCACAAGAAGGGTTTAGCACCGCAGTGGGGGAGGCTGAGAGGTGTTTCAGAATCCTCAGATTTGGGCTGAAAATTGCCATCGTTTCTTTCAGGACTATGTCCTTTAGATCCTAGCCCAGAAAACATTGTTTGGATTTATTATTTCCTTGCTTTTGAAGACGACACCTGGATATAGCATTAAATTGATATTTCATGGCATATTTGTTGTGGTGTAAGGGTATAGATATTTATTTTGAATAGGAAGACATTAGCTGCAGTTTGACCTTGGCACAGCAGTGGATCTTCAGTGCTCTTGGAAGTACTGGCAGTATTTCCACTTATTTATTGTGGTTTTATGACACAACAATTTTGTTGTTTAATTATCACGATAATCTGATTAATAACTTTGTGAGAAGGGTGTTAAAGTTTACGTTTACCTTGGTTAAATTCAAATTTACATGACGAGTGATAAAAAAGCATAATCTCAGTTTGCTGTAAAGTGAGAAGAGATGGAGATGGGAAGGTGTAAGAAATATTGCAGAAGGAACATGTTATAGGGATGAAAGGTGCATTTTTTTCATCTGCAAGCAGGTTTGGGTTGTGAATATTGGATATTAGCTCACAATTTTCCTTTTAGGGAGTGAGGGCACCATAGTTTTCTGCAGCTGGATGAGCTTTACAGAGTTGGCAGAAGGAGAAATTTGTAACTTGGGTTTTCCAGGGATAATTTGAGGGGAAAGTGCTGTGCTGGACCTCTTAGTCTTTGAAAAAACTGAGGCTGTGGTGCCTGGGTAGGCCCTGTAGCGACAGTGATCCAGATTAACCCAGTTTCAGGTTCTACCCAAAGCACTTTCAAAAAGTCACACAGAGCGGGGGTTTTTGAAAGAAAGTTCCCTGGTTTCCAGCTCTACAGTATCAGTGGGGGATCCCAGTCCTCCTTTTGTCCTCCTGCAGGAGGTCACACATCTTTGCATCAGACACAGGATGCAGGAGAGTCCTCAGCACAAGTTTCTGCGAGGGAGAACTCCCTGTTTCCTAATTGTGGCACAGAGCCACATCTGCTTTTAAGTTTTCCACATCTCTCAAGCTCTCTGCACTGCTAAATTGTTGTCAACAGAACAGAAAATTGAGGCTAAACCTTTGTGAGTTTTTCTTCTTGCCAATAAACCTATTACAGCAACTTACTTTGTGTCTCGATACAGAAAATAAGGCTTAGAAATCATGAGCAGGCAGTCTGGGTGTTTAAAGTGCCTGATTCACTCTCTGAAATGTAAAGTGCCTTGAATAAAGAAATCAAAAGAATAGAGGCATCAAAAATCAGGTATTTCTTCAAAAAAACTGTAGCTCTATATAGAGGATAATGATACATGTAGATAAAAATGAAAGAGGGAGAGAGGAAAAGAGACTCAAGTTCAGCTCCTGATATGTAATTGCATATTGCCATTAGGCTCAGCAATTTTAATTGAGTCATCCAGCCTCTTTTATAAAGCCCCTTACACAACAGCCTGAAACTTCTGATATTCAAGAGATCAGACACAATCAAAACCACAGTCCTGCACCGTGGGCACCTGTTTTATACCAACACCATGCAGTATTTATATTAATGTTTTAAAATTTGGAACACTCTGCTGAAAACTGAGTTCGTTTCAAAACAGCTCCAAGCTGAAAGAGACAAAAAAGGCAATATTTAATGCTCTTTATTTCTTTGAAGAGAACATCAATTTCAAAGGCACACAAAGGTGTCACAGTCTACGTTGAGATGAAGCTACCAGTTCCTAACCAAAGCCCCGTAGCCTCTGGAGTTCTTAGCCTTGCAAGTACCACTTATAATCCTTAAAAGAATCACATAAATATTAAACAACATACTCAACATTACAGATTGTACCATATACACTATTTTGCATATGTATTTATAATGAAAGTAATAGCTCAAACAGTTGGATGAATCAAACCTTGCCATGCCATATGGGAAAGCTATCTATTATTTCATTTACTGCTATTTACTGCATCATTTTGAATATATTTCCTGCAACATATCTAAATTTAAATAGCTTTTGTCATCCAGGCTTCCATAGCAAACACTGTAATGCCTGCTCTCAAAAGCTTGCATTTTGTATTGTACAGGACAAAGGCAGCAATAACAACAGTTCTGGAATCCAGAGGGGGAGCAAATACACTGGGTGCAGCTGATTACATGGCCCAAAACTAAAGCTGAGTTAGAAAGGGAACACAACACAAATCTCAGGCTTGAAAACCTGAGTAAAGGAGGACTGGAATTCATCATCTCATCTCCTATCAACGTTTGTGCTGTGTTATTGACAGCATCCGGGTACGGAGCCTTGTGCAGCCAGCGAGATCTCAAAGGGACAACAAACAAACATCATTTAGAAGTGGGCTGCAACAGAACACGGCTAAAATGCCTTTATAACCTAGTAATGAAAAATAAATCCCAGGAATCTTTGCTCTGTGATGGCCTGGGACCTGTATGGGAGTGAAATAAGCAGCAACTGCCCCGGTTACCTCTTTTGTAAAAGGAAAGATCACTCTCAACTGCAGAGAGGTTGAAGTGAGAGGTCAGAAGTGGCTCAGGAATCTCCCAGGGAGGTTTAACTAAAGCCCTGTGGTTCAGGGTCCAAACCCCTGAAAGAAGGAGGGAACAAATGCTGCTTTAATGAGTTCTGATGCCAATTATAAATGGCATCTTCTGCTGGGTCATGAAACGACACATGGCAGGTGCGAGCAACACCTGGGGTTTTTAAATTACCTGGATTTGTTCCACATAGGAAAAATACATCCTTATGACTTCTTTTTATGAGATCTACCTCTGGTACCTCACGCTTAATGATCAGGGTGATATAAAACATCAGTCACTGCTACAAAAAGGAGCACAGGCAAGCCATAAAACTCTGCTGATTTATACCTAGTGCGGCTGCAAGTGAGCATAGGAAATGCCTTTTCCTTCCCATATTAGAGGCTACATCTTATTTTAAGAATGCTCTCAGTATTTTCCTCTGTGCATCTTGCTCAAGGCTCTCAGAGTAAAGCCTCTTCCACGTATTCACAACTTCATTCCTTCCTGAGACCCCTCAGATCTTTGTCCATTTATGTTTTTTTAGGATGTTACTATTTTTTTTTAAAAAAAAGGCCTTTGACTTTTCAAACAGGAATGTATTTAAAAAAATAACATTGAAGAATGCTTTCATTTCATGTTCATGGGACTCAGAGCCATGGCAGGGGAAAACTTACGCAGGCCTTTTCTCCCTCATGTTTCCAACCTTTAACATACTTGAAAAGGCACCAATTAATTAAACAACCAACCTCAAACGCTTTAACTGTTGCTAAAGTGTTTCTGTCTCTTTGTCCCTTCACTCACACTCTTTAATGACCTTCTTAGAAAAAAGCAGCTGACATAGGACCAAAAAGGATGCTCCTTTTATGCTATTTGACAGGATGAATTTCACAGGGAATTCGATGGGATAGAACCCTTCCACTGGTATATTTTGCTACTTTATAAATAACCTTGGTACAAAGCTATTCCATTTCTATGCCTCACTACTCCAGAGTAAAACCAGTCTTGACTTCATGCAGTTTTTTTGCACTTCCATGCCAGAGCAGATTGGAGATGGTTCAGCATCTAATAAACTAAGAGTCACAGAATCATACAATCATGGAATGGTTTGGATTGGAAGGGACTTCAAAGCCCATCCAGTCCCACCACGGGCAGGGACACCTCCCACTGGATCAGGAGGCTCAAAGCCCCATCCAACCTGGCCTTGAACACCTCCAGGGATGGGGCAGCCACCACTGCTCTGGGCAACCTGGGCCAGGGCCTCCCCACCCTCACAGGAAAACATTTCTCTCCAAGACCTCATCTCAATCTCCCCTCTTTCAGCTGAAAACACATCATACATTCTATTGTTTGCATTATTCATCAATGCTTTTACAAGGAGTTCTTAGGGAATAAAATTAAATCAATGTTGCTGTCTTGTATGTTGTTCATATAATAAGGAACAGTCCTGGTCCAGGAAGTTTACAGCAACATTGGCAGCTCAGAGAAGAAATAGGGGAGTATTGATTGTACTGATGTTAAGTTTAAAAAGGGCCAATCAGAAAAGGGTTTTTCATTCAAGTCCTGTTTGCTTTCCTAGAATCCTAAAACAAATGGCTCTGAATATTTATCCAAGACTCTCAATCCATCATGGGATTAAGATTACTTCAATTTGTCATCTTATATGTTGTGTAATGCAAAATGCTCATTTACACTCCCTTTATAATCCATGTAGTGAGAGAGGCATCTTCAGAGAGGAGGTCGTTCTGTCTATTTTTGCAGCAGATTTTATGATGGAATAAACTGCTTTACAAGGTACCTGTATATGGTGATATGGCTGAGTATAATGCTATCCACAAATATAAAAATAAAGGCAGCTGAACAGAAGCTAATTAAATTTTTTTAAGAGTTTAGTTCTCCTGAGGGTTAGAATGCTTTCTAATTTTGTCCTTTTTTGGTGATTTCACTTTTGCTTTGTTTTAAGCCAGGCTGACAACTGCCTTTAATAGGGCTTAAAAATAATGCCACTATGAAACATATTTAAAATATGCATGGATTTTATTCAATGAAGTCATCTAAACCATAAGATCATTAATTTCTAATCACCTGTTTACATGCACGAGGTATTATACGAGTGTGCTTCCTACTCTCAGGAGCCTGGCTCTGGGTGACATTGCATTTGGAAGAGGTATTTCAGGCTGATTTACAGCCTCTTGAGGGAGAATGTAGTCCTGCTGTAGCACAGAACTCAGCAGATCCCAGGCATTATTAAGGATAAAAAGGTTAGTACACAGGTTAAAGGTGATGGTTAACTATCACTGTGAAAGGAAGCAGCACTTTAAAATTCTCTTTGAAGCTTGTTCTTTTCGCCATCAGCCAATCCCTTTCCTGTCCAGGGCACCCTGTCTGGTTTAAACCTTAGGCAATCCCTGCTTCTCACCACTTGTTGCTAAGTTCCCAGCCCTGTTTCTCACCAGGAACCCCATCTCACTTCAAATGAACATAAACCTCTATTTAGGGACTCTTTCTTTCCAAATCAATACAACAGAAACATGCAGGAGCAAAACAACCTGACATTTATTACTCATTTGGAACTGTTATTTTAGGATCCTTAAACCATAAGGGGAAAAGAATGCCAAAATGAAAAATATGTCTCTGCTTTTGGTGCTGCCTATCTCCTTATCCCCTTCTATAACTCTTTCAGCCACCCTGGTGTAATGTTCAAACTGTTTCCCTAGCTTCCTGACACATTAATTCTTTCATTCTGAGTGCCAGTCGTGCTGTTTTCAGAGGTTCCCTTCTTGTCTGCCAAAGGCTAAAAATATGTCTGGTCACCAGTGCATCCAAGGCAATCGTATTCATATGTTGATGGTCCTTGAAAAACCCTTCATCCCAACCTGGCAATGCCTACAAGTTACCTAATTCCCCTCAATTCTGCTTCTCTAGAATGGATTTTTCCCTTATTCCTGACAGCTGCAAAGTAAATGGGTGAAAGGAGCCAATGTAGAAATGTTCAGAGAGATGAATGGGCACAATGAACCATGAGAGTAATGCTCAAATTCACCACCCTGTCCCTCAGCTACTCAAAAATTATGCCCCTGCCTGAAAAAATAATGATTTTCTTTTTTTTTTAACATATAATCTTGGATTCTTTGGTGTTCACACCAGAGGTATCCTTTCTTTTCCAAGCAGGGGTTTATAGACTCTACCCTGGAGTGGAATGGCCTGGCACGGTATAGCAAAGGAAAAAGGAAGGGTCACAAACAAGGACAAGAGAAAGGAAAGATATCTTGATACTGGATTATTAATCCCTGAACCCTAATGCTCAGTATTTGGCTTTTAATTAAAAGAGAAAATTTGCTGGTGAAATGTGAGAGAGCCCTGAGCTCATCCTCTTCCTGAGCAGGGGAGGCCCAGGGTGGCCCCTTCCCACTGGAAGAGCTCCCAGACCCCACTGCGGTCCAGTCCCTGCCCCCAGGACCTGTGTGGGACTGAGGAACAGCTCCAGCTCCTGCCACATCACAGCCACCCTCACTACAAACCAACAAACTCTGCTCACCTCATAAAAACCAGCTTCACTCACGAGAGACAGGAATATATTGTGTGAAAATGCAATTAAGGACACAGATCTGAAGAAAAGCAGTTGTAATACACCCACAAGCAACTGTAATCTCTCAGCTGTGATAAATCACTACAGAAACCGGTGTTAAACACTCTACAGCATCTCCAGAAATTATAAAGGGGGTCTGGAGCCCAGGGGTTCTGGGGGCAGCTGAGGGCCCTGGAGCTGTTCAGTCTGGAGAAGAGGAGGATGAGGAGAGACCTCATCGCTCTCTGCAGCTCCTGAGAGGAGGCTGTGGTGAGGTGGGTGCTGGGCTCTTCTCCTAAGGAACAAGTGATGGGATGAGAGGAAATGGCCTCAAGTTGCACCAGGGGAGAATTAGATTGGCTATTGGGAAAATATCTTTACTGACAGAGTGGTGAAGGCCTGGCAGAGGCTGCCCAGGGCAGTGGGGGAGTCTCCATCCCTGGAGGGGTTCAAAAACCCTGTAGCTGTGGCACTGTGGGACATGGTTCAGCAGGCACCGTGGGGCTGGGCTGAGGGTTGGACTGGATGAGCTGAGAGGTCTTTTCCAGTCTTAATGGTTCTATGTTTCTTGTACTGAACTGTCTAAAGGCTCCAAATAGTCCCTTCCTGAAGCCCTTCACACTTTGGCTTCCCCAACAACAGCTCAGGTCTGCAATGCTGCAAAACTCAGTAATCCTCCACATGTGAGTGTCCTACTCACCCCTCCCTCGCCAGGGAGTGAGGCTGTGTCAGAAAACATTGGGATCCCTCAGAAAAATGAACACGGGTCATGAATTATTGACAACAAGTATTAATATCTACAGAATGAATAATATATGTTAAGGCAAAGTCTCATTATTTTTCAAACCTCTAATGTAACTTGACTCATTGCTCCTTGCATGTGAAATTACACTCATATATTCCACATTACAATCAACTTAAATATTATTTTCACAAATCCAAATGTTAAGGCACTTCTTTTTGATACTTCAGATCCACTAGAGCAGAAGTAATTATTTTTCCTGGTGGATTTTGCACATCCCTAAAGTTTTAGCCAGAGATTTGAAAAATATCACACTTGGATAATTTACATTTGAAAGGTAAAAAGAAATGGAAGCTCAGCCAGTGAGCTGTGACAATAGGTCCTAATTCTTTTTTGGTGTGAAGGAAGTGATTTTGTAGTGACAAATACCTGGGGATGGTGAGAAGATAAAAAGAAGCTGGAAAGAGGGAGTCGAGGGGTGTCAGGAGGTGATAAAGCCAGTGGTGGTACATTTGTTAGCAGTGACATTAAAGCTCTTTGCTTTGTCATGTAGAGCTCTAGAAACACAACTGTGTTTTGGCTCTTCATGGAGATAAAGCCCTCTCGGAAAAACCACCATCGCTCTGGAGTTAAACTTTTGGCAAGGATCCCAGCAAAGAGATTTTGGTGAGGGACTAAATCATGTAGGTGTTAAACCAGCAGACAAAGCAGGACGGTGTGTGAGAGGGAAGAGAGCAGGGAAGGAGCTGTCGCGTATGAGTACGCGTTTGTATCGGACTCTTCCCTTCAAATGCCTTTGTAACCTCTGCTTCCAAGAACTTGTGTTACATTTTGTACTGGAACTGCAGGTGCCTGAAGGTGAAAACAGATCACAATCGAATTATTCCATGGACAACATCTCCTAGAATCTGGGATTGTCTCTCCTAAGTACAGCAGTCTGAGTACAGAAACCGCTGAGGTGGCACAAGGTGGTTTTCCTCTTGGGTGTGGAGCTACTCAGGTGGTTTCAGCTGCTCCTTAATCAGAGGATGGTTTGGGTTGGAAGGGACCCCAAAGCCCATCCAGTCCCACCCCCTGCCATGGGCAGGGACACCTCCCACTGGATCAGGGGGCTCCAAGCCCCATCCAACCTGGCCTTGAACACCTCCAGGGATGGGGCAGCCACCACTGCTCTGGGCAACCTGGGCCAGGGCCTCCCCACCCTCACAGCAAAACATTTCTTTCTTAAAATCTCATCTCAATCTCCCCTCTTTCAGCTGAAAACCCTTCCCCCTCATCCTGTCCCTGCACTCCCTGATCAAGAGCCCATCCCCAGCTTTCCTGGAGCCCCTTTCAGCACTGGGAGGCTGCTCTAAGGTCTCCCCGGAGCCTTCTCTTTATGACAGGTTTTTCTGAAGTGCAGCAATCTGAAAACAGGGAAGAGGAGTTATGTTTCCATCAACAACAGAAATTTAAATGTTTTGCATTTGGAGGAGTTTTTAAAAATCAGAGTGAACAGAGGGGTTTCATTTATTCTGTTTTAAAAGTGAGGATTCTCATGAGAATGCCAGCGGAATTTTCTTGTTCCACGGCTGGTAGTTGAGAACTCTCAAGTCTGCAGATTCAAACAACACTTGGTACACAGGTTGTCAAAGTCAGGTTGGATGCACCCTGATCCCAAGGATTAGATCTGGATGGTTGAAGATCCCTTCCAACCTAAACCATTCTATGATTCTACAACTGGGTGCCCTAAGATTAAGCAACATTTTGAAATCCAGCAATACTTTTAAATTGCTTTCTCGTACTCAGGTCCAAATGAGGCCACATGATGTGACCACCACAGATCTGGGAGCCACAAGCCCACATCTCTAAAGTAATCAGCATGCAGAGGCTGTCCCAAAATTGTCTCAGCAGGCAACACCAATCTAAGCCAATCTAAGACTGCTCTGGTACCAAAAGCGACCACCCCATCCTTCCTTTTGATCCTGCTTCCACTTAATTACCCTGAAGTTATCGCTAGTGTTGTGTGGCCCAGAGGGTAAATTCAGTCATTCCATTATTGAAATGAAAATGAACCATTTAATTTTTGGAGGTTACACTCTCAGTCTGATGATGCAGAACTGCATGAATAGTAATGCTGGCTCGAAGAAGCAGGAGGGAACTCGCAGCTGGAGGAGGTCAAGCTAAATACCCCCCTGAGAAGATGAACCCTCTTATGAAACTGCACCCTGATACTCTCAAAAATTCCCTTATTCTGAATAGTAAAGCTTTGAAATATGGTCCATAATACATAACAATTTCATACCCATGGCAAAGTTCAACTAAATAATTTCTGAAGAACAAGAGATTGGACGCAGAGACTCAACCGTCCCATCTCTCGTTAAAGAAGAGGTGAGACAGTCTGCCCTGTGTCACCTCACATCAAATCCAGCTGTAAAACATCCAGCTGCATATTCCAGCTCAGGAAGGAGTTCAGTTTTTGTGTAGATGGCTTGCTGATAAAGAATTTTATGGAAAGAGGTAATGTTTGGTGGACATTATTTGCACCATGGGGATGGTCAAAATAGAGAAATGCAGAGACCAATACAATTCCCTGAAGTACAGTGAAAAAACAGAAACATTACTTCAAATAAAATATTTCCCTCCCAGCCTTAACTATGCTGTGGATCAAGAAAAATACAATAGTTGCTCCAGAATGCTCAAGATTTCTGAAAAGAGCTTTGAAATATCATTTTTCTACTACTAAGGGAAATGTTTAAAGGAACTTTTCTTTATAACTTAGTTAACGTAAGCACAAAATGCTTTCCCTCTCTGTTCGGTTTTGTCTTAAGTATCTAAATTATAAAATGGTGAAGTTATTCACTTGGCATGATGGTGAATCTAAAAAATTGAACAAATTCAGTGCCAGGGTGTTCTGGGCTGGTTCCCTTTTCTGGTGCTCAAATGAAAGCAGATGAATTTATGTAGCCAACTGAGCCCTTCATAATGCCACGACCTTGTTTTGGTCCCACGAAAAGGAAATTACTTTCTGTGTTACTGGAAGTCAATGCTCTTCAAATCGAGGCAGTTTTCTATAATAAACACAACTAATTTGGACTGAGATTTAGGAAGAAAAGGCAGAAGTGTGTGTACATCATTTTGACAATGAGATAGCAAAGGTGCTGGACAGAGATACTGAAATGGGAAATGAACCCCATAGCCAGAGTTCACTGATTAAATGCCAGGAGAATATTCTATATAGATTATTGTAATATAGTGTTAGTATGCTAATACTCTTATCATAAAACCTAAGAGTAGAACCATATATAATTTAATACAATTAAATTAAGTGGAATTTTATGTCTTAACAAGCAGTATAGTTTAATAAATGATAGTTTAACAAATTACTGTAATTTTATATATAATTACTCTATAATTTTATATAAAATTATTCTATAATATTATATAAATTAATATATATTCAAAGACTTATTATTGTGTACACAGATTAATATGCTTTTAGAATGCATATTTAGACTCTTGTAATCCTTGCCAAGCGGTCAGACTGTAAAAAGTAAGAAATGAGATCCAGAATAATAAAGGACAAATTTTTGTTATTGAAAACATATCAAAAGCAGACTGCAGCACATCAGGCTACAGCTTTCTGTACTGGCACAGTAAATGTGTGTTTTGAGAAGGTAAATTAAATAAAACTCTTGATGTCTTCTAATGGGAACCTGTTGTGGTGCTTTAGAATGCCAGTGTTATGTTTAGGGTTCAGCCAGGTGCTCGACACACATGATCCCTGGTGGTTGCACTGATCTTGGCCTGTTCCCACTTGGAAAAAGCCCTCTATGCCTTCTGAGATATTCTCTCTTTCATTGGAATTAGTGATCCAGCTCTGTGAAGATTTCTCGTGCCATGGACCAGTGCAGTGGCTACAGATCTCCCCGAATCAAGATAAATGTTTTACAGCCTCTGTTTCTAAGCTGCAGGGCTTTTTTTTTGAGAAGTGGCAGGAATCTGGGGCTTTACAGGAGCTAAACAGAGTGGGCAGATCATGTTATCACTGAAATCTGATTTGTATGTTTGTTTTGTGTACTATAAAGGCAAAGCACCCAAGAAAAGGCAGCAATTCAAGAGATGCTGCTGTCTCTGTGACGTACTGGAACCTCTCTGGGATAATACTGGCACTGGCCCAGGTTGCCCAGAGCAGTGGTGGCTGCCCCATCCCTGGAGGTGTTCAAGGCCAGGTTGGATGGGGCTTGGAGCCCCCTGATCCAGTGGGAGGTGTCCCTGCCCATGGCAGGGGGGTGGAACTGGATGGGCTTTGAGGTCCCTTCCAACCCAAACCATTCCATGATTCTGTGATCGTGTCCTTTACCTCATTATAGGAGTTACACGAGGGTATTTCAGGATAGATTCCTCGTTTGAATTATTTGCTGCTTGGACAAACTGACTGACTGGAGTCCAAGATCAAGTCTGCTGGAGTCCAGTGGACAGACAGTAATGTATTCATGTGTAGAGGAAACCAGACTTCTGCCCCTTCACAGAGTCATTCACCAGCACGATGTGTGAAATCCTGTGCACCAGTAATCTCTGACCTGATGCCTGCAGGAACCACAGCTCTGCTAGGAACTGCTCACCACGCCCAGGAGCAGAGCTGGTTCTATTTATCAGCTCAGTTTTTCCCACAGACTTCCCCAGTAATTCCCTCAGGTCTTTAATTAATCTCTCCTAGTGCTTTTCCCCCTTTGAATTCCTTTTGGCTCACTCTATTTGCTAGAATGGTTTTGACTTGACCCCTCACAGAACAGATGAACTCTTCAGAAGTCTTTCTTGATCACCTGCTTATGGCCATACACCTTCTTCCTGGCTCAATTTCCATTGATCTGGCAATAGTTCTTGACACATCCCTTGCCGGTTCTTGTACTTCCTAACATCAAAGACTCTGTTGTTTGGCACAGAGTCCCTGCTTTTGGTTTTTGGGGTCTTTTTCATTTCATAGAATCATAGAATATTTTGGGTTGGAAGGAAGCTTTAAAGGTCATCTGGTCCAACCAGATGCAGGGACATCTTCAATTTAATCAGGTTGCTCAAAGCCTCGACCATCCTGACCTTGAATGTTTCCAGGGATGGGGCATCCACCACCTCTCTGGGCACCCTGTGCCAGAGTTTCACCACCCTCATTGCAAAAAACTTCTTCCTTATGTCCAGTCTGAATCTCCCCTCTTTTAGTTTAAATCCATTACCCCTTGTCCTACCACAACAGGCCCTACTAAAAACTGTCCCCATCTTTCTTATAAGCCCCCAGTTTTGTTTTCTCGTGTCCCTTTGGGAGTGTAAATTTTAAGATCTGAATTTACTGCTGACTGTTCCATCTTTGTCTGTCCCAGTGTCTTCATCTCAATCCTTGTGCTCTGCAACTCAGCAGGAATCTATGTTTAAATATGTATCTTCATGCCCTTTGACACCTTGGAGTGAACTTTACAGTCTTTATTTTTTTTGTTCTTTGCCCTTTTTGACTGATTTGCCAGTTCCACCTCAGGAGTTACACAAACTACATGCATTTTGTGAATTAATATTTACAAAGACAGGCAGGGAGATGTGAATTTCATCAAAGAGTTTTCATGCTAAATAAAGTACTTGTGTGTTAAATTGTCCATCAACAAAGAACTAATGCATCGAGGAGTGACCTTTACTTGTTCATCTGTGCAATCGGTCTTAATTCAGAGACCCAACAATACCCTTAAACAGAATAATTACGTGGTTAACCTCACACATAAATATTCAGTGTAAAAATTAGGCATATGGGCTGAATGATACTTTAGCTTTCAGTTTCCATTCTGCAGCATTTTGTTAGGCTGATGAGAAGAAATAGGAATAGCTTGTAAATTCAGGGTGTGTCATCTGAAGTCCTTGCTTTGATTCAAATCAAGGCCAAAAAATCTGTGACAGAAATACCTCTTTCTTCCATCTGCCTTTCCTCCTCAGTTGTCTCGGAGATGTTTAGTCCTAACTTATGAACCCTGAGTTGGTAACAGAGCACTGGAGAGTCACCAGCTACAGAGAGACTGAGCTGAGGAGCAGTGTAATTGCTTTTCACAGTAGAAATGCTACATTTTCCCTTCTCACCCCTGAAAGGGCAGTATCCTGCCTTCTCCAGAAACAGCAATACAATGGTAATTTCACTGATTATCATGTCCTTGTGATTCTGAAAGGCTGCATTCTGAAGAACATCAGCAGAGCTTGAAAAGCAATGCAAAGAACTCCCAAAATATTAAGACTGATGCCTTGTTTTTCCGTAAGCAAACACAAACCCTTATTCCATTTATCTCATTCAGTGCCAGCTCTTGGTTCTGCAGAGCCTTTGGGTCCATCTCAAATGCAGCTGATTGTGGATCCTCATGTGGATCTGCTGACTTCTACTTCCAGACAGCAGATTCAATCAGTGAAAATGAATTACTCAGGAATTAGCTACGCTGGAAAAACTGACTCAAAAATTGATTGGTTTTATTGTGTCAGAAAGTTCAGAAGGGTATCATTTTTCCCCCAAAAGGCACAGCTCTCAGATATTAACTGTAATGGAGCAGATTAAATTATTAATGTTTTCATAAGACAAGCAGGCTTATCATAGTATGAAATTGGTAAAACGGGTGAACTATGGACTCTGAGAAGGGTCCTCTATCACAATGTATCAGGTAACCTTCACTTACATGCCCAAGGGTCTTTGATTAAGGGCTTTTCTTCCATACCTTGTGATAAATACTGGAGTATTAATATTCATAAGCTTATTAATGAAGGCAGAGAACATATTCCAAACCAGGAACTGGGAGAGAGAAAATTCTAAGCTTTCAGGAAAATAAAAAGATAAATAAAAAATTGCCCTGAGGGAGAAGAAAAGTGAGGTGGTTGTAGCAATGCCATTACAAGAAGGTTGTAAAATCTGTGTGGGGAAAGGGTAATTTGTTCCAAGCCTACTAAATTAAGCAAAGGATGTAACAGGAAAAGGGCTTCAGTGTCATGGTTGAAGTGTGGGGAGTTCCAGCAGCGCGTAATATAAATAGGGACCCAGTCTATAAAGAAAGATATCGGCTACCACGATGACATCTCTTCCCTCTGAGCTGTGCAGAGACTGTCTGGGGCATTAATTAATGCAACACCGTGTGCTCTGCCAAAGATTCAAACTCTTTCAAAGAGGCCCCTCCAGGTGGTTTGGAAAAGTTCCACAGCCGGTGGCTGGTTTCTCTTTTCCTGCCAGAAGCAGAGGTAACGAGCGCTGGCGATCACTGCATTTCAGAGTGGATTCATTTAGCAGAACAAAACAGAACAGAGAGGGAGGGAGGCTGGCAATGCAGGAAAACAAGGACTTGGGACCTGGACTGATGTTAAAAAATGTCTACAAGATACATTCCATTACTTTGCTCAGCCATCTGTAGGCAGCTTCGTGTTTTTTATAGAAAACACCCATATTTTCATGCAAATCTGTATTTCAGAAGCAGACAGAAGGATTCAGTACTTATTCCTTTCCATTCTCATGTTTATAACTCAGAAGGTTTCAGTTACCCAGTTATCCATTGCAAGGAATAACATAGGGTAGAGGTGATCAATTACTGATCAGAACCAAGGAACAAATACCCTCAGGGAATCAACCTCTTGTCTCTGCCTTTGGTAAAATATATGAATTTTCAACATTTTGAACTGTATTTTCAACCTTAAAAATAAAAATAAATACATTCACCAAGAATCTTGCAAGATGAAGTCACTATCTTGTGCAATCAAATTTATTATTTAGCAGAACTTGCAGATAATATCTAAAGCCCCCCAAAGTATGTACAGGAAAGATTTAGTAGCTGGTACTGTAAAACCTTCAGCTACGTCCTCAGTTTGGCTCACATCCTGCTTTTTTTCGTCAACGAGGTAGTAGAGAGAATGTGATTAAGGCAGAAGCTGTTTGCACCCTCACATTAAATGCTTGGATAAATTCTTATCATCCAATCAGCTGTGGTGAGTTGGAATAATTCATTGAGGCCATCTCACCTGTTCACTCTCCAAAAATCAGATTCTGCTCTCTTCTTCATTAAAACATATCATTTTTTTTTTCTTTAGGAGCAGAACTTCTGTATTATCACTGGAATAGGCACTGGGGGGGTTCATTTGCTATGAAATCTCCTGGACTGAGAACATGATTACATTTTGAAAGGAGGTTCATTCACCAGATTAAATGCACCTATAAAAAAGAAGCGTAGCTCCTCAGCCTGCCAACTTCCAGTCTTTGTACAACAAACAGCTCCAAAAGAGAACCTGGGTGTAAATGGTGCCAAGCCCAGAAGAAATGCAGCTCACAGGTGGCATCTGCTCGGGGGTTGCAAGTGAGCAGTGCAGTTTGGCTCCTGTTTTCCCCTCCATCTCCTCTGATCCAAACCTCGTTACGCCAGGAAACTGGGGGATAAAGGGCAGAGTGACTTAGGTGTATCCCAGCCTTTTTCTGGGATACACCAGATGTATCCCAGATGCTGGAGCTGCTCCATAGCAGATCCAATTCAATATTCCCTGCTTCTCTGAGGTGCATCTCAGGCTCAAACCTCTGCCATGCCCTGAGAGAACTCCAGCCTGGAGGCTGTAAACTCAGTATCTTTATTGCATTCTAAGCCACCGAGTGATTAATTAATTTAACAAAGCCCTGCAGCTAAGGCAGAGGAAACCCTCTGCAAACATCACCCATAGCCCTCTGAGAGCACTCTCCCGGGAGGTAAGGAGGGTGCTTTAGACCTCATTTTCACCTGCATTAGAGAAAGACCTTCTCTCATAGCTCAAAGAGGTGTTTTAACAGATGTGGCACATCAGCCAAGGCAAAGTGCCCCTTTACACCACAAAATTACATGAATATTCACAATTGTGAGCTCTAAAGAGAGACAGTAAAAGTAATGAAGGACTCCACGAAAAATTGTTGATTAAAAGACATTCATAACATGACAGGAAACTGAATTAATGAAATTAATTTTTAGAATGAAAAGAGGGAGATTGAGATGAGATCTTGGGGAGAAATGTTTTGCTGTGAGGGTGGGGAGGCCCTGGTCCAGTTTGCCCAGATAAGGCTGCCCCATCCCTGGAGGTGTTCAAGGCCAGGTTGGATGGGGCTTGGAGCCCCCTGATCCAGTGGGAGGTGTCCCTGCCCATGGCAGGGGTGGAACTGGGTGGGCTTTGGGGTCCCTTCCAACCCAAACCATTCTATGATTTTATGATGATTTCAACATCCCGTGGGGAATACAGGTGCCCAAAAAATGCAAAAAATCCCAGTTCCATAACTAGACATAAATTTTGATGTCTTCCTTGCTCTAAAAATTCTAAGTACAGTTTCATCTGAGTACTATTCGTGTCTCTCTTGGGTCACCTCAACTTTCTCAGCCTCTACTTAGCGATGCAGAGTTTACACCCATCTACAGGTCTCTCTGGCTTTGGAGCAGCAAGGCTCTGTTAAGAAGTGATGGAATTTATATTCACCACAGAAAGCAATTAAGTAAAAGCAAAGCATGATTAAGGATGAAGAACAAAATACTAGGATGGAAGCAACAGAAAGAGAAATAATGTGAATACCCTGTTCAGTCCCTCGAGTCCTCTTGCCTGTGGCTGTTCCTCATCTCTTTCCCAGAGACTGTCCTTACTCTCCTGTTCTTGGCAAAATCTGTCCTGATGTGAATATATTAGAATTAAATGCCAAGAGCACGGCAATATAATAATATTTTACTTTTAGTGCCAAATGTATTAATTGCAAGTGCATCAAACAAAACACCAAATCAATTATAAATGTTAGAAAACACAAAATAACATGATTTTGGTTTTCCTTTTCCATGAGTTACTCATTGGGTTTATTTTTTTCTCTTGCTCAGTCCAATTTTTCGATGTCTGTCTGTTCCCTTTTGTTGGTGTGTTGCTATTTTCACAGCCAGGAAAACCACAAGGCTCATTACTCCCTTGTTATTTCCTTGTTTATTAATTTAGTCTAAACTAATCAAAAAGAATTTTACTGGAGCTCCAGCTGGTGCCAGGGCCTCCCCACCCTCATCGTGAAGACTTTCTTTGTAATGTTTAATCTAAATCTTCCCTCTTCCAATTTAAAGCCCTTCCCCCTTGTCCCATCACTGCAGACCCTTGGAAAAAGCCCCTCCCCAGCTTTCCTGGAGCCCCTTTCAGTCCTGGGAGGCTGCTCTAAGGTCTCCCCAGAGCCTTCTCTTCTCCAGGCTGAACAACCCCAACTCTCCCAGCCCATCCTCACAGCAGAGGGGCTCCAGCCCTCAGCTCAAGAAGTTGTCCCTCCCTCCGTAACCACTAAGAGTGGAGGCTTCTCCCAAGTTTGAGTGGGCAAGAGGAAGGTCAATGTGGAGTAAAGAAGCACAAAATCTGGTTGTGGTGAGTGCCAGCAAAAGGTGTTGGAGGTGCTGCTGTCACACCCCTTCACTGAATAATGGTACACATCCATCTCTGCTCCTTGCTTTGGGGAACAGGAGGGAAGAATGTGCTGACATTTTAAGAACAGTCAGCGCTCTTTTTAATATTTTATGTATTTATCAAACAAGTAATTATGCTGTTTTGTAAATGTGCTGTAATAGCAATAAAAACACCACAGAAAGGCTCAGGAAATGAGTGTCGTGTGTTGCTGGGAGAGGGTTGACTTGGTGAGAGTCAGTAATCAGCAGATTAAGGCTCTGGAATTCCCTCACTGTAACAGCACTGACAGCTCTGTAATTTGTGAGAAAACGAAACAGTAGCCTTTGAAGCCCCCCCTTCACAGCCACCCTTTTCCCCCGTTGCTCAGATCACCTCCAGATATTTCAGGGGTCAGTCACATCCTATAAGATTTATTCAGTTCCTTTCTCTTTAGAGGGAGGTGAACACCTTGGCCTATGTTTCCACCTGGCAATACATCCTTTGATATTTGCTGTGCTTGGATGCAGCTTAAAGCCAGAGACAGCAAATGGTTTGAAGAGGAGACACATCAAAACAAAGTGCTAACCAAGATCATTTGAGAAGACAGGGCAGGAGTCCCTGGAGTCAGGGAATCAAAACTGAACAAATACAAATAAAACTGAATGTACTGAAGCAAAGCTATGGGTGGAGCCCCTGAACACTTCTTGGGGTCTGGAAAGAAGTTTGCTGGGCTATGAATCAGAAGATGGAGGAGAAAAAAAAGGACTTAATGTAAAATAGTTGATTAAAAGACATTTGTAACGTGACAGGAAACTGAATTCATGAAAATTTTTAAGCTGAAAGAGGGGAGATTGAGATGAGATCTTGGGGAAAAATGTTTTGCTGTGAGGGTGGGGAGGCCCTGGCCCAGGTTGCCCAGAGCAGTGGTGGCTGCCCCATCCCTGGAGGTGTTCAAAGCCAGGTTGGATGGGGCTTTGAGCCCCCTGATCCAGTGGGAGGTGTCCCTGCCCATGGCAGGGGGTGGAACTGGATGGGCTTTGAGGACCCTTCCAACCATTCCATGGTTCTATGAAATATTGCCTAGAGCATGTGAGCTGTTAGTATTATTTTAAACAGAAGCATCAAGAAGAGAGAATGCATTAAATTATAACATATGTATATTAATATAAATATTAAATAGTCATTAGCATATGGAAAATTGAAATGAGATCTAATTAATTTGTTTAACTTCTGAATGCCTAATTAACCTCATTAATGTAGTCAACATTTGCTGATAGCTAACAGAAATTAACTGCAGTTATTTCCCCCTTTACGTTTAGGGACAGCAAAAACAAATCATAGGAAACAGAGAAGTTTGAAAAGCTCAACTTTTCCCTCTGTAAATGGATATTTTTAAGCTGTCTTCATGAAAAAGCAGCTAAGAGCAGCAGTTGCCTGGGAGTACAGGCAACGAGCAACAGCACAGATACAGCAAGTTCAGTTTTCATGTGGATTTATTACCTTGTTATTTGGGAGTTCTGGAGCCAAAGATATGGCTTAGAGTTTATAAAAGAAAATTTGTTTTCTTACTTCCCTTCTTCTGTGTATTTAAGACTGATTTTTTACCTATTTTTCTGCCTACACTTTCGTTGTGCCTCATTTCCAAATGACTGAAACCCATGATCTTTTAGTCCAGCCCAGCCAGAAGAGAGACATGAGGTAGGGTTTGATAGCTCTAATCATTGCATAGAGTGGAGTTGCCCTTGCTGCTGTTTGGTAGTGATTATCAAAAAAAAAATAGTCAGAACACCATTAAAAATCTTGTTTGGTCAGGAATTTAAAAATTAGACATAAAGTACAGTGAGTATTGAAATATTATATCACAGCTCAGCTTAACGTGGTGCCATAAATACAAATGTGCTGTAAAAAGACAGCAACCCCACGATTACCTTCTCCAATACCAACTCTGTGTTAATATCTTGTAAGAGGAATTGTTGAATCTAAGGATGGTTTGAAAACCAGATACAGCATCAAAAGTTAAATGTATTTTTACACATCAACAGCTTCACAGGCTTCATTCCAGTTTTCTATTTCCCAACTCATTATAGGAAAAGGATCATCCCAGGCAAGAGACTTCAAACTGAAATGTTTTCACATTGTTGAAACATTTATTTCATCCTCAAAAATACTAACTTGGTAAAAAAAGAGGAGAGATCATGAAAATTTACACAATTTAAACTACTTTGTAACTATTCCTGTCTTACATTTATCCCTAAAAGTGTGCTCCTTGTATGCTTTCAAAAAGCCCTCGGTAAAGTTTGGATCATTTTTTATTCTGGGGAGTAAAGAAGCAAATTCTGTTAGATTAAATCCAAAACTAATGCCAAAAATTGTCCTCATTTACTATGACTTCTCTACATCCAGTCATTTCCTTATCCCCAGAGGTGTAAGCAATGTCCTACTTTGCTCTGGATGGGAGTAATTCCCACGCAGCCTGGGAAGTGAATATGTTATGGCAGATGCAAAAGCAAAAGGCAGATTGCTGTTGTGTCCCCCAAGAATCAGAGGCTCAGGGAATAGTCCTGTTCCATCAAAATGTTTTTCTTCTAGTGCTATAAAAAAGTTCCTGCAAGATTAAGCTCTTGATATATCAATGTTTTGATAAAAAAAACCTTCAAGCAAGTAAATTATCACCAACTTCAGTGGAATTCTTATTTACCTGCCTTAATCTATGGCTTCACTTGCTTTCTGGGGGGAAAGTCTCAGAAATTTGGAAATGCTTCTTTGTATGAAGAAAACCTGGATTAGCTGATGCACCCTTGTGGTATTCAAAATACAGCCATTAAGGGCTTTAAATTAAACATGATTATTCAACTCTGATTTAAACCTCAGCACTTGCAAAGTTTTAATTGTAGTGCAGTACACAAAACTGATAGACAGGTTCTGTTCAAAATGCAATGCTCGTTGGCCATAAGTGTCAAAACTCACACAATGAACTTCCCTCCTTGTGTAAATACTCCAGGGAACTAAAACAGTGACTTTGAGTAAACCAGAAAATCTGTCTCATTATTGATCTCTTATGTAATTAAAACATGAAACCTCTCTCCTATCAGCAAATCTGTTCTGTTTCCTCCAGTAAGGGAACAATTTTGTAGTCATGGAATGGTTTGGGTGGGAAGGGACCTCAAAGTCCATCCAGTTCCACCCCTCCCATGGGCAGGGACACCTCCCACTGGATCAGGGGGCTCCAAGCCCCATCCAGCCTGGCCTTGAACACCTCCAGGGATGGGGCAGCCACCACTGCTCTGGGCAACCTGGGCCAGGGCCTCTCCACCCTCACAGCAAAACATTTCTGCCCAAGATCTCATCTCAATCTCCCCTCTTTCAGCTTAAAACCCATTCCCCCTCATCCTATCCCTGCACTCCCTGATCAAGAGCCCCTCCCCAGCTTTCCTGGAGCCCCTTTCAGTCCTGGGAGGCTGCTCTAAGGTCTCCCCAGAGCCTTCTCTTCTCCAGGCTGAATAACCCCAACTCTCCCAGCCTGTTGCAGCTCTAGAGCCTTTCCCCATCTCTAAAATTGTTCCTGTTCCAAAAATGAAGCTCCAGCTGCTGTAGCAAGGCCTGAAGACTCAAAGAGGAAAAATATTCCTCATAAAACTCCATCTGTTACCAGTCTGGAAGAGGACTTGTCATTTGTGAAAAGTGAGGGAGCACTGTCTGACAAGGCAGTGCTTATGCTCATCTGCTCCGTGTTTCCAAACAGTCACCACTTCCATCTGGGAAGCAGTTCCTGATGTGTTGGGGTCTGCTCTTTAACAGCAGCCGTGCAGCAAGCTATTGGCAGAGAAAACCACTCATCTATCACATCATTTCCATCCAACAGCCATGGTAAGGAAGTGCAAATACACACAACAAAGCAACTAAGAACCGTTGGGTTTAGTGGGAAATAAAAAAGAGCAGGAATAATAAGATGGGTTTCAAGTGAGAGGTCCTTTCTGTCCCAAACCATTCTATGATATTTCAAGATACAGTGATAACTCATTAACATGGGAATGCAGCTGTGTTGATGCCAGCCCAGAGCTCTCCAAGGCAGATATCAAAAGGAGAAAAACTGCTTTAAGGAAGCTTAACTGGGCTGGGCCAGCAAGTTGGAGATGGGTCTCTTCCAGCAGCACGTACACTGCCACTGTTTCCTGTCTGCCAGTTCTTACCTAAAAGTTGGGAAGAACTGATTTGAAAGGAATTTGCTAAAATCTGTAGGAAAACACCAAGATGTGGACAAGGGGAAACAAACAGAACAAGGACAGCTTTTTATAAACGATTCTCTGTGTGTATTGAGCCTGTGGCTAAACTGACTTGTAAACAAGAATATTATTTCAAGTCACATTAATCAGCAACTTCCACAGGTTCTTAAAAGCAGGAATGCCTCAGTGCTCACAAATACTCATGAATGCCTAATATAAATGGGTTCATTGGTTTGACAGAGCAGAGAGGAAACATATCCCAGCTATCCAATCTAAATATTTACGGTTACCCGACTGCAGCCGGAGAGGAGGTTATTACAATAAGGCTTTTTAACAAAGAGACACATTAAATAGGGTCTAAAGCTGTAACCAGAGCCAAAACCACTCTGCCATATCCCTTCCCTCAGGTGTCTCAGATTTACATGTGTGAAGTTTCATTAACTTCACTAGCCTTGATTGAAGGGGTACAAGGTTTTCTTGGCATTTAAATATAAGATGCACCGGATTAAAAAGATTTCTCTGAGCAGCTCTTAAATAGTGCCCCACAACTATAAACACAGGAAAATTCTAGTACCCTCCTGCCCACGAACAAGGAGTGGTTTAAACTTCCCCAGAGAACTGCTTTATCTCTGCTCGGGTCATCTCCTGTGTCGACTCCAGCCATTCGGGTGCCGAAGTGCAGACTGCGTGGAGCCAAGAAAAACACTGTGTGATAGTCAAGATATTTCATATTTACTGCTCTCACATTGGCATAATTTCACTGACATGAATGTAATTACCTCTGATTTACTGTGGTGAAAAGATAGAGGATTGCATGGAGCAGAGAGATCGGTAATCTCCAAGATGCTGCATAACCCTTTAAGATTAAGTCATTCCTTACTCATTTTAGACTGTACACTTAATGGCACCCTATAAATATTTATGAAGTTCATTAGCAGACATAAAGTATTCGAGCTTTAATTGTTTAAGGACATTAAAACTTCATTTTAATAGGGGTAATATAATTTCTGAATACTCAGTGTCCCAGCTCTAGACATTGCATTTTTAAAACTTAATGGCAACGGTGAGTTTTCCATCATGGGGTCAGAGGACTTAGCAAATGTAATTTTCCAGACTCATCTAAAATATCATTGATTCTCTCCCTTGCATAAAAAATGAGCTGAGTTATCAGAGACACAGTTTGTCCAACACATGGCAAATCCTGGGGACTCTCATCTTCTGTTCCTCAAATAAACTCCACGAGTTGACAAACCCAATTAAACTGGAGCAATATGAAGTTGCATTGGGAAAATACCACGAAAATCACGATTGAAATGAAATATTCCATCATGCTGACAGTTTCATTAAACACTGCTGCACACCAATGTGTGTGACTGTACACGAGGGAAGTTCTTCTGTTGGATTCCAAACCAAAAGCCATTTGGCCATCTTTATTCATCCTGTATTTACAGAACTCTGTTGCCCAATTCACCTGCAGGTACTGCTCTCGGAGGTCAGTGGGTTGTCTTCAGTGCTTCATGGGAGAAGAGGTCTAATAGGGGTTGGGCTGAATGATCTTGGAGGTCTTTTCCAACCTTAATGATTCTATGATTCTAATGTGATTTATTTCTTCAGCAGGAGTAGGTGGGAGGAACTTTGTCAAGTTCATTCTGTTCCATTTCTGCCAGCAGTTGGAGTAATACAATCTCTGACTCCTTTGACAAGTTTTATTGCACCTGGTGTAGGAGTTTTAGAGGTGCTTTCCCTTTAAAATACTGTTTCCAAAACAGTAAAATGTAGTTCTTTCTCCCTTTTCTCATTGTTGCTTTGCAGTGCAAAGGAACAAAATTTAGCAACCTCTTAGTTCAGTCAAGAGCTTCAGTGAAGAAACCTTCCCAAAGGCATTATCTTGCCTTTAAAAGAAGTCAACAGACATGTTTATCAGATGCCATTCCAGCTGTGTCCCACCAATTCAGAGTGTTCCACAGCAGGAGGCAGAAAACCCCTGCTAGGAGAGCCAAATTTTCAATGTTAATTTGCACTGTTATTGGAACCTGTGCTTCTTTCTGATCCTTCCATGTCCTTAGTGCCATTCTTTTCTGGACAAGTTCTTATTGAAATCAACTTTATCCTCTCAGAACCTCTTAAGATCTGTGTAAACCCTCATAAAAATCTAAATATTCAGACTTAGGAGATAACTGTAATGAATGGCACCCATGCCAGAAACAGAGCTGGCAATGAGATTATGAGCTCGAAAGGATGGCTATATATTAACATATTGATGTTAATTAGTACATTACTAATTAAATAACATACAGCCATTAAAGTAATTTTAGTGAACCAAACAGTGTCTGACTGGGTGGAGGAGGGAGAGACAACTCATGAGTAGCCAGGATAATGAAGAGTCTGGCAGAGATCAGCTCTGTGGGGAAGGTTTCAATGGAATGAAATGCCATGAAAACAGTGTAGTAGTTATTATTACTTTTAAGATCATAGAAATATTGATTAGAAAGGATCCCTGGAGATCACCTACTCCAACCTTCCACTAGAAATGGGACTGTTGTGACAGATGGATGATTCAGTTGCAGCTTTGTCAGCCCACATCATATAAACCTCCATGGGTGGGAGGTTCCTCAGCCTTTCCAAGAAACTTTGTTGTGGTGCTGCACTGCTTCGCTACTGAAGAGGTTTTTCCCAACGTGTCCATCTTGAACCTCCCAATCTGCAACTCAGTGCCATTCCCCTGTGCTGCAGCACCCACCACAGAACAATTGGGTTCCTATCAAAGATTTGAAGGCTTCTCTTAGGTTGCAAAGTCTCCTCTTCGGGTTAAATGCTTCCTCTACATCCCTGATTACCCTTTAGCCCTCAGTTGCACCTTTCCTGATTTCTTGATACCCATCTGCAAGCGGCCTCAGTGTTTCAGGTGTGGCCTCACCAGTGTCAGGATGTGGGATAACAGCTTCTGTTGGTCATCTTGCCACGCTTCTCCTACCACAGTGTGTGATATTTACACACTGTTGGTATCTTGATGCCACCATGAACCCCGTTTCTTCTTCAGCAGGGCTCTTCCCATCCTAAACTGATGCTCGGGTCCACTCCATCCCCACACGCAACACGCTGTGGTCGAATTCCACAAGATTCTCATTGTCCCAGTCCTCAAGACCCATCTGAATTGAAGCTGAACCACCTGGCGTGTCAGTTATTGCTCCTCCTTTATCATCCAGGTTTATAGAGGGTGCACTATCTATTTCTAACTATGACTTTCTAAACATGCCACAATACGTGGTTCTGCCTTGCGTATCATTTACCCTTGGCACTGTCATGGACAGAACCCAAGTCACACCTTCCAGGATGATCACGGCTGGTTCAAACTTCCCTCCCTGTCCCCAGCCTGTAGGCACAATAAATACTGAGCCTGAGAAGTGGCAGCACTGAGTGACAATTTTAGAACATTTTGTTAAGATATTTTTAGTATGAAAGGTAGATATTGCAGAATTAAAAGCAGAATTAAAGTTTTAGGAAATTCATTCAGTTTCATCATATAATTAACTTAAAATGCAATAAAACCTAATAAAAAATATCAAAGATTTCTGTTTCAGTATCTTCTAGATTAAATAGTTTTACTTTTAGTTTAAAACTATGTTTTAATTTGGAAATTCATTAAATTACGAGAGAGAAAATGTAGGAGTGCCTACAAAAATGTAGGGGTGCCTAGAAAATAGATTTCTTGCCTTTTATAGGAAAACTATCCCCAAACTCCTTAATCCACTATTGATCCAGCTTCAGGTGTGACCCAAAACTGATACATCTCATTTAATCACTCCTTCTGTGAATGGGATTTATGGACATTTGAAAATGGTTAAATACAAGTCAAAGGAGTGGCAATTTATTTCTCTAAAATGTAACGACCCTTCTAAAATTCATAGTGATTTCCAGTATGATTTTACTGAATCTGTACAGATTTGTGTATTTGTCTCTATTTACAAACTACTTGCACAAGGGTGTTTGGGCAACTTAATCCTTGGGGAGGCACATGAAGGAGAAGTCCATGTGCAAAAGGCAAAAGCAGTGCCCAACCTGTCAGGATTGGAGCAGAGCCCCCTGTGAGTGCCCCAAAATTCACAGATTTATTTCTCCACGCAGCCTGGAACCACAAAACTGCCTCTTCTGAAACAAAGTGAATCCCACCCTTCCTCTCGATGCCTTTACAGCAGCTTTGTTTTCCGCGCCCAAGGGCCAGCCTAATTCAGAGTGAAGTTTGGCTGACAGAGGAGAAATGAAACAAGACAGATCCAGTCCTGAGAAGTAACAACCATGATTACCTTAATGGACCAATTCCAGAAGAAGGATTCAGTGGTTCCTCTAGTGCAGCAACTCCCATAAACGTATTCGCTATTGGATTTAACTGAACGTTGAGGATTTGTCTGCATTTGGAATTTTACCAGAATAACCACCATGCTCGGTGCTCTAATTCAGCTTTAAAGTATCTTTTTCCTATTTAGTATAACCTATGCTGGAACCACGCCTGGAGAGCTGTTTTGGAAGAATTCTGAGAGTAGACAAATCCTTACAATTATGCAAGAGCCACGTAATGTAATACACAAGGACCAGGCAATGAACATCCAGCCTCAAAAACATTTCAACTGTGTATTTATCTCCATCAAAACAGAGAGCTGAACATGACTAATTTATGCACAATGAATTGTGATCTAAAAGGAAAACCAAGAAGTGGCATCTCACATACTTCAGGTCTCTCAAGAGGTTCTTAAATCCTGTGAGCTTTGATTTAACTGCATTTATAAGACTTCATTAATACTCAATAATTACCTTAAGATGGCATGAATTTCTTTTTATCTGCAATTTCTTTCATTCAGTTTGGCAGCTAAACTTCGTTTCTTGGCTTGTGCTGATTCAAATACCCTAAAAATTTACTAATTTTTGTGGTGAGAATATATCTACGTGGCATTTATAGGCCATTCCTACACAACTGTATCAGTGAAAACAAAAAGCAGTTAACGATGAACCCACCCCTCAATGCCTCTGGGAAACAGAATAACAGGTTGAAGCTGCCCCATCCCTGGAGGTGTTGAAGGCCAGGTTGGATGGGGCTTTGAGCCCCCTGATCCAGTGGGAGGTGTCCCTGCCCATGGCAGGGGGTTGGAACTGGATGGGCTTTGAGGTCACTTCCAACCCAAACCATTCCATAATTTGAAGATTCTATGATTATTCCTCTGTAAGCAAGACATTTATAATTAATTGTATGTTAATACTGTTATAATTCAGAAGCAGAAATCCAAGGAAAATATATATTCCAGGATTATGAATACTGAAAAACCACAGTGCAAGTGACAGGCATCTCCCTCCCTTGTGAGTGAGGGCTGGTCAGCGAGAGGCTGAACAAAAAGCTGTTCATCTCACTGTAGTTTATATTTTTGTTACTTTATTTAATCTGGCAGTGTATCCATATATACTTATGAATCCAGAATGAGTTAGGATCCTACTTACTGTTACAGGTTGTAATTCTGCTTCCTATTGATTTCAGAAAGTATTCCAACATATTTCCACATCCTTCACAAGCTCTATCCCAGCTTGATACCAGGTAATTCAGACATATTTTGGCCTATAACAGACCTGTGTAAATTTCAGTCTAGAAAATGCAGAGACTAAAAATGAGCCCACATAATATCAAAACATACTCTGTTCTTTAACAATAACATTCTTTTCTTCTTTCACAGCCTCCAGCCTTGGCTGGGGATTTATTAAAAAGAAATAGGAATGCATCACACACATTAGCAATGTGGTGGGTACTCACAGGGGGAATTAACCAGAGAAAGCCTTATTCTGAAGAAAACACATTTAATGCAAGGTTCAATGTATTTGTTTCAGACTCCAATATTGGCAGAAAGGCTTTAAGACAGCTAAGCCAGAAAAAGTCACTAAGCAATCACCATAAAATCTCCCTGACACTAACAAGGATTAAGAGTTTCACTGGATTAAGAATTTCCTTGTGGTTTGCACACAGCAAAAAGCCACTGCTTCAAGAAAACATCACAGGTTGTTTGTTTGTTGGGTTATTTTCAAAACAAATACCTTAATTTGGTTAATTTATTTTAGAAGCATTAAACATGCACGCAAATAATTCAATTTTCAACATCCAGCACTCAGCTGGAGTTATCATCCTTTTAAAGGATAGATCTTTCCATTTTATGTGTGCCAAGAGAAGTGATTAAAAACATAGGCACTGCCTACGTTGATGGAGAACTGGAGGAGTCGGCCACGGAATATTTTTGTCACCTTTAGTAGCCCTTAGCGAGGGGATAAGCCCTGAGAACAAGAGAATTGGAAAAGTGCACTTCTTTATTCCCTGCTCTTTTCCAGCCTGCCTGTTACAGAAGTTCCCTGGCAATAATTGTCATTCAGACTTGGCCTCGCAGTCAAAGGGGACCCAACACGAGGTCAAGACTTTGACCTCAGCACCACGTTTGGAGAGAAGTAATAAGAAGAATTCCACCTGCTGGTCGCTCCCTCCCCAGTCCCCTGGAGTGCCTGGTGTTGCCCTCACCTCGCTGTCGCACGCAGCCGCCACGCTCGACCTTTGAAGGTGCTTTCCTGGAAATCCAATCTATTTTGCGTTGCCCTTGGTGATGATCAGCATCTTAAACCAGACAACGGCAAGCAGTGACCCCCACGGCGCCGCCCAGAAATAGAGCGTCGAGCTGCGCATCGGAGCATCTGAGAAAGGCTGAACCATGTCAACTGCTGGGATATCTGTGACAGCTTCCAGGCTCCTGTATTGCAGCCTGAACCCTGGCGCAGAAATGAGCGCTGCTTCTCAATTTCTCAGGACATCAGCAACGTGAATTTGGCTCATTGCAGCTCCACTTTGGGTTTCTGTTCCCCAGGGCATTCACAATTGGCTCAGAATTCACAAAATCCTTACAATTTTGTCTCTTTCACGTGAAAAAAAGTGGTTTTTTTTCATAAAGAGTGATTTTAAAATTATCTTTCTTGGGCAATCAGACCTCTTCCATATTGCAAGTAGGTTTTTTACATGAAAAAAACCCACATTTAACAGTTATAAGGATGGGTCTTTTTTCACATTAACATCTTGCCATCTGCTTGTGGGGTTTGTTTCACATCATTTAGTACCTGTTTAGCAATGGCACTATTTTAGATGTTACTGTATATCATGCTACTGTCTACTGGGGTGCTGGCCAATAAAGCCAAAATACCTCATATCTTGGAATCTTATCAGTTCTTATCAATTTAATATTACACTTTGAGAAATGGAAATAAATTATAGAACAATCAAACAAACTATTTCAACGCTAATGGTGAGAGAGATGGCAAAAATAGGTCAATAAGTTATTTTTAAGGTGTTGAGCTTTCAAATTTCAAACACAAAAAATTCCTTCAGATTTGTGCTTTCTTAAAGACCCTTGTGATAAGGGTCTTTAACCATCACACTGACAAATGCAGCAAATCTTTGCACAACTACACCTATTGACTTGTCCCACAGAAGAAATTGGAATAATCACATATTGCTAAGTGCCAGCCTGGAGTTTGTAGAACAATCCATGATAGTAATTCCAGTTCTTCATTCTGGGAGAAGGTCAGTTTGATGGGTCTGTCAGCTGTGATTGTTATTTTTCTATTAGTATATTGGTTTATTATTACAGCTAATTACTTCAGTAAACCTGTAACCATTGACAAGACCACAAATTCAGGAAAAAAAATCAAACAGATATTGACTTGAGAGAACAGAATCCAGCTACTGATCCAGAATAATGATCTGAACTTTCTGCTGTAAAATTGCTGTGATAAACTGAAAGACGGAATGCAGCGATAGAGCCATAGAATCATCTGGTTGGAAGAGACCTCTGAGATCAAGTTCAACTGTACCTGTCCCCTTACTAAACCACGATTTTAAGCTGAAAGAGGGGAGATTGAAATGAGATCTTAGGGAGAAATATTGTCCTGTGAGGGTGGGGAGGCCCTGGCCCAGGTTGCCCAGAGCAGTGGTGGCTGCCCCATCCCTGGAGGTGTTCAAAGCCAGGTTGGATGGGGCTTGAAGCCCCCTGATCCAGTGGGAGGTGTCCCTGCCTTTGGCAGGGGGGGAACTGGATGGGCTTTGAGGTCTATTCTATAATATATTTTGAAAACATACTCAGTGCTGTGTTCATCCCGTCCTTTATAAAGCACTTTTCTTCCCACATCTACAACTCTTACTCACATTAAAGCCGTGTCTCCAAGCCTACACATAGCAAGAACTGGATAGCGACCCAGTTTTGCTATCGATTGAAACTTTAAAGCTGTTGCTTTTTTGGTTATTTGTGAGGTTCTGTTTGATGTCATTGATTTATTTGTGAGGTTCTGTTTGATGTTATTTGGTTTGGTTAAGTGTGTTATACGTACATTCTGTTGGATGGCACAATCTGCCCTAGAAATATCAATAATGTAAGAGCTGCAGTGAAAACCAGCACATTTTTCTTGCAGTACTTATAAAGTAGACACAAATAATTTTTATGTGCTGTAGTGAAACATAAATTATAGATAGAAACATCCCCTGTGTTTATAGAAATACACGGAAGAACAGAGCTCGCACTGAGAATAGAAACCGTCTTGGCCATCACTTTTCCAATTAAAGATTACTCTTTAAAGCACATTTTCCTCTTCACTTGTCCAGCCCCTACCTGGGCATCTTTAGTGCTATCGGTGGCCTTTAGAGATTAATTGGCTTTACTAGTGAGAAACATCTAGCAACAATCAGCCAGATTCTCCCTTTCTCCAATTTATCTGATGGGACCTTGATCTGTTTTGCAGTTCAGAGCAAAGGCAGCAGTGCCTCGAGCTGCCTGGCTCTCTCTTATTCAGTGAACTGACTCTCAGACTTTCAATTTGCAAGATAATAATTTTCCAACCCGAAGCTCAGCTTCAGCGAGACATTTTCTACAGCACCCACACAAAAACCACGGCAGGGACACTGTTGGGTGTCCATGTTTCCCTGATTGGATACATTGCTTGGACAATATTGGGGGTTTGGAGATGGATGTCTAATGGTTAATATTGCCATTACATTTAAGCAGTGCTTCAACCTAATAGGATGCCTTTTTCTTGGTGCTGTGGACTGGCACAGCAAGAGATTGTCCTCCCTGCCATGAATATTTATCATTTCCAGTGGAACTCAGGAATTCCAGCTACAGGCTGAGACTGTACCAGCCAAAGCACTGCAGAGACAGAGAAAAGAGAAAGTCCCAGGTAGCACTGTAAACAGACAGACAAAGAGTGGGAGTAGGAACAGAATAAAAGCGTTAAAATGATTTATTCAACATCCTGCAGCAAGACAAAGGCACCACTGTGAATAAGATGCAGGTTTTCTGATTCTCACTCTTGTTCTCTGATAATAAAATCTGCTTTTCCCAAACCCACAATTTCCACAATGTCACTTTGCTTGTTTTTCACCTTAGCTTCACATCCATGAATTACAGAAATATTTTAAGGCCTTTCCCCCCACTTGCAACACTGCAAAACATCAGATTTAGAGCTGGACTATGGGATGTGAAAATAACCACAATGAGTCGACAGTTAAATTACTTTTAAGAGCAGGTATGTCTGAAATTTTGAGGACGCAACGGAGTCCTCAGGTTTATGTGAGCTGATGGTGTTGCCACACAGCGTTTCAGCTTTGGGAATTAAGCAAAATGCCAGATCACTTGAACTGAGCAAATAATTTGCCTGTGTTTGTCTAAACCATCCTCCTGTACTTCAGCTGGCAGAAACTCCACAACTTCCACTGCAGAATTTCACCTGCCTTAATCTTAGAAAGTTTTTCCAATACCTAGCTCTCACTGTCAAACTACAACATGGAAACTAGAGCAAAATTTCTCTTTCCCATGTGAGACCCTGGAAATGTTACAGCAAGGAATGAAGACAATGGCATCTTTAGCTTTAGATGGCAAAAAAAGACTTTGCTTACATCTGTTCCTTAAACACTCTAATCTGATGTGTGGATCAGAGGAACTAAATTATTTAAATCACCTCTCTCATTTGCACAGAAAACATTTATACTAGTAAATAATTAATTAATTTCTCTTGGCAATTTTCATTATAAAATTAATGATTAAATTATATTTCACATCTTGGGGAACAGCAAACAGTTAACCAAGGTCAAGGCAAGTCTGAGCCAATCCAGGAGGAAATTTGTCACAGATTTGCTAACTAAAAATTATGCTAAAGTGAAAAAACCCAGACACTCAAATGTGAGTAAGAGAAAGTAGTAAAAGCAAGTAAAAGTACCTCCAAGCCAGATGTCAGCAAGAATTCTTAGTGCTGAAAAGCACAAACTTTGGGCTGCCCATGATTTCCTTCCATGTAGCCAGTAGGTGTGTGACCCTCAAGGACTCTTGCAGCAAACCCCTGAGATACTGTCAGCTGATAGTTCTTGGATGATTTGGTTTAAGATGTTTATTCAAAGAAAATGTAAGTTTATATTCAATAATTAATGGGCTCTTAACTGTACTTTGAGCTGAATCTGAATCGAGTTACACCTGCAGATGGCCCCTGCCCATCCCAGCTCCAGTGTCTGGAAAACATCCACCATCTCTATTCCATGTGTACTGACCCTGCCCCATTTGTCCTGGTGCTGTCCAGACACTCTGAAGCTGCTGAAGAGCGAAGACTGGGCCACAGAGGATCCAGCAGGGACCCATCACTGCAGATCTTACGGTGCCTTTGGGGCAGGTCACCTCTGGAAGGCAACCACAGACTCACAGAATGGGTTGGGTTGGGTTGGGTTGGAAGGGACCTCAAAGCCCATCTAGTTCCACCCCTCTGCCATGGGCAGGGACACTTTCCACCAGATCAGGGGGCTCCAAGCCCCATCCAACCTGGCCCCAGGGATGGGGCAGCCACCACTGCTCTGGGCAACCTGGGCCAGGGCCTCCCCACCCTCAGCGTGAAGAATTTCTTCCTAATACCTAATCTAAATTTTCTCTCTTCCAATTTAAAGCCATTAATCAATGTTTCCAAATTTCAGTGGGCAGCATTGTCACCTTTAAATAAAACAAAACCAGCCCCAAAGAAAAGGCTGTGGAATGTGTGTGGATTTGTTTGCTCCAACAGGAACAAGCAGGTCTGGCCAGGCCTTCGGCGTCAAGTTGAATGGTTCCCCCACATAGCTTGTTCTAGACTTACCTTTTATTTGACACTATGAGTTAGAAAATATGTTTTTAATCTCTTAAATGACCAGTGAGACCTTGACCTCAAGCATTTCTTCAGGATAAACCTTGCTGCAATCCAGAGCCTGCAGAAGGGAGGCTGAAACCGGAGCCAAGTGCCACTGGGGCACGCGGAGCAGGAACAGAGAACAGAGAAGGAATGGCAAACTCACTGGAAACGGAGACAATCAGTGCTTGAAGAAAACTTTTGGCCATCTAATCAACACAAGCCTGTTGATTAAAAGCACAAAGGGCTGATTATGTAGCTGCCAAGCGTGTTCAAGAAAAGCTGCAGCAGTTACGGGTCTGAAGGACTCGTGGTTGTTCAAGGCAGAGGGAGAAGTCAGAAAAGCTTCAAAAGAATCGAGTTAGTCAGGATAGCACTGGGAGGTGTCTCACACAGTCCCAGTTTGGCTGTACATCCCACTGAGTTATTCACTGCTGCCATACTAACGCTGTCTCTAGAATTATACTAATTACCAGCTTTGTTATGCTAAACAATCACTTTATTTTGGTAATGCTGGTGTAATTCTAGATTAATTAGCTCAGACTTAATCAGACCTAAGGGAAAAACAAACTGACAACAAGCATGGTTTAAACTGGAGAGCCTGTTTTCCAAAATTCACTAAGATTATATATTGACTTCTACTGTCGCTGATGCTTTCACATTTGGAAAGCTATTTCCTTCCATTTCTTCTGACTTTCTGTGCATAACCTTACAAGAAGGGTAAGATCAAGGAATCTTTTAAAAGGATGAATTATTGAGAATTATTATACTTAATTCAAGCCTAATAAGAGGGTCTAGCTATGAATCCAAACCCCAAACTGTCCTCTCAAGAAGTTTTTCAGCTCCAGAGAGTGGTTCCAGTTCCACTCTGCACATCGAATTCATACAATCCTGGAATGGTTTGGGTCAGAAGGGACCTCAAAGCCCATCCAGTTCCACCCCCCTGCCATGGGCAGGGACACCTCCCACTGGATCAGGAGGCTCCAAGCCCCATCCAACCTGGCCTTGAACACCTCCAGGGATGGGGCAGCCACCACTGCTCTGGGCAAACTGGGACAGAGCCTCCCCACCCTCACAGCAAAACATTTCTGCCCAAGATCTCATCTCAATCTCCCCTCTTTCAACATAAAACCATTCCCCCTCATCCCATCCCTGCACTCCCTGATCAAGAGCCCCTCCCCAGCTTTCCTGGAGCCCCTTTCAGTACTGGGAGGCTGCTCTAAGGTCTCCCTGTATTCAGTAGATGTCAACTTTTTCTAACTATCAACTATTAAAGATCCATCTCTGAGCTATTTCCAAGAATTTCTGCTTGACCACTGTGTTAAGAAGTGGCAAAAATTTTCTCACAGCAATAGTTCCAGTGCATTTTGAAGGCAGTCCATTCTTTTTCATCCTACTTGCTATCCTTCCCCCTCTCCAAGTGCTTTTTTTTTAAGGTCAGTGTTTAATTCTGCAAGGAAGGCAAAGTTTTAAAATAAGCAAAAGAAAAATAAATTACACTGGGGATTTTCAGTGCTTTTTTATTTTTGTTTCCCTACCACAAGAAAACCTAATTGTTCCACAGCCCAATTGCCTTGAGCCTCCTACCTTACGAAGCATCTCTTCTTAAGCAGCTCAGTTGTCAGAAGGATTTAATCCCTAATCAGTCTCTGCAATCAGATCGTGCCGACTGCCGGACAAACGCTTGACTGGAATTCACTACCTTTTATCTCGACGTGTGTCGGCAGCACCAGATGCAACACACACAGAGAGAAACAATGCTCCATCTGGGACACCTTCTTGCATTTCAGCTCTGCTGTTATGTTACACGAGTTAACTGGTCTTGTTTCCTTCTGCTCTCCCAGCTGAGGTTTTCACAATTGCTCTCATTAGAAGTTGGACTTGTTATTAAACTTAGTTTTTGTGTGATTTTATCTTTCTTTAAAGACTAAACAAAGGCAACATCTTAATACTATTTTTCCAGCCAAAGTGTCACATTTCCATTTGAGAAGCTCTTACTTCAGTGTTCTCTTTGTGCTTTCCTTGTATTTTCTCTGTTGGTCATTACCTGCCTATAAGCACCATCGTCTCCCCCCACTCCTGCCCTTTAGCATAGAATCATTTGGTTGGAAAAGACCTCTGAGATCACCAAGTCCATCCATACCTGTCCACTAGTGAACCACATCCCTCAGAAACTCAACTACCTGTCTTTCAAACACCTCCTAGCATGACCTCTACTATTTCAATATTCACCTGTGGGTGTTTGGGTTTGTCCTCTTTTATGAAGCTCATAAGAAAGCATTTTTAAGCCCCAAAACTGTGCCTTACTCAGCCTGAAATATGAACCTGTGTTTCTTCTCCAAGTCTTTAGGTTCTTCCAACTCAACTGACCTGTATCAACTAATTTTCTCTCTCCTGACTCTACCAGCTTGTGCAGGAAGTTAAATCCTGAAATTCTATTTCACTTGCAGTTATAGCACAACTGTTTGAGTCCACAAATGAATCTGAAGGCAAATACGAGTTGCAACCAATGAAACCTGCACGTTGGCCACGTTGTCTTAATTGAGACATTCTTTGAGCTGGGTCAGTGCATTACCAGAGCTTTGTCAGGTGGAACCACTCAGTGAGATGAGGGATTTAGATTTTAAGTAATAAGTAACTTATATAAATTAAAAAAAATAAACCACAATTGCAATTAGAGTTGAATATGCAGAGAATTTGAGGTGAACCTCAAAGGTATAAACTGAGAGATTCCCCAACCCTTCCTCTGTGATTGCCTGGGGATGTATCATTTTCTTTTAGATCACCTCCCTCACGCCCCTTTTTTTTAGGTCTTCTGAAGCCTCAGTCCTTGCCAGCAAGAGAAGAATAAGATTAGTTCTGAGAGAATAGAGAGCAAGGTCAGAAAAAAGGAGGGCTGCATGATATGGCTATGGACCCATGGACACATGAGAAATGAGTCACTGAAATCGACTGATCATAAAGAGATGAGAAAATGAAGAGGGGGAAAAGTAGTTGAAAATATTATTGTGTTGACTGAAATGCTTGAAAAGCACTGCTTTAAAATAAACCAATTAACAATGCCTCCAAACTAAGCAAAGATTGTGTGGCAGTGTAACTGTTAAGAATTTTTCCCCAGCACAAGTGAAATCTTAAGATTATCACAATCTAATACTGCCAGCAAAATTCACAGAGGAACATAAAATTACTGCCAATTAACAGAATTCAGATGGCTACTGGCGATGGTATAAATTGAAAGCAGGGAATATAATTATCACAGCTTCACCTTTCAAAAAGTTCCTGTCAGTCCCTTCCCTTGCCTCAGACTGTGTATTGAATGCTTGCTGCGGCTCTTTAATAATCTCAAAGAGAAATTGCTTTGAGGTTTTTTGGTGGTCGATGGAGAAGGCAATGCACAAGAAAGCTGAGGTAAGCAGGAGCCTGGTGGTTACTGCACACTCCTGGAAAATCAGTGTGGGTTTGACTCCGCCCCCTGCAAAGGAAGGTCTCAGCGGTCCCTCCCGTCCTCCTCCTGACCCAGTTAGATGGGTTTTGAAAGTAAAGATCTCTGTTAGAAAAGGTCCAACCACACGATGAGGGGAGATCTCATCACTGCCTACAACTGCCTCAAAGGAGGTCACAGTGAGGTGGGTGCTGGTCTCTTCTTGCAAGTGACAGAGGACAGGATGAAAGCAAATGGCCTCAAGGTGCAGGTTTAGATTGGACATCAGGAAAAGCTTCTTCACTGAAAGGATTCTCAGGTCCTGGCAGAGGCTGCCCAGGGAGGTGGTGGAGTCACCATCCCTGGAGGGGTTTAAAAGATGAGCTTCTGAGGGACATGGTTTAGTAGTGGACAGGTACGGTTGGACTCGATCTCAGAGGTCTTTTCCAAGCAGATGATTCCATGATTCCATCAGTGTGTGAGGACTTCTTTGAGCCAGGCTAGAGTTATCCAGACAGCAGCACCATGTGGATCCCAGCACAACCCAGCGACCACAACCAGTATCTGCTTGCACTGGGACACCTGTGAACCCATGGCTTTGTTAAACTGTCAATCTATAGGGAAAACAGGAACAGATTTAGCAGAGAGCTCCCAAACTGCAATTTGGGCCTCCCAAACCAGAATGTCCATTAATTTTAGTGATCTAAGATAGGCTCTCAGTCCAGTCTTGCTGCCTAGAATCTATCTCTTGCCATTTCAGAGAGATGGATGCCCTCAGAGGGCATTACTGCCCACTGGTGGTCACGGTCTTTTCTAGAACAGAGAGAACTGTCTTCTCAAAGTCCCTATCATTATCTGCTGGATACTGACAGATCAAAGAAAACCAAATACCTCCCTGCCAGAGGTCTATGTTTATGACTCTCAGCCAAAGAGATGCCCTACTTATGTTTTAGACACCTGCGTTCCTCTTCAGATGTCATCCAGAGAGCTTCTGCTTCCTTCCACTCCTGCACTCCCTTATTACACGGATATTCCTCCTTGGCAGGAGCTGACAGGGACATAATTCAATATCCAAGATGTACATTTCCACAGAACAAAGATCTTTGATGTGAAAAGGCATCAGATCACAACCCTGCGGACACAGAAGTGAAGGAAGTGTTTCCTGCATATTTGACATTTCTATTTTAAAGTGGATTTGCAGTTCCTTTGAGCCCCAAATCATAGTGATGAAATCCAGGGGTAAATAAAATCTCATTTGGTAGAACTAGCCTCTACCAGTAAAAACCAGCCTGTTCTCATTTGCATAGAAGCAAGATTGTTCCCCCAGTCGGGATTACAGCAATACAGAGCTGATCTGCCCCAGAGGCAGATAATTAAAGACCCGAGTTGCCTTTCTCCCAAAAGAAAATAAAATACACTATGCAAGGAATGACACTGTTGGGGAAAATGCAACCTGGAAATGCAACCACACTTGTGCTAGAAACTGAAAAACCAGAATCCTGTCAAATCTTGCAACACTCATAGATGCTTTGTTGTACCCGTGGGTTGCAGTTACGGAGATCTGGTGACTGAATTCAAGCATTGATCAGGTGAAACTCTTGAAACTTTCTCCTTCAGGAATTTTGACATTATCTGTTTCATGAAAATTGTTAACCAGCAGCAAATTTTAAACTCTTTCTGTTTTGATAGAGAGCCCCTGAAAACCAACATTCTCCACTTTTCTCCATAAGGATAAGGATCCTTTGGAGGAAAGAGCTGCTACAGAACCACGTGGTCAGCAGTAATGAACATCCAATCTTGTGGATGCCAACAGAAAACACCTGAAAAAATCCATCTGCAAACAATTCTGAAAACTATCAAGGGCAGTGGATTTTTTTCCTCAACAAGAGGGTGAGCAACTGTCTTGCAGCCTTTAAAACCACACAAAACATTGCACTGAGAAACAAATTTGTTAGCCTAAAGCTGTTCTGTAAACTCTGAGTTAATGGTGCCACCAGAGATGTCACATAAGGCACCTTTTGTAGCTTATTCTTATAGATGTTAAAAGTGGCCACTAGGCATTTGAAAATCATTTTAAAAGAGCCAAAGTAGACATTCACTTGAGTTTGTTTGTCTATGCAGAGAAGAGAATGAAGATTCTTATAACTAAGGAAAGCATTTAATGAATTAGATTAATAATTTAAAACCAAGGAATTTCTTTGTTATTGATATTTAGAAAAGGATGGATTGGTTGGAAAAGAGCTAATGAGCTAATTAATGCTCAAAGTAGAGCAGAGTTTATTTAAAATCAATTAGTCTTATGGAAAATATAGATCAGTCTCACTTGAATCAAATATCCTTGACATCTGCAATGAGAAAGGAAGTGGTCTTGATCACTTCTGGGAGGATTTTCTAGCATATACACAGACTGAGTTGCTTTGATCACAGACACAAGGAGGAAAAGTCCCCTTCTCTCTATCCTCCTTGCGTGCTTTCTCACCACCTCATTTTTTAGACTTAATTTAGATTTTTAGAACAATTTATGCAAAAAAAGAGTGCAAATATACATCTTTTTTTGCAGGGAAGGGTTGGATAACTGCATGACTCTGTGAGAATTAATTAACAGGTAACAAAGCATGGGCAAATCCAACACGGTGGGTTAGCTTCAATTGTCTTAATAACCAAGTCATTAATGGGACTGAACCCTGTCTCCCTCATCTCCCCATAAAAGTGCTCTTCCCCACGTGGCAGTCAGACACAGCCTGCTGCTGAACACTCAGCTCCTCAAAAAGTGGCCAATTTTCTGTATCTAGAGAGAATCCGGTACAGACTGAGCTGCTGGGAAGAACTCTGTGCTTTCCTCAGTGCAAAAAAATCACTCTATTTTTCCCTGACATTGCTAGATTTGTGTTCAGGCCTTGCACCAAAATTTTAAAACCTTCAAACTTCACATCTTTGTTCCTGGCCGTAGCTGTACAAGTTGTTTCGGTCTTTGAAAGCCTACGCGATTGCACAGCATCTCCTGCCACTGACATTTTTAATGCATCCATATTCCAGATACTCACAAAGTGGCTGTTTCTCTCCCTGACACTTACACAGCCTCTTTTGCACGAGAGATGAGGAGGCTGCAACCCAGTATGTGTTTCTACGGCAAAAAGGATGTTTAAGGCCACCTTTTGTTTTCTTACGCTGGTGAACCAAGGGGTTCAACAGATTACCCAGCCTCTCCTGTTAAGAGAAATTTAATGTTGGAAGTTTTATAAGCTGCTGCTGAGAGCTGCCAAGGCAAAGTTCTTAGTTCTGTCCCCTGCACAGACCCTTCTAGGGCTGATTTAAAACCCAGTCATGTTGATCAAATCGAAGAACATGTTAGAAAAAAGATGAAAACTTAATTTACACAGGTGTGTTTGTGTAAGAGCTGGGCTTCGGTGATTAATAGAACGATGAGGGTCTTCCTTAGAATGGAATCAGTCAGAGGCAAAGGGAGATGGACTGAAGTGGAACAAGAAGTAGTTTGTTAATAAAGAAGAGTTAAGATAATTTAATCAGTGATGAATTCATAGAATCATAGAATCTTCCAGTTGGAAAAGACCTTTGAGATCGAGTGCAACCGCACCCATCATCCACTAAACCGTGTCCCTAAGAAAGTCATCTACTCCTTTTTTAAACCCCTCCAGGGATGGTGACTCAACCCCCTCCCTGGGCAGCTGTGCCAGGGCCTGAGAATCCTTTTGGTAAAGAAATTCTTCCTAATATCTACTCTGAGGACGTGAAGACCCCATGGAGAATCTGAAGGGCGTTGAATAAGATAAGAATAGTCTATAAATCAGCCTGCCCCTTTGTATCTTTGCCATCCTCTGTGGTGAGGCCCGACTCTGAGCTGTGAAATTAAAGCAAACCTGGTGTCATCCACAAACTTCATTGGTATTTTTTTATTTTCACACTGCCACACTCATACAAGCAGGAAATTTGCTCCAGGCTTGTAAGCAGGGCGAGTGATGCCCCGGCGAGGGGTTGCGATCGGTTACTCAGTGAAACACCCACTGCCGGCTCCTGCCGAGGTATCGGAGGGGATCAGAGATCACACTGTGCTTGGTCTGATCTCTGTCAGCTCCTGGAGCACTGCAGCTCCCAGCACGTGCTCCTCTCCCACAACACGGCTCTGCCAAACAGAGCGCTCACAACCGGCTTTGATCTTTCCAGCTCATTGATATTCAAACACCACAAGGATCATAGAAGTGAGATGTTGGTTTTTCGCTTGATCCCCGGGAGTCTGAGGCAAAGACAAAGCCGTGGGATAGAGCATCCATCCCTCCCTCCTCACAGCTCACCTGGCAGGTGGGGAGAAGCTGCATCCTAGAATCACAGAATGGTTTGGGTCAGAAGGGCCCTCAAAGCCCATCCAGTCTCAACCCCCCTGCCATGGGCAGGGACACCTCCCATCAGATTCTGACACAGGAAAGCACACAAAAAGTACATAAAGTAGGAAAAATGCAGCTTTGGCATTTCTGCCTCACAAACAGAGTAAAGTTTCCCTCCAAAGCAGCCAGATGAAAGGCATGGAAATAGTAATTACAAATGCAGCCCATGAAATCAAGGCGGGGATGGGCTGGGTAATTTGTCTTGCTTCAAGTAGTAGGAGCAAGGAGAAATTGAATTCCTTCCCACCAAGAAAGGTAAGAAATTGTCTGCACAGAAGCATTAACGTGCAAACCAAAAGAATGAGCTCAAGCAGATTTTATTGTTTGAGCACTTGGGGTTACCTTGTGCAAAAGCAAATTTCCTCCAAAAGCAGCATCTTGGATGATGCCCAAAGCAGGACTCAGAGATGCCCTTCTCTAGAGAGAGCACCGGGCTGCTCCTGGGGCTCCCCGTGCACCGGGAGAGAGATGTTTCCATTTTCACTTATCAATTCTATCTCCAGCTGACACAAGAATAAAGTTACACTTCTGCCCTCTCTAGAGCTTCAAACACACAAAGAAAAAGTTAACACAGGGTATGAACAGAAGGAAGGTTGCCCACTTCTGCTCATGTACCTATAGGATGTAAAAGTGCTGTCCAATAATTAAAAATAGAACCTGCCATAATCACAGTTCTACCTCTACAGCCCATCAACCAGAATAGGTTACCAGGAAGAATCCTTGGGATCAAATCCTGTTCACTCTTGCCACTTTGGTTTAGGAAGCTTCTTGGACCACTCTGCTCTCAGAGGGATTGGTGCTGTTCAGTTTTTGGCCATAATTATGCCCACAAATAAGTCATTTGTGAGGTGTTGTTGCACTCTGACACCTGTGAAGGTGAGAGCCTGAAGTTACCTATCATGAATTTGTGTAAAAAAGGTAAAGTTATTTTAAATGGCAGCTCTTGATGTTGAAGTTACATATCTACTTCAGTATTTGCTCTCAGTTTGCTTACAGGTCACTGTCGTTCGAGGGGGGTGGTTTTCAGCTGAAAGAAGGAAGATTTAGACAAGATCTAAGAAGAAATGTTTTCCTGTGAGAGTGGCACAGGCTGCCCAGAGGAGTCCTGAACACATCCCCATCCCTGGAGGTGTTCAAGGCCAGGTTGGATAGGGCTTTGAGCCCCCTGATCCAGTGGGAGGTGTCCCTGCCCATGGCAGGGGGTGGAACTGGATGGGCTTTGAAGTCCCTTCCAAACCAAACCATTCTATGAAAAGAACAGTTTCCATTAATCCATTCTGTATTTTCCATTTAGGCATTTGGAAATTAATAGTTTTTCCTCTCTGGTTTGAAATTGTTTCCTCTCTTGACAATTTGGGTTTTATTATTATTTATTGTACAAGACAAGTGGTCAAAATCAATGTGAAACATTTCAAAGCTGCCCCAAAATGAAACATGTTTTCTGAATTTTTGGTCTGCATTCTTTGTCCCTCTTTGAAATTTGAGCAATTTTTTTTCCAGTTTAGAAATTATTTGAAAAAGGGATGCCAAGGTCTACAGATGAGTCACTCTCCGACCGGGGTTTACTTGCCATGGGCGTAAATAATAAAGCCCATTTCTGCTACAGAGAACAATTCTGGGGGGACAACAATATCCATGGCTGCTCAAACTCATCAAGACACTTCATGAGACTTTGCTGTACACTTTGATTCTCTCATGCTTACCTTGATCCTCCCCTAAGAAACCATCTGGGATCACCTTCTAGGCACTGCCTGTACTCGGGTTTTACTCAGGTTTAGGTGATTCCTCAGCACACTGAATTAATTTAAACTTGTTACTTTCTTCTTCATAAAAAAATCTGGCTACATCTCCAGTTTCAAGGCATTTAGGGGTTAGTATAATATTTTTCTATTTCAGCTGGTTAAAAAGCCATCCATCCTAAATAAATGATGTTACTGTGTGGTGCATAATGAACGCAACAGGGTTCACTTTAATGAACCAACCAGCTCTATAAACTGAACGTTGCTGAAATGAATTATTTTCTAACTTCTAATCCATAAATCAAAGCCTAATAGATCTCCAAATACAGGCTGTATTAGAGAGATTACAGCATGCATTAATGATATTTAAATACAAGAGCAATTCTCTCACAAATGCTTTCCCATCTGTCGTAATTTCTGCTTGAGAAGACAATATTAATAAATGACAAAGCCACCTCAAAATTTTCCCTAAAACACGCAGACCCAAAAGATCATTATCAAGATTCATTGATAGATTCAATGAAAAGACAAAGTAATGATGCAGTCCCTTTTCTAAACAGAGTTCCACATCCCTTGGTGATGTTCAAGAACGAGATCAGTTTTCCAAGCCTGGCAGCAACCTGTCACTACCCTGCATTTCCACCCAGCGCTGGCAGGACTTTTCTCACTGCCAATTGAGATTTTTGGACTCAAACTCCACAACATTTTTGGTCACTGCCCTGTCCTGGACTCAGTAAGAACCAGATATCCAACACACTAAGGATCTGAGCCCAATATTCCACAGTAAATTAGCTGTGTCAGTAAACAAATGGTGCAAAGGAACACCAGGAAAAGCTGAGTTACCCCTGTAACACACCGGGGGGCTTAATCACCACGTTCATTAGTGTTCCCATCAAAGTGCAAGCACTCCCAGGGAGCTGAGTGACAGGGTGAGGGGAGATTTAGGTTGGATCTTAGGAAGAAATGTCTTCTTGTGAGGGTAGGGAGGCCCTGGGATAAAGAGGTGGTGGCTGCCCCATCCCTGGAGGTGTTCCAGGCCAGGTTGGATGGGGCTTTGAGCCCCCTGATCCAGTGGGAGGTGTCCCTGCCCATGGCAGGGGGTGGAACTGGATGGGCTTTGAGGTCCCTTCCAACCCAAACCATTCTGTGATTCTGTAGTATGATTCTGACTTCTTCTCCTATTACAACCAACACTGGACATCAGATGGTGAACATCTTTCAGAGGGAAACTTTCGTAAACGCTTCAGAAATGCCCTCCTTGCTCTTATTATCTCAGACCCATAATTTGCTTTCTTAAACTGATAAAGCAGCACGATTGAGGCAATATCTCTGCTTTTTATCCTGAGGAATTGTACATGGCAGTTTTCATTTTTCACCTACAGCTTTCTAAAGCTGACGTTGTGGAGATGCCTGAAAAATAGCTACTTGAAAGCCACACAGAACACAAACTGTCGTATACTTTTTGACATTAATCTCATTTAAAAGGAAAATAAAGTCCATTTCAACCTCAAAAACAATCTTTTCATGCAGCAAATACGCAGGTTTGGGCATATTTTCTGACTCACAGGGCTCATAGGAAGAGCTTGAGCTCTTCCTCATTCTTTTTGGAAAGTTTCCCTCATCTCCACCAATTTAGAAAGGTGAATCACCACCTACCTCCCCAGCAAAAGCTCAATTTCCTTGGTGATTTCTCACACCTGCAGAAGCAGTGTCTGTCCACATGCAGCTTATATAAGGCTTGATCAGCTACTGCCCAATTAGCTTTTGGTTATCTAACCCAGATAAATGATTAAGCATTTCCATAACGAGCTACCTGTGGGGTACCCTGGCATTTTCCTGGCCAGTTCTGTGCACAATGTGTCTCAAATTCTCCCCTCAAGGGGAGAAGCCGGTTTTATTCTGAGCATGGACAGACTGGCCAACAATACCTGCTGCTAAAAGTTACTCCTCTCTCTGCCAAGATGTTTGTCAGCTTATAGTGCTATTTTTTTCCTCGTGTAGTCAGGCTTTGGAGCACTTGCTAAACTGAGCACTTACCCTGAAATGAGAGCATCTCCCTGCCAGCCCTCAACAGTTTCCGTTCATTGCCATCATGGAATGGTTTGGGTTGGAAGGGACCTCAAAGCCCATCCAGTTCCACCCCCTGCCATTGGCAGGGACACCTCCCACTGGATCAGGGGGCTCAAAGCCCCATCCAACATGGCCTTGAACACCTCCAGGGATGGTGTCACAATCCTCAGTTCTTAATTTGCAGTTACAGAGGGCAATTACGCTGAGGTTAACAGAAACCTCTACTGTTGACATCTATGTTTTCCACTTTGCCAGATGCCAAAACGTAGCATTTCAGCTCTGGAAATCTGAAGAGCTCCCTTAGCCATTGTTTTCTATCTGCATCACTCCTCTGGATCTCTCACCAGAGCCCAAACTTCCCGAAGGACACACGATTGCACGTTACAGAAAATGCCACTTCAAACGTACGAAATATCTGGACATGCAAGAAATTCTACCCCAAATCCTGTCTTTCTGTAGAATAGATAATTTCCCACATCTAGTCACATTTTATAAGCATTCCCATATTTATTTAAATTACTTGGTAATATTTGCACAGTGTTTTGGAGATGAAAAGCACGTGAAGGAACACAGCAGATCCATTGTCCTAATTTGCTTTCTTATTTGAGACCAGGAGTAAAGGCCACAGAGCTCAACAGAGTCCTTTTTAATGATGCCACTATAGGAAGAAAAAAGTAGGCCAAGTACAGGTATGTTTTATTAAAGCCTCTGAGCTTTTACACACACAGCAGCATTAATAGCAGTGTAAAATGATATGAGGGATTCATTTGCAAAAGAAATTTGAATAAGAAACAACTGAAGTTGTTCATCCACAGACAAAACCAGTCATAATTTTCAAGCTGAAAATATAATAAAGATGTGTCAAGAGCTGCTTTTAAAGGAACAAAACTGTGTAACACTTTCACAAAAAACTAAAAGAAGGTGCACCAATACCATGCTTTTCATGCCCATCAAATCTGATGATAGGACCTCATTACATGAGGCAATAAACTAATAGACATTGGTAAATCACATAAAGTCCTTAAAGTGTCAAAAAGTGGAGCAGAGGCATTGAAACAGCACTGTTCAGGTGCAAAGGGAATAAAAAAGAGCTAATTTGTTTAGAAACAACATGGATAGATTTTATAGGGGGTCAGTAAAGATCTAACCCTGACAGCACAGGTCATTGGTGGATGTGCCTCTACCAATACCTACAAGAGACAGAAAAAAACCACACCTACCTCTTGCTTGCAAAGGATCTCTGCCCTTAAAAAATGGTGTTGTCACCCTTATTTCTTCTCTCAAAGTGCAAGATTGTTGTGTCCCTCCAAGAGAGAAGGCTGCAAAAGAGGAGATAAATTAACAGGCATGTTGGCTGCAGAAAAGTAACAAAACTTGGCAATAATGGAGAGGCAAATTGCTGTGACGTTAAGCTGTCACGAGTTCATTGATCTTCTACTTTCAAAAAGGGTGTATAATGATTCCATTTTCACCTTATTCCTGGCTTGTTAAAATAAATACTTTCACATTAAGACTGGATCATCACCTTCAGAATGTATGGATCTGAAAATAAAAATACCTCAACCTTTATAGCTAAGACATGCCCATATTTTATAGTAATGAGGCATAATGAATGTGGTATCTACCCAAATTTATCCTAAGCTACTTTGTTACCAAAAAACTTCAATAAATCATCTGTATTAAAAGTCACTTCATTTTACAGCTATTCAGCTGCCAAAGTCAAGCATCCAAAAATTAGATAATACCTAATTTTGTCTGAAGCCATTAAATTAATTCTTTCTCATGCAATTAAATGTGATGGGATACTATGAGGAAAACAATGTGTGATTGGGCACCAGACAGGTGTACCAGATGTGTACCAGACAGGTGTAAATGTTGTACTAGCAATTAAATGTGTAAGGTGGTAATTTAAGCATAGATGAACAACAAATAAATACAGTCTAAGCTACATGTGTTGAGGCACATAGACTAATACTATGGCAAAAATGCATTAGGAAATGCTGAAATGCAGTAGGAAGAGATGAAAAAATGACCATTTTCACAGAAACAAGTGCCTAAAAACTGGCCATAAACATAAACTGAGCAATTTATTCCAAACACGACAAAGTTTTTAGTCATTAGAACCAGGTGTAATTTCAGAAATCTCTTCTGTGAGATAAATTAGGGCAGAAAATAAATTTTAAGCTGGATCCTGATGCATTTCTGAAGAGCCACCAGGCACTATCCCTGCAGCAGCATTAGCTCAACGTGATCAGAGAATCATCAAGATTGGTAAAGACCTCTAAGACTGTGTCCAACCACCAACATAACGGTGGAGACATCCTCCAGCCCAGGTCCTGGGACCCAGGGTTTCTTCTCCCTTCCTTTGTGGGTGGTGTATTCCACATTACCTTGCTTTCCTAATGTGCTTTCCAAAAACACATGAGTCAGTGTGTTAATCACATTATGCAGCAAAATGATAGCAAAAAGCAAGGGAAGCTGGGTGAAAACACTGAAAAGTCTCGCTGCTCAAATATCTTCTGGCCTTGGTCATTGTCTCTAAATATTACTATCCATTAAATGCATAAACTCATGAGAAGCTTTTCAGCAATAAATAATTCAGATAAGTGAGATGAATGTAATTAACTGCCAAAAACACCCACAAAGTGAACTATTCATAACAAGAATGCAAATAGAGCCTCACACAGCGACACTTGGCACAGCCTGATCTAGGAGAGCTGCTCTCTCACCTGAACTCAGATCCCTAAGAAGCTGTTTTCACCCAGACAGAAGGTCAGGTCTTTTGTGCCACCAAATAGAAACCACGAAATTAAACCCAATGCTTTCCAGACTGCCTGAAGTTGGAAGGGACCCAAAAGGATCTTTGAGTCCAACTCCTACCTAATGTGCTAACTAATGTGATTGCTATCATTGCACCTTCCAAGCACAAGTGCTGCAGGCAGGCTCATCCATAACAGGCTCTTTTTTTTTTTAGGGGTATTTTACCAGATTAGGTGCAACAAATACCATAAAAGCAGCAGTGAATAGGAGGTGCTCACCAGTCTGACACTATCAGTGGAGCCCTGGATCACATTCAGCACATGTCTCTATTTCATGATAAATTGTTTTTCTTTTATTTTCAGGCTAAACATCTCAGGGAATTGGTTCAAACACAAAATATACTCAGGCTCTCCAATAAATATTACTTTAACAGAATGAATACAGTGATCATGCTCGTTAATTGTTTCCTCTGCCTCCAAGGGCCTGTAAGTGATTTAGCATTGAATCATTGTTTTCTGTTCTGCCAGCACAGTTTTTGTTTCATCTCGAAGAACTCTCAGTTTCACTGCAGCACAAATCCTCCTGCATACAGAGCTGGAGAGGATCTTATTTTGACATGTAAATCGTGGAATTGTTCAGGTTGGAAGGGACCTCAAAGCCCATCCAGTCCCACCCCCTGCCATGGGCAGGGACACCTCCCACTGGATCAGGGGGCTCTGAGTCCCATCCAACCTGGCCTGGAACACCTCCAGGGATGGGGCAGCCACCACTGCTCTGGGCAACCTGGGCCAGGGTCTCTGTGTTGTGGTCAGTCTTGTTCAATACCTTTATCAGCAATGCAGAGGGAATCAAACGCTCTCTCAGTTTGCAGATGACACCAAACTGGGCAGGAGTGTTGGTTGCTCAAAGGCTGGAAGGCTCTGCAGAGGGATATGGACAGGATGGGCCAAGGCCAATTGTATGAGGTTCAACAAGGCCAAGTGCAGAGTCCTGCCCTTGGGTCACACCAACCTCATGTAAAATTTTGCAGGGCACTGCCAGAATATGCAATAGCCCAGTGAAGGTTCAACTGCCACAGGAGAGAGATCACTTCATTCCTTTCCCCATAAAACCAAAATATTCTTTCAAAGAAAAGAAGTTTTGGTTTTTTTCACTGGAAAATAATTTCTAAAGAAATTGGTTTAGATGTTGTGGAGCATTGAATTTTCTCTTTCAGTATCTCTTTTAATGCCTGAAAACTGTGTTAGCAGTTCTGATAGTAAAGCAGCCACAGACAGAAGAAACAGCTGCTCCTGCTGGCAGGCTTCATGGCAAGAGTGCTACTGGATGAGCTTTTTGCACTGGGAAGGTAGAGGAGCACATGCACTGTCACTGGGTAGAAGCTGGCCAAAGCTGTATCACTTTGCACAGCACTGCCCCATCCCTGGAGGTGTTCAAGGCCAGTTTGGATGGGGCTCTGAGCCCCCTGATCCAGTGGGAGGTCCATGGCAGGGGAGTGGGACTGGATGGGCTTTGAGGTCCCTTGAACCCAAACCATTCCACGATTCTGTGATTCTCTGATATTCCTCCACGTCCTCTTTTTCATTGCTAAATAAATGAAGGCCGTCAGGAGCAGTAAAGTCAGAGTTCAGTTAATTAATGCGCCGCATGAAGGGTGCAGGTAGGTTTTATACACAATGAGAATGAGACCTGTTTTCATCTTCCCCCTGCTCATTTATTCATGAAGACAATAGACAGCAAAGCAGCAGCACAAAGTGCAATTCCCTCGGACAAGAACAACGAGAGTACGGAGCGCCGCGAGGCTCCGTGGCGCCTGCTTCCACCGCTACGGGCAGAGAGTCAAGGGGAAACAAAATTAAAAGCCTGAGTGCTCTGCTTCCTGAGGCATTCCCTACAGCTGAGAACAAAAAAGAAAATCATGTTGCTTGACACTGGGTAGAAGCTTGCTCTTTAAAAAAAATACAGGATCTTGTTGTTCCCCTTCTTCCTTCCAAGCACTCCTGGCTGCCTTGCACACTAAATGCCACGGCGCACAGCTCACATCTGCAGCCTCAGCTCTCCCCTCTCTGCACACCACGGTGCTGACACCAGAGAGACAGCAAGGGAAGGGAGAGAACAGAGATAAGAGAAAGCCCCTGCTTTAAGCTGCAGCACTGGCATTGTTGTGTAGTTCATGCCTGGAGGAAGAGCTGAGAGCACCAAGACTTGCAGGTTACGTGATCCAGGAACAGCACGAGTCACATCCTCCTTTGCTGTGAAATGTTACCAAGTCCCAGTAGGAGCATCTACTCTTTCCAGTTTGGGGTTTTCTAGGTCAGAGGCAAAACAATTCAGATTTGATTACTTCTGAAATTACTTTCTATGGGAAGGCTTGTTAAAATTCCTGTTTTGATTGATGTCAGGATAACTTTTTGCAAGCCTACGTGAGCAGTGTTCCCAACTGAATGTTACCAGCTCAGATCTGCACAGACACTTCACAATCTTGATTTTCATTTAATTCTTGAGTGAGATTGTTTCTCCTATTACTGTGATTGCTTTGTAATTGGCAGCAGTTGACAGAGTTTAAAGTAACCTATGAGATGAAACCACAGGGCAAGTGTTGATCCTCTCATGCACCTATGAAAAAAGAAACAGAAGTAACTCCACTGGGAGTGAGGTTGAATCCAGTTGAATCAGACATGAAAAGGAGAGTGCTGACCATTTGGACCAATCTATAGAATCCTGCTGTGTCACAGCCTGGTGTCTGTGGGACAGGGCTTGCAGGAGGTCACTGTGAGAAAGTCCTGGATCTTGGCATACAATTATACAGAGAATCACAGAGTGGTTTTTTTGTTGGAAAAGATCTTTAAAATCATCGAGTCCAACCATCAATGCAGCCCTGCTAAGTCCACCACCAGAACATGTCCCCAGATACGACACCTGCTCATCTTTTAAACACCTCCAGGCATGGTGACTCAACCCCTGCACTGGGCAGCCTCTGCCAGTGCCTGGACTAACCTTTCAGCAAAGAAATTCCTCCTGATATCCAACCTAAATCTCCCCTGGCACATCTCGAGGCCATTTCCCCTTGTCCTGTCCCTATCTACAAGGGAGACCACCACCCACCTCACTACAACCTCCTTTTAGGTCATTGTAGAAAGCAATAAGGTCTCCCCTCAATCTCCTTTTCTCCAGACTAAACAACCCCAGCTCACTCAGCTGTTCCTCAAAGCTTGTGCTCTAAACCCTTCCCCAGCTTTGCTGCCCTTCTCTGGACATGCTCTACCACCTCAACACACATCTTGTAGTGAGACACAACCCTGAGTGCAAGGACAGGGAACAACAGAGGGCATTTGGTTGAGGAAAGGCTCATGTTTTGGAAAAGGGAATGTGGCAGAATAAGAAGATCCTTTGAGTAGGACATAACTTCCAGTGGAGGACATTTGAGGATAAACATGCTTTGAAAAATGTGAGGGCCCAATTAGGTGGTCACGTGGAGGGCAACAGAGTACAAGTGATCATCACCACATTACTCAAGAGAGGTTGGGACCTTCAGAGACAAGGAACAAGACAGAACTTGTTGTTTCTTAAATGCTCTGAATGGTGCATAGAGGACAGAATACAGGGAACACTGCTGAACTGAGGAAACATCTTTGGCTACTTGAAATTCAGAGGTGCTTTGGGGCTGCTCAGCACTGTGCTGAGTTACAGCAGCTGCTTCAGAGCAATCTGAGCAGCAAAGAATGCCCAAGTGCATGTTATTCCTTATTCACACCTATATTTTCTGCAATTCATGCCTCCCATCCTATTTCTCATCCTTTCTGCTCTTATGTTTGCTGATGTGGACATAGCACAGGGAGCTGGTGTGAGCCATTGCAGAGGCAACCAGATGCCCTGGGGCTCTGATGTGCTGGCGGCTTCAGATTAGGTACCTGGGATAGGATGCAACTGCCTTGCACAGAGAGTTCTCTCCTGTCATAACCAATAAACCAACACAGTGATTTCTCTCAGGCAATGGGCCTACTGCCATTCTGTTCTCTGAACACACGTTGCAGAAAAATCCTGTGTTCCTGTCACAGCCAGAACTCATTGCTAAATATTTGCTCTGCAGTAAAACACTTATTTGCACTTTCCTTTTGTTGAGCCCAGAACAAACATTTTGAGAGAGATGAAAGCATCAGCAGAACAATATGCTTGCTGCCACCTACAGAAAGCAGGATGAGTCTAGGAGTGAGACTGGAAGCACAGAGACAGAAAGTAACGCAGGGCTAAGGACAGAAATCTTCAGAATACTACAAATATGATAGCAACTTGGATAAAATATTGATAAGCATGTGATTGGCGTGAGAGATAATACTGACAGCAGACTGGAGATGAAGAGTTAGGAAAATTCATAGGGAGAAACTGGCCACGTTATAGGATATTGTGTTGGTAGAGCAGCTGGATCAGAGGGAAGAAATTTTCAACAATGGAACATTCACACCTGCATCAAAGGACCTTAAAACTTGTATTAAAATACATTGCAATGCTTGTTCATCTAAACACAATGTGGTTTCGTAAATTCAGATGAGATTCCCCTCCTGGGGAGGGGCTCTTGATCAGGGAGTGCAGGGATAGGATGAGGGGGAATAGTTTTCAGCTGAAAGAGGGGAGATTGAGATGAGATCTTGGGAAGAAATGTTTTGCTGTGAGGGTGGGGAGGCCCTGTCCCAGGTTGTCCAGAGCAGTGGTGGCTGCCCCATCCCTGGAGGTGTTCAAGGCCAGGTTGGATGGGGCTTGGAGCCCCCTGATCCAGTAGGAGGTGTCCCTGCCCATGGAACTGGATGGGCTTTGAGGTCCCTTCCAACTCATCCCATTTCAAGATTGAATCTATGATTTGCAAGACACCAGATGCATATTATATGTTCACAGCAGCACAATACTGTGAGGTATCTTTGAGATAAGTAGAAGACAAGAAGCAGATTTTGTAACTAAGAAAGAAATAGGTACTACCAGAAATGTCCATAAAACCAAACAAACAGTAGAAGATTTTCAAGCGCAGAGCACATGTACTGAGGAAGGCAGCACCTTAAGGACAGCATCTTGAGAAGATACAGATTAATTACATTTGCTCGTTTATACTTACAGTATTAAGTATATACTATATTAAATATATTTTTTATATTGTTCTGGCCAACAGATAACTGTTTTTTCCCTGAGATACCTTTCTGACTGTAGAAGAAAGGATTTGAAGAACATCTTGAAAATGCTAAGGGATTTTCTTTTTCCAGAAGAGGATATGAAAAACACACAGGGCTTGGGCTGAAATAAATTTGCACTAATTTCAGAAATCACAATTTTCTTTGCTCTTCCCATTTTTTTTCCCTTTTCCTTGCTACCTTACTGAGGTTTTTGGATAAAGAGTACTGAACAGGAAGTATTTTTAATTATTACCAGTTAATAAGAAAAATCTACTCTCCCTTATTATCTCATCATAAGAAATCGCCCGTAAACAGCTTTTATTCCAATCAAGAAAGATGTTTTAACAAATCTATGGTTTAGAACTTTTCTTCCTGCAGGAAAGAACTCCATTCCAACAACAAAGTGCCTGCTAGAATATGAACCCATCATCCACAAAACATACTTAGATCACAAACGTGTTATTTTTCTGATCGTTAACAGGGTTTATTATCAGTTTTCACAACTTTAAAAATAATCATCGTTGCATTGTGTTTTTAAAAACACATTTTGCAGCCATACCCAGTCATGGCACAAGCTGAAAAATGGATCACAGGAATAAGGGCACCTGAAACAATCCTCTACCTCCTTTCACAGGCCGGAACCACCTTTCATCGTTTTAATTCCTCAGGATTTCTAAGATCTGCAAGAAAATGTCCTTCAAAAGGAGCTTTTGAACTCCCTCCTGATGGAGAAATCTGCTCCTGATTGATCTGTAAGTAGAGTTTCTAAGAAATCAAACTGTCCATCCTATCTAAATTATCAATATTCATGGAAGCACTCGGAAATGATGGAGCAGGCAATGAGGTGGGAGGGGTCCTCACACTGCCCGAAGAATAAACAAAGAGAGAATGAAAGTCAAACTCTTTAAGTATAAAGATTCACTTTTTAGCATGTGGGGTAAGAGTCTGGTTTGAGACAATCCCAGTAATTGTTTAAAAATGAATCAGTGCAAAAGAACAAGTCCTCTCCTGCAAACTGTAGAACAGAGACATTTCCCTCCTGTCTTACGAGATGGAAAAAAGCACTTAGTCCTATAATACAGCCATAAAACAGTCACAGTAAGAAGGTTCCTGACTCTGAAATAAATGCCTTTAGAAGACTGAAGCACAAATGAAATAGACTTGTTTCATTTTAACCATCTGTTAATAATTTAAAAGTGTGGTTTAGACAATAAACACAGCCAGGCCAGCTCACTGGGAGGTGACTGCTGAACTAAAATATTAATCCAAGATTAAAAAAAAAAAGTGATAAAGATGTGTCTGTTTCAGTAAGCCTGGAATTTCACACTAAGAAGAGATATTTCAGCTCAAGGGCTCGGTTGAGTTACAAACAATCTGTGCAAGTTGGGTTTGTTTGGGAAACATTTTGTCATAGCAAATTGTATTTATCTGATCCCTTTAAAATCTATGAATACAAACACTTATTCTGCTGAATGCAAGAGGTCCTGGAAACATAAGCCAGTTTTATTGTTTGTGATTCCAACCATATTTCTCTTCCAAAATTTCTCTGAAAAAGAAATTCCATCTGTTGATTTCTGCCTAAGGCCACGATAAAAATTGAGTTGCTTGTTATTTCTCTGGGTGCCTTCCATTTGCATTTTTGCTTCTCTGATTCTTCTCTTCTTACCACTGAAATCTGTTCCATTGAGAGGTGGAGGATGGGAGGGAAAGAGGAGATTGCAAACTATGAAATTCCACTCCCAGCAGTCAGGACTGAGCTAAGAAATCATTTATCAATTTACTCTAAGTGATAGATATCTATTACAGACATCATCCTTAACGAGATTTATTGTTGCCCATAGACCAAAAATATACCTGCTGGACACCACCTAAACTCCAGCTTATGATATCAAAAATGTATTTCTATGGCCCTCTGACACTCCTATGAAATACAACAAGAATGATGGGACTTCCCTGGTGGTGCAAAAACCAGGCTGGATGGGGCTTTGAGCCCCCTGATCCAGTGGGAGGTGTCCCTGCCCATGGCAGGGGGTGGGACTGGATGGGCTTGGAGGTCCCTTCCAACCCAAACCATTCCATGATTCTATAATACCAGGTTATGATAAGAAGTCAGGAGGACGTCAGGACAACTTAGCAGGAATAATTAACTGCAATATTCAGTGAGCAGCAACGTGAAATTTGCCACAGTGGTGATTATTTCTATTGTGGTATTAAAGCAACAGCACTGTGATTAAGGTCCTATTATGGAATTCAAATTTACTAAGAGATCTAACCTTCAATTTGTTGAAAAAAATGCCACTGGAAAGGCAAAAAGCCAAAATATAGACTACAAACATTGAGCTGTATTTTAAATTATATTTTTATGGTGGTTTGTCATAAAATCCTTTGAATCTTTTGTAGTTATTTTTAGGTATTTGTCTTCATGTTCAGTAAAGATGGTTTTGTACAAGTTTGTACAGGAAATCAAAATCATTTTGAGAAATCAGCAGTCAAAGGGTGGCTCCATGGAGTTTTTCTTTCTACAGCAGTAGTTATCCATCAGTTGTCTTTCCTGAGCATTTTAGTTTTCTCGTGAGGGTCTCGTACCACCATCTGGAGTTCAGTTGTGTTGAGACAAAAGAATTTCACAAATATATGGAATATCGTGACAGTCAGCCTTGTCAGTGAGGCTGCTCCCTATGAACAAAAGAATGATATTCAATCATAAAATCATGGAATGGTTTGGGTCAGAAGGGACCTCAAAGCCCATCCAGATCCACCCCCTGCCATGGGCAGGGACACCTCCCACTGGATCAGGGGGCTCCAAGCCCCATCCAACCTGGCCTTGAACACCTCCAGGGATGGGGCAGCCACCACTGCTCTGGGCAACCTGGGCCAGGGCCTCAACACCCTCACAGTAAAACATTTCTCCCCAAGATCTCATCTCAATCTCCCCTCTTTCAGCTTAATTAAATCTGTACAGCAATAAAAAAGTCTCAATGTAGATACCTTCTAAAGAGGGAAATGTAAGCATTGCTGATCCTACTACAGCAAACATGAGCAAATCTTTCCTTCTTAGTCTTTATTTGTATTCCTTTAGGTATAGAAATGGTCAGAATTTTTAAGCATATAGGAACATCATGCCTAACATTAACTGTAATTAAACAGAGCTTTTGAAAGCTAATTGTAATTTGGGCTATAATTGTAATCTGGTCCATAATGGACCAGAAACTTCATCCCTAGTCTCTGCAATCTAATCAAATAGCACTTGGCAAAGGTGATAGTGCCATGGCATGGCTGGAAACGAAGGGGAAATTATGAGATTACTCAGAGTCCCACTTTCAGTCCCTGTGGATCTGAGTGCTATTCTGGTTTTTGCTCAAATTTACCTTTAATGTCCTTCGCGATTAACAAAAGGGCTTCTGCGTTTGATGTCTTTCAGTAGAGAAGAGAGACTCAAATCTCTTTGAATAAGAAAAAGAATAGCTTCTTTTTGTTATATATAGTCCTGAAACAGGAGAAGATGCTAAGGAGGAGAACACTTTGACACCTTGACATTCGATAACAAGACACTGAATCGAGGCAGCTCGATGAGATACAGCCCACATGCACTGGTCACTGCCACTTTTGGAAATGAGAGTAGAGAAAGATTTCTAAGATGTATTTTCATCTCTCACACTCAATAGAGAACAGTGATCTTGACACCTACATGCCTGACAGAGCTAGGAGATGATTTGAAGGGACAACAATGAAATAACGTTATCTCACATGGAGAAAATAGAATTTCTTTTGAAAATGTCATGATTTGAAATAACTATACATTGATTTCTTTATTGCCCTGAAACTATACCTCTACATTTTGTAAATCAAATTAAAAGTGCTACGAATCTACTAATAATTTCAGCCCCTGGGGCAAAGAGAGCAGTTTTTACAATCAAACATTCCTAAGACCTCCCTACGCTTTGCTGTAGCCTTGGCTTCTGTGGTCTTTAACATCTTTTTCTCATAATGAGGAAAATTTAGTTATTATAAACCTGATGTGGACTGTGGCCCAAAAAGATGGGGGGAATCCAGCGAGTTCCACTGTATGAATAGAAAGCAAGTTCAAAACTGTCCTTCTTAAAGTGTTCTTCAAGAAAAATGTTATTATAAGCTTTTCTCCCTTCACCTTTGCCAGGCTGTCGTGTTCTGGCACAGCAACAGCTGAACATGAGCCAGCAGTGACCCAGGGGGCCAAGAGGGCCAAGAGCATCTTAGCCTGGATCAGACACAGCGTGGGCAGGAGGAGCAGGGCAGGGATTGTGCCCCTGTGCTCAGCACTGGTGAGGCCACAGCTCGAGTACTGGGTCACTTCTGGGCCCCTCACTCCAAGAAGGACGTTGAGGGTCTGGAGCGCATGCGGAGAAGGGAACTGAGCTGGGGAAGTCCTGTGAGGAGCTGCTGAGGGACCTGGGGCTGTTTAGTCTGGAGAAGAGGAGGCTGAGGGGAGACCTCATCACTGTCTACTGCTGCCTGAAAGGAGGCTGAAGTGAGGTGGGTGCTGGGCTCTTGTCTCAAGTGCCAGTGACAGGATGAGAGGAAATGGTTTCAAGTTGCACCAGGGCAGGTTCAGATTGGGAAGTATTTCTTCACTGAAAGGGTTCCAAAACTCTAGCAGAGGCTGCCAGGGAGGTGGTGGAATCATCATCCCTGGAGGGGTTTAAAAGATGGGCAGATGAGGTGCTCGGGAATGGTTCAGTGCTGGACAGGTATGGTTGGACTCGGTCTCAAAGGTCTTTTCCAAGCAGATAATCCTATGATCAAAGATGTCAGGCCTCAGCCTGCTCTGCAGCTTCACTCACTGGACATCAGGAAAAATTTCTTCACTGAAAGGGTTCTTGGACACTGGCAGAGGCTGCCCAGGGAGGTGGTGGAGTCCCCATCCCTGGAGGGGTTTAAAAGATGGGCAGGTGAGTTTCTCAGGGACAGGGTTTAGTAAGGGGACAGGCACAGTTGGACTTGATCTCAGAGGTCTTTTCCAAAGAGATGATTCTATGGTTCTGTGATCTGCCAAAGGTGTACTTGGAAGGAAGAGCTGCAACATCACAGAAGACCTCTGTGCCATCATCTAGTGGTTTGCACATCGTTCACCCCTGCGACCCAGTTTGCTTTGTAGGTCAAGTAGGGCTCTTGTCCTTTCTTTGTCCTGTAACAAGAACTCATTAACTATTTCCTTTTAAGCACCTTTTTTTCTGTCTGTATTATCACATTATCAGAGCTTGAGTGGCTGAATCAGGTCCCTGGAGCTTGAATAGAAAGCTGGGAATTACAGTGCCGAGGACATTAATATAATTTCCCCAGTTTCAATTAGGTTTTGAGCTAATGCAGTTGTTTCAATGTCTCTTTATGAAATTGAAGCCTTTGTGTGCTTTGTGGTAGGCATTTTAGAAATGGTTTCAATCAAGTTCCTATATAAAGCTGTAGGCACCATTAGAGACATTGCTGGTGGCACAATGAGTTGCTCAAAGGCATTGACTGGCCCGTGACTGATCTGTGAACGTCAGCAGTTTGTTGTTCTCCCTAAATGCATTTGTAAATCCAGTTTTCTTGGTTGCATTTCCATTTCCTAAGAACTCAGCCTAATGGAACGGGACGACTTTCAGATGTATTAAAAAGAGGTTTGATTAAAACATTAGAAATATCCTCACAGATGACAGAAGCTGAATATCCATTTCCCTCCCTAGGGCACGTGTGAGTAAAATAGACCCAATGAAGTCAACAGAATAGTTTTCTCTCACTTGGACATACCAGGGGTTGGGGACCTTTAATCAGTTGTTGATCTTGGAAGATGCAACACAACCTTGCCCATCACATCATGGAATGGTTTGGGTTGGAAGGGACCTCAAACCCCATCCAGTTCCACCCCCTGCCATGGGCAGGGACACCTCCCACTGGATCAGGGGGCTCAAAGCCCCATCCAACCTGGCCTTGAACACCTCCAGGGATGGGGCAGCCACCACTGCTCTGGGCAACCTGGGCCAGGGCCTCCCCACCCTCACAGCACCATAAACTTAAGATGCCAGTACTGTGCACACTTCAAAGTATTTACAGAACTACACTACCAGACACCAGAGGAGATAAAAAAGAGGAAAAAGGAGCTTCTTTCAAACTTCAGGCAAGGAAGAGTCTTGTATTCTCATTTTGATTGAGTACAGTTTGTAACAGCATTAAGCATTTCATGCCAGGGACATCAGCCTTACACTCACTGCATTCTCTCCCATTTCTTTCCTCTTGACCCTGGTTCATATTTGCAAAGGACTGCTCGTGTTCCCAAGCTATAAAAATGATATAGAGAATGTCACAGGAGTAGGAGGGATGAATTGTAGGAGATAAATTGCAAAACAGCTTTCAAAAGCCTGCCTAGATTTGCTAGAAGTCCAGTTCACGTGTGCTCTAAGGGAGAAAGGAGACCAGAGGAAAAGTGTGCTCTAAGGTGGTCCTTGTGCTACCTAAAACACCCAAGGAAGAGGTGAGGATCCACTTCTAGTTTGGCCTTGTCCATCCATTTCTTTCAGCCCTGTTGAGTTAGAGGAGAGGAGCTCAAAAAGGGTGCAGACTTCTGCTTGTACAGACACGTCCACCTCTCGGGAGCTCCAGCCAACTTGTTCCTGCTTCAGCATCAGCTCTACTCAATCTCCAAAATGTTTCTTTCACCAATTTAAAAATAAAGGATTTCTTTGCACTTACTCTATTAATAAAAAAGTTGAAAGAAACCATGCAGATTTGGAAATTTCATCTAAAGAAGAAATTTAAAGGTGGCTGAAATTAAAAAAAAACACTTTTAATCAAAAAATTCTTTCAAAATTGCTTTCAAATATATTACATTCTACAGTATTACTTTATTTTTATCCTATTAAAAATGATATTCAAATTTAAACCTCTGCAAGGTGTTAAGCATTCTCAGTAAAATACTCAGTAAGCTCAACTCCCACCAGTCACAGATGGAGAGGAGGGGGCGAAGAACACTGTGAGAGTCATTCTTGAGTACATTTATATTTAATTCCTTTTTGATAGGTGTTGTGGTTTGGGACCACAAAATTATGCTCCGGATTTAGAAAGCTGGGTCTCATAGCAGCTAAAAGTTACACTCCAGTCTCTCCTGAAGGTCTGTATTTCTCAGGCACTTTGACACTGTCTAGTTAAGAAGGCCCACAGGGTAGAACCCACCATAAACCCCACAAAAGCAGGAGACCACAGCACAAAGCCTATTAGCTTCTCCCTGTAGGTATGACTTGAAATCAAAGGAGCTTTCAGCTTTTGGAATCTGATGCTAACTTTTGCCAGCTGGGTGGGTTCTATGTGGATAATGCTTCGTGGATAATTAAGATGTATGCAGAACATAGGTTGTTTCTTACTACAAGTCATTACTTCATTTTTTTGTTGGCTGGACAATAATGCACTCCTGGTAGATTAAAATGGGGTCTCAGCCAAAATAAAATGGTAAAATAGTTATGAGCTCTTCTTTAACATTTCCTTAAAAAGAGAGGCCTGTGTAAGATCATAGAATCATTTGTTTGGAAAAGACCTTGGAGATCGAGTCCAGCCGTACCTGTCCACTACTGGATCTCATCTGCCCATCTCTTGAACCCCTCCAGGGATGGAGGGTCCCTCACAGCCCTGGGCAGCCTGTGCCAGGGCTTCACCACTCTGTCAGTGAAGAAATGTTTCCTAATATCCAATCTGAACCTCCCCTGGTGCAACTTGAGGCCATTTCCCCTTGTCCTGTCACTTCTTAATTGGGAGAAGAGACCAACACCCACCTCCTTACACCCTCCTCTCAGGGAGCTGCAGAGAGTATGAGCCCCCCCCCAGCCTCCTTTTCTACAGGTTAGACTTGGCTAAGCTGCAAAATTAAAGGAAGAGTTGCTGTAAAATCTGAAATATATATTAAACCCAGAGCTTTTCCACTAACTCTGTAGGAACAGATAGGACCAATCTTGCCCAATCTAAGGGCAGAACATTAACAGTAGAAGAAACTTCATTATGAAGGCACATGAATTTGCACTTAACTGAAGCTGATTAAGACTTACAATTTTGTGAGCCACTGTAAACCATAAACCATAACTATACATCTCTCTCTGTATTATTTTAGCATTCACTAAGCACAGTATTGCAGATACCCAGCACAACTGGGTCCTGATCCCTGCATGGGGAAGAAGGATGCACTCATTAAAACAAAAAAATAGAACGTGAGAGTCTATCTCATAACATTTATAGACAGCTCCATGGGCTATCCTCAAGTTAGAAGCTTTCTAGAGATCAAAGGAGTACAATATCTGATGTACAACAGAGGCTTAGAACAGCAATCAACATCCTGAACACCAACACAAAGACACAGCAACCAAACTGCACCTTCCCAGCTCTCAGCTGCTTGGTCTAAAGTCGCTTTTAGGAATCATTGAGCAGAAGTAATTTGGGTTGTTTGGGCTACTTTCAGGGAGTTTTTGCTTTATTATTTCCAGACAAGCAAGACTGAAGGGGAATTTTTATAAAAAAATCTTTGTAACTGATAAAATTTCTTCACTAAAATGAGCATACCATGAACTCTTAGAAAAAAGTGTACCTAAACCCCTTCTCATTCATATTTTACTAAAAATACTACCTACAATTAATAATTGGAAATTTAAAATTATCATGCATCATTTGTTCAGTGCCTAACAGCACCCCAGAATCCAAGGCAGCTTAAATAAATGTTACACATACATCAAGATTAAAACAAATCCACTGGCTATAGATCTCAAGATATGGATAAAATATACTTTCTAGGACAAGATTACAGTTAAGTCAATGTTATCTCAACAGAACACCTAAAGACTTTAGTATTAGACTTGAGAATATTGTTCAGTTCACTAACAGGAAAATAATAATCTAAATTTGTGAGAGGGCACTAGGGAACACAATGGGATCATTTGCTGTTGCAGTATTTTGTTTTCTTATGTTCTAGGAGAATATTGTAGAGGATATTTCATAAAAAATGACAAATATATCATTTAATAAATAATAAAGCCCCCAAAAATCCTGTCTGAGAACTCACTCTGAATGCTTGGTAGCTGAGACACAACCCAAGCTTGCCCTGAGGGTGCCCTAGGGTCTATCCAAAAGCAGTCAGCCCATGATAATGATTGAGATTTGGAAAATCCAAAGTCCATGAACACAGGTGGCACCAACCAGCTTGAAAAGCCACAGCTCAGAAAGAAAAATCTCAGCATTTTTCCATAGATTTAGTAGTATTATTGCTTTGCTAGAATTAAAGTAGAGCCTTCAAACAGCAAATGACATCATAGCAGAATTATTCTAGTTATAACAAACATACAGTGTGGTTTTCCTCTAAAGGGATAAAAATCATATGTTAAGACAGCACAGAAGGAGGAAAACAAAATACCATGTCCTCACTTTAATGATGTAGGGTTGAAGCACGGGGTGTTCAAGTGCACTGCTCAAGTATTGCATGGATCTTTGTGCACCAATACGAACCAAACTTCCAGCTTAGCTCTCTTTAAAGATATCAGTTGTAGGAGCTTCAGCAGGACTGCACCAGTGTGGGTTCCCCCTTCAAGGGCAAATAATAAAGACAGAAGAAGATGCAATTAGTCTAAGCCAGGTATTTTAATGACAGGACCTGAGGGAATGGAAGAAAGATGTCAGGGGAGGGTTGGGTTGGACATCAGGAAAATGTTCTTCCCCCAGAGGGTGGTGGAGCCCTGGAACAGCTCCCCAGGGAAGCAGTCACAGCCTGACAATATTCCAGAAGCATTTGGCCAACACCCTCAGCCCCACGGGGTGAATGTTGGGGGTGTCGTGTCCTGTGAAGGGACTCCATGGTCCTTGTGGGTCCCTTCCAACTCAGGTCATTCTATAATTCTATGATTCTCTCATTTGTGGCTTGAAAGAGACTAATTAAGTTCTAAGAACCACAAGACCATTTTGCAATGCTAAATAAGGGTATTACCTGATTATGTAAAATTTCAGGTTTTGAAACTTAATTTCCTTAGCGTGGAGAAACTTAAAGGAGAATCAACGTGCAGTTCTAGCACATGGATCATTAAATCTTTGGATGAGCACAAATTATTTTTAAAATAGAAATGTCCATTACAGCACCACTTGTTAATTCAGCCACCAAAGTGGTGTTTGAGGAGAAACAAGCCTGGGCAGAATGACAGTAATTGCCCATTCAGCAATAAAAGCAGAGAAGCAATCCCAGTGTAACACAGCAAGGAAGAGTTAAGCACGGTGAGACAGAATTAGTCTAAATTCTTTGAAGGCTTTACGTTTTTGGATGTTCTTCCCTTGAGCAACTGACGATTTTTCTGCACAGAGGAATGGATAAAAATCACACTGTGGAAGGAGCAGTGCTGGGTTGTAGCAAATTCTGTGGCTCTTACAGAGAACATGAACGTGGCAAATGGAACACCTGAGCCTTTTTCCTTCCACATGCCAAGGACAAGCTTTCCATTCATCAGAAAATGAATAAAAATAGGTTTTTGCTCTTTAAACTCCTTTGTTTAGAGGGAAAGGACCCAGGTCCAAAGTCTCCCCCTTCTAGGACAAGGAGGGGGAGATGCTGCTCTGTGATTCTTCTCTTGTGCCAAAATAGGGTTTTGTCCCTCAGAACGAGATGATTTTGCCCCAATTATCATACAGATATTCCAGTTTGCACCAAACACTGGAAAATAAACAATTTATTAAATGAAAGAGAGAATGTCCGTGCCAGCCCCAGAAGGTCAAGCCTGCCTAGATCCCACGTGTGTCCCTCTAGAAAACGTTTTCAGAGGGAAGACAGCTGAGGGCCCTCTGCTTTATTTCACCTCAGCAAGGAGGCAGAGATCACCCTTCCTCCAAACTGCCACAACGATGACTTTTGAGACAACTCTGTGATCAGGCAGTGGGGGAGAGCCCAGCGTGGCGTGCGGCCGGGCGCCCCGAGAGCCGAGACGGACACAGCTTCTCCCCCAGAGGGCTCGGGAGCTGCGGATTTGTATTTCTTGGGGCATCCAATAACCCGTGAGCAACCAACCAAACGAAGAGAGAGAGTCATGGCTGCACGCTGTGGTGTTCTGGCACTCAAAACCACTCTGACAGGTTTCAGCATCAAGGTCAGGAGCGCTGGCTGTAAAAGGGCTGAGTTTTAAAAGATCGACTGAAGCTTAATTCAGAACTCTGGTTTAGTCCATTTGAAGCATTATAGGATGCAATCTCATGAGAGCATTCATGCAGAAAATCCCACAAGTAAACTCACATATATAAAAACCAGATCAACTCTGTATGGTCTAAATTAGCAATCTGTTTATCTGCATTCATCCACAGTCCTCATGCTGACTGCAGCACTTGACAGTCTGAATACAAAAGATAATAATCTGAAATTCAGTTATACCCCAGAAAAAAAAGCCATGAGGAAGGATTTTATATCAGTCTGCAGTGACAGAGTTGCCAAAGCACGTACACCACTTGTCAAATAGGTTTAAAAAGAAACAACAACAAATTACAAGGGAATGAGAAACAGCACAAGTAACTGACTCAAGAACAGCCCTTCTGGTTTTTCCTCCCAAATAAAATAAATGTTCCAATTCACAAGAGTTGTAACAGATTTAAAATATAATGCAGTTGCTATATCTAAAATTGTAATGTTCAAATGCTTCTATCCAGCTGAAAGTTCTATATTTAAGCCTAATATTTTCTATGAGCAGCACACTGGGGATATATCACAACAAATTCATATCAGCTTATTCGTTTTCATGTCAACACCACGCACACAGCAGAATTGCAATTCCAAAATGGAATGAAAGAAATAATAGCTATTAATATCCTTGCCCTCAAAGTGGATGGGATTGCTTTTTGTGATTCTTACATAACCAATGCAATATGATATGATGAAAGTGTAAAAATGCCAAATCCAATGTATGAACAACACCGTGCCCTCGAGTTAGTCAGCAGCTGAGACACACGCTTGTGCTTTGGGACACGACTGAGCCCAGCCCACACATTCCTGTTTTTAGCACATGTGATGGCTTCAAATATGTTCACAGTTAAACTCCTGGTTACATTCTGTTCTGAAAAAGTAGTGATAGCTATAAAAACTAATGACTGTACTGCAGTTTGGACTATCTGTGTCATTTACACCAGGATCAATCAAGAGTAATTTCACCATGGTGCCTAAGAACCTTCACATTGAAACCACAACCTGTCAGTTTTTTCAGGTAATGGACAAATCCAAAAGAAGATTTGATAGCTGAGACACACAGAATTTATATTGTAGCTATTTTTAATAATTGGTCATTAATTATTGAAATAAACGTCCACGTGAAATAAATGAGAACATGACACAGGTACTTTCCTGAAATGCCTTCCCCTTAGGTAGACTGCTGGATGTCAGCAGGTAAATCCCCACGCTGTGAAGCAGACACAGTCCTAATTGGATGTCTCCTTATTGAAAAAACATCCAGATAGAGGAGTGACACCATTTGACCACCATCACCACCACCTTTACGTTGCCAGATCTGACAGACACAACATACAATGAGTATACAGTTATTTTTCAACTAATTCAGTTTATGGGGAAAGCTCAACTAGTTCATTCCAACTATTTTGCCTGAAAAATGTATCTTGAAAATGTTTTCCATCCTCTATATTGTGTCACTGAATTGAATTTTAAGGGAAGTTTACCACATCATTCAAACTCTCTGTGCCATATTGTGTTTAATAGTATGGTTGTGACTATGAAAATTATTAAAGTAGCAAACCAAAAATGTTTAGGGACCACTTGGGAACACAAACAGAGAGGTTACAGGGCTCTTGCCTGTCAAAAAACAGTGAATACTCATCAATTGTGACTTAACACCAGTATTTTGAAAGGCCAAATGAGTTTAAATTGGTCTCTTTGTTTACAAGCACCATAAATGAGTCAGTTCCCAGTTTCACAGATTGAGCAGCATTTTATAACATTTCTCTGCCAAATTATCAGCACTTGATCAACTTGCAGCTTAGCAGGTGTTTAGCATCACCGGGACCAGCTGTTTGGAAGGAAAAAAACATACCCTTTGCAGAGGTCAAGACTTTCATAGTGAAAGAAAGATCCAACCAAGTGCTCCTGATAGCAAAGCTGAAAGGAAAAGGGCTGTAGGCAATCCCAGTTGTCCCAATCTAATTAACTTCTTGTCCTCCAGGCAAGAGCAAATCTGTGCAATTTGTTTCTCTGTGAACACTGGAACATTTGTCCAGAACTCATTCAAGTAAGGTGAAGTTTTTCCACGATAAGATAGACTCTGGATCAGGTTTTATTAAAAATCTAAGAGGGTAACAACACTTTAGAACACCTTTTCATCCCCTTGAATTTCTTGCCATGGTCCAGATATGGCATCAGCCAATGCCTGACCACCAGTGGGCTGTTTAGTGAGATATCTTCAGATTACAGAATTGTAGTGCCTGCAGGGCAATAATTAACTGAACTCTGACCTTACTGCTCCTGACTGTAACAATGAAAAAAGAGGATGTGGAGAAGTATCAGAGTATTACAGAATTCTGGAATGGTTTGGGTTGAAGGGACCTCAAAGCCCATCCAGTTCCACCCCCCTGCCATGGGCAGGGACACCTCCCACTGGATCAGGGGGCTCAAAGCCCCATCCAGCCTGGCCTTGAACACCTCCAGGGATGGGGCAGCCACCACTGCTCTGGGCAACCTGGGCCAGGGCCTCCCCACCCTCACAGGAGAACATTTCTCCCCAAGATCTCATCTCAATCTCCCCTCTTTCAGCTTAAAAATCATTCCCCCTCATCCTGTCCCTGCACTCCCCACCCTCAGGAGACAAGATTTCTTCTTAATAAACCAGTAAAAACAGAGCATATGAAGGATTGGGGAGGGAAATGCTGGAAATATCATTCCCATTTAGATGTGGGAAGTAAAGACCGAGGGTTAGAGGGCACAAAGCAGCTCAGTGTGTTCAAGTGGGGTTCCTGCAATATAAGATTGGCCTCTGTTTGTCTTTAAGTGTTTCAGGTTGAGGTGACTTGGAAATTTTTGGTTAAGGCAAAAAGAAGGCCCAGGTTGCCCATAAACCCAGCCATACTTCAGCCCTTTTGAGCTGTCATAGCTGCTCTTGATGAGTTCAGTTGTGTTAAGGGCAGGAACTCAGAGAGGTTTCACCTGTTGCCCAACTATTTTGCAAAGTAAGAGTCATTCTTTAAGTGCTCCTGCATCTTCTCCCCACACCTACTCTTTGTCTCTGCAATTGCACCCAACCTCACCTGGCAATTGTCACCTTCAGACACCTGACAGGCATCTGGAGAAAAAAGTCAATTGATTTACCAATTTTTGTCATTCTGCAAAGCATGCCTAGGACTTAAGAGGCAATTATTAGTTTTCTAAGTCTCAAAGAAACAACACTAATGCAATTTCTTCCCAAATAAGAGTTCAATAAATAGGACCACGCTACTGAAAACAAAATTGAGTCCCAGAGACAGTTTTGCTAAAGCAATAAAGGCTACTAAAAAAAAACCTGAAGGTTTCTACTATTCTATTTCACATTTTTTATAGGAAAGAAAAGAACCATTGATCTTGAAATCAGTTCATCTAGTTACCACCCATTTTCTTGTCCCAACAAATATCTATTTAAGTGATAGAGACAGTAAGATTTAATGTAGGAATTCAAAACAAATTAAGCACATTTACATTCATTTATCCCATGCAGGTAGCTAACAAATAGAATATAAGCCATCAAGTCAGAAAATACTGCCATGAAACCTCAAAGACAACAAGAAATCTCATCTCATTATAGCAACGTCCTTCTTCCAGACAGCAGATTTCTGAGGTCATCTCTATCTTTATATTTACCCTACTCACGTTTCTTCATTAGAAACAACAAATAACCAGCAACATCCATCAAACACATGGATGGTTCACAGATCTTTTGGAGGTCTTTTCCAACATTAATGATTCTAGTATCCAGAAAAACAATCTAGCAAGATCTAGGTATGTATCAAACCTTCATTTGCAGGGGGAGGGACCACGGGCCAGAAGGGAGCCGTGGTGTGCTCCATTAGGTCTTTGGAGCATCCAGCTTAGAGATATGGAGAGTGATACCAAGAGAACTTGCCCTGCACTGTGGGTGCAGCTTCAGGCATTATTGCCTTTTTAGAAGCATCTGTAAACTGGAATTTTGAGTTGTACACTCAATCTAACCACTTGCTTACTTTCAGGTGCAAGCTGTGGCTCTGTGCATCTCGATGGGTTGCATCACTTCAAGGGATGAACACACTATTAATCTGTGAAATCTTAAGCTTTCAGTGTGTATATTTGACATGAAAGCAGGAAGGTTTATAAATGAATGTCAGAATCTTCCAGATTGGAAGTGCCTTTACAAAACACCCCATTGAGACACTGGGAAATGTAATTGCAAGCCAAGTGATTTTTCTCTATCCCTGCAGCACAGCCATCCCAAGGTCAGCCCTGCAGAGACACCAAGAAGCTGCTGAGAAGGACCAGCTGGCAAGGTTTCTTTCAACCTCTGTCTGTACCTTTTACCACAGAAGATATCATGGAGAGAAAATATGTGTAACAATCACCAACTCTACAAGCAGTAATTCAAAGCACTTCTAAAACAGAATAATGAACATCAAACGTAACAGAGCAGTAGGAAATTTAGGAATTAGCATCAGGAATTAGTTTTGGCACTCTGGCAGTCATGCTCAATGCTGAAGGAAAGGCACATTCTGTCTCTAAAAACCTTTAAGAAAACTGCATTCCTATCTACTACAGTTATCAGAATTTGAAAGATTGCAATTATCAAATTTCCCAGTGTCAAAACCTGAAGGTCAACAGTCATCCTTCAGTTTGAGAGCTCCTGGGCAGTTTAATACTTTCAAATCTGTGTATACAAACCTAAATTAATAATTCTAGTGAGTACCCAGGCCCACGTGCAGACACAGCTTTTGAGCACCTCCAAGGCCAGAGGGTCTGTCTGGTTTCCCCACTTTTCAGTTACAGATGTATTATTTGAGAACCTGTGAGTGTAGACAATCACCTTCCAGATGCCTATTTAAACATCCCAGAGCAGAATGGCACCACTTGCTCCAATGTGGTTGACCAAAGTCACCCACCTACATCAAAATTAACTGATTGAGTAGTACTTTTGTAGTTTCAAGTGTAGAATGTCTCTAAGTAAAATCAGTCAGGAAGAAAACACATCCTACGTAACCGTTCATCCAAACCAAACGCATAATCCATGTTTCCCAGGATTCCAAACTTCCTTTCATGGAACTACATCAGTCTGACAGCACGTGATATTGTGGTTTCCAGACACCAGCAACATCACAAAGCTGCTTTCATCAGTTTTTATATTCTGCCCTGCAAGACTGTGGTCCAGCCACCCTTTTCCTCGGCACCCACATCCCATCTCCTGCAGCCTCTGCCCTGGCTTGGCACAGGGCTCACTCAGCATCTCCTTTCCAGGGGCTGAGAGGAAGAGGAGATCAAGCAACCCACACTTCTCCACCCAGCAGCCACTTTCCCCATCTGTGGGAAGCACCAGGGCAGGGGACACACCTGCCCACTTAGCGACGGATCAGGGATCCGCCGAGTCCTGAAGGCAGTGCAGAGAGAGGACAAGCTCCCAGCAACATCTTCCACTGCAATCTCCAACTAGAAAGCCAGTTCCCAAAAGTTCCCCAGCTTCCAGCAAGAGGGGATGGGTTAAGTGAGAGAAGAAACCCCAACTACCACCTCCTGCAGAGCCCTCTGTCCCTATGGATTTCTCATCCAACAAGGCACTATGGTACTGTGACCCTTGGTGGAGGTTTCATTATAACATCTGGGTTTGCTTTATTTTATCCTATTTTCTCTGAGCCAGAAGATACTGAAAGGATTATTCAGACTCTGTTACTACTCCTGCTGAAGCCACAAGGGTCAGAACTTTAATTAACAGCCACGGTTTGACCATCACATTCCTTATTTCAGTTTGTTTTCATAGTCTCTATTTAAAAAAAAATGACTGAATTTGTCCTGATTGAAGTTTTAATATAAAACCAAAGCTCAATATACAAGTTTTGGTTTAAATGTTTTGTGACAATTCCTGCTTACTCTATAATATATGAATAAATGTCAAACCACTAGAAATACAGGAGAAAAAAAAAGAACACAATATTTTTAACAGTATGGTTTATCACTGTCACTTCCAGAGACTGCAAAGCTGAGTAAACTCCTAATAGGGAAGGGAAAGATGATTATGAAGAAAAAATCAAACCACAGAACCTGTGCTGGCAGCATTTATTAATTTTTAAAACAACGGTAAAAATATGCAAAATAATTTCTATTCTCTACTAGATTTTGCCAATATTTCCCTGACACAGGACCCAACTCAGGAATGGACACTACTGCAGCAAAAACACTTCTAAACTTGTTTTCCATGTGTTGAAATAAATGAATAAAATTTCAGTAATTTTCTATTTGAAGTTACACAATGAAAGTCACCGAAGAATGAGGTCCAGTACCATGCAACTGTATTTTGGTTTTTTTTCCCTTCTGAATACACTTAGCTCATAAAATCTTAGTCAAGCAGACAGTCAAATCCTCATTCTACCACCTCATCTTCTCCCACCTCAAAGAGACAAAACAGTAATTCATTTTAATTACAGTTTTTAAGTAGTGTGTTTGACAGCACAAGCTGACTCTTCAATGATTTAGGAATACTGAAGCAGCAAAAGAGTCTCTTTTCCCTTCTCATCTGCCTGTGATAAGTTGAATGCTGATTTTGCAGGGGGAAACCATGAAAAAGCCATGTCATTTGGTACAGACCCTCTTTAGGTACCTGTGTGTAGGCTCAGTGCCAACCTAATTAAAAACAAGGTAGAAAAGAGTGTGCTCCATGATGTAGACTGCCACGTTCTTTCTTCACCCACTGAACTGTGAAACCTTTTGTACTTCAATAGAAAGAGGAAAATGCAATTTTAACATTTAAAATGAACTCTTATTAACTTAGAGCCGCAGTGTGCCTTGATATTAATGAGTACCCTGTAGGTCAGACATCTTTCAAACATCCTGTCATTCATTAATTCATGTCACCATTAATTATGTGCAGTATTTTCTGTACACAGCTTTGCAAAGCACTGTAAGTTTATTCACCTGTGTTTACTGTCAGCATATTTGGAAACACAATACACAGCACCAAATACCAGGCATTAAACTGCTTTAACTGCCCCTTGGCTGTTGACAAATTAACCCTGGTGCCAGGATGTGAACTGCTGGTGCTGAATGTTCCCTCTTCATCAAAATGCATAAGGGAGATAAAAAGAAAATTCCACTTTTGTAAACAAGTGTTGGACCTTCATAGAATCATGAGGTCCCAATTTGGAAGGGACCCACAAGGACCATCCAGTCCAACTCCTGTCCCTGCACAGGACAACCCCAACACTCACCCTGGGGCTGAGGGCATTGGCCAAATGCTTCTGGAATATTGTCAGGCAGTGACTGCTTCCCTGGGGAGCTGCTCCAGTGCTCCACCACCCTCTGGGGGAAGAACCTTCTCCTAATGCCCAACCCAACCCTCCCCTGGCACCTTGCTACAGAGACTGACAGCAGTTTTCTACATAAGGATCTCAGTTGGGGTATCTCAGTCCAACACAAGTGAAATCATGGCAATTAAATGTTAGTAGAGTGAAGAATCTGCTTCAAAAGTTCTTCAGTGTCTCTTGCTAAATAAATAAACAAACTAAAATAACAACATGTGATGGAAAAGCAATTTACCCTTGCCTTTGAGTGCTTTACACGCAGTAATTTCTTCTCTGCAATGGTTCATCACTTTCTTTATAACAGCAGCAGCCATCAGTTCCAGCCCTCGCCCTCTGTTCCTAAGAAAGGATGTGTGCCATGAACACTACAGAGCTCTCCAGTTAATCATGACAAGTAATCATGAGACTCATTGCTTTTATAATAGCTTTCATCTCCACTGTGCCTTGTAAACATGCACTAAGCACAAAACCAGTGCCTCGGGATAGATGAGCACTAATTTTTACCCTGCTCTTACTGCTAAATCAGAGTTCTGCCAGGGGGAGCTCTGGGTGGGACAGAGCTGCCTCTCCACCCTCAGCCCAGCCCATCCTGGACCACCTCCTGCTAACAGAGTCTACACCTGTTTATTCCCACTGGAAGCATTTTAGGCAATGGGATACTCCCTGTGTTTCTCCACTGGTTTATTTTCTCCCAAAGCAAACGGTGTTTTAGCCATTCATACCAGTTCTTAACGACCCTCAGCACTTGGAGTTAGGAGCTCTTATCAAAATTAGAGCTTTCTACTCCAACACACGGAGGTGGTGCTGCTAAACATTACCCCTGACTTCCCCTCTCAAAAAAGAGTTTTACTGAGAGCAGCAAGACCCTGAAAAAGCACTTTTTATAAAGAAAAAAAATCACAAACCAAGCTGTTATACTTTACAAAAGAGTTCTGCAGCAAATAGTTGATGAGAGAGAAACTCCCAAGGTTCCTTCTCGGTCTCATCATGAACAGCTTTTGATTAACAACTATAATTTCAGAAGACAATATTTTGTTTAAACTGAAGTTTCCTACTGGAAAGTGTCAACACTGACAATTGTCTTTTTTATTACTTCCAAATTTGAGGGTGCAAAGGGATTTTTGTTTCCCTTCTGCCAAAGTCGGCGTTATTGCCTGGATTTTTAGAATTCCCCCTACACAGCCAAGTCTGCTCTATTCTCCCCATCCTGCCCCTGAGAAAAGAAATATAAATAAAAATAACTTGTGGTTTCTCACTAAGTTTTTGACATGTTTTGCACAAACACAATTTTCTCTCTTTTCCAAAATAAGATAGATAAGATTAAATAAATAAAAGAAATACCAAGGAGAAATAAAGGAAAAAGAAGGAATCTTGAAACAGAATCAAATAACTGAAACTTAAGAGGTCACCACTGCCCTGCTCCATCCTCAGGGGGGCTTGTGCTGTGACACCATCGCTGACCTTGGCTCGAGCTGCCCCGAGTTCGTTCCCTGGTTGTGCCACAGGAACTGCTCTGCTCCTCCTGCCCTTGCACTGCAGGGGCACAGGCTGGCAAAACCAGACATATGGTGCATGTATAATTTTGTGCTTATTAATTACCTTGCAGTAATTAATTAAAACTTCCTCTCAAGCTGCTGACTTGCATTTCTCCCGTTCAGTGAGGTCAAAAGTTTCAGAAACTGCAGGAGTGATTTTCCCAGACCAGCTGGTTTGCCAAGCAGACACAGCCCTACAGCCTTTGAACAGCAGTTGATACTCTCCAAGGTTTGGGAGGAGAAAACCTGTGAAGCCCAATGTCCTTGATGCCTCATGACGAGCACTGGGAGAAGTTCAATGTGAATTTAGTGGAATATGAAGTCTACTAACCTAGAAAATCAGTATGGGTCTGACTTCAAGACTTAATGCTACGCTTGTTTCTTCCCCTCTGCTTGGTATTTGTGATGCCCTCTCGTTCCCAACCAGCAGCAAAAAATAAATAAAGAGAAATAAAGGGGCCTTGGAAAGCAAGGAGCTCTGATTATTCATTCTTTCCTTGCTTGTCATCAGCCTCTTGCAGTGAGGCATTCACGCTTTTCCCAAGAGTTGCTCACCCATCTGAAGCCTTGGCACATCTTTCTCCCAGTGTAACACATTCAAGCTGTGTAAACCAACACCAAACCAATGTCCTGTTTGCATCCAGTCACTGTGCATTGACACTGAGGTCATTAGAGCAGTGTGAGGTGCTCAAAGTACAAAAAGCCTCTGAAATGCAATCTTATTCCACATACAACTGCCTCTCTTCCTCATGTCTTTAATAGTCTGCTTTCTCCAATAAAATCCCATCCAGAGCTTAGCCTCTCCGTGTTCCAGGCACTGGCACAGGTTTCCCAGAGAAGTTGTGAATCCCTAGAGGTGTTCAAGGCTTGGAACAACCTGATCCAGTGGAAGATGTTCCTGCCCATGGCAGGAGGTTGGAAGTGGATGGGCTTAAGGCCCTTTCTGACCCAAACCATTCTATGATTCGATTCTATGATGTTCTATCAAAACATCTCAACTCTCCTCCTGACTTCAGATCAAAAAAAACCTCTGATTTCAGAGCCACAATAAGAGAGAAGTCAGAGAGAAGTCACACAAAGAGAAGAACTAAACCTTCTGGAAAAGGAAGTGTTTGTGACTGAAGACTATAGTCACTCTCCTTAGCACAAACACTAGATTAGAAGTGGCAGCCACCAGTAAACATGGAGTAGAGAAGACAGAAATTGATAGCAATCTGGAAACATTAAAGGGCAGAGAAGGGGAAAAAAGCAATAAGCAATCCCATTCCATACTGGGGGGGATCTGGGAAGAAGACAGTGCCAAATGCCACTGTGTGAAACAGAAAATGAAGAATGCAAGAAGCACACAAAACAATACCATGCTGAAGCATCTGTGAAAACTCAGACTTTATTACTTAAAGGCTAAGCAACACTGTGGATTTAAGTAGCTGAAGCAAAGCTTTTTGTGGTTCAAACATATTTTACATTGGTTCCTGCATTCATTTGCATTGTTGTGTCTCCTACAGCTTGGTGGGAACAACCCCATGCAGCAGTACAGATTGAGGACAGACTGGAAAACAGCTCTGTAGAGGAGGACCTGGGAGGTCCTGATGGCCAACTGGAACACGTGACAGCAGTGTGCCTTTGCAGCAAAGGTGGCCAGCACCTTCCTGGGCTGTGTTTGGAAGACCAACAGGTCAAGGGAAGTGAGCCTTCCTCACCACTCAGAGCCACATCTCGAGCGCTGCCTTGAGGTCCGGGCTCTCCAGTGAAAGAGAGACATGGACAGACTGGAGCAGAGCCACAAATATGGTGAAAGGATTGGAGCATCTGATATATGAGGGGAGGCTGGGAGCTGGGACTGTTCAGCCTGGGGAAGAGGTGCCTCAGGGTGGGGTTTAATCTATGGCAGGGAATAAAGGAGACAAAGCCAGACTCATCCCAGTAGTGCCCAGAGAGAGAAGAGACAATGGGCAAAACCTGAAATTCAAGGCATTCCACTTAAAAGAAAACCATCTTTCACTGTGACAGTGGTGAACAGGTTGCCCAGAGAGGCTGTGGAGTCTCCATCCCTGGAGTGAGACAAAACCAGACTGGACATGGTCCTGAGCAACCAGCTTTCACTCCCCCTGCTCCGAGCAGGGGAGCCAGACTGGGTGAACTGCAGAGCTGCCTTTTCAACCTCAGCCTTTCTGCTGTCATCTGAGAACCTCAACAGAAAGCCTAGAGTCATCACACAGAAGACCTCTTGAGCAAACTGGTAATAGTGATGCTCACCTAACACAAGTGGTGTGTTTGAACACCTGGTGCTCTGGGAGCCTAAAACAAAGCTTAGAGAATTAAAATGAAGCTTTTTTTTTTGACCTAATAAGGAATAAATAGTGATCAACTCTGTCAGAGGAGCAACTCTGTGCACACATTGCATACCAACCACACAAAGTCCATCATTATCAACAAGCATGCTCATTTCTTTACTAATATGTGCCACAAATTACAGCTGATCAAACAAAGCCTTGTAGATAAATGGCTTAATGCTCTTAAGCATATTTAACAAAGCCTTAAAAACTCAAGAAAAAGAAGCATCCAAAGGGATTTAACAGCATGGCAAAGCAATAATGAACATTACAAACTGCAGCAGGACTTAGAGCAAAGACTTAGACATCACTGTCAGGTCCTCCAAGAGTAAATTTAATGCTCTGTGTACCTAGATGGAATGAGAAATGCTGAAAGTAAGTGACCAAAAGTTTTGATTCGACATATAAGCCTTGAAGAATGCTTGATTAGGCACTAGCTCTGAGGATCTGGTCCCCACTGAATATTCTCATTTAAAAGAATGAGCTAAAAATAGCAAAACAGGTAGAAATAAATCAGATTCAGGAGTCTCCAGCACAGTAGGGTGTCCTCGTGAGGAGCCAAAGACCAAAACTTGTAACACCAGTAGGTTAATTTATTTCAAAGTGCCTTAAGCACCACCTCAGTCCAGTTCAAGGCACGCTTTACTCCAATCCAAGCACTAAGAAGCTTCCATCAGCACTTTGCTTACTCTCAGCCACTGCCAGAAGCCTGCCAGCATTCTGACTGGGAATTTCATTTATTTAGGCCATGCTGTTCAAGCCATATAACATGTAGCTTTATGGATTTAAATTTAGGGTTTGGTGTGCTTTTTCTTCCAAACAGCTTTTCTATAAATAGCCAAAGTTCATTTCTGCTCCCTGAAACAAGGTTGTCTTTTTTTTTAATTTTGAGATGTGAGAACCTTTATTTCTGTTCCTGAATTTGTACCTTTCCAGATCACGACAGCAAACAGGATGCTTTCACATCCTAACTGATTCCCCATAAAATTCCTATTACTTATGCTGAGTAGCAGACACTTATATTTTAATGGAACTGGGCAATTTAATTACAAAAACATTTTAAACAATCATCTACATCTGTGTATCTCAATATTCATTATCACTGTGGATAGCATCATCATAAAGTTGAACATAAAATCATTCACACGCGATATTGAGTTGGAACCTAAAGTTGTTACTTTAGGCCACAGGAAAACTGAAAGCTTTTGCCTTTTCCCAGGGTTGTCAAGAATACAGATAATCTTTTTCTATTTGTAGTCACTCTGCTTGGACAAGGACTCCTAAAGGGGAAGTCATGATCCTCAGAGTCTGAAATCCCGTGGTCTGTGCTAAGAGTCTGAAGGATCCTGCTGTCTCCCATAAAAGAAGCCTCTCTTGAGGACTGGGGCAGTTTGGTGAGAGGTCACAGTGGCTGGATGTCACCAGATACCACCTGGCAAAAGCCACCCTTATCCAAGGGTGCAAGGAGGAAGAAGGAGCAGCACCACACATTACAGGAACTCTACACGCGAGCAACCAGAAGAAACGGCCCATCCTGAGTGATGGGATCAAACGAATGGATGAATCCAATGGGTTGGTAAACCTTAGCCACACAAAGGCCCTTGGGAAAGCAATCTCAATGAGCAAATTTATCAGCTGACGACTGAAGTCTGCAAAAATTATTCCAAAATTTCAGATTGTGTAGAGTAGTCACAGAAGAATGTGGAATCACATCAATACACAAACAAGAACAGATGATTTCTTGTGCAAAAATACCAAGATGGGTCATAAAATCCATTTGCAGATGTGTTAATCACAAGCTTGGTTGCACAGACACCAGAACCATGGAATGGGTTGGGTTGGAAGGGACATCAAAGCCCATCCAGTTCCACCCCCTGCCATGGGCAGGGACACCTCCCACTGGATCAGGGGGCTCAAAGCCCCATCCAACCTGGCCTTGAACACCTCCAGGGATGGGGCAGCCACAGCTTCTCTGGGAAACCTGGGCCAGGGCCTCCCCACCCTCACAGCAAAACATTTTTAGACATCACATTTCACAGCCCAGGTTACATCCTCTTGCTCTGCTTAACCCCAAACCAGGCAGACAGCATTGTTGCAGTGCAACAGCTTTACCTGGGGATAGGAACCTCATGTCCTGGACTCTTGGATACAAGGGACAGTCCAATCCTATGTTCCATATATCACTCTTTTATACTGACACATGGACACAGACACCTCAACTAGAGAAACACTTCATAATACACTAAAATCTACAGAGAGAAGCTGCAGCCTAAATTAGAGAACAAAGTGAGGCCACATTGGGCACTCCTTGTCCTTGGGGTTTTTTTAAAAGGGAAATATATCTTCAGTTTAACTCAAAGCACAGAACACATCACATCTTAATTAATTGGCTCCATCACATAAAAAACAAGTTGTAATTCATTAAATTTTTTTCTCAGATTATAACAACCCATTCACACACTTCTATTTGTATGCAAAATGTAACTTGAATATCAGAGATTCTCAAATTTGAAGTTACTGGTTGTGTTTAACATATTTAACAGAGTGGATTCAAATCCCTTTCATTTTTATCTGTGGAAAAAGTTCTAACGGTGCTATATGAAACAATTACATTAATTCATGTCAAAATTTGCTTTCTCAAATTGATTAATGTGCATATTTTACCTGCTTAAAGACTCAGGCCGTGTGAATACACTGGGGTTTTGCATCAATAAGGTTAAACTGTTTCTTAATCCAATTCTATTGCACTCTGAATATTTTTAAAATCTGGACTATAAATAACTTACTGACCTTTGAGAAGTCAAAAACTCATTTAAATATTTTGCAGTTGTATCTTTGTAAAGAGGAGTTCTAAATCATTGAAAAAGAAAATTCAGGAGAAAAAATGGGTAGTCTGCTGCGTTGTCAGACCCATTTATCAATGGTTTATTTTAAAAATAACCTTTTCTTAAGGAAATCAAACTGTATTTGGGGCAAGACTGAACTATGAAGGAATATACAAAGAAAATAAATTATTGCTTTTCATATTGTTGAATTCAAAATACTATGGCAGCGTTGTGACCAGGAAAAGAACTTGATCCAATGGCACATGAAATAGCTTTCTGTAAATAATTAAAAATCCAATCCTTCAAATTCTTTTCGTTGATTGGGCATTAAGGAAGCATGGTCCTAATCTGCATATCCATGTATGTGATGACAGAACTGGAACTTTTCCTAAGTCTGTCTTTTCCTGTAATATCCCATGAGGATCAAGTGGTCCATTTCTTCTTTGAAACAGCCCATTGTATCAACATAAATTTAACTTTTGAAAAAAACAGCTTCATGCTGCTTTCATGATGGAAAAGAGAAGAGGAAAAACAATGAAGCTCCACCTTGCAGTTGGGGTAAAGTTAGACATGGAATCATGGAATGGTTTGGGTCAGAAGGGGCCTCAACACCCATCCAGTTCCACCTCCCACTGGATCAGGGGGCTCAAAGCCCCATCCAACCTGGCCTTGAACACCTCCAGGGATGGGGCAGCCACCACTGCTCTGGGCAACCTGGGCCAGGGCCTCCCCACCCTCACAGCAAAACATTTCTCCCTCAGATCTCATCTCAATCTCCCCTCTTTCAGCTGAAAACCCTTCCTCCTCATCCTGTCCCTGCACTCCCTGATGAAGAGCCCCTCCTCAGCTTTGCTGTAGCCCCCCTTTAAGTACTGGGAGGCATCTCCCTTAAATCTCAGTGACAAAATTACTAAGAAAAATCATATAATTTACAGCAAAGAATACCTGGCCTGGACTAAAATAGCTGTTTCTTCACATTTGGGTTCCTGTGAAAGCTGGCCAGAAGGAGAAACCAGGGAGAGTCCATAATGCTTGCCCTGAAAGAGCTTGAGATGGAGAGTGCTCCTCCCACCTGCATCTCCTACTTGGTTAGGAAGTAAATACACAAAGGGCTCTGAAGTCACCCACAGGTCAGCACAACTCACTTCCCATTTACAAATATCTATTTTCACACACTTTTACTTCTCTTCAGGTAACAGACAAAGCCACTGTGGCTCCCACCTCACCTTTGGAGCACGTTCCCAGAACTAGGATCATTTTCAAGTGAGGTAAATATTTCACTGAGCTTTCATGAAGAGTTGTGAGAAAAACTTCAGTTTCAATTCCCAAGAGTATTCATCTCCTAGAACGATGCCTTTAACCCTTGCCACAGGGTTTACAGAAAGAGACAGAAAGCTTTCCACATTTGAACACGTGCATTAAACATCGAGCTGCTCCAGAGGAGAGCAGCTTGTCTGAAGGTTATAGCCAAGGGCTGAGATTTCCCAGGTCCCTAGGGAGGAGGAATTGAGTCCCAAGTGAAACTTCACATCCCCAACATGCAAATTCCCAAATAAGATGAATATTCAGAAGGTGCAACAATCCACCTGCAGGAGAGCAGACCCAGGTGGGTGGGGGGCAGGCACAGCCTGAAGTGAATTCCATACTGAGAGGTGCAAACAAGTGGATGTTTGGTGCCACAGGGCTTCCAGATTGGAGCCAAACACCCCTCTGCAAGCTTGGGGCAGATGCAAAAACAAGAACAGGAAAGTCTGTTTCCATCTAGATTAACACATTATCCATACACTGAAACTGAGGCAAACACACTGCATCTGCTCAAATTTGAATTTAACAATGCCAATCAGATCTGCTCCCTCCTGACCCACTGCAGTGGTAAGAGCTAATTGCACAGCTCAGTAGCCAAAGCTGTTTGCAACACAGCCCCATTCTGCCTGCAACAAGTTCACCTTAGACATCTGCAATGCACTGAACATAATTATCAGACAATTTTCCTAAATGAAAAAATGAATTTAACTTATTGGAGCACAAAATGCTTCCTGCACACCAGCTTGTAAAGTGGTTCTACCATATCTACAAGGCAGCACTGCTTTGTTCTAATTATCCCTTCAGCCTCTATGATGCTTCTTCAGGAATAAGTTTTTACAAATATTAAGCCTAAAAAATGCCTTTTGATATTTGTGAAACCTGATTTCTTGGTCTTCTTGCCCTGAGAAGCTGTGGCTGCCCCATTCCTGGAGGTGTTCAAGGCCAGGCTGGATGGGGCTTTGAGGTGGGATCCAGGTGGGCAGGGGGTGGCACTGGATGGGTTTTAAGGTCCCTTCCAACCCAAACCATTCCATGATTCAATTCCCATGAAATCCCATTTTAACCAAGTATCCCCTTTGCAGATTTGCAGTGCAGACTTCAACTCCATAAACATAGTGCAGTTGAATGATTCTACACAACAGTGTCCAAAGTCACACATAATTCAGATGTAATTAGGTTGCAATTGACAGATTTATAGCAGTAGATACAGCATGAACACAGAATCTAGTCCACTAATCTATAGAACACACCAACTTTGGGGGTGTAGAAATGTTTACTTTATATAAACTTCCCAAAGAAGCAAAGATCAGTTTAATGCATGAATTCCATTTTATGATCTGTATGCTTTAACACAGCATTTGTGTTCATGAGGTTAGTTTTAAAAAGTGGAAATTAAACATATTTGTGCCTTGTAGCTATTTTTTAATCAGTTTGGTTTTCCAGTTGTTTCCTCAAAGCGTGCTGACTTTACATGAGCATGTAATTGCTTTACAAATTAATTAACAGAATTAAAACCCACTCTGAAAATGGATGAGTTCCTCAGCATTCAGACTTTGAGAGTGTGTCAAGGGAATTCACCACTTGGGGACTTTGCTGACATCTTGGTAGGAGACATTCTCAGGAACCACGGGGCCTTTGTAACGGAAAAAGTCTGGATCAAACAAGACATCTGAAGAAATGAAAAGTGATCCTGCCATCATAGAATGATTTAGGCTGGAAGGGACCTCAAAGCCCATCCAGTCCCACCCCCTGCCATGGGCAGGGACACCTCCCACTGGATCAGGAGGCTCAAAGCCCCATCCAACCTGGCCTTGAACACCTCCAGGGATGGGGCAGCCACCACTGCTCTGGGCAACCTGGGCCAGGGCCTCCCCACCCTCACAGCAAAACATTTCTCCCTAAGATCTCATCTCAGTCTCCCCTCTTTCAGTTGAAAACAGGTGTTCTCTGTGATTGGTTGGATTTCATATTCTTCCAAGGACAAAAGAATCAGAACAAGAGTCTCAGCTGGGAGCGTGACCCAGGAGGACACACACCTATTTAATCCCTCTAGCCAAAGAGAGCACATTCCTGCAGGAGATGTGCTTCCTGGAAGCATTATAAGAAGTATTTTAAAATAAATGCCAGCTTTTTTCTAGCTCTATTTCACAAGTTGTGTGGGCCAGATACCTGCTCTTGGAAATGAACCTCGTGTCTTGCTGCTTAGACAACTGCTCTCCTGAAGCTTCAAGTGCAATAGGGAAGGTTGGATTAAGGACAGGAATTAAGCCACCCATTTGCAGTTACCATTTCCCAAACAGCTGCTTTCAGACAGCTCCCAGATCACCACCTGGCTTTGTTTTGAGTCTCATGCTGAAGCCCCAAGCCCAGGGCAGCAAAGGCAGCCTATGTGGTTACTCATTGAACACCACAACAACGCCTTTTAAAACACATCCCTCGTTAGAGCCAATGTTTTACCTTCTTCAGACAAACTCCTTGTTTTCTGAAGAGGAAAATGAGTGTGAGACCAATCTTCTACAGAGCCAGGCTTGCTCCTTGAGCAAGAGGCTAACCCTGCTGTGTGTACCAGCTACAGAAGCTTGAGAAATTGTCAGCTGGTGTCTGTAACTCCTGGGGGAGCTGCAAATTACCATTACATCCAGCTGATGGATGCCTCTGCAGGAGTTACCTATCATGAAGCCCACATTAAAGACTCATTTATATCCTTAGCACTAGATGTCTTGCAGATTTGATTGTCCTTAAATGAAGGATTAATTGCCTCTCCCTTGAATATCTGATTTTGTTCCATCAATCTGATTACAACAGATTCCCTCCTTTATAGCACAAAACTACATTATAGCCCAACCCCTACGTGCAACTCCATTATCCTAAGAGCAATGCCCACTGTGATTTCCACAGAGCACCATTATTCAGGGTGATTTCAGCTCCAACATCATCCTTCATGTTTGCTTACCACTGAGATTTACGGGCTGGCAAACAGAGTTTGTATCTCTCAGGACAGAAATTGTGAGCAAGTCAGCCTCACAGAGCATAAAGCTGAAGGTAATCTATCTTGAGAAGCAGGGAGGTCATGATTTTTCTTGTGCCTGGTGACTGGTTGCTCATTTAATAAGTGTGGAACTGGGCTGTTACCCAGATCACAACAGAAGAGATGTGCTCTGGAGTCACAGCACCCACCAACTCACCTATTGAATCCTTCAGCAAAGTACAGGTTAAAGACCTCCTAAGCTAGAAACCTGAGGTCAGGTTGAGGAGAGCAATTGCTGAACCCTTGTTAAATACTCAGCTTGTGGAAATTTTAAGAAGGGCTGAATGGTGTAGAAGAATGTCACTACAAACCACCAGTGCTCTGGTGTTGGAAGGGCATTGGAATGAGATTCCCAGTCAGCAACAGTCCACGTGCACCACTGGATCTCACATCCCAAACTGATTTATTCACATGATACCCTGTAAAGGGAAATATAGTGAATAAAACAGCTGAAACTTAGCAGTCTAGGAAACAGGAATGTCTGATGGAATATTATCAGATGCCCTCTTCTCACAGCTCTGATTCCCTTCAAAATTAACATATTTAAGTTCAGTAGATGATGTTTGGTGAAGGCTGCCCAGGGCAGTGGTGGAATCTCCGTCCCTGGAGGGGTTCAAAAAGAGTGTAGATGTGGCACTGTGGGACATGGTTTGGCAGGCACAGTGGGGTTGGACTGGATGACCTTAGAGATCATTTTCTACCTTAAGGATTCTATGATTCTATTTCATAAAAGAAACTAAAGAGATCCTTCCTTTACTTCTCTAGTGTATGAAAACACATTTATTGGTGTGCACATACTTAAAATTCCAATCACTTTAGACCAGGAGCCTCTTTTCCCTATGACAGTTCAGCCAAAAGTACCACATTTCTGTGAAAAGTTTTCACTGGGAAGAATTAATTGTCCAGATAAAATAACAAAACTCCCCAAAAGGAGTGGTTTCAGTGCTGGGATCCTGCATCAACCTGGCCTTTGGTATAAACTCATAACGCCATAGAAATGCAGAGGGGAAGGGGGAGGAAAAGGTAATCTCATTTTAGAAGGCAAACTGTACAATTTAACCATTAATGCCCTGCCTGACACTTCAGAACAAGCCACAGAGGGGCTGTGAGAGGCACTGGTTGGTGGCAGAGCGAGCACTGCCTGGCCAAAAGCCAGCAGCTCCCCCACGACAGCTCCTCAATCATTTCTCAGGCTCCCTGCAGGCACCATCAAGAAGAACAGGGGGAAATGATTGCTGAGAACCACATGGAGAAAGCACTGGAAGATGCTCTGCGGCTCCTCCCCACGTCAGGCAGCCATCCAGTAGGGTCCAGAACGGGACAGAGGTCAGGTGTCCCCCTAAGGCACATCCTACAGCCCTCCTGGCTTCCCAGGAGCTCCTCAGCCCAGGTGTTCAAAGGCTGATTGCAATTATTTTAAGTTCTATACTAAAGACAAATCTCATCTGAACGCCACACCAAACAGCAGGCTGCTTCTAAAAATTCATATTCATTTCTTCATCACTCAAAGGAAAAAATAATGCTTCACTTTGGGGCTTTTTCAGTAGCAAAACTGAAAAAAAAGGGCTGAAGGTAGTGAAAAAAAGATAGAATAAAGGCAAAATCAACACAACTTTTCCAAAGCTTCAGAAATAAACAGGGCTTACACAAATTCCACAAAAAAACCCTTGTGATTTTTTACATTCTTTAGTAAAAATAGTGTAAGCAGTTAAACTGACCCTCAGGCAGTAGTTTTTAGAAGCTAAGACCACTCCCTGCACACGTGCCTCCTACACACACCTTAACAGAGCAGTACTAAAAATACTTTAATATTGAAAAGGCAGAAGGCCTTTTTAAAAAAGCTTCTCACACCCACCCACGCATCCCAACACTGTTTGAAATTTAGTTCTGGTTTTGGAAATAGAGGATTACAAGGAGTCCTACAGTGCTATCTTTATCTAGATCTTAATGGAGTCATCCATAAAACCAGCGTGCTCAGAAGTGGCTGTAAAGCACCTGAAATCCAACAACATAACCTAATATGAAGATGGATGGATATTCTGCCTTAAATTCAGTTATTAGTCTATAAGAATACTGCAAGGAGGGTCATGCAGAAGGCTGAGTATCTGCCAGTGTTCAATGCAACAGGAGCCTCTAAGCATGAGAAAAAGGAGGAAGATTTTCCAGGAAAAAAAGGGTGTATTATTTAAGATGTTAATCTCAAATGTTTGCATCTTTCTGCACCCCACTGTTGTTAGAAGAGGGTCAAAGAAAAGGTTTAAGAAGGTTTAAAAGGTCAAAAAGGGGGGGGAGCACCAATCAAGGCAGGGAAAGGCTTCTTTACAAGAAATAGCTCATCAGGTTAGTACTTCTGCCAAGTAACAAGTGATAGGATGAAAGGAAACATCCTCAAGTTGCACCAAGGGAGGTTTTGATTGGATATTAGGGGAAAATTCTTTACTGACAGAGTGGTGAAGCCCTGGCAGAGGCTGCCCAGGGCAGGGGGGGGGTCTCCATCCCTGGAGGGGCTCAAAAACCGTGTAGACCTGGCACTCCAGGAGATGGTTTAGCAGGCACGGTGGGGCTGGGTGATCTTTTCCAACCTCAACTACTCTATAGATTTTCAGGCAGGAGCAGAGACAAGGGAGATGCAGTGAAAAGCTGCAAAGAGTTGCAGAGGAAGGGCTGGCTTTGCACAATCTTTTCAGAATTAGGGACATCCAGTTAACAGCTGGTAAGGTCAGAACAAGCAAAGAGAGGTGGTTCTTCACAAAACCCCCAGCCAGCCCAGCAACCCCCAAACTGCACAGTTTTGCTCACATTATAAACTGCATGAAGGCTCAAGGAGAAGATGGACAGGTTCATGGAAGAGAACCAGCTGAAGGCTGCTAAAGAAGCAGACAAATATCTGCTGGGGGGTTGTGGGGGAAGCTGCCAAGCCTGCAGAGCTTGAAGACAGTTGGAGCTCCGCGAGCCAAGTCTGTTCTCCAAGGGGCACACTCACATGGCAGATGCACAGCCACCACACCTAATAACCCACTTGAACACCTCTATTTTCTCTCCTGGATACCTGTAGAGATGATTAATACCACCCCACGCCCAACCTGTTCCCCTGCTGCTTGGCACTTGGGCTTTTCAAGCATTTAGGCATCTGTTTGGGCTCCTGCTGGATATCCAGCTTTTCTATTACTGCAATATTTGCACTGAAATACAGCAGGACCATCAGTTCAACTACTTTTGAAAACTGCATCTCGAATTCTGACAAGAAACACCATCTTCATGATCATTGTAATGGTTTTGTCAGAGTGCTTGATGAAGAGAACCCTTAAAAGTAAACACCTGGAACTATTACTTAGTCACCACTGTAAATCATCATCTAAGTGACTATAATAAAAAGGACATTTTCTCTTGAAGTGCTTGCCTTTCCTAAAGGAGTTGTTCTTTCCCTGGTGAACTTAAAAGTGATTTGAAATGGTTCTACTTTATAAATACAGAGAGCCAGACATTATGGCACAGCAGACCCACACTGTGTCTGGGCTGACTAACCAATCTATTTATCATCTAAGTTACCCAAGATTTCTGGGAAGCACAGAAAACTTCTGCCCTAAGGCATTCTGGATCTGCACAGCTATGAAAACTTTTATAAAGAGCCACAGCTCCCCAGAAAAGAAAATAACCCTAAGTTAAAAGCAATGAAATGAGATACAACCACATCCTTTGTCTCCCACCTCCCCAGCTGCAGCAGCACAGAACCCCTGGGCCTCATGAATTATCCCTGTTCCCAACCTGGACAGGGAATCTGCTCCAAGACAGCACTCTGAAAACTTAGTGATAATTAACTATACTGAGCTTAAAGTGTTTAATACCAATAGCTTAATCGTTAAAGGATTAAGTAAACGATGTAAGTCGTGTTGTATAATCAAGCTTGAATTTCTTTTATAGGTGATAAAACATCAAAGCACAAATAATGTGTGGAAGAAAACTGTTTACATAACATCCAGGAGATTTTACAGCTTCCTACAAGTTGATTTTGTTCTTTTGCTTAACCCTCAGTCCCTCCACCCATTGGATGGTATTTATTGTACACCTTGCTCCACAATGACAACATTAATGACTGTATTAAAAAATAGTACCTTATAGAAACATAAAAAACAGTAATAAACTACAACAGGAATAAATCTGATTTAAATGTATTCTTTAACTTTTATATCATACAATATGAAACCATATTCAGTTTGTGGCCCCTCAGTACAAGGAGGACATTGAGGGTGTGGAGCACGTCCAGAGAAGGGAACGGAGCTGGGGAAGGGTCTGGAGCCCAGGGGTTATGGGGGTGGCTGAGGGCCCTGGGGCTGTTTAGTCTGGAGAAGAGGAGGCTGAGGGCTCTCTACAGCTCCCAAAAGGAGGTTGTGGTGAGGTGGGTGTTGGTCTCTTCTCCCAAGGAAGAAGTGGCAGGATAAGAGGAAATGGCCTCAAGTTGCACCAGGGGAGGTTTAGACTGGATATTTGGAAAAATTCTTGCCTGGCAGAGGCTGCCCAGGGCACTGGGGGAGTCTCCATCCCTGGAAGGGTTCAAAACCACGTGGCTGTGGCACTTTGAGACATGGTTTAGCAGGCACGGTGGGGCTGAGCTGACGGTTGGACCGGTCTTTTCCAACCTCAATGATTCTACGACTCCACTTTACAAGAACGTGGATATTTCACATTGAAGATCACTATCAGAGCTGTTTACAGCACCTGAGGGCCTGCCTCACCAAAAAGTAGTCTCCAATGAGTATCAACTTTGATTCTCATATCAAATAAGCATTGAAAACCAGAAGAATACTCCCTCCCACCCCGTAGCACAAGCACCTCCAGAGCCGTGGTGCTGTGGCTGGAGGCTTTGCAATGTCACCTACTGCTGAGCACAAGGATGCACCAGCTGTCTCACCTGGTGCTACATCCTCTGTAATGACAGCAATATCTCCTGGGGAAAGGAAAACTGATAAAATTATGTTAAGCCAGAGGGCATGCACAGAATCTCATTTTTAAGTTCAAACAATAATGTGCATACCTTTTTGCAAACCACCCTCCAGATGAAGGAAAGCTTAGGAAGCTCATGTTTCCTAAACACTGATGAACAGTTCCCTAAAGCTATTTCCCTGCTCATCGTGAGCATCAGGAGTGGTGATGCATTCCAACTACTAAAACACTGCTGGGATGAAAAACAAGCACACATATATTCTGAGTCCAGCTGCTGACATGATATCTTGGTACTCCAGTTGTAGTAAGACTGCAACATCTAGAAATTCAGATTAAAATAATAAAGTTAAGAAGTTTAAGTCAAGAAATGTAAAAATATAACAAAAATTTAATCAAATTATTGGTGCATGCTCTTATGTTTTTAACAAATGCATTCTGAATCCAGTTACTTCTCTAATAAGTGATGCCAATAGAAGAAAATCATAAAATAAAATCACAGAATGGTTTGGGTTGGAAGGGACCTCAAAGCCCATCCAGTTCCACCCCACTGCCATAGGCAGGGACACCTCCCACTGGATCAGGGGGCTCCAAGCCCCATCCAACCTGGCCTTGGACACCACTTCATAGCAACTGCAAAGATGATGCCACAAAAGCCCCACTTGCTGATGCTCAGAGCTGTGAGCCTCTGGCTGTGTAACTCCTGGAATCCCAAAATCCTGCATTCTAGTCCTAGTCCAGCACAGAACAGGCCAATAAAGGGGTTGTGTCTGTTCTCCATCTCTCCTGCTGGTTTTTAATGATCCAAGTTACCTCTGCTAGAGACTCTCCTGAGCTCTGCAAGACGACTCCCATCACTCCCCATATGTTGGGTAATTACCACTGCAGTGTAATTACTGAAAGCTTATTATACTTTCATGATTTGAGACATCAGTGACTGCAGCAGAACTGTGCATTTTTGAACTCCATTGCCATTTGCTTCTACAAGAGGCTATGTGTTGTTGGCAATGTGCAAAGCTTTGTCCTCTCAAAATATATAATTTTTACTATGGGCAGCCTCTGGAAAGCAACACTTAATGTGTCACAAGTAAGTGCTCTGAAGAAACAACTGTGTATGATCTCTCTTTCCTGCATTTTCATATTTATGAAGCACTAAAAGAAACTATAAGAGCTTCTTAAGAGGTGAACTACCACGTTCTTATGATGAAAACTATTTACATATTGTCTTGGGGCTGGTACCAGCATCAACCAAGGAACTTGTTATATGAGGTATAACAAGTGCTACTTAATCCATGGCACATTTTTATGCCATTGATCTTAGCAAAGCTTCTCTTTGAGGGTGTTCTTTTTTTATTGATCCTTAGTCACAAGTCAAATAATGAATGAATTGACTTGGCTGAATCGTGTATCCTGATCATCACCTCTGCACGTCCTGGGTAGAGGTTCCCTTTCTGTATGTTCTGTCAGTGTACATGAACAACCCCTGAGCTGGAAGAAAACCCCACAACCAAGTTAATGTGCTCATAAATCAGACAGAAGCACCTCTAGATGTACTAAAAAATTCAAGGTTGACATTGTAGTAACGCTGTTATTCATATTTTGGTTATGTGTAACAACAGAGAGCACGACACGACAACTTCCCCCTTGACTACCTGACAGGAAATACCTATGTGCTTAAAATTTTATGCTAGACATAATGGGATCAATTCTTAATTGGCCTTTAAACACTGGAATGCTAAATGGAATTGATAATGAATAAAACCAGCAACATCTCTTCATGCACGTGGTGGGCTGACAGTTGTGGGCTATCTTTCTTCTTATTAATAATGGAATCTTGTTCAGTGAAGCCAAGATTATTAAAATGCTTGACATTCAAGCTCCATGAGCACTACTGCATGTCAATCAGTAGCCCAAACCCTACTACTCTGACCTTCCTTCCCTGTTGGGCAGTTGGATAATGTCAAGTGAAAAGCCCAGAGGAAGCACCAAAAAGGGCAGTGTGTTAGAATAGTGGGGTCAGCGATGCTAAGCCTGAGCACTTCCAACATCACAAAGTAGAGGAAGCAGAAAGCAAGGCAACTCCTGGCCATGACTACAGAATCAACCTTATTGCTGAGCTCATTCCACAGCCTGGGTTCTCAAGAGAAATTGATTTTCACCAGGATCCATGAAATCTAGAGTTCAAGGTTGATGTCTCCCCAAGTCTGGAAAGTGTTCAGACCCAGGACCCAGGAGTTTGACCCATCTGTGGTCAGCAGAGACATCAAAGCAAGTAATGGATCCTGTACTGGGAGAGAAGAGTGAAGAAAAATAGAAAGCAAAAATGGATCTGTGGAAGAGAAAGTAAGGCAGGTGACAGATTACCTTGGTGAATACTTCATTATTGTGTATAACAGATGGAAATAATCCTAGATACACTGTTAGTCACCTTCAAACCTGTCCAAGAAATAGGTCCTGCTAGAAAACTTACTTTAATGTTTCTACTTAAAATTCTAACAATTCTTGAACAGCTTAAATTTCTGTAAGTTGTACCCCTAACCTGTGGGATGTCTTTAGTGTGTAAACCCACAGGTGTCACTGTAAGTCAAATTCAATTGTGTTCAAGTGCTGAGTTCTGAGGATTTCTTTGATTCCTCAAAACATAAGCCCTAATGTATTTGTGCTGACATCTTAGTAAACTAAAACATGAAGAAATTTGGTGGAGTAGAACAGAATTTGGGGATCCTGACTGGTTTTGTGCTGTCCACACTATTTGTGGAAGTCAACAGGAGCCCTGGGGGGTTTTACAGCCTATTCTGAACAGCTGTACAAGCTCCATGGTATCTTTCAAGTGCTATAAACTCTAAATTGACATAAAAGACATCTTCCAATGATCCCACTCTTTTTCTCCCCTAGGAAACTAGCAGATGCACAACTTTCTCATGCATTTGTTTTCTCCAGGTGCTGCCCTCAAGCTCTGCTCTCCTGCCAGCAGCGCTTCAAAGAGGCCAGGGACACCTCCAAGACTGTTCCTCCCATGGGTTGCTCATGGTCTTGCCTTGTCATCTCTAAGACTGGTTAAGGTTTTCTAAACTCCTTTTGCAGTGAGCAGAGATTTCTGACATCCTGTTTCATCTTCCCTAATCCTGATTTACAGGTGTAAGATTTTGGAGAGATGGCAAGACTTACAGATTTGAATAAGGAAAGGGTGTGCTTAATGGTCTGGCAAAGTAATGAAATGGTAACAATGCATTATATATACATATAAATTTGGCATTGCCCCAGCTGAGCCAATTAATATTGTATAAAAATCAGAAATTAGATGTTTTCTGCTATTAAATTCCCATCTACAAGTAAATTGCACTCAAAGGGAACAGTTTTGCAAGAATGTGAAGGCTCCACGCTGTTGAGGACCCAGTTTTGTGTATACTGGTAGCATCCACAGTAGGAAATAAACATTATCCTCAGCAGCTATTAGAGGCACCTCTTGGGAGTTGTGTAAATAAGTTACTGCTCTAGATGCTGTGGTAATTCCAGCAAAGAGTTACAGTGCAGCTACACTGAAGGGTAAAACCTGACAACAACAAAGCAAAACGAGTCCATTATCCCAAGTGAAGACAACTAATTTCTCACAGATTTTTCTTCCAGTCTGAAATGACTCAAAAAAACCTCTTTAAAGTTGTGTTGTCATCACCAACCACCTCAGGATTTACAGACATTTGTCTCCAAGGCACTTCAGGCACATTACAAGAGTTAATGCTTGCAGCTCTCAAGAGCCAGGGTCATCAGAGCCACCCACATCACCCCAAGAGAATAAAGGGGTGTTTTTACAGTCCCACCTGCCAACTGACTCAGTGCTGATCTCAGTGCTGTGCCCCTGCAGCCCTGCACCCACTCACATCACACTCCCTGGCACAGCCTCTTCCCAGCCCTCAGCACACACCACGCACTGGAGGAAAGACCCACTGCCCAGGTATTTCATCTACAGCTTCCTGGGCATCACATCAGGGAAAAAAATGCCTCATCTGATGAAACTGCACCAACAGAAATCGTGATGGTGCGAGATCATAGAACCATGGAATGGTTTGGGTCTGAAGGGACCTCAGAGACCATCCAGTTCCACCCCCTGCCATGGGCAGGGACACCTCCCACTGGATCAGGGGGCTCCAAGCCCCATCCAACCTGGCCTCGAACACCTCCAGGGATGGGGCAGCCACCACTGCTCTGGGCAACCTGGGCCAGGGCCTCCCCACCCTCACAGCAAAACATTTCTTCCTAATTTCTAAATCTCCCCTCTTTCAGCTCAAAACCCTTCCCTCTCATCCCGTCCCTGCACTCCCTGATCAAGAGCCCCTCCCCAGCTTTCCTGGAGCCCCTTTCAGTCCAGGGAGGCTGCTCTAAGGTCTGCCCACAGCCTTCTCTTCTCCAGGCTGAGCAACCCCAACTCTCTCAGCCTGTCCTGTGCAGGAGGTTCTCCAGCCCTCGCATCATCTCCATGGCCTCCTCTGAACTCTCTCCAACAGCTCCAGGTCTTTCCTGTGCTGAGGACTCCAGAACTGAATGCAGGAACCCAGGTGGGGTCTCAGAGAGGAACAGAGGGGCAGAATCCCCTCCCTCCCCCTGCTCCTCACACTTCTTTTTGATTCAGCCCAGGATATGACTGGCTTCTTTCAGGGGGTTTAAAATCTCATCATAACTCAAGTTAAATTCCCCCTCCCCTCTTTCAGTATTTCTGTGAAGCCAAAAACCTCTCCAAATCCCCAGGAAGAGATGCTGAGGTACCCACCACGCTCCTTCCCAAGGTCTGCCATAGCTTTTACCTGGAAAGCAGAGCTCTGCCTTGGATGCAGAGCTGTATTTGAGTCCACAGTGCCTCAAAACAAAACATTTCTAGTTCAAACAGACATTCTGGAATCAAACTTGACGTTCTCAGGAGAATCCAGAGCAGGTCCTCTCACACACAAGCAGCGCTGACTCATTTCTCCTTTCCTGCCTGCCCAGTTTCACTCCCCCACACCCTTTAATTTTTAATTTTCCTCTTCTCTGTGGACAAGAGGGGCAGAACACATCAGGGCTGATTCTTCCCCACACACTTTTTTTTTTACTCTGTGTAACCAAACAAAGAGCAACTTCAGAACCTTGCAAGACTGAAATAATAATTAACAAGACTGAAACAATTACTAACACAAAGACCCAAAGCACCAAGCAGCAGGGAGGATGAATGTTTAACACTGTCTGCTTCTTGTCTAAAGACAAACAGATTCATTTTCAGGATTCACCTCCACAGCATTTCAAACTGTGATGAAGTAACTCCATTAGAATGAGACATTGATCTAACAGCCCGAGTAAGATGTCACTGCCATTTAAATTCTGCTGGCTGAGCCACCTGGGTGTAAAAGCTTATTTTAAATCTCTCTGTTCAAAGGGCAGTCAATATTTTGCTTTGCTTCTATAGTTTCACATGGGCTTGCACCCCAAAGACAAAAAAAAACATAAATCTGAGTTGTTCTGTGGACTGCAAAGGATTAACCCCTTCTGAACCCAGCCCAGTTTCTGTACCCACTGGACAAGCAAAGGCTTGCAGAATATCATATGCAAATGGCAGGTGGGGATCACCATTCCTTGCAGTATAGAATCAGAGAATCATTAAAGTTGGAAAAGACCTCTCAGCTCATCCAGTCCAACCCTCTGCCCAACCCCACTGTGCCTCCTAAACCGTGTCCCCAAGTGCCATGGACACACGGCTTTTGAACCCCTCCAAGGATGGAGACTCCACCACTGGAAAAGTGCAACTTGAGGCCATTTCCTCTCTTCTTATCACTTCATTACCTTGGGAGAAGAGCCCAGCACTCACCTCATCACAACATCCTTTCAGGCAGTCTAGACAGTGATGAGGTCTCCTCTTCTCCAAGGTAAGAAACCCCAGGTCCCTCAGCTGCTCCCATAATCCCTGGGCTCCAGACCCTTCCCCAGCTCTGTTCCCTTCTCTGGACACATTCCAGCAACTTGACCACATACAAAGGCTTGAGTTTTATTGCATTTCACAGTGGCACAAAGACATAAAACAAACTGCTATCACCATATTCTGTACATTGGGACTGAAACTGAAGGAAGCCATGCATTTGAGTGATGAACACAAGTGATGGTTCACAAGAGAACTGATACAGGGCAGAGAATCTCAATACTGGGTGTGTTAGCAATTTCCTTCTCAGATTATTCTCTGCTTCACAATGGAAGATGATCTTTAATAACTCACCAGTGCAGGAAGCTTCTCCTCTTGTTAAGCTGTGATATGCTGCTCTTGCCCACTACATATCTGCATGCCCTGTATTTTTTGGCAGTGCTCAAATGTCTCCTCTGTGACACTGAAGCCACCTGTTCAGGACTGATAAGAAATTTACTTTGCTGTGGGAGAAAAATCTAAAAGGAAAGAGATAATGCCTGTGGATTTGTATTTTTTTTCCCCTCCAGAGTAGCAGTCTTTAGTGGAAATGTGTTTAAAGTGAATGAGGCAATTCTCAGTGCTAATGTTCAATTAAAAAAGCCTAAATTCTTTGCTATTCTTACCCAGCTTAAGAGAAAAAGCATAGCAAGCTACTGCCCCAGTCCCTCACCTCCCCCTGCCCCAACCACCAGTGACAAAACAGCAGAAACAACACACACACTCTCCCACCTGAGGCCAGCATCATTTCCTTGGGGTGGACTCAAAGAATAAGCAAAGTTTGACTGAAAGGACACTGATCAAAACCTCACCAGCAGCTCCATCCCTGAGGAGTGATGGATGTGTCACCAGACATCACCCTGGTTTAGTGACAGAACACAAACCTACAACGTGCCAGGAAGTTACCTTTGGGGTTTGGGTTTTTTATTTTCAAAACAACTGCTGCTTAATTAAAATCCAACAGTCACATTAATTATTATTTTAAAGGTCAGCTAAGGAAGCACAACCAGGAGGGTGAGGGAGGGGATCCTCCTCCTCTACTCTGGGGAGACCCCACCTGGAGTCCTGCGTTCAGTTCTGGAGGACTCAGCACAGGAAGGATCTGGAGCTGTTGGAGAGTGTCCAGAGGAGGCCACAAAGATCACCCATGGCTGCCCCATCCCTGGAGGTGTTCAAGGCCAGGTTGGATGGGGCTTGGAGCCCCCTGTTCCAGTGGGAGGTGTCCCTGCCCATGGCAGGGGGTCAGAATTTTATGGGCTTGGAGGCCCCTTCCAAACCAAACCTTTGGGTTTTTATTTACCTGTTTGTTTACTTACCTATTATTACCTATTTTTATTGTTCTGTGACTCTAAACTAAAACACAGAATAAAATACAGTCAGCTATTACCCTACCCCTGTATAGTCCATGAAGAACTCCATTAAGAATATTTCTTTTTAGGAAGTTTTTATCAAGCTAAGGTGAAGTTTCAATTTTAACCAAATATGAACTTTTGCTTTCCTACTGCACCTGGTTAAAAGAGAATACATTCACTACATTAATCTCTGTGCCTATCAGTGAAAGCACTGTGAACAGAAAAAACTATCAGAATCTCTAAATTCTACATATGTTGTTTTCACCCACCCATGATTAAAAGGGGAAATAAAGAAATAAATTATGGTTTTTTCCTTCTGTTTTTTTTTTGTTTAACAGCCCAAGCAGCACATTCAGTCACATCTGTTTTCTGGAGGGCAGAGGAGGTTTGTCTCCAAGAAGAGTTGAAGCTGAGGGGTATCCAAGCACACATGCTGAGCAGTAACATGCTAGGAAGAAATGGAGTATTTGGGGCACTACAGCTTTCTCAATGCAAAGATGCTGTGAGCTGAAGGGTTATTAAAGTTAGCCTCTCACCTACAGGTCAGGGCTAAGGCAGCATAATTTGTAAAGCACACTCTGCTGCTCCTTGGTGGAGGCACAGAGACCTTCTGTCCCCCGTGCAGCCCACCTGGAATCTCCCACAAGCACCAAATTCACTTCTCCAACACAAAGCAGTGAATAAGCCCTGTGTGTTTAACACTTCACACAATTTCATTTTGAAGGGAACCAAAAAAAAATAGGAAGGAAGGGTTCTGCCTGACTATTTATAGAACAAACTGTGCCCTGTTCTCCTTGGTCAGGCCTAATTTTGTGCACAGATATCGTTATTCGCAGACTTTGCTGATCAGCAGTAGAAGAGAGGCTCCAACTCATACAAATCAAAACGAAGTCAGTGAATGTGTATTTTATCTGCAGCAAACAGAGCAAATTCAAGTGGTTTATTCAGATGAACACTGTTATTCTGGCAGTCACACCTCAATGCCTAAATACTGCTCGCTGGGAGAAAATCCACACACATCTTGGTCACCGAGCCAGGAGTCCTTTAAACAGAGAAGAAAAGCTAGATTCTTCTTTCTTCTCCTTTTCAGAGGGAGCTGGGAATTCAGCTCCAAAAATAAACCTTGCATGTGTGTGAAATCTACCTTGAGGATGTGTTCAGTTGCAGGTGTACAGGAGCTCCAAACTTCAGATCAGACCAATCCCCTTCTCGTTCAGGAGCCTTGAGACATAACAGGTCATTAAAGGCCCATTTCCAAATGCCATGCAATGGTTTTATCACAAAATTAAGGAACAAGTTTATTTATAATAAATTATTTGGTTATTGGGCAGCCTGTGCCACTGCCTCCCCACACTCATAGGAAAGCATTTTTCTCCAATATTTCATCTCAATCTCCCTTCTGTCAGCTTATATCACCATCATCAAGTAAAACTTCAGAGAAAGAACATTCAGAATGACAGCCAAAGCTTCACAACACTTATTTGTTATTTGCAATGCAATGTAGGGTCAATTAAATTTTAGTTAACTTATTTCTTCTTTAATGAGGATGCAGTTTACTGGCAGTAAAAAAGCCTGGACTAACATATTTGTAGTGAACACATCTAAGCCATCTCTATTCTGCTTGCCATGGTATAGAAAGCAAAAATAAACTATATATAAGAGTGTGCTAATATTATTTCAGAAAAAACTGTCATTGAATTAAATACCCCAAATAGCAGCAACTGTTCCCCAGGGACCTGGGGTTTAGTTTGGAGAAGAGGAGGCTGAGGGGAGACCTCATCACTGTCTACAACTGCCTGAAAGGAGGCTGTGGCAGAGCGAGTGTTGATCTCTTCTCTCAAGCGACAGGTGATTGGACAAGGGGAAATGGCCATGAGTTGCACCAGGGGAGGTTCAGACTGGATATTGGGAATAATTTCTTTACCAAAAGGGTGGTCAGGCTCTGGCAGAGGCTGCCCAGGGAGGGGGTTGAGTCACCATTCCTGGAGGAGTTTAAAAAACAGGTAGTTTTTGAAGAACATGGTTTAGCAGAAGATGGGACAGTTGGGTTCAATCTCAGAGGTCTCTTCCAAACAGAAGAGTCTACGATTCCATTTGGGTTGAAAACCTCAACCACAGCCTTGTTGCAAGGCTCAGTCTCTCATTTCAGGCCTTCTATTGAACTCTTCACAAAGCCTCTCTCTCTTACAAGGTTAAAGGAGCTCTGCCTGGTCCTTCTCAGATTCCCAAGGCCTCAAAGAGCAGGTGAGCACATTCCTGGGTTTATTTATATCAGTGGGTTTCACAGGGCCCACAGGTCAGAGCTGAGCACACGACAGAACACTAAACCCAAGCTACTGTGCACAGCACAGCAGTGACAGCATTACAGGCCCTGCTTTTCATTTGCCTTTTAACATGGGCCAGGATATTTAATCTGAGCCCTAGTCCTCCTAAACCTCATGGCCAGATACCTTTATAGGGTCCAGCTTGCACCTTGGATCTTGTGCCACCTGTGAAATGGACTCTCACCACTTGCTTTATAAGATTTCTTGTTCTTTCCTTTTGAATGATGACTTTGAAAAGAGCTTTAAGGAGCCGCAGCTCTAAATCCCAGTCAGATTTCATGGAAAATCAGCCAAGTTCATCCTTTAAACCCCCCTAGAAATCCCAGGCCATATTGTATTTTACTTCCTTTCCACAACTCTGCTTTGTTTTTATAGAATTGAAGAATGGTGTGATCTTAGGTTAAAGCTCATCAAGTTCCAACACCCCCTGCCATGGGCAAGGACACCATTCCTTGGCTGGAATTTCTGATCCAACTGCATGGGGCTTATGAAAAAACATGTTGAGAACTGCTCGGGAAGTTGAGCTGCGAAGCTGGTTAACTCACAGGGCAGCACCTGGAGCATCTTTGACACAAAAGGAGGAAGGTGGGAGAACCAAGCAACCAATAAAGAACAGGTAATTTGGTTTAAATTAGACTCCTCAAAACATAAGAAAGCAGAGCTCCACCACACAGTTCATCACCCCGTGTCTGCTCAAGCACCAGTTTTAAGAGGCTGCAGCATGAGAGTCTACAGGACCCAGATGTTCTGGAGATAAGCACCCCACAGCCCACACCCTGGTGTTTCAGGCTGCCCATTTCCCACAACAAAAGCTCTTGACCTTTGAGAAGCAGAGGCTTTGGGACACCTGCCTGGACCAAGCACCAGGGCAGGACCAGCAGCCCCACCAGGGGCAGACACTCTCAGCTTCCCAGCAACAAGCAGCACAAGGCTCTACAGACCCACCACATTCTCATGGTTGGCTGTCACTGCAGACATCTTCCAGTGCTTTTTTTCCACCCTGCTTCCTAATATGCAGTTTGCTGATCTCATCTATAAATCCAAAACCCTTTGGGGCAGGTATTATTCTAAATTCCTCTTTGTGCTGGCAGAGAACTCAACTGAGTCCTCAAGGGCCTTAACTTATAATTTCTTGGCTGCTTTTTTCTGCTTGAAACACTATTTCCCTCAGAGCATGGCATTTCAGAACATGAATCTGGAATTATCCATATTAGTCTCTTACAAAAGCATTTATGCTTCTAGTCCTTCCTTCTTGCAATAGCTGAATAATGAAACAAAGCAGCAAAACTCTTTCATAATGAAATTTGCTGTAGACATGCCTGGAGTATGAAGTTAGAAGCCAGCAATGGGAAAACCTGCCATCAATCAAGGCAGGCAGGCTGCTCCCCCTGACAGCAGTGAGGAACAGAGGGAGAAAGATTCAGTAATTTAATAACTGCTGCAGCAGAAAACCCACAAAGAAACATTACCATGCTAGTCACTACACACTTAGTGTTCTAACTTACCTGTGCATCACGTTTGTGAGTGATGGGTGCAGCAAAAAAGGCACTGAAGTCATCAACTCTAAGTGTTTTCTTTAAGGCTGAAGAGCTCTTCATTTTAGTTTTATGTCTGAAGCCACTAATCTACACCTTCTCTGACACCTCCTCCCACACCCCCGCAAAACGAGCCAGAGAAAGGCACAACCAGAGGCTGATTCACCCCACCTTATCTCTGGATGGGATGAATTGACTGCTCCAGGGTCCAGTTTTCTATTGTCTGTAGGGATAACTTACATTGGAAGCCTGACTTTAATGCAGTTGGTTCAAAGAAAGAAGCTTCCTCCAGAGTTCTCTTTTTTTTAAGAAATAAAACTTCATCAGAGGAGACACTACAGAACTCACTCTGCAGCAGTAAACACCACACTTCATTGACACAGGGTCACCTTCACATCACTTTGTGCATTTCATAAAGCACAAAAACTGAGGTCTCCTCCTCTGCTCCCTCAGAAGCGGCAGAACCAGCTCATCCTCCAGGTCCTGGGTCAGAAGAGAACCCTTGCTTTTTTAATTGACATTCCACACAGGCAATCCTACACAAGAGCCAACGATGGGAGAGCAGGGACAAGACAAAGGGAACAGTTTTAACCTGAAAGAGGGGAGATTGAGATGAGATCTTGGGAAGAAATGTTTTGCTGTGAGGGTGGGGAGGCCCTGGCCCAGGTTGCCCAGAGAAGCTGTGGCTGCCCCATCCCTGGAGGTGTTCAAGGCCAGGTTGGATGGGGCTTTGAGCCCCCTGATCCAGTGGGAGGTGTCCCTGCCCATGGAACTGGATGGGCTGTGAGGTCCCTTCCAACCCAAACCATTCCATGATTCTATGACTGGTGTAGGAACTGGTGAATACACAGTGTAACAAATCCCTCTAAGGACCTGCATTTCTTTAGTTGTCTTCACATTAAAAACCTACACAAAATCTTGACAACCTTTGCTCATTCATATCAGAGAAAGAAAAGATATTCTGAATCTAAAACAAACCATCATAAATCATGGCTTAGTCAGGTAAAAATCATTCCTGTTGGAGGAAACCAGTTATTCTTGCAGCTTCTTGGGATTCTTTCAAACTTCTGGTAAAAAGATTAAAGCTTATTGGGATTTTTTATAACAAGTCAAAACAATCCCCAGCACAAAATGACAAAATTTACCACTGATTAGTTTGAAAGCAAACTATGAATAATTTAATTCTAATTTAATAATTCTGAATGCGAACCCTAGCAAAAGACAGCCATATAGTTCAGAAAAGCCCTCATTAATAACACTGTAGGCCAGAATTATTAAAAAAACCAATAAAAAAATTTTGACCACCATGTGATGTGAATTCAGGCAGCAGAAAATCATTTTATTGAGAGCTAAAGTGATTCTAACACACATTGTACATCTTCAGGCAAAAAGAAGTCAGAGCCATAAGTAATAATGCTGCAGGTTCTCTCTCCCAGGATCTCTGCAACTCTAATTTTCAGACTTTTTTCCTTTCTGTGAAAGAGATGAAGATATGTTGGGAAAGAACCAGGTTTCAGGGAGAGAAAAATGGAGTTTATTGTCAGTAAAAAAATATCACTGGGGTTATAGGAAGTCTCTTAAGTGAACGCTCCAGAAACTTTAAGTCAGCAAATGTGAAAGATGAATTACCAGCATGAATAAGAGACTTTCTGGACTGGATCCTTCTAGACCATGGAGCTCTACACAGCAGGCAACACTCATCCATTAACCTGTTAGCACACAGCAAGCACATTTGGTCACTTTTTCCACGTGTCACATTATACTGTGTTGGTGTGGCAAGGGCTTGGTAGCAGGGGTGGCTTCTGTGAGAAGCTGCTGGAGGATTCCCACATGTCTGATGGGACCACTGCCAGCTGGCTCCAAGACGTTGGCCAAAGCCATCAGCAGGGGTGGCAGCAGCTCTGGGGCAAGGGAGTTGAGAAAGGGTGGGGAGGAACCCTGCACAACAGCCACAGAAGTCAGAAGAGAAGAGTAAGAACACAGTAATACAGAAGATTAAGAGCCTATAGGAGGAGAAATGTTTTGCTGTGAGGGTGGGGAGGCCCTGGCCCAGGGTGCCCAGAGCAGTGGTGGCTGCCCCATCCCTGGAGGTGTTCAAGGCCAGGTTGGATGGGGCTTGGAGCCCCCTGATCCAGTGGGAGGTGTCCCTGCCCATGGCAGGGGGTGGGACTGGATGGGCTTTGATGTCCCTTCCAAGCCAAACCATTCCATGATTCTACGTCAAACAACTCTGCAGACACCACAGTCAGTGAAGAAAGAGGGGGAAAAGGTGCTCCAGACACCGAAGCAGAGGTTCCCCTGCAGCCCACGGCGTGGCAGGCTGTCCCCATGCAGCCCATGGGCGTTGATGGGGCAGGTCTCCATCCACAGCCCAGGGAGGACCCCACACTGGTGCAGATGGATAACCAGAGGAGCTGTGACCCCACGGGAAGCCCACGCAGGAGCAGACTCACGGCAGGACCTGCAGAAAGAGGAACCCACCCTGGGGCAGGTTTACTGGCAGGCCTTGTGACCCCATGAGGGAGCCGTGCTGGGGCAGGAGGAAGGAGCAGCAGAGACAACGTGTGATGAACTGATCAAAGCCCCCATTCTCTGTCCAGCTGTGCTGCTCTGGGGGAGAAGGGGAGGGTTCAGGTATAAACTTGAACCTGGGAAGAAGGTGTGGGGCAGGCATTTTCAGATTTGGGTTTATATCTCATTATCCTACTCTGACTTTTGATTTGTAATCAATTAACTTCTCCCAGTCTGTTCTGCCTGTGATGGTAACTGCAGTGATCTCACTGCCCTTATCTCAACCCATGAGCATCTTGATAGATCTTCTCTACCCTGTCCAGCCGAGGTGGTGGAGTGACAGAAGAGCTTTGGGGAGCACCTGGTGCCCAACCAGGGTCAACCCACCACATATACAGCTCTGAACCACTAATCTGACAACAAGAACACCACCTCATGACGCGATGTTGCAACAATTTCCAATTTACCCAATTTATCACAACAAAGTGGATTTCAGTAAAAACTTCAAAGCCTGCATTTTGTTATTAAAATATCCTTTTATTCCTCAGTATGGAGGGAAAAAGGTTAAGTTGCTATGTTTTATCTAACAAATGAATATGCAACCCAGGAAGTGGTGTAAGCCTGAGCAGTTTCATTTTTAAAGAAATGGAAACAATTAGTTGAGATTACATCTCCAGCATGGACATCATTTCAGTCACTCCAGAAACAAATCTTACAGACCTGCTTTCAGCACAAACCAAGTTAAAAAACAACTAAAATTACATTATAGGAAGTTTTGCTTAATGGAAGAAGCGAATTTGCATTTTATAGCTGTTTATATATATATTTGCAATACGTATAACACGGTCTGACCTTCAGAGGTAATAAAATTTGAGTTTTCATCTCATCAGAAACTATTTAGCAAGCTGCAGTTTGCCATGGCAAACCATCACTCCAAACTGTGGAGTAATAAACTTGGACTTATTTCCCTGAAGCACACTGACTCCTGGCTGACACTTGGAACAGTACAAACTAATTATAATCACTCTATAAAAACAAGACTTATGCAAAGGCAACTTTTTACCAAAGCATTCTCAAAATGGCTTGACAAAAATACATCATTTTCCTTCAGCTGCTTGGAGATACACTTAGTTGGAAACAGTCAAATTACCAGTCATTTTTCCAGTCTAAGATTTGCAAGAACAAGGAACAATATTTCTGTTCACCTGTGCATATCAAAACACAAAGCAAAACTGCCATTGCTATAAATCCATGAATGACAATGGGACTCTGCTGACAAGGGGAAAAACAGCATTACAAGAAGTGTTTCACAACAAAGCATTTGAAAAATCTCATTTATAACTTCTTAGCCTAGAGTAAAGCTGCTCAGCTTCACGAGTTCCATCACACTTACTAAGTGAAATGGATTAAAACAATCTGTTTAATTGGAAGGGGACCTGGTGATGCCCTGGCCCAGGTTGCCCAGAGAAGCTGTGGCTGCCCCATCCCTGGAGGTGTTCAAGGCCAGGTTGGATGGGGCTTGGAGCCCCCTGATCCAGTGGGAGGTGTCCCTGCCCGTGGCAGGGGGTGGAACTGGACAGACTTTGAGGTCCCTTCCAACCCAAGCTGTTCTATGATCTGCTCCAACCTTTCTTGGCAGAAGCACAGTCTAGACAAGATGCACCAGCATCCTCTCCAGCTAAATATTAGGAGTGTCCAATATTGGGGAATCGACTGCTTCCCCAGGGAGATTATTCCAATGGCTGATTGCTCTCACTGTAAAAAGTGTTCCTCGTGTCCAGTCAGAATCTCCACAGGAGTAACTTGTACCCATTATCCCTTGTCTTTTCCATGTGACTCCTTGTAAAATCCACACAGCTCCGATCATAGAGATAGTGCTTTAGGAAACCTAGAATAGAGGTCAAGTGTGGAAACCCCAGGAGACAGATTTTTTCCCCCTGTTGATCTTCTAGCACGTGATAGCTGACACCTCGAGATGCCAGACCATACCAGTGGGTGTAAGAGACAGCTCCTTTCTGTTAAGGAGCAGGGACAGCCAAAAAGTTGATCACATTTGTCTGAAAAATGCCTAAGTGATGGCTGAACACAGCAAACTGTTGGAAGGACAAACCTTTCAGAGGGAGCTCTGTTCACATCTTGGTCAACACACAAAAACAATTCCCCAAATTTGCTTTAAACACAAGGATTTCCTAGAGAAAGAAACTGGGTTTTACCCTTTCCCTGGAAGATGCCAGATTTAACAGATAATAAAAGACAAGTGGTAAGTCTGGAAACAATTTGGCTGGAGGAACACTAGTGTAAAAAGACACTGATAAAGTAGCAGGGGGAGAGAGTAACCAACTGTTCTGTTGGAAACTGCCCAAGAAACCATGTCACCGACACGCTCTGTGCATCTCGTTAGGCTGCCTGGCTCCCTCAGCAACAGCAGCAGGAGCTGAAACCTCTCACTGACAGCTCAGCACGTTGTTCCAAAGCAGGGCTGTTACACTCCCCCCCCCCCCCCCCCCCAAGTTATTTATCAACATTTACTCATACAACCCCATAGCAAAAGACTGAGAATCAAATTATGGGTAGTGTTGTCTCAGCAAATGGACCAAAGAGCAGAACAGGAACAGTTAACAGTAAATTATCACCCCTCGTGTCATTTCTCCACTTCAAGGCATTATTAGTAACTCATTGAGAATATAAATAATAAATGAAGGAGAAGAGGAAACCCAAAAGGATACCGAGTCATAGAATCATCTGGAAAAGACCTTTGAGATCATCAAGTCCAACCATACCTGTCCACTACTAATCCATGTCCCTAAGAAACTTATCAACCTGTCTTTTAAAATCCTCCAAGAATGGTGAATCCACCACCTCCCTGGGAAGCCTCTGTCAGGCCCAGGTTGCCCAGAGCAGTGGTGGCTGCCCCATCCCTGGAGGTGTTCAAGGCCAGGTTGGATGGGGCTTGGAGCCCCCTGATCCAGTGGGAGGTGTCCCTGCCCATGGCAGGGGTTTGGAACTGGATGGGCTTTGAGGTCCCTTCCAACCCAAACCACTGATTACCACCCAGCTTTAACAAGCATCCCCAAACAAGACCTCATACACCTTTAACCAGACACCTTTCTGGTATTGTGCAAGCAGAGATTCTTTATCCACAATTAAGGACTTGAATTTAGGATGCACAGTGGTGACCACCATGCCCAGGGCACTGCTGAATCACCCACAACACCAACACTGGCACATAATTGCCTTTCTGGTTTGTCCAAGGACACAGCCTGAATTCCATGTTGCTTCCTACTGAATTTACACCTCCCAACAAAGCTTCTGACACGGCATAAAACCTACAGAAACACTTCTTTAAACTAAACTTCAGCCTTTCCAGCAAATTCTCTGATGAGAGCTTTGTCTCACACACTCACAGCAGTTTTGATCCTCCCTCCCTGACTAAAAAGCCAGGTTTATCCTCTCATCAAACCACAGCTCAACCTGCTGCTAAACCCTCCCACCACACAGCCATCTGAGGTCTGGCTGCTGAAGAAAACATGGTTTGAGTTCCAATTTCTACCCCTTTGATCCCTGTTTTGTCCAGAAATCAATTTTCAGCACTAAAATGCTCCCATCCCACAGACGTGAGCTGCTTGAATAAGGCAGTAGATAAACCTGTAACAGTTTTCAGACCTTTTGTTGTATTTTTCTCCTGCAACCAGACACATACAGTATTTAAATAGAGAGTGAAGGGAATAGCAATTGCTTTGTTTCAGAAATTGCTTGTACATTGGAATTTCCCAGGGCTCTGATGGATTAGAGCAGGGGCCAAGAGGAGGTTGAATAGTTTTATTCCTATAATCCATGCTCGTTCTGTTGTCAGATGTGTTTTGGAATTGCTCCCCTGGTACCTTATCTGGCCTCTACAATAATACTGTGAAGGAAAAGATTCTCCAAGGCCTAAACTCTTTGTTATTCCAGTTTTTGCTTTATTCTACATAGAGGAGCAAATATGCACAGTTACACTGTCGGGACTGTAATTCACCAAGTCCGAGAGGCTTCCAACCCCACTTGTCATCACACCTGTGCTCTCATCCCTTCCCAACCTTGTTGGGCCAAAATTTTTCTTTTCCTGGAGACAGACAGCACTTGGCAAACCACAGCAGTCACTGCCCAGGCTCCATTCCAATCAATTTATGCACAACTGCAACCGCTGCATATGTGAATTATCTACTCATTATCCACACTGATGGAAGAACCATGGAATGGTTTGGGTTGGAAGGGACCTCAAAGCCCACCCAGTTCCAACCCGCTGCCATGGGCAGGGACACCTCCCACTGGATCAGGGGGCTTAAAGCCCCATCCAGCCTGGCCTTGAACCCCTCCAGGGATGGGGCAGCCACCACTGCTCTGGGAAACCTGGGCCAGGGCCTCCCCACCCTCACAGCAAAACATTTCTCCCTAAGACCTCATCTCAATCTCCCCTCTTTCAGCTTAAAGCTGTCCCTCCTCATCCTAACCCTGCACTCCCTGATCAAGAGCCCCTCCCCAGCTTTCCTGGAGCCCCTTTCAGTCCTGGGAGGCTGCTCTAAGGTCTCCCTGGAACCTTCTCTTCTCCAGGCTGAACAACCCCAACTCCCTCAGCCTGTCCTCATAGCAGAGGTGCTCCAGGCTTTTGATCATCTCTGTGGCCTCCTCTGGACTTGCTCCATCAGCTCCAGGTCGTTCCTGTGCTCAAAACTGGACACAGGACTACAGTTGGGGTCTCACCAGAGTGGAGCAGAGGAGCAGAACTCCCTCCCAGCCCTGCTGGTCCCACTGCTTTGGTCACAGCCCAGGACACAGGTGGTTTCCAGGCTGCAAGCACACATTGCCAGCCCATGTTGAAGGTATCACCCATGAACACACCCAAGTCCCTCTCTTCAGCACTGCTCTCAATCCCATCTTCAGTGCTCAAGCTGATGCAGTCAAAATGGAGATGCTGGTCTCCTCTGACCAGAGAAGTCTCCAACTGTCATCAGCAAAAGCCAACAACAGCAGGTAGAACCAATTACTCCTGACATTTTCTCCTTGTCTACCTGCTTAATCGTCTTTTGCAGTCCTAGTGCCCGTTCACAGCTCTAAGACTCATGACCTTTCAATTCTCCTGACTTAGCTGCCCCCTCACTCCCCAGGCACATTTGGTTGGTCACCATAGTCCTCCAAGGCTGTGGTGTAAAGTTTGACAAATGGATTATCACACAATACCATTTCCCATGCAAGGAATGAATAATAAGACTGCACAGCTGAGCGAGTTAAATACTTCAGGTGCCTTTGAAGCTTGCTTCCAAAATCACCTTACAGAATTTACAGAATCCCCTTGCTTCCTGGAGTAGCTGCTGAACACCAGGGTAAGCTTTTCTACACCTAAAGGTGAGTCACTAAAAATACAGAATTGTGAAGTTGGAAAAGACCTTTAACATCATTGACCCTGACAGCTACTCCTGCTGCACCCGGGAGACCACACTGCTGCAGCCTGGCCAAAGGGTGATGGAGTCAGGAATAACTAAAGCCAGGTCATTATCTGCCAGGATGAGGTAAAGCCTCCTTGCCAGTTATGGATGACAAAAAGCATCATTCCCTTACTAATATGAAGGTACCAGCTGGTAGGTGGTGTTCTGCTCAGCTCTGCGTGGGGTGGCCTTAAGATCCTGCAGCAGTGCTAATGCTGAGAACCAGGCTATGACAAAAAAAAAGCCTCATTTTCAACACACAGATGAGTCCTTTGCAGCTATGATTCAACTTTGTTGTGTTCTAAGTCAGCTAGAAATGGATATTTAAAGTTTTGAAAGTCATATTGAGAAGTTAAACTGCGGAAAATTGCCTTCTGGATTTGTCTCAGCAAGAGAAAGACAAAACAAGATTCAAAGAAACCCTGTGAACAAAGCCCTGCTGCAATGGCCACCAAAGGTCAGAAACACAGCTGTTTGGGGGAATCCCTTCTCTTCCACAGGTGTTCTTGGGTCAGGGTCCTGAACTACAGCTCCCAGGTGAGAGCAGCAGCACAGAGCCTCCCCTACAGGGAAAGGGGGGCAGAGTGTTCTTTTGTTGCTTTACAAAAGCAGAGAAGGAGATGCTGAATCACATTATTCAAAGCCTTTCTCATCAGTTCATTTCGCTGGGACACGAGCTGTACAATCCAGGGTACCTTGCCAGAGCTGCACTGGAACTGAAACTTTGAAAGGACCACATTTCCTTAAATGACTCCAGGCTTCCTTTGTCTCTTTTAGTGCCTCGTTGGCAAATGGAGATTGGAGCAATATGAGGCTATTTGCACATGTACTTAAAATATTATTTGAAACAAGGATCTACAAGGCAGAACAAATGCAGGGTGCAAAAAAGCCAGCTCCAAAACTGCCAGCAATTAGTTTCCTTCAATAGTCATCATGCTTTTGCTGTGACAATAAAACCCTGGGAATATTGTGCCTCCTAGCAGATCGTGGTGCATCTCATCTGCGAGTTCCCCCAAGCATCAACACGAATCCCTGTGTGTGGTGCTGCAGTTGTAGTGAGGGCTCTTCTGAATGCACAAGGCTACCTTCAGCCATCTGCACTGTCTCCTTTATTAAATTTGTTTTCAGCATTTATACAGCCTCCTAGTAATTAATTTTGGATATAAAGCAGATTTGATTCATATTCAGAAGCCTGTCACTCTTCCATTGCAGGGCAACTTGAAAGACTAAAGACAAAGCTATACAGGACTGTACATAATCACAGAGTGGTCTGGGTCAGAAGGGACTTCAAAGCCCATCCAGTGCCACCCCCTGCCATGGGCAGGGACACCTCCCACTGGATTATGCTGCTCAAAGCCCCATCCAACCTGGCCTTGAACACCTCCAGGGATGGGGCAGCCACCACTGCTCTGGGCAACCTGGGCCAGGGCCTCCCCACCCTCACAGCAAAACATTTCTTCCTAAGATCTCATCTCACTGTCCCCTCTTTCAGATCAAAACCCTTCCCCCTCATCCTAACCCTGCACTCCCTGATCATGAGCCCCTCCCCAGCTTTCCTGGAGCCCCTTTCAGTCCTGGGAGGCTGCTCTAAGGTCTCCCCACAGCCTTCTCTTCTCCAGGCTGAACAACCCCAACTCTCTCAGCCTGTCCTCGTTGAAGAGGTGCTCCAGCCCTTGGACCATCTTTGTGACCTCCTCTGGACTCACTTCATGTCCTTCCTTTCATCTCCTTGTGATCAGCCATTGAAAAATAAGTTATCTTGAAGTATTTTAGTTTGTAGAGATACCATCACACAACAGTATCACAGACACTCAAACGTTACAATTACAGAGCAATCACACATCACCATGAAATATGAGAAATTTAGGTTCCAGAGATCTCAACTGTTTTGTGTAAGTTATTCAAGGGTTGAGTTTGGGTTTTGGAGGTCTTTTTAGCCAAAACTAAAGAGTGATAAGCAGAAATAGGAACAATTCTTCAGATGAAAGAGTGTAACAGATTACAGAAGTCAGTTAGAAATGCTGCAGGTGTTATTTCTGTTGTATCAGACCAAGTAGATTTAGTTTGCAGAGCTCTGTGGTGCAAACATTCTGCCAGTTTGTTAAAGCTCCTGCTGCAGAGCACATTTTTAACTGATGTGCCCTCAATTCCCCCCACTTCCACCTCAAACAGGAGCACAACGCTGAGCAGAGGACACTGCACACCCAGCAACACCACCTGCACCACAGCAAACCAATTTCACCAGCCATGTGGCAAATACCAGAGCTCACTCAGTCCCACCTGCATCTCCCCCAGCCTGTTGTCTCAACATCCCCTCTACTTCAGCATCCCAGGAGCTACAACATCCCTCAGCTCCCTCTGATCTCTATTGCAGGCACAACCACAGCTGAACACCACGCGCCAGCCTTTGGAGCTGTGAAGATTGATATTGATCTGACTGCTCTTGGTACGTGAGTGTCTGCAGCACAATCTGGCTTTTAACCAGTCACCTCTGCCTGCACCAAATGGAAAACGTGGAGCAAACAGCTCCTCAAAAGCTGTAACCAAAGGGAGCCCAACTCCAAGCCCATTTGTTATGTGATTCCTCTTGTCTCTCCCTACCATTAAATATGATAAAGTTATCTTATGGTTAGTGGTGGACTTGACAGTGTTGAGTTTATGGTTATCTTAAAAGGACTTTTCCTACCTAAAGGAATCTATGATTTTAACATTACAAGACCATCAGTTTCAGAATTGTTACGTTTCACAAATGATCTTCTGGAAGGATGACCCAAAACGTGCAGTCGGTCCTTTGCAAAGGGAAATCCCTCTGTCAGAGGTACCCAGAAGATCGAATCGCTCCCCTAAAGAGGTGAGGGCTCACTCGAGGGTACATCCAGAAGAAATAATTGCTCACCAAAAGGAGGGTGAGGGCTCTCAGTCATGGGAAGTTTCCTTTGGTGGTATCTCAAAGCCAAAGGAAGACTCCCCAGATGCTGACCCACATCTCCATGGAGACACCTGCTCAAAGGGGATCTCATTCTACAACTGGTTGAGTCTGATCTGTGCTCAGTTCCAACTGGCTGGGGACCACCATCTTTTGGGGCCTTGTCCCTGGCAACCCCTCCCTACCTCCCTCCCCAGCAGCACTTTTTTGTGCAGACAGCAGCTGCATTTTGTCTGCCCAATGGTGGTGAGAACCAAGGAACATCTCAATGGACCGAGAAACACATTTTAAGCCCACCAAGTCAGGAAGTCCAGTCTAAGCATAAGTAACTCATTAAAAGACCTGTGTTTGCCAGACCCAGGAAAAGACTTAGAACTTTGCTTAGCCCCAAGGCAGATAAGCTTTATAATCTGGTAGGAATGAGCTGCTCATTGAGGGAAGAGATGGTTTCTATCTGGTTACACGACAGCAGGAGCACCTATGCAGCCCTGGCACCACACATCCATGTGACAACAGCATCTCATCCATGCCTTGCTCTCCCTTTATGTAAGTTGCAATCGGATAAGAGACAGTAATTCCATCCTCCTGAGTGCTGTGAAAGATAATGGATGTTTGCAAAGCACTAGCAGAGCTTAAGATGAAAGGTCTAATCATAAGGAGAAGTGGTGGTGATCAGAACCCAGGAGGAGATGTGCTGAGCAGCAGCCCTGGTGTGTAATGGGCCCCCAGGGAGTCTATTAGAGAGCATCACAATTAAAGAAATTCATCACCCTTCTCTCTCATGCCACTTCTTAATTTTAATGCAATGCATAAGGAAGATCAAGGAAAGGACAGGAAAGAAGGAGCAGTTCTGATAAATGTTTCCTTTCAAGCCCTGTCAGCTCCGAGAAAGCCAGTAATATTTCTCATGGACTGCATTACTCACCAAACACCCAGGAGTTCAGCTGCCAACTTGTAACCCAGGTGGAAAGGCAGAGCAGCTACAAACCAGCCAGCACATCCCCACAACTCTTAATGAAAGCCAAAGCAGATGGAACCCATCAGCTCATCCCAGGAACCCACCCAGGGCCACCTATGCCCTCCTGCAGAGCACAGAGGGGAAGCTGAGAGCACCCCAACACCTCACAGTGAGGTGGGAGCCCAGGTCTGTGCCCTGGGGACTGCACAGCATGCAAATAACAGACCAAACGGCAGCAAAGGAAGGGTTAAGAGGGCTGGAGTGGTGACTCCACATTTCTTATAATGCCACTGGCTTTGTAACTCCCCATAACTCCCCCCTCAGCTGTAACACCAGGCAGCGGGGGCAGCCAGTGCTGCACCAGTCAGGGGGCTCAACTGGGAACCAGCCACAGCACCTGGATTGTTACCCCAGCCACAAGGGGAGAGCTAGGGCTCTACCAAAATTTACAGTAATTGATTACTTTTTAAAACCTTCACAAAGGGAAGCTTGGGAAAAGCCCACGTTTTCTGAAACAACACAGTTCAGAGGGTGAGCAAAAGGGAAAGAGACAGTGGATAAAACAACACAGGAAAACTCACAGAGGATTAAACTATTCCTGCACTTCACCTGCAAACCCATCCCCACCAGTCCCTGCCTTCAAGAAAGAGCCCAGTGTCCACAAGGGTAGAGTTGTTCCTTCTTTCCTAGGAGAGTAAGAAGTTTAACTGTAAAATATTTACAGGCAATTGATTTTGCAGAGTCTGAAGCCAAACTACAGCTACACAGCCTGATTCTTGCACAACTGAGCCACCAAAGCACTCAGAGCCTTTCCCCAGGACCAGCCAACAGCAGCCAAACCAACACAAGGATCAGCCCTACAGGAATGTGGTCACAGCCAAGCCAACAAGTGCCACGCCAACTCCCAAGTAATGCTCCAGAACATGTTTTACTTCCATAAAATCAAAAATATTAACAGGTAGGAATAACACTTACTTCTTTCAGAGTGAGCAACTCAGATATTCCTGCTCTCTTGAGGCAACCAGCACCCTCTCTGCTTCCCTAAAAGGCTTTTAAATCAGCTGCTGGGAATCAGGGCTAATTACTGGTTTCTTGCTTTCACCTGGCCAGCAGGTCTGGCCCACAAGCTAAACACCAGGGGACAGGTTTGAATGGGGAATGGCTTCTGTCTCAGGGAACAATCACTTGTGCCAGGGGAGGTTTAGATTGGATATTAGGAAAAAATTCCTTACCAAAAGAGTGGAATATTATCAGATGCCTTCTTCTCATGGCTCTGATTCCCTTCAAAATTAACGCATTTAAGTGCAGTAGAAGATGTTTGGTGAAGCCCTGGCAGAGGCTGCCCAGGGCAGTGAGGGAGTCTCCATCCCTGGAGGGGGTCAAAAAACATGCAGCTGTGGCACTTGGGGACAGGGTTCAGCAGGCACCGTGGGGTTGGGATGAGGGTTGGACTGGATGAGCTGAGAGGGCTTTTCCAACCTTAATGATTCTGTGATTTTAATGCGTATTTTTTGTATTACTGCGATTTGGCTTTTGTTTTCTGGGTTAAAAGGTCTGCTTATGCCAGATGTTATATTTACTGGTTCCACGTGTTTAAATTAAGTTTATTAAATTTACTACACCATTCTTCAGAAATGTGGGCTTTTAGACTTTGAAGGAAACTGCCAGAGTCTGACACCACAGACCCAAAAGTGAGTGCACTGAGTAGCAATAACTGTGAAATTCTAACACTGTTCTCTATTTTTACCAATAAACAGGAGCTTTGTGAATAACTATTCACAAAGTTGTTGCTAACACCCACCATTGCCTTCAAAAGCACCCATTTCATAAAAAAAAAATAGCATCAGCTTTGGAAAAGCAGTTTCAAAAGAATGAATGTGTTTGGCCTGGCAGACCCACTGCCACTTCAATTTGGTGTTGACATCCACACAAAGGAGTCTGTTAAAAAACAAAGCAGGAATAAAACGGTGCGGTGCTTTCTCCAATGGAAACTTACAACAAAGGTGGTATTTAGGGTCCCTTTTCTTTTGTCATTCCATCAGTCGTTGGCCTTTCCGAGCTCAGCCACCGGGAACTGAAATCATTAGAAACCTACAGCAGGATGGGAGGGCAGAGCCTGGCCTGAAGCCCAACGACGTTTGCTTGAAACGGTTCAAAGTTACAGGGTTCATTATAACTTTTTAAGCACTTCTTCTACAGTTAAGGAGAAAAAAACATAATAAAAAAGCTGAAGTCTTGCAGTAGGTTTTGCCTTTTGATTTCACAGAATCAAAGCAGATCCCGTTTTCTACTTCGTGGAACAGAAAAAGACTTTTTAAGGCGAAATTTTCACTGAAGTAGCTTTAGAATTTTTGCCTTGTTTAGAAATAACTTTGAGCAAGTTTGCTCAACAACAGGAGAAAAATGTTACTGTTGCTCTAGATGAGATATTCTGGGAAAATAACTCATTAGAATAACAGGTTAAAACAAAACAAAACCCAAACAATGAGCCTCACCACCCAGAAAGTTTGCAAGAACTTTTGACCCATTTGGGTTTGAAAGCCATACTTATAAGATTAGCACTGTGACCTCTTCACATCTATGTGAGTGAGGAACCCCAGGATTTCTTCTCCAGTTCTGTAAACAATGGCTTCTTTTTCCTGTTATTGAAAAGAAAATTCAGCCCATTTCTGTGCACAGTTTTGGTTTCAATTATTTGGCCACATATTCAGCGCACAAACATTTCCCTGACATAGCTTTGCAAAACTATGATGCTTTCAGACAGGGAGAGGTTGAGTAGAGCGTTGTCTTGGCAGAGTGCCTGGCAAAATCCAAGTTTAGGTTAGGATTAAAGACAAGTTTCCTATTTTAAATCCTTAGATTTGTCATTCAGACCATTTTGCTTCCAGTGTTAGAATCATAAAATCACAGAATTATTAAGGCTGGAAAAGACCTCTGAGCTCATCCAGTCCAACCCTCAGTCCAACCCCACCGTGTCCACTAAACCCTGTCCCCAAGTGCCACAGCTACAGGTTTCTTGAACCCCTCCAGGGATGGAGACTCCCCCACTGCCCTGGGCAGCCTCTGCCAGGGCTTGGGTAAAATATCAAAGAATACAAGGTGCAAAGATTTCCAAGCATCTACAATAACAACGTGTGTGCAGCACTCTCATGAATCCATAAAGACAATCCAAATAATATAGTGGAAAAGCATCCCTAGAAGTGTTTCACATCTCCCATTGCATTTGAACAAATGGAAGATGCTGTGGAAAGCACAGCTGGCTTTGCACATGCTGAGGGTTATACCAAAAGGAATTTTTTTTAGCTGAATAGATTATATTTTGTCTATTTTAAGCAAGCAGTTAAATTTATGTTAGATAATTATAAATTATTTCCTTATAAGACCATGTAACTCACTGCAACTTTTGCCTTGATTGCATAAATCAGGAGATATTTTAATTTAAGTGGAAAAGATTCTGACTGAAAAAATTTCTGTCAGCTGAACCATCTAAAAGATAACCTTAAAAGCCAAATATTACTCAGCCTGTCATTCCTGTTTACTTCAGAGGGGAAAGTTTTGTGCTCTTTAATCCCATTAGCCCTGCTGGAGCCTGGACCATCTGGAACCAGTCAGAGCGAGGCGAGCAGCCCCGCTGGTGATGCTCAATTGGGCAACCCATGGGGGTGTGCAGGGTACAACCTCAGCAGGGCTGAGGTTACTCACACAGAAAAGAGGGAGGGAAAGCAGACATGGTTATCACCAACCTCTCCCTCATCTGCAGACCCTGCTCTCTCAGGAATTTTTAAAGCTGAAAGAAGGAGTGCAGGGATAGGACCAGGGGGAAGGGTTTTCAGCTGAAAGAAGGGAGATTGAGATGAGATCTTGGGAAGAAATGTTTTGCTGTGAGGGTGGGGAGGCCCTGGCCCAGGTTGCCCAGAGCAGTGGCGGCTGCCCCATCCCTGGAGGTGTTCAAGGCCAGGTTGGATGGGGCTTTGAGCCCCCTGATCCAGGAGGAGGTGCCCCTGCCCCTGGCAGGAGGGTGGAATTGGATGGGCTTTGAGGTCCCTTCCAACCCAGACCATCCTATGACTGTATGAAATGTTTTCATTGGACTGCAGGAGAATTTACTCAGTAAACAGGGGTGAGAAGAAAGTCTTTAATGAATTATTGGTGGTAAATATCCAAGAAAGGGGTCTGCTCTCACGAAGAGAAGTCTCCAATCTCCCGATAGCTCGAATGCACACACAACAAATTGAACAGCATAAAAGAGAGAAAAGCAGTCCCTGACAGAGGGAGCTGTGTCTGAAGCCCTGGGTAACCCCTCACAGCTCAGCAGCTGACTTATTTCAGACGCAAACCATTTCCCCTGCGACAGGTAATAGCTGTGAGCAAGCACTAACACTGGTCCCACGGTGAGTGATGAACCACTCCACGCCTGCTGCCCAAAGGTTTCAGCCCCAGCACCAGGCTGAGAGGTGCTGTAAATCCACACAGAGGAGTGGAGGAGCCTACAGAGCAGACTTCAACCAGCTAAAAACCTCGGCCAATTAGTCTTTAAACAAGCTTCCGCAGAGCAGGAAGAGTCGGGCGAGATGTTAATTTGCAGCAGCTTTCATCTGCTTGTACACACACTGGTGACAGGAGAGAGGATGGCACAGAACTAATAAAAAGGAAAAATATTAGGCAGGGAAAAGGAAGAGAAAACAAGGATAGAAGTGGTTTTAATGCAATCAGATCCATCACACAGAGCTGAAAAGTCCGACTGCGAAAAGCTAATTAGTGCATCGAATATGGAAAGTACACAAATTAAATACAGGGAGGATTATCAAAGAGAGCTGAAATATGGATGTTCCCAGCACACAGATGTAAAGGAATTTCAGCTGAGCACAGAAGAAAATATTTTTAAGAAATGAAATGCAGTGAGAATTCAGTAAAACCATGCCTGTAATGGGAAAATGATAGATTTCAAAATTAAAATATACAAGCCAAATCTTTATATATTGTCTAACACTGACAAGACAATTTCAGGTTGAGTTTAAGAGGTGCTGTGCCAAAAGCATCACAATTTAGCTGATTTTTTTCCTTGATGCAGGTCTTTATTCACTCTTTCTGTTCTTTGAGTGTTAATGAGCAAAAAGCTGGATTCTGGTATAGATCCTTATTCCTAGAACAAAGTCCAAGGGCCAGCATCTGTATTTATATTTTAAATGCTTAGCAAGTGTCTTGAAAAGAGCCTATTAAGCAACTTAGATGCTCACTGCAGTCTAAACACACTGAGAACTGCTTTAGTATCAATATTGAATTCATAATTGACTTCTCTGCCGTTAGAGTGGTCACTTGCTGGCTTTTATTCAAAGGAGATGAAAGAGGGGTTTTTCTGTCCTCTTATATCTGGATAAAGGAAGCTCTTGGGGTGTATGGGATGCTTTCAAAATATTACAGCTGGAAACAAGAAGTTGCTGGAGTTCCTAGCAATAACTGACAGAATGGGGCTTAAAATCTCTATATATCACAAGAAAATACATTGGCAAAATATTCACTTTGAGATATGAGAACTCTGAATTAAGGAATGCGAGTGAATGAACTTTGACTTTGCACCCTTGGGAGCTGGGTCAGCTCCTGCTGCATCCGATGGGAACGGAAGGGGGAATCTCTGGAACCAGAAGGGAATATGGGAACCCCCCCCCCTTCTGCCAGTCTGCTGGGTGATGGGGGTGTAAGAGCCTTCTGGGGAGCAGCTACGAAAGAGCTCTGAACTCACAAAACAGACAACAAACACTGTGCAGGAACTCCTAATTGGTGTTTAAAGCTTGCCTATTACTCCATCTGCTGAGGCCTTGGTGGAACAATTACACAGAGGAATCATTCAAGTCACCACAGACATTCATTTTTCTTCTTTTTTTTCCTTTCACATTGATCCATTTTTCATTTCAATGGTTCAAAAAGATTTTTATGCAGTATAAGTTTTGAACAGTTAAAGCTGTAATTCGAAATCAGTGCATTTGATATCAGAAATGTAAGTACTTGAAAAGTGGGAATTACGCCAGGGTGTTCAATCCTGTCTCACTTTTGAGGTTAAAGATGAATAAAGTAGGAGTTATTTAGCCCTCAATAGGTGATGGTCACACCCAGCACCTTGTAACAGCCAGAAGTGAGGCTGGGGCACAGCAGCTTTTGGTTGTTCTGCTGCCTGCTTCTTCATCCCTCAGCCTATTTCAAACCAAGTTTCTTTAATTGAAACTCATTTTCCACTTTAAATACAACACTCGACAGTCTAAACATCCATCAAAGACCCCAACACTGGAAACAAAACTCAGTTGGCACCTGACATATAAAGTTTAGAAACAAATCCAACAACCTCACTCAGCTACCTGGGTTGCACAGACCCCATTTCCCTCCTCAGTCCTGCTCCAGAAGGATGCTCTTTCCAGTCTGGAGCTGACCTGGAAGGGGTGAGCACAGCTGTGGCCACGGCCCCACCCAACCCAGAGCCAGTTTCAATGAAGATCTCCGTTTTACACACACATTTGAGCTGAAAGAGGGGAGATTGAGATGAGAACTTAGGGAGAAATGTTTTGCTGTGAGGGTGGGGAGGCCCTGGCCCAGGTTGCCCAGAGCAGAGGTGTTCAAGGCCAGGTTGGATGGGGCTTTGAGCCCCTTGATCCAGTGGGAGGTGTCCCTGCCCATGGAACTGGATGGGCTTTGAGGTCCCTTCCAACCCAAACCATTCCATGATGCTGGGATATGATTTCTGCTGGTTGGAATCTACCAGTTTTGCAGGAGTTGCTCCAGAGCAGAGCGATCTAACTCTGCTGTGGGACTGTCCTTTCCCCACCAACCACACCTGGCCCGGTGCCTCCCTGGAAGCAGAAATCCTGTTCAAACTACGCTCATCGGAGCAATTGAATTTCTCCCTGGTCTGTCCTCACTCTGATACACTAGAATTTGCTTTCCAGTCCTGGCTTAGAGCTTGCATCAGCAGCAAAGGAGAGCTGGGAAGCCTTGGGTGGTTGCTTTGCACAACAAACCGTAGGGTCGTAATATGCTGGATATTTTACTTCCAAATCAAAGCAGCTCCATGAAGACTCCTCAGATGAGTTAATTCTAGCTTTGAGCTACAAGTGCCGTAGCTGCAGGTTCACAGAGACCTGAACAGAATGCTGGTGGGATGAGCCCTCCTGCAGCTCAGCCTCCAAAGTCAACGGGTGGTCAAAGCTGCATAGAGACAACCTTTGGCTGACAAACGACACGTAGGAACTTGTGCTTCGTATCCATTCCTGAAACTCTGAATATTGGATTTTGCAGCTTCTCAAGTGGTTTTTTTTAAAGCTGTTGGTTGAAGGCTGTGTTCAAGTTCCTCCCCATATGTTCTTCAATTTATTCAGTGTTTAAAAGGATATATTTTAAAAATTTGCTATTATTGTCTGGCTGTAACCCACTAAAACTCGACGTTGCTAACAAAAGTCTTGAGATATATGTTCATTTTCTAAAGGATTTGTATATAAAGTGTGTGTTTGTGCATGTAAATCCCTATATGCATGCTCTCTGTGTGTATCTCCATGCCCACAAATGTCTTTGGGATGGAAGATATTCTCCCCCCTCCTGGAACTCTGTTTTCCCGACTGAAATTTCAGACGGCACATTTTTTTCTACACTCGTTATTAAACTCACTGTATTTTACTGATCAAATAACCCCCCTCCAGATGGTGATCCAAGGCTATTACCAGCTGTCATTGCTTTCCACACCCACCTGTCCCTCCAGATTAGGAAATATGACTGAAGAGTTGCTTTTCCTCGTGCCAATGAACAGATGATGCCTCACAGTCATCTTCAGCCCTCCCGGAGCTCTCGGCCGCCGGTCAGCAGGGCCGCTTTGCTCTCTGCTCTCCTTCCTTTGAGAAGGAATCTGTAAGCTATAAAGAAATAGGCCTGCTCAGAGCAAAATGCTGCCTGATGGAGAGTGTAATATTTCACCAGGCAACTGAAATCTGGATAAGATCTAACTTGAAGAAAAATCACCTTTGTGGCTAAACCCAGATGTGTGCCAGAGCCATGGGGATCACACTTCTACAGCCACTGGTGGCTCCTTCTTACCTGAATTGTGCTGCTATCCATTAATAATTTTTATTCTCATCACTGCCATCCCATTGGTGACTGTCCCAGCCACAACACGACAGCAGAGGTGAACCCCTGCTCCTGTTCCACCTCTGGACCGGTCACTGATGGTTGTGGTTCCGTTGTTATGGATCAAAGGCCTAAGAACTCATCCCTACAGGATGGCACACAAACACATCCACTTGGTGACTGTCAGCTGGGTAACCAGGTGGGTGTGAGACACACACAATGTCAGAATTAGGAGCAGTTCTTTTTTTCTTCCTCTGTTTCCCCCCCAACATCATCTCCACAGCTGAAGTTTACACACTCAGTGGAAAATGAGAGCTGCCATGCTCAGACTAGATGGGGCTTCCACTTGTTGGCAGTGATATTTTCATCATGAGGATTAAGTACACACATAAACACTCTCAGAATTAGCTCCCAAACACCAGATGGAAAGATAATTGAAGCCAGTGTAGAAAGCTGTGTTCCAAATCACTGATGTATCTTTAGGCACCTTCAATTCGCATTTCTGATCTCACCTATGATCTCTCCAAGCTTTATCCTGTTCTATGATGATGAATCCTGAGCAGTGAAGGACGTGGCTTGAATTTTGTTTCAAGTTTGCCATTTACAGGATGAGCAGTAAGGCTTTTTTTTTTTGCTTACAAACTGAGGAAACTCTTCTGGGAAAAATAAAGTGATAAATCAATATGCTGTTTCCCAGTGCCACTCAGAGAGTGACTTTCCAGAACAAAACCATGCTTCAATTTGAAAGCAAAAAATATTCTGCCAAGTATACATGTTAAATAATGTGATTTTAATTAGAGCTCCTCAGTTTTGTTTCCTGTGTCTAGCTGCCTTAGAAAGTGCCTAAGAGACAAGAGCCTGGCCTGATGTTCATCGAAGCTGTGGATGGATTGCCACTGATTTTCACAGGCTAAGAATGATCCCTTGAAAGGGATGCATTTTAAAGATTTAAGGTGTGCTTTTTAATTCCTTTGATATCAATAAGATCTCTTACTTGAGGCTTTCGTAGACCCAAAAGTCTTGAGAACAATCTCACTGGAGCCACTGATAGCTGAGCTTAGTGACAGGGAGTCAGCAGCAATTAGACCCTTGACATTTTGAGTAGCTGAGAGTACAATCTGCCCACCTTTCATGCTCAGAAGGTCACAAAAGTGAATTTGAAGCTAGTATGTAAGTAAGAACCTGACACAGAGTTTATAGAGTTTGACAGGGAGTGTCAAATAATTTCTGTAGAGCTCAAAGCACTCAGTTCTAATTATTTATGAAGAAAAGTGTCATAAAAATATGGCAGTGCCTTTTCAAAGATAGTGAAATAAGCTTTCATATTTTATGTTATCCATGCAATAAACATCAAGCAACTGCTCTGCCATACTTGGAAGTGAGATGGAGAACATCCTGTGTGCAATGGAACTGGAGAACAAGGCTTATGAGGAGCAGTGAGGGCCCTGGGGCTGTTTGGCCTGGAGAAGAGGAGGCTGAGGGGAGACCTCATCCCTCTCTGCAGCTCCTGGAAAGGAGGCTGTGGTGAGGTGGGTGTTGGGCTCTTCTCCCAAGTAACAAGTGATGGATGAGAGGAAATGGCCTCAAGTTGCACCAGGGGAGGTTTAGACTGGATATGGGGAAAAAATTCTTTCCTGACAGAGTGGTGAAGCCCTGGCAGAGGCTGCCCAGGGCAGGGGGGGAATCTCCATCCCTGGAGGGGTTCAACAACCATGTGGCCCCTCCAAGTGTAATAAATCAGAAATTAATGAACAGATTAATGAATCAGATGAACAGAATTCACTCTGTTTTTGAAAGACAGTATCAGATGCAGAGCTTTGCAGCAAACTCTACCTGAAGTGCAAATCCTTAATCCCAGGATCTTTTAACGGGCTCTGCATCCCATCCACGTGGCTGAAGAAATCTCAGAAGGAAGCACCAGGACTGCTACCTTTATTTAGACTGAGGAGTCACATTCTGATCCTGCTTCTCATTATTAAGTCTATATTGCATTGCTGAGCTGCACTAATGATCCAGTGGGTTTAATCCCTGTATTATCTAATAACTTCATAGAAAAGTTCTGCTTAAATTTAATCACTGTTTGTGTTCCCCTAGGTGAAATATTTTACTCGTGGATTTCTTATTGGGCTCTAAATTAAGTGGCAGATAATAACAACCTCTTTTTTCCCTTCAAAATCCTATAACCCTTAATGAAGTTCTCCTTGGTAATGAGAACTGGATGTGACTTGACACTGCAGAGATTCAAAGTCAAAGAATCCAAAATCTCACAGCAAATTATGAAGACAAATTTTGTTTTGTCAGCTTTTTAGACTGGGATCGATTTGTGTCCCTCAAACTGTGCAATTCCTGTGTCACCTTTTGAAGAGGGGGTGCACAGGGAACACCTGCCCCACGCAGTTGTGGCCATGATGTCCCCAAGGCCATATTAATGCATGGACAGAAAGTGGTTTTGCATATTATTGGTATCATGAGCAGCACAAGAGTAAACAGATAAACACATGATGAAAGACCAAAGCCTCATCGTGATATCTCATTGAGAGTCAAATTTAGAGTTGTAAATGCCATTTTTTCCTGTTGGTCTCTATTTCTATAATTGTTTTCAGCTCCAGCAGTGGGATTTTAGAATCACAGAATGGTTTGGGGTGGAGGGGACCTTTAGAGATCATCCAGTCCAACCTTCCTGCAGTGAGTAGGGACAACTTCAGCTTGATCAGGGTGCTCAGAGCCCCATCCAATCTGGCCTTGAATGTTTCCTGGTCTGGGACATCTACCACACCTCTGGGCACCCTGTGCCACTGTCTCACCACCCTCATTGTAAAAAAATGTCTTCCTTGTATCTCAATTGGATCTGTCCTCTTACAGTTTAGAACCATTCCCCCTCCTCCTGCACTCCCTGATCAAGAGCCCCTCCCCAGCTTTCCTGGAGCCCCTTTCAGTCCTGGGAGGCTGCTCTAAGGTCTCCCCAGAGCCTTCTCTTCTCCAGGCTGAACAACCTCAACTCCTCAGCCTGTTCTTGCACAGGAGGTGCTCCAGCCCTTGGATCATCTCCGTGGCCTCCTTTGGACTCTCTACAGCAGCTCCAGGTCCTTCCTGTGCTGAGGACTCCAGCACTGGACACAGGGCTCCAGGTGGGGTCTCCCCAGAGCAGAGCAGAGGGGCAGAATCCCCTCCCTCACCCTCTGGTCCCACTGCTTCTGATGCAGCCCAGGACACGGGGGGGGGTTCTGGGCTGTGAGCACACAGTGCTGATAAATAACCCACAGTAACCTGAAGATGGAACTAATCAAAGATGAAGGAGCTGGTATGTGGTCATCTCACTGTACTGACTCCAGAGGATAAGCTGAGGACCAATTCCTGATGAGACACCATCCGTGCCTCTTTTAATTGAGTGAGAATTTCTATAATAACCTGTGCAATTCCTGTAGAGTGGGCAGCAGAAGAAAGCAGCTCAAAATGATTTTGGAATTAAGCCATTCCTCTGTAATTCTCCAGCTGAATCCCAAACCCTCAGTGCCACTATGCAAATTGCCAAAGTCACCTCTGAATCCAGGTTGGAGAAGCAGCAGGCTATTGATTCGGTGTTGTTTCTCCTCCTACGTCCACTGCAGCTGCAAATCCACTGCTGAAAGCTTCTCCTGCTCCTGGATTCATTAGCATTCTGCTCTGGTCCTACTGTCAGCAGCAGAACATGTGGTATCTGATGGGTTTAGAGAGAAATTCAGGGAGTGAACTAAAATGAGCCATCACAAGTGGCATGTGCCCTGCTCCGAGTGTCACATTCACTACAGCGATCCACTGCTTCCCTAAATTTCTCCCTCCGAGCTTTAATGACACAGGGGTAAATCCACCACTTTTTGCTGCAACTGCTTCATTTTAATCTCTTCTTAAATCACATTGTTTGGGGCAGCTTCCCACTCTTTGTTTTGGGATCGTAGAACACGTTTGGTACTGAAACTCAGAGCACCTCAGTGGGATAACCGAGCTTCCCAAAATTATCCCTGAATGAGGAGTTCTCACATTTCATTCACCTCATTGGAACTGGATGATGTTTAAGGTCCCTTCCAACTCCAACCATTCTATGATTCTGTGACAGTTTGTTGCTGACCTTGCCCAGAGCAGGTACCTGGTAGCCTGAAGAAACAACTGGTGTACAGGTACCGAGTGTTACAGCCTTGGAGTCAACCATCCACCAGACAAGCCACAAAGACCAGCAAAATACTTGCTCTGCAGAATCCTGGAATGATTTGGATTGGGAGGGACCTCAAAGCTCATCCAGTCCCACGCCCTGCCATGGGCAGGGACACCTCCCACTGGATCAGGGGCTCAAAGCCTCATCCAACCTGGCCTCGAACACCTCCAGGGATGGGGCAGCCACCACTGCTCTGGGCAACCTGGGCCAGGGCCTCCCCTGGATCCAGATGTTCCAGCCCCCAGATCATCTCCATGGCCTCCTCTGGACTCTCTCAAACAGCTCCAGGTCCTTCCTGTGCTGAGGACTCCAGCACTGGACACAGGGCTCCAGGAGGGGTCTGAGCAGAGGGGCAGAACCCCCCCCCTCCCCTCTGGTCCCACCGCTTTGGATGCAGCCCAGGACACGGGGGGGTTTCTGGGCTGTGAACACACGTTGAGTATGAGCCTCAAAACATCTGCACCTTCTGTACCAGACCTCAGACCTCGAGTGCTAACACCTCAAAAGCTGTAAGAAGCAGAGAACATCACAACTCAAACCAAAGTATGCCTTAGAGCAGGGGGATGGGGGTGTTTTCTTTCAAATGTGGCTGAATTTGCCCCCTCTCTGTCCTTGTCTGGAATTCCCAAGGTCTTGTTTTAAAGTGGAGTTGTTGTTCCTCTAGAATCAGCGCGGCTGAACTTCTTTCCAGAGCTTCATTTATACAGGAACTTGATGGCAGTGTAAAATAACCTTATCCTTGCTGATACAGAAAGGCTGGATCTAAACAGCTTTGACTGTTGGTCCCGTCACAGCCACTTTGTATGGATGAGTTTTATGATTCAGCTGTGCTGGAGAGAAAATATGAAGCAGTGCTGCCTGGTAATAGCAGAAGCTGTGCTTTATTCATCAGCATAAATGTATTTGTAAAGAGTTTGAGGATTTTATTCCAATTCTTTGGTTGTATTTTAATGAAGTCTTTTGAATGCAATACAATTTTAATGTGTGTTAGGTTTACTGTGTTAATTAGACCACTTCTTTTATTTCATGTAAGTGTTTTGGGGGTAATTTTACACTGTCTGCAAGAACACATTGCAACTGCTACATCTTGAGATAATAGAAATGTCACAATTTCATGTTCTACATCAGATATAAACAGACCTGTCATGCAATATTCTGACAAGAAACCAATAAACCAGGAGAAGAAAGAAGGTAAAAACCCTCCAAAAAACCCAACTATAAGAAGCAGGGACTGATGGGCACATAACAGAGCCAGGATTTCCATGAGCAGTGTTAGTTACACAACAGGCAATGGACAGAGGTTCCAAAACCAGTGGCTTTATCATTAGATGTAAATTGTAATCAGGGCCAAAATAATTCTAAGAATTAAATGCTGCTAAGCATGGAAATGAAGGAAATGGATAAGAGGTCTCATTTGAAACAGGGCTTTGTGTTTCTTGGCATCTTATTTTGTGGCAGCTGTCCTGCCTACACATTATACATTTTTTTTTAATTGACAAGTGAAAAATCTCATTAAAACAAACCCCTACCTGTGCTGCTGATAATATTCCATGTTATTAAAGCTGAAAGGGTTGTTTTTAAATCTCATTTACTCTTCAGTAATTTACCAGTCACGCTTTAGATGTCTCAGGCAATAAAAATATCTGTAGTTACTTTGCTCTCTGGGATGTTGTGTTTTAACAGGGCTTTGTGATATGTGAAGTTCTGAGAGAGAGTTGTAGGCAAACGTTTCGTTCAGTTCATTTCAACAACCTGAAAATACAAGGGAAACAGTTTTAAATGAAAAGAGGGGAGATTTAGATTAGACATTAGGAAGAAATTCTTCAGCATGGGAATGGGGAGGCCCTGGCCCAGGTTGCCCAGAGCAGTGGTGGCTGCCCCATCCCTGGAGGTGTTCAAGGCCAGGTTGGATGGGGCTTTGAGCCCCCTGATCCAGTGGGAGGTGTCCCTGCCCATGGCAGGGGGTGGGACTGGATGGGCTTTGAGGTCCCTTCTGACCCAACCCATTCCATGATCTTCCAAGCTTCTCCTCAGGGCTGTGGCCCATAAGTCACTGCTGTTGGGTTCGTGGAATTGGTGCCATCTTTGAACCCCTTTGTCCTTCCTACCACCTTTCAGCCTTTCACTGGTGGCCAAGCCCAACCTCTACAATGCTGTCAGCCTGTGGATGATTTGAACTTGTGCTTGGCTGAGCCCTAATTGCTTTACCCTCAGTGCTTCCAGTACAACATCTGATCTGATTAGCTGTGCCATTAATTATCATGTACTTTAACTATGAACCTCCTGCTGAAAACCAAGGAAAGGTCAGTGCACATCTAGAGAAAATAGTACCTAACAAGATACATTTAGCAGCAAATGAGGCACAACACGAGCTCAGCACACAAATGTGTCTGAAGGGTTTTCACCAGTGCACTAATGATCCCGGTTACCTCCCTGTGGATGTGTGTTTGGAGGCAACAGGACACGCTCTGGCTAAACCTCCCACAGACTTTACTGTGCAAAAATCCTTCACACATCCCAACAGGTAAATTGGATTAAAGAGTGGACAAGATATTTTTAGTATCATAGAATTGTTTGGTTGGAAAAGACCTTTGAGATCATCGAGTCCAGCCGCACCTGCCCACTACTAAACCATCCCTGAGCACCTCATCTGCCTGGCTTTTAAACCCCTCCAGGGATGGGGACTCCACCACCTTGAGAACACTTTCCATGAAGAAACTTCTCCCAATGTCCAGTCTGAACCTGCCCTGGGGCAACTTGAGGCCATTTCCCTTTGTCCTATCACCTGTCACTCGGGAGAAGAGCTCAGCACCCAACCTCCTTTCAGGCAGTTGCAGACAGTGATGAGGTCTCCCCTCAGCCTCCTTTTCTCAAGGCTAAACAGCCCCAGGGCCCTTAGACTCTCCTCATAAGACTTGTTCTCCAGCCCCTTCCCCAGCTCCGTTTCCCTTCTCTGGACACACTCCAACCCCTCAGTGTCCTCCTTGTCCAAACCAGATTTGGAACTGTTTCTATTTTCTACATAAACAGACACAGAACATGTGGATTATTTAGATACCTTTGGATGTGTGTGCCCATATACAGTGACATGTACAGGCACACCCGTGTGTGTGGGGATTTATACCCCACTGGTAGTTCTACACACTCACTTTCTCAGCCCAGTCCCTGGTCTGTGTGAACAGCTCTGTCTCTGCTGCTGCCAAGCTCCACTGCTCCCTACCAGGTTCTCCCCTGTGAGGATTTCACAGATCATTCAATATGAGATGCCATTGTATTGCAATCAATAAACTTGTACCACGTTTAAGGGGCCAAACCCACGCTCATTTGTACAAAGAATGGTCTGAAAAACCAATCTGACCTTATTGACAGAGATCAGTCCAGAAAAAACAGCCTCTTAACAAACCACTTGGCCAAGATGTTTTGCTGAGATGGTGGCACCTCCACGAAGGACCTTTTGGGGTTATTTGCTCCTGCTCTACAGCCACAGCCCCTGTTTTTCACTCAGCAGCACCATCATTATTTTCTTCCACTGAGAAGCTAAGGGGGAAAACAAGAGGGAGAGGGTTTGTGGTGACACAGCTCCCCATCCCTACGTTCTCCTGGCAGCAATCAGAGCTCCCTTTCTCCTCCCTGCAGCTCAGCTCCCACCCCACACACAGAGGCTCCCCGGGGGCTGCCAGGGCTAGAGCTGGCTGCTCAGAAATTCAGAGCTGTGTTTCCTTACTCCTTTGTGCAGGCAGAGCTGGGGAAAGGACAATGACACCTGAACGCCCTGCAATGCAGAGAACATCCCTGAATCCCCAGAGCTACACACAGGTGAATGACTCAGTGTTTCCCAGTGCCCACAGCAAGCCATGGCTTAGGAAAACCTGCCTCTGCCTGCACTCCAGCAAAGCTGCTAGAGTTCTGAATAAACCATCCTCCCTGCTCATGCACTCAGAGCAGTCTCAATCATAATGATTACTTTGGCTGCATTTATGAGGCCATTTTAATGAGATTACATTAAAGTTATTTGAGTGTTTTCTTGGCAGAAAGGGAGACACAAGGTCACTGTTTGCTTCCTTCTCCTCACAGACCTTTGTTCTCCATTAGTATCTCTTAAAGACATGTTTCACTCTTAATTGCCTGAATTTGTATGGATCTGAAGCTATTTTATTGATACATAAAAGATGTTTATGACATAGATTTGTTGGAGTGAGTCCAGAGGTCACAGAGATGATCCAAGGGCTGGAGCACCTCTTCAACGAGGACAGGCTGAGAGAGTTGGGGTTGTTCAGCCTGGAGAAGAGAAGGCTGTGGGGAGACCTTAGAGCAGCCTCCCAGGACTGAAAGGGGCTCCAGGAAAGCTGGGGAGGGGCTCTTGATCAGGGAGTGCAGGGACAGGATGAGGGGGAATGGTTTTGAGCTGAAAGAGGGGAGATTGAGATGAGATCTTGGGCAGAAATGTTTTCCTGTGAGGATGGGGAGGCCCTGGCCCAGGTTGCCCAGAGCAGTGGTTCTGCCCCATCCCTGGAGGTGTTCAAGGCCAGGTTGGATGGGGCTTTGAGCCCTCTGATCCAGTGGGAGGTGTCCCTGCCCATGGCAGGGGCTGGAACTGGATGGGCTTAAGGGATTCTTCATTTCACTATTGGGAAACACCTCCTAATTCAAAGTGATGTCTAAAAGAAACATCCCAAGAGCACTGAGCTCAGGCTGTGAACACAGCCCTGCTCCCCAGTGCCCACTCCTGTCACATTCCAGCATTTGGTCCCCACCTTGGCACCAGCACCACCTCTTGGTCATTTGTAAGAAAAAAATGAAATGTTGGATTTTATTATTCACCACAAGAGGGGATTAAAGAAAAAAAAAACCCAACATACAGGAAGGAATCAGGAAGAACATTGTTATGGAAACAGCATTTCTTACAGAGGCTCCATTTTTTTTCCTCAGTGCTCATTCATAAGAATTTCCACCTAAAGATCCATTTTACACACACAAAGCCTTCAATGCCAAACCACATGGTACCAGCACCTGCCTTAGCATGGGAAAGGAACATCCACTTCAGTGGAAAATGATGGGGGTTTCCCTGCTGTTGTTCTTTTTCAATTTATTTTGCACTCTGCACACTGTTTCTGCCTGTGCCCACGCTGGTCCTGTGGCTTTGGGGAGCTCACCATCAGCCTTTGGCTCCTGCACACGTTCTCTGTTGTGTTACGAGGATGAGGTTCTTGTGGAAAAGTCACTGAGAGCACTTCAATGAACTTTATTGCCAGAACAATGTCCAAAACAATGGATTTGTAAATATAAAATAAGATAAAACCATAGAATCATAAAGGTTGGAAAAGACCTCTAAGATCATCCAGTCCAACCATGAGCTTGTCATTGTTTGGGAGGTGCTCCAGCCCTTGGATCATCTTCGTGGCCTCCTCTGGACCTGCTCCAATACATCCATGTCCTTCCCCTGCTGAGGACTCAGTAGAACCTTCCTCTCTCCGATGAAAATGAGGCCACTGACTGTGGTTTGAGTTTTTCTGATACATCACTTGTATTCTAACCAAAAAAAGCAGATTGCAGAGCTGAAAATAAGGCTTCAGAGGTTGATTTACCAAGATATGACTCCATTTGCTTTGGATAAAACATTTCCTTTGGCAAACTCACTTCCCAGGACCAGATGGGCTTTGGTAAACTACAACAAGGCCAGTGGAAAGCTCCAAAGTGACCACAGGGCCACGGCACGTGGCAGGCAAGAAGATGTCAAGGGAAGCGCTTGGTCTTGAGAAGCCTGATGGGAAAATCTCACTGCTGTCCTCAACTATCGACCGTGAGGGCACGAGAGAAGACGGAGACGTTGTTCCTGGAGATGCACAGAGAAAGGACAAGAGGCAGCACACAAGCTCCACCTGGGAAATCCCAATTGCACATTAGAATAAACCCTGCAATCACAGCAGCCAAACGTTAGAACAGAGCCCAGAGAGGTGCAGGATCTCCATTCTTGAACACATCCCCGAGCCACTCCTGCCTTGAGCAGCAGGGCTGGACTGAGCAGCCTCTCCAGGGGTCCCTTCTGTGATGAAATACAAACCCTTGCTGTAAAGGCCCACTGGAATTAAGGTATTTTTAATTAGAATAACCAAAATATATACACAACAACGTGGATTTCACCAAGAAAAAAATAACCATAGTGCATTTCAAAGTTCATTTACTGCAACAGAGGCCAACAGTCAGCAGTGAGGGTAAGTCACAAGCAGCAGGGAAAAACACAGTTTGCATATAAAAGAAGCCAGAAGAAAGCTACAGAAGCTCAGTATTGAGAGGATTTCATAGTACCCAGCTCATATCAACTTCATCACGTGAAAATGGAGCCTGGATTGCAGGTCTTCACTTAGATTATCACCTGGCACCCATGAGTTTCAGATTCATCCACGTGTACATTAACTGTTTTGAGATATTAAACTGCAAGAACGAGGTCAGTATTTTAGTTCTTATAACTGCAGCCTACTTTCACTAAAATTACCTTAATGTTCTTCTAAACTGTTCTTCATTTCAGAGGATGGGAACACTGAACCAGCTGTAACTTCTAAGATTTTCAAAGTTAAAGGTTCATTTTTACTTAAAAAACCCCACAATAAAACTCTTAACAGAGGCTTTAAAAGGTCTTTATAAAATAATCTTCATCACACTTACAATAGTAAGAAAATTATTCTGGTTGCTAGTTTCTAGTAAGTATGAACTGCTTTGTGTAATCTGCATCAGAGATGGTTGTAACTACAGTTCACACTTTAGTTTTACAAGGTGGACAAACAAACTCATCAGGAAAAGCAGCTTATTGCTGCTCCTCAACAAGTCCTTGTCTCATGGGCAAAGCCTGTGTGACAGCCTGAGACAGGGCAGCTGGAGGAGAGAAACAAGGATCACCACACCAAAAACCCTTCCTCCGTGATCACTTCATACTCAGCAACTGTACAATTCAGCTGATTTCAGATCAAAATTGCATCATTGCATCCATCTCTCAAATGGTGTTGATGATTATCTCAACATCTAAAGTTTCCTTGAAGCGACAGGAGAAGGCAGAGTCTGAGCAAGTCCAGACTGGCAGGATAAAAGTCTGATGATCATCCTGGCAACCGTAACTATGAAACAGGAGATGTTCTTCCAAGACTTTGTCCCCAGGTCTGTTGGAGCAACAGGTATGGCTGTGCAGAGAAAACACAACGTGGATACATGGGAACAGAGCATCTCTCTATTCCTGCAGCAGCACAGAAGAATTAAATACAGCAACAGGCAATTCCAAGAGGACTGAAAAAGATCTCAAATCCCTACACGGTTAATCTATTCTTTTAATACAAAAAGCTCCTGGAATATATATTTTGTGGATAGAAAGAGGCAATTACAAACAGGAAGAGCTCACAACAACTGCTCACAGGAGGTCACTCACCATACATTTTTATTGGCTCCTGGATTCTTTAACTTATGGTAGCATATTATCCTACTCTATTTAGAGGCAGAAATAAAGATGCAATAGTTTATAGCTTTAATAGTTCGTTCTCCCTCACCTGGGCCCTCTAAAAACAGCTGTAAAGATAAGAATACATAGAGTGTGTTTGGTGACTTAAATCTTCCAACCAACACAGTGAGAGATACTCCTGGGAATCTAATAAAAAGGAAAATGTGGATGTGATTTACAAAAGAAGGCAAAAATTCCCTTTGCAAGAGCCATTTAAAACCATCTCAGCCTGTTTGGTTTCCGTTCGACCCAGTTACAGACACAGGAAACGTCCAGTATCCCTGTTAAAGTTGGCCCCAGCACTTCTTTACAGAGCTTACTTGAAACCCTGTATGATTGTTTCACAAAGCACAGCTCCAAGATCATCCTGAAGAGCTGAATCGAGTCACTGACACAAAGTCAAAGCAGAACTCAGGAGTTTTTAACACCATTTGTACTATTTTATCAGTAATAGAAGCAAACAGATCCTGGTAGCTACTCAGGAATTGTAAGAGCAACAAACTCTTCTCAGGTGTGATTTTAGCTAAGGTAGTTAATGACTTGACTTAGTTAACTGAGTAAGTTACCAGCAGCTGTTAAGAAAAGATTCCCAAGACACAACACTACACAAAGGTGTGATGCAGCCAGTGTGCACCAGCAACTCTCAGCTTTCAAAATCCACCCTCAGGATGATGAAGCACAAGGGCCACCTCAGTCCATCTTCTGCTTTCAAGACCTTCTGGCCAGCTCCCTCCTCCTCTCTGAAAGAAAACACTCAGCTAATTCAGACCAGAGAGAAAACCAAACATTCAGTTAATCCCTTCGCTTGCCTTTGCTAAAGTTTTATCTGCTCCAAAATCACCAAGTGAGTGGGATCTGCACTGGCCAACACACCACAATGACCAACGTTCCTGAGAAGAGATGAGCGAGCCAGCAGATCCCATCTCTTCCCTCTGCTGACAGCAGACACCACGAAATCAGCTGGGCAGCAAGAAGGAGCTCTGCATGTCAAAGCAGGGAAGTGGCCAGGTCACAGAGTTCAAACCAATCAACAAGAAAAGCATCAAGAGGGAGCCCAGAGCTATCTCTGGCATTCACTCTTCCTCTTGAGTCACCCACAAAGACAGAGAGGTTGTTTCATGAGACAATCTGCTTCTAGGCAGGTGAATGGATGCTGCTGGATAATCCATTACCTTCACACCACCACCCTTCATGTTTGAAGGTCTTAAAAGAAAGAGAAGAGAAAAAAACACCCATGTGCCAACCCTGTGTGGCTACTTCCTAATGCTGGGGGAGAATTTTCCTGTTCCGTGCTGCAATAATATTTCACACAGCCTATGTAGAGACATTTCTTCTCACATGAGCAAGATCCTGCTCAGGTAGTGTGCAGCCTTCCCAAGATGCCACTCGTCATTCAGTGCATCCCAGTGGGCCCTACCTGCCCTCCTATTCAGGCCTGTGGGTTCTCAATCCCAGTCCCAAGTGCTGCTCAGTCAGGAAGTGCTGAGAGAAGTTCTGAGCAGTTCCTAAAAACATTCCAATTGCACAGACATCCTTGGCCGTGCTTTGTTCCGTGGTATCTTGAATTGTCCTCTAACTGCATAATTCCCAATGTAAAACAATTATCCCACTGCTGAAGCTGAGCAACAAACCCAGTTCAGGCTTTGTGGTGACAAAGGAGCACCTCCCACTCCCACAAAGTCATTTGTGCTGCAATAAGCTCCATCTGATTTGAGAGCTCATAAATAAAAGATAAAAAGTTGTGTGACTGCGACTCGAGCCTCTGCACAAGGCACTGTGATAACAGATACAGAGCTGCCAGAGCTGGGCTGCCAGGCACCACCTTCTTCCTATTATTTACCTGTGCTTAAAAAACTGCATTTGATCAGCTTTGACATTTCATTTTCAAAGAGATGCTATCAGCTGCCCGTCAGAACCATCCTGCTACAAAAGACCTCTCCAATTGTACAGTGTAGCTAAAGATATCTGGAACACTCCTCTGAAATGCCAAGTCTTTCTCCTCACACTGGGTATTTGTGTCCCTTGACATTCTCAGTCCTTCTGAAAAATGCAGAGATAGAGCAGGAACCCTCCTGTTGCACAATTCCAAAAAGGCAAGGTGTGTATTTCTTCCTCCTTGCTTCCCAAAAGAGAATATCACCTTTTCTCTAACACCCAGTACACACACCGGTGATATAGAGATCCTCAGTTAGGAAATGCACCTCTTAGAAATACCTGCAAGGATATTTGAGATCTAAGACAGTCAATTACATTGTGCATTTAATTTATTTTCAAAGGGATCCAACTTCCACGCTGCATTGTTTCACTTGTTCTACTGGAATTCTTAAGCTATAGAAGGATAACAAAACACAGGCATTTAGAGAGGACTCATTCAGTAATTCATCATTTTCAGAGAGAGGTGACCTTTCCCCAGTACAAATGTGCACAATTAGTCACCAATACTACAATTTGCACGTTACAGCCTGTTGGTGTTCTTTAATTTACTGCACTGTAAATGAAATTTTACTGTACCAAATATCACTGAGTTTCCCTACATTGAACATTCACAGAACAGTTCAACTGGGCAGAAACACGATAGACATCACATTTTTAGACATATTTGTACCAGCAATTATTAACCTATACTAAAAACTCTAACATCAGGTAACTTTTGGGAATGAAGGGGGAAGATTTTGAAGACTTACCCTGCATTTAAACCTATAAATTGTTTTTTGCAACCCAAACAACTGCTTGTTTCACTATTTAAACTTCAGGGGAATAAAGGGAAAGTAAAGATGTCCATGTTGCAGCTGAATTTAATCCTAGTACCTAAATGCTACCAGCACAAACTTACACATCCATGTTTCTATACATCAATGCTGTGGCTGCTCAGGATTGATATTCATAGTCCTGTATATTTCTTTGAGGAACAGCAAGGCGGTGTCTTCAGATCCCCTGGGAGAAGGAAAACAGAAGGTGTTATCTCCTTGTGGTCCATGTTCTAATTCCTGTAAACCACACTTCACCCCATTCCAGCTCTCCAAAAACTTCACACAGCCTCTTGCCCTGCTACTCACATTTCAGGCACACGGCCTTACTTCTACCAACTTCCCACTGAAAGCCAAGGAAGCTCTCAAATAATTGAAAGATTAATAGAATTCCAGTGCCATATTTCCAAGCTGGTGTTTTTCCTCCCCCTAAAAGCTTCAGGCTATCTAAATTTACATTGGACAGATTTGCTTTGCTCACTTGTCTATAAAGTGATATTTAAACACACAAACAACGCCAAAATAAGAGCAGCAATCACTGTAAAAGATAACAAAATGAAACAGGCATATTTTAACAGAGCCCAAAGCTGCAGGGGCTGCAGGAAAGGGCAGCTAACCAGGCTTTTTAAAAGGAATTACAACAGGAGACAGTAAAAGAGCTGCAGATGTTCAGAACTGTCATCCTCCAAACGGGAGGAACAGAATTTACAGAGCCCCAGGATGGAGTTCAACATCCAAACTAAGGGCCTACAGATTATTTCCCATGACTGAGCACAGAGACAGCAGCCACGTTTCTTGCTGTCTGTCTCTAATACTAAATAAGTGAGCAAACAAGCAGAAGCATCAACACAATTGTTCTGTTCTCTAACTCATTTACAGACATTCCCCATCAGCCCCTTCTGAAAAAAAACCCCTCGAATAACCCTGCTCTCCTATTTGGGTCGTTAATGCCTCTGTTTATCTTCCTCATTCGGATGGCAAAGAGCAGCTCTGGGTAGCAGGTTTTTAAGAACCTGGCAATGATCGGCTGCCACCTTGTGGAAAAGAACTCCCTGCTGCCTTGATAATCCCTCCTCCAGCAGCTGCTGAGCTTCGACAAGACAAGTGACACTGACTTTAATGACATCCTTCAGGGAATGCTTTCAATTCCTTATTGTAACCTCTGAAAAAATGCCTGATGAGGATCTCATAACCAACTCAAGGGCTGTCCTTCCCAAACATTTCAAAGATTACAAAGACCCAGAACACTCCGGGCTCCTGAGTCACAGGCGTGCGGATTGACCAGTGGCACAGCTCCTCTTCTGGTAGCGGTGTAACTGGTACAACCTTCCGCCATGTTTAACTTCTCCTATCACCAGTAGCCTAAAAAATAGCTCTGTGTATATAAACCCAGTTATTTTTGTCAAAACATACTTGAAGTGAAACACCAGGGCATGAGTTTTGACAGGGATCACCTGAGCTTTCATTACAAAGTGCTCAAGACAGGAAACGATTCCAGGCATTCTCATACTGGTCCCAGTAACAGACAACAGGAGTGAAAGAAGAAGTAGGCATGTCCTTATCACTGTTTGAAGACAGAGTTATAGCACAGAAGCAGTATTTATGGAACCACAAACATTTCCTCTTACCAGTAGCACAAATGACTCTGAAAAGCAAAAAGGTACTCATTGAAGCTTTCTATTGGCTTTTCTTGTAGAACATAATCAATACGACGCCCTCCATTGAGCATTCCAACCTTCACTGAGAAATCTTCATCTTTTGGAGGCTCTGGACTTTCAGTGATCTTTTCAGCTAAAATGGAAGAGTTTAAGACTGAAATTATTCTCAAGCACAGCCTCCTAGGATCAGAACTATTACCTGTTTTACCTGCTATCATTTCAAAGTGCTGGCAATAAGACCATAACAGTCAGCCTCGACTGACCAGCACACCCCTGTATAATTCAGAAGGGTTCCTGGAACTACAGGCTCACTGCTTTCAGAACAGTTCAACCAGATTTTGTTTGAAGAATAGCTCACGTGAAGCAGTAACTGAGCCATTTTAAAGAATCTCAGACAGATCTGGTCATTCCACAAGTGAATAACCTGAAATAATACTTTTTTGACATCCCCCTTGCATGGAGTCAATCACTATCCTGAATTTAAACTAGGAGGAATGTCTTTATAAGTACAGACAAAGCCAGCATTACTCAACACTGATGGTTTATTCAAGCCTGCCCTTGCCATCACTAGGGGTAATATTTTTATCAGGTTTCAGGTTATTTTCCTCAACATATTTTTTTATTAAGAGCACACACATAAATGCTTCTTTGCTTCTCCCAAAACACTACTGAAGAGAGTAAACATCACCAATAAATATTTACTTCTACTAAAGTCACCCTGAGAGGAAAGAAAACACAACTGATTTAGAAACCTGCCCTTCTAATAGAAAGCTGACAGGTTATACAAACTGAAACCTAAAATATCCTTCAATACAACATTTTGTTCCTAAAAGACAAAAAAAAAAGCACCAATAGATCTTATACTTAACATTTATACACCAAAAGCATAGGGGCTTCCTTAATAGGATCAGGAAATCAACAGCAAGAAAACAGCTGAAGTTTCCACTACTTTGAGATCAAATAAGTTATAAGAAAAACAACATGTCCACGCACCTTCTACCACCTGCTTTTCTTCTTCCTCTTTAATTTGGTTGGCTACTTTCTCCAGTTCTGCTTGTAGCTGAGTTGAAGATGTATGAGCACGTGCAAATTCGTTCAGGGTCTGCCACGCACTCTTCAGAGAGCTAATAAAGCCCTGTTTCAGGTCAGATCCCATGCGAGAAAGAGAGTCTCTCAACTCTAAAATAAATGAGAAAAACATAAATCACCACAGTAGAAGGATTTTAAATGATAAACTAAAACCAGAATGATTAAACCCTCTTCAAAAAACATCCCAATTATCAGGAGAAACAGGCTTGCTGTGTCATGAATGTGTGTTGTGTTTCTGTTCCATTTAAAAATATTAGGTGAAATGTAATGGACACACAATTTCTCCCTTCATGATCAATGAATGAACACTTGCTGGACCAAGAAACAACCCAATAACCACCAAGTCCAGAAGGGTCCACAAAAGCAGTGATGCCAGCCAATCCCTCACCACCACCCCCCCCAATTCCTCCCTCATTTCACACTCCAGCACAGCAGAAGAGACCAGAAGAGCCGCCAACGCCTGTCGCAGACGCCGCGTGTTCGGAGAAGCGCTCCCAGACAACGCTACCCTGTAGTCGTGCTACAGCTCAGCAGCTGTGTCACCAGTAACCAAGCTGCTTCCCAGCACTGTTGGGGAACTCTGAACAACGGGGAGTGCTTCACAATAACCAGTCAGAGCCCCGTGGGTCTGTTGGATCAGGGCTCAGGAGTATTCCATGGACAGCTACACTGAAGGAAAACCAGTAAAGAGAAACAAGCTGTATTTTTCTCCTTTCCCTACATACTTTTTTTCAGAGTTGTAACCCAAAACATGCCTTAACAAATACTTTGCCTCCTCCAGGAAAGCAAATTGCTCCTTATGTAGAGCTGCTGCAGGATTTCTCCAGCCAAGGGCCTGCAGACAGGCTCTCAGGAGGGCTCTGAGAACTTCCACAAAACTAATATTGTCAGTTGTACAGCAAAATCAACTTTTCCTTATCAGGAATACAAAATGAAGGATAACATCATCTGACAGGTACTCGTGAGCAACAGCATCCAGCCCTGGCCAGCCCATGGCTACGGAACTACCTTCCTCCTCAGCGTTCCCAGTGCTGAACAGACACTGGTTAAACACATTGTAGTGGGTGTTAGGGGCAAGGCAGAAGAAACCAATAAATTCAGTTTCTCTTTCACATCATTTTAGGAACTGAACAAGTGATGTACAGAGATTTTTAAATGGAATTTTGTCAATTAGAAGCTCAAAGATGAAGGAATGACGACTGTAGGACCCGAATGCATCTTACAGGGCTGGGAGGAAACCCCTCCGATGTTTAGGAAAAACAGAGTCAATAAGCAGGAACATACATTAATCCCTGGAAAATTTACAATATGCTAATGCACCAAATGAATAAATAAGCAATGAGATCCACAAATGAAAGAAGTTTTCTTCTTACCCAGATGAAGTCTTTTTCTGCCTTTATGATGGGGAATAAGGACTGGTTTTAAATCCACGTCTTCGATGATCATTGGTTCTACCCTGTACGCCACCGGATCAAGCTGTTAACAAACAACACAGTGACATTAAGTTAGCTTAGAAATTATTCCAATTATTTATTCAGTGCAAAAAAAACCCTTCCCTATTTTTGATTAATAGAGAATCATTCTTGAATTCTGTTCTATTTCAGTTTGCAGAAACTCAGTTCATGACCATTTAGTTTAATCATAAGATTAAGCAGGTTCAATAAGTAATTAGGCCTTGTTCTCCTACAGACAGGGATTCTAAGAGAGAAAACCATACAGAGAAAGAGCAGCAAAACCTTATTGCATTCTGATGATCTCTACAAACATGTCACTGTTTAAGAGTTAAACAAGATGAGACAGAAGAGGACAAACGTACTTCATGCACTGCATATCCTCTAAGGATCTCTAAATCTCACAGAATCTAAACTGGAAACTCTGAAAAGTCCTGTAAAAAGCTCACATACAAACACTTTATAAACATCAACAGGATTGAAATTAATGAAAAAAATAAAGTTCTTTAAGCTCTGAAAAATGAACAGGCCAAATTATCAGGAAAAATTATCAAGCCAATCTATCCCTGGAATGCTGCACATGGAATCTACAGCCAGCGCTGCTTCACTTCTAGGGACTTCTCATCACTTTTAGGACAAGAAATGGCCTCGAGTTGCACCAGGGCAGGTTCAGACTGGATATCAGGAAGCATTTCTTCATTGAAAGGGTTCTCAGGCCCTGGCAGAGGCTGCCCAGGGAGAAGTCACCATCCCTGGAGGGGTTTAAAAGGTGGGTAGATGAGGTGCTCAGGGATCTGGTTTAGAACTGGACATATACAGTTGGACTTGACAATCTCAAAGGTCTTTTCCAACCAAACAATTCTATGAGTCTGTGACTTTCACAATAAAGACCACAAACATTTGGAATAAATATTTCAGTTGGGTCATTGTTTTAAAAAGGGTGTTTTAGGAAACATACATTGGGGAACAGAAGGTGTAATGCCCAGAGGTTAAAGCTGCACATCCTGCATAATCATCATCTGCATTAATTAAAACCAAATCTCAAAAGCACTGCTTACTCACTGGGTGATAGATATTGAAGAACCCCTTGCAGGTAGGGAGTCTGTAGTTTTCATCAATCTTCTCCACACCTCTCACAGTGAGGAACACACCAATGGGAGAACCGAGAGCAAAGAAGATATCTGGCTCAAAGTCCAATGCACTGTAAACCACAGAAACCTACCAGACAGAAATGACATCTGTGACCCTTCAGAACCACCCAATAGTTAAAATGATGCTTAGCTAGGAAAGAAAAACAGGTTGGGTATTAAATCAACCATGTGCTCACAGTATTTCCAGGAGCCTTCAGCTCCACTGCCCTCTTCCACACTAACACTGCAGGATCAGCACCTTTTGTAAGGTTAAAATGCTCTTCTTGTTAAAAAAACCCAAAAGTACAACAAATTGAAAAACATATCTTTCAAACACAAAGTCTTCCAGGTTTGGTTTTTAAGTCTGAAGTAAAGGTTAAATGTAACAGCACAAATGGATCACCTTAGGCTACCATGTTTAACTGTAAGGCTACAGAACTACTCAATATTACACCATTTACAGTTCTGCTTCTGAAATAGAACTGTTTAGAGCTCGCTCTCTGCTAAACAGAAACTGGAGTAGCATCCTTGTTATAACAAGTTTTGCTTTTCACTAACAACTCACCTGCCAAAGGGTAAAGCTCTTGTTTGTACAACAATCAAGGGGAGTAGCACAAGGTTATCAACATTATAAAAAACAAACAAAAAACCAAAACCAAACAAAATCAAGCAAAAGGACAATGTTGTTCCAAATTCATTTAAACCAACGTCATCTCACCTGGCCGGTTCCAACCTCAAAATACTCATAGTCAATGTTCACAGAAGAAACAGATGCACCCACTGGAAGCTTCCTCTTTGAGCGCAGCTGACCAGACTCTGAAGGGGAGACAGAAGTGACTGCCTCTTTTGCTTTCTGGGCCTCTTCTTGAGTTTGGAGTGTGGCAGCCAGCACCGCTTTCTTTTCTGCTACCGCTTTCTTCTGTTCCTTTTGAGACAAGTTTCAAAACCAGGGAAAAAAAGTTCATTTCACAGTTGTCAAAATTCCTTTAACGTAACCATGATTTAACAAATGTGTTAAAGAAGCTACTCCACAGCAAGGAGTTACATTTACTTAACAACTTTGTATTTCATTCCTGAAAAGGAAACTCACCTGCTTGGCTGCTCTGTCCTTCACAAAATTCGCTATTTTCTTTCTTGGCCCCAGAGGGATCCCCATTTCCTTCAGGTCATCAATCGTGCACATCAGCTGAAAAACACCCCACACACATCAAAGCAGACTTTGGAACTTCTCTAGAAACACAGAATCATAGAATGGGTTGGGTTGGAAGGGACCTCAAAGCCCATCCAGTTCCAACCCCCCTGCCAAAGGCAGGGACACCTCCCACTGGATCAGGGGGCTCCAAGCCCCATCCAACCTGGCCTTGAACACCTCCAGGGATGGGGCAGCCACCACTGCTCTGGGCAACCTGGGCCAGGGCCTCCCCACCCTCACAGCAAAACATTTCTTCCTAAGATCTCATCTCAGCCTCTCCTTCTGGAGCTCAAAACCATTCCCCCTCGTCCTATCCCTGCACTCCCTGATCAAGAGCCCCTCCCCAGCTTTCCTGGAGCCCCTTTCAGTCCTGGGAGGCTGCTCTAAGGTCTCCCCAGAGCCTTCTCTTCTCCAGGCTGAACAACCCCAACTCTCCCAGCCTGCCCTCGAACGGGAGGTGCTCCAGCCCTCTGTGTCATTTCTTATTCACAATGACTTAATTCTTAAGAGAAGAGATTTTATAAAGCTGCAAAAATCACAAAGAAATTAAGAAGAAATGATACAAACTGCCCTAAAGTAACTGGGGAAAAATAGAAGAATGAAAGAAGTGACATAACATTCACTCTTCATGTCATACATTAATTATCTTACCCTTTTGCAGTGACTTCATGCCTCATGGCACATTAAACACACGAAGATAGAAAACAAACACCAGAAAGCCAGACACACCTCTCCACCCTGGGCAACCCCACAAGTCAAGTGAGTGTTACTGTACCAGAGATTCCATGTCAATTTGCTCCTTTTCAAATGTGCTTGCATACTCTGACAAACTCAGCATTTCCAGAGTCTTCTGCAAAGTAGGAACATCATCATCCACCTCAGCCTCACAAAGGTCATCGCCAGAAGTAGTAATCGAGGAGCCCAAGGAACTGGTATCTTCAGTCAGCTTAACAAAACAGCACAGACACAGAATCACATCATCCAACGGTGAAAAGCCAATATGCAGCAAGTAAATACAAGTTTAATCACTGTCTTAAAAACATTATTATATAAGTTTTGTGAATTTATGCCCATTTTAGCAAAGCAGGACACAGATTTTTCCACTAATAACAGCAAAATATCTATTTAAAAATTACAAAGAGAGACAAAATGTTTCTTGAGATTTCTGACACTCAGAAAATACTTCCCTTTAATCAGACAACAGCTGGTCCCTGTCTCCAGCCTGAACACAGATTCTCCCCCTCTTATGCCTCTCCCCCACCGTTCAGATACTGTCAAGACCAAGTTGTGCATCCAAAAGGGTCAAAGTTAATGTTTGTGATCAAATCCTGTTACCAGCCCACTTGGAACTTGAGAGGTGCAAACAGTTTGTCCTGGGAATTGACAGTATTTACCAAATTGCACATTTCCATTAAAGCACTCAACTGTACCATCAGAACCACAACTCTTCTTTCATCCAGTAAATTCTAGAAACTTCGGGAAAACTTGCTGAAAACCTCAAATCTATTTGCCTGGAAAGCCCAGCACACAAATTACCTGTTTGTCATGAGCAGCCACATCCTTCACAGTCCCATTAACACCAGAGAACGGTCCACCATTCACTGAAGAAGCCAAGTCCTTCTGGTTGGATAATATGTCAAACAGAATTAAGGAACCTGGAAACAGGAATTAAAGTTGTCTTAGGAGAAATGCCAGGTTTTCCTGTCTCTAAATCCTAAGCAAGATGTAGATGCAATAGTGATAGCACTGTATAGATCAATCAAAAACGGATGGTGGAATTAAAATGCCCACATATTACTTGATTGTTTGAACACAATCGTTCTCGGCAAAAAGCAAACCTTCTTCTTGCTCATTCACATGAAATAGCTTCACATAGTTGCCACGACTTGGACTCCCTGCCAAGCTGGAGGCCAAGTACTTACCAAACCAGTACCTCACCTGCCATAGAATCACAGAATGGTTTGGGTTGGAAGGGACCTCAAAGAACATCCACTTCCAAACCCCTGCCATGGGCAGGGAGATCTCCCACTGGATCAGGGGGCTCAAAGCCCCATCCAACCTGGCCTTGAACACCTCCAGGGATGGGGCAGCCACCACTGCTCTGGGCAACCTGGGCCAGGGCCTCCCCACCCTCACAGCAAAACATTTCTTCCTAAGATCTCATCTCAATCTCCCCTCTTTCAGCTCAAAACCCTTCTCCCTCATCCTGTCTCTGCACTCCCTGATCAAGAGCTCCTCCCCAGCTTTCCTGGAGCCCCTTTCAGTACTGGAAGTTCCCCACCTAACAATCCAGCAGATGTCATTAAAAACTGATGGGTTAAATTAGACACAAATTTCCTTCATGAAGGAAACCGAAGACAGGAGGGAAGGGAAACACACGCACATCCACAAAGTACTAACCTTCTCTCAAAGCTTTATGCACTTTGCAATTGAGAGAGGTTTGACTTTTAGTCAGCTGTGTTCTTAGACAGCCATGCTCTGTCAGCTAGTTTTAGCCTTAAGCTTCACAAAGGTTCTATTTCCCTTAGCGCAGGAACGCTGGTTTTCTCCCAAAGCTTAGATAATTACCCAAGCTGTGCCCAGCCACAGAGACTCCTCCTCTGAAGTCCGGGTTGCGACTCATGAAAAGCGCGTAGAGGCGATTCATCTCCATCCCCACTTTATCCACGATGGTCTGGCAGTAGGTGGGGCTGTTGTAAAACAGGACATCGAGGAGCGTTTCGTTGGTGAAGTGGCGCAGCCGCCCGATGCTCGGCAAAGTGATTTTTTTAATGTTCCTAGGAAAACAGAACCATGAGAAACATGAATGCCTCTCCAGAAACGCAGAGGAGAACTTTATTAACATTTGAAACGACAGGTAACACTACAGATACGGTCTGTACAGACACTAAAAACCACACAGCTTTCTGGTCTCTCCTTGCATACTCGTACATCAGTGCTCTCTGCTGACTCTATGTATTTGAGAAAGATCCAGCTGCCTTTTTGTCTAACTCCAGGCTGAAAGGTTGCCCAAAATAACCTCTTCCCTGTTCCAACACTGTTCTCATACAGTAGCAGGGAAGTTTCATGAGCAGACTGATAGAATCATAAGGTTGGAAGAGACCTCTGAGATCATCGAGTCCAGCCGTGCCTGTCTCCCTGCTAAACCATATCCCTAAGAAACTCATCCACCCGTCTTCTAAACACCTCCAGGGATGGAGACTCCACCATCTCCCTGGGCAAGCTGCTCCAATCCCTGACCACTCTCTCTGTGAAGAAATTCTTCCTAATGTCCAGTCTAAAGAAAGAAGTGGAACAGAAAAAGAAATCCTATATAAAAACTGAAGGTGAAACTGAAGTAACAGGCAACATAATACTGTCTTTTGGAGAAAAAGCTTGGCATCATCATCGGCCTGCATGGAGTTAGGAGAGCTGCAATGGAACAGACAGAGAACTGAGACTGTCTGGCTCGATTAACAGAATGAGGATCTTCATTCCTCACAACAATGCAGTGTCCAAATGAGAATAAAAGACTCAAGACTCCAGGAAAGCAGCATGACTTGACTGAGCTAGAGCACTGTGGAGAACATCAGCCTGTGCTCTAAGCACCAGAGGTTGCTGCCCTTTGCAATTTCTACTTCCCCATCTTGGAGCAAGAGAAAACAGCTCAAAATGTCAAGAGTCAGCAAAGGGACAGGCACCAGGAAGTGATTTTAAAATAAGATTTTAAAATGTTGTGGCACTCCTACCAATTAAAGGTGTTATACTTTGGTTAAAAACCAAAACCTTAGCTCAACTGCCCAATCACAATCCAGGTACTCTAGCACTGCACAGAGGGCTCCATGTCTTCCTCGGAAAGAGAACACTGAGATCTCCTAGGGTCAGGCTCAATGAGACTGCAGGAAGGTGCAGGAGAGCAAACTCCACTCTAAATCGGACACCTCCACGCACACCACCTCATCCTTTCCATCACTTTCTCTACACACTCACTCATCACCCTGCATCAAAGCATGAGCCACTTTTGGATACTGGATTTCCAAGGAAGTGTGTGTGTGTACATATCCTGTCACTTGGTGCCATGAAAATAATGAAAACAAAATACTCTCCATGTGTTTTGAGCTTTCCCTGTACTCCTCATCAATATGTAAGTTAAATAAATATGTGACTAAGTCACAAAAGAGAATCACTGATTTAGTTTATCAAGCCTACAGAGTACAGTAACTTCTCTTTTAACCACTCTATGATGACTGTTCAGATGCAGCTTGTATGAAGTCCACAGCACTGAACCACATCCTCACCTGTCCACACCCGTCGCGTCTCCGTGCAGAGAACTGTGCCAGTGGACTGGGAGGAATTCCACCCTGCTCACCTTACGTTCCTCTAGAGATTTCTTAAAGTGAGTCTGCAACAGCTTCAGAGAAACAGTCCGAAAATCATCAACTGCAGAGAAGAAGGGTAATGAAAATCTGAAGCAGCAGCTACACAGTCTTTTTTTCTCCCTCTCCAATTTCAGAGGAACTCAAAATACAAAGAAAGGGAAACTGCAAAGCATAAAAGTCTTTACTCCTCTAACTATAACAAAATACATTGTTTGTAAAAGAAGATTTTCTAGCAAGCTTCTGTTTATCTCACAATACATGCATTTTCGCTCCGTGACCAGATGTGGCCTCTGAATTTATCAGATGTGTATTTAAAATTAAAAAACAAACAAAAAAACCCACCCCCCAACACAGAAACCACACAAAGCAAACACCCACACCCCAAAATACACCCCATGCACCTAAAAGTCAAACCACTCTGCAAGTCTAATGCTGAGGACTAATAACAACAGCTACAACTACAGCTGCACAGACTCTGCTTTTGGAAAATAACCAGGAAAAAATCCTACCTGAAACTGAACTTAAGATTAAGATGGGTTTTTTTAAGACATGCTTATCTGAACATGAGATACAGACCCACATTTAAATAGTTAAGAATGTGACTGCTCATTAAAGGAGCACACACTCACCACATTCAACAATGCTTCTAAATCTCAAGTCGCACACAGGACCGATGCCATGGACCATAAATACCAGATGGTCAATTTGGGACATTTCTCCTGTAGAAAAAGGAAATAAAAGGTTCAGTTACCACAACGTCCTGCAGCAGTGAAGTTTAGAATCAGGCAACCTTAAGATATCCCTGCTTTCTAAAGCCTTTTACATAACATGGTTCAGGGTGTAATGTAGCCCATGGGATTCTTGATTTAGAAAAACCAAACCCAGATCATCTCTTTTGAGCAGCAGAGGCTAAAGAACAGCCTTAATCTCTAGATTCCAGGCACAAGCAGCATGCTGCTGTTCCACCCACCAGTGTCCAGCTTTTGCACAGATCCAAACTGACCACTCGAGCTGCAGGCTCAGAAATCCAGGTATCACAGAACCACAGAATGCCAGGTTGGAAGGGACCTCAGAGACTGTCTGGTCCAACCTTTTAGTGTCCTATAGTTTAAATGAAACAGCCCAGTACTCTGTCAAGCTGAGCCTTACAAGTGTTCAGTGTAGAGGAATCCACCACTTCCCTGGGGAGATTATTCCAGGTAACCACGTACCATCAGGAATTTCATCGTGGTCATCATCAATTCCCCGTTTCACCACCCGTGGTCTGGCCTGACCATCCTGAGTGGTGCCCCATTCGTCTGGCGTGGCAGAGGGCTGGAACTGAACAATGACCTGAAAAAAACCACAAATAAACATACAATTAATTGTGTCTGAGAGCATTACATGGTTTAACACACTTCTAGATTGACTGGATGGATTACCTTGTGACTTCTTCAATTAGCACATATGCAACACAAAGCCTCAGGAAACCCTTGAGCTACAGGTAATTCTCATTTGTTTGAAAAGCAGCCAGATGACCAAAGTAACCCCTGGAAAGTGAGGAATTCAGTAGCCACGGCTGTTCGTAGTCCTTAGACTGACCCAGGATAGTCTGAACTCATGACACCAAGTGGTTTAAGCGCTCCCTCTCTAGGTTTTTACCAGACAGAATTCAACCAGCATTTCCAAGTCCTTAAAGTAGGAGCAACCACGATCCTTTCAGACTTTTGGGTTGTTTTACTTATTTAACCATTCATTACTGCATCTGTGATAAGGGAACAGTCAACAGCACTGGTCAGTAATGCTGAAGTCCATGTTTTAACCACAACAGACTGTTAAGTTCTAACTTGTACAGCTTTCTTTGGCTCTACTTCCTCACAGCCTAAAAGCAGCTGCAGTGGAAGGCTCCTCATGGCTTAGATACAAACCCTAACTACCTTACAGCCAGATTAATGCTGCTCTCCACATGAAAGCTCTGAGTTTAAATTACCTTCTATTTGGTACAAACTGTCTGAGCACCAAACTCAAATTGCCTCCTGCTTGCTGCCACTTACACTTTGTCAAATCATTTACTATGCAAACCCTTGTCTTTCTTAGGTTTCAGAAAGCAGTCTCTTTTAATCTCTTTTAATCATAGAATGATAGAATGGTTTGGGTTGGAAGGAACCTTAAAGATTATTCAGTTCCAGCCCCCTGCCATGGGCAGGGACACCTCCCACTGGATCAGGGGGCTCAAAGCCCCATCCAACCTGGCCTTGAACACCTCCAGGGATGGGGCAGCCTTATCTGGGCAAACTGGGCCAGGGCCTCCCCCCTTCCCTCATCACGAAGAATTTCTTCCTAATGTCTCATCTAAATCTTCCCCCTTCCAATTTAAAGCCGCTCCCCCTCATCCTGTCACTCCAGGCCCTTGTAAAAAGCCCCTCCCCAGCTTTCCTGAAGCCCCTTTCAGGTACTGGAAGGCTGCTGTGAATCATTGAAGCAACGAGGCATTCACTGTTCTATAAACTTCATAGTTTGCACACATATCCAAAACAATCAAGAAGTACATTTCAAGCAGGACTAAGACTGCATTCAATTTACACCTCCATCCTTAGCGAATTCTGTGAGAAACAACCACCAAAATCCATTACCTTTGGATTATGCATAACAATTGTCTCCCCATTTGGGAATTCAAGTCGCCGATGCCACTGATTTGTCGTTACAGCCCTTTTATATTCTGCCTGAAACAGTAAACAAGGTACATAAAATCAGTTTGCCTTCCCAGACAGTGGGTTTTTTTGGCCTTTTGCACCATCTGTAATGTTAAGGTTTTGTATAAATGAAGTTATGTAAAACAAAGTGTCACGTGAAGCACTACGGAAGCTGACTTTAAGCGACAGCAGTGCAACGCGGCCTTCTGGCCGCTCCCCTCTCCAGGATGTGCTTCCTTTGCTTACTCCCAGAGAGTGCAATCAGGAAATCATTTGACTGAAGCACAGGAAGCGTTTCTAGAATGGCCAGGTTCTTGGGGAAGATGCCAAGGTAACCACGAACCTCCAGCTTATCGCTGAAGTCCTCGGTGTAAGGAACGAAGCGGCTGTCCTTGTCTCCCTTATAAAACCAGCCGCAGCGCCTCACTTCGGAAGGCTCCTCGTCCCAGTACACGGCTCTCCTCAGCCTGTCGTACAGGTACACGTCGTAGCGGCCCCCGTCGGTGCTCAGAACCACGCTCTCAGGATCGGGCTGGACTAGGACACAGAGGTCACACCCTGTCACAACACCACCACAGCCAATCCTCCCTCTCTCTTGCCCCAGCACAAATCACTTCTGTGATGAACATTGAGCCATTAAGAGAAATAATATGGAAGAGAAGCTTCACAATGCCAGACAACCATTGAGTTGCCCCTAAAATGCTTCCACACACAGCAAAAAAAGTGCTCTAAAAAACTCCCAGATACAAATACTTATTCCAGAGCTGACAGAGTAAATCAAGAGATGGATAAATAGTTCTATGTGAACGTGCAAAATCCTTTGGGATGAGCATCTTGACACCGACAGCACCAAGCAACCGATAACATGGATGAATAAATTCAGTGGCATAAAAGGCATCTTCAAGATATTCTTTAGCATTACTTACTCTTTCCTACTCTAATACCTCCTTCCAGTCCTTCTGTTCACCTCTGAGTAAGACAGGACTTACCGGAGTTGTAGACTTCCTCTAGCTTTGCAGAGTCCAGGCTGCTGAAGGGCATCCAGACGGGCTTGTCCTCCACCTCCTTACAGTAGAACCAGTGGGGCTGGACTGGCTCATACTGGTTCTGCAGCAAAACGGGAGGCGCCGGGACCAGGGGACCTGCCGGCCTGGGAGCGCGGAGCTGCGACAGAGGCTGTGGGAACTGGAAACACAAACGGGCTCATCAGCTCCATCTCACACAGCAAAGCACAGATCAGTTCTGTAAGAACTACAGAGAACACGCTGAGCTTTTACTCATAAAATTTTTCCCCCCCAAGAACTTTATATTTCAGTCTAAAAATATTAGACAAGTTGGGCAGTTAATGGTTTTGAAAAGTCACATTTTTAATTGAGAAAGGATGTGAATTCATTCCTACAGATCCTATTGAAAACTCCTGTGGTCTACCACCTTGATTACCCAAAACCAGCAAGATTTAAAATATTCTCCTAAATTTTCAACATCCAGGCTGAGCTTATCTCTTCCAGCCACCAAATCTGATACGGGAACAAAAATGTGTTCTTCTTCATTCATAGGTAATTACGTTTTTGCACAAAGATTGCCAATTCTAAGCAGTGGCCACTTCTCCTGCAAAGGGGTCAGGAGAGGCCGAGTTCCAACTCAAACGCAGCCCTGGTGATGCAAGAGCACCTGATTTTGGAAGAGACTCTAGCCTACATAAAGCCAATTCTGCACAAACTGTACAGAGATCCCACTTTAGCCCAACTAAAATCAAGTGGTGTCAGCAGTGACAACTGCCACGGTGGATACATTTAAAAAAACCCAAACCTAATATTTTGTACAATACATAAAAACAAGCAAGCAGAAGCTCTGAAGTTCCTTAATCTAAAACTCAGGATTGCCCAAGTTGCACTGCCTTTGCTGTGTTTTCTGTCAAAGAATCACAGAATCGTTTGGTTGGAAAAGACCTTTGGGATCGGGTCCAACCATACCTGTCCAGTACTGAACCACCTTTGAGCACTTGGTCTGCCCGTCTTTTAAACCCCTCCAGGGATGGTGACTCCACCACCTCCCTGGCAGCTTCTGCCAGGGCCTGAGAACCCTTTCAGTGAAGAAACTTTCCCTGATATCCAATGTGAACCTGCCCTGGTGCAACTTGAGGCCATTTCCTCTCATCCATCACTTGTTACTTGGGAGAAGAGACCAGCACCCACCTCACCACAGCCTCCTTTCAGGCAGTTGTAGACAGTGATGAGGTCTCCCCTCAGCCTCTTCTTCTCCAGGGTAAAAAACCCCAGGTCCCTCAGACACCTCTCCTAACCCTTGTTCTCCAGCCCCTTCCCCAGCTCTGTTCCCCTTCTCTGGACATGATCATTGCATGATCAGACTGTCATTATATGATCTTTCTGTTCTTTATTCACAACAGCAGCAACAACTCAGGCAAAAAAAACCCAATTCTTACTGTTCTCAAGGAAAACCTATCAGGTTATTACAAATCCTTTTACATTATTTTAAGTGTGCCTTTGTGAAGGCAGAAAAGAATGGAGATCAATGCTTTACATCACCCAAAATGCTCAACTGATCCATTTCAAAAGCTTTGCTGACAATTTGTGCAACTCGGATCGGAATTTTAAAAAGCAAAAACAGCTTGAAAAGAGATTTTCAGCCCATATCATGCCAACAGCTGAAATTCCTCATTTCCATCAGGGGCACAAACAACGCAGCAGCACAGCTGAAACAGCAGCAAACTCAGTGACAGGCAGAAAAGAGCAACAGAACTTCACAGCCTGGCTCTGTTTCCAACACCAGAGGCTCCTGCAGGTACAACCTCAGAGCACAATCACTCCAAAGGCCAGGAGGTTCTCCTACAGCACCAGCCCCAGGCCAGCTCTGGTGAGGAGATTATCACAGTATCACAGTATCACAATGTTGGAAAAAACCTCTGAGATGATCCAGTCCAACCTATGACCCAACACCAGCACCCACTCATCATTTAAACCATGGCACCAAGTGCCTCATCCAATCTGGTTTTAAACACCTCCAGGGTCGGCGACTCCACCCCCTCCCTGGGCAGCTCATTCCAATGGCCAATCACCCTTTCAGTGAAATTTTTTTCCTAAGATCAAGCCTAAAGCTCCCCTGACAAAGCTTGAGTCCATGCCCTCTAGTTCTGTCACTGGTCACCTGAGAGAAGAGACCAACCCCTGCTTGCCTACAACCTCCTTTTAGTAGTTATAGAGAGCAAGAAGGTCTCCCTTGAGCCCCCTCTTCTCCAGGCTGAACAACCCCAGCTCCCTCAGTCACTCTTCATAGGGCTTGTGCTCCAGCCCTTTCACCATCTTTGTTTGCTGCCGGAAAAGGCTCAAGGCTTCTTCTGGAGTTCTTTGGGAGGAAAAGAACAACCTTCAGAAGATAAAATACGCAACTCAAAGAGGAAAGGGACGCCAGTTGGTGTGTTGTGGTACCAGGAAGGACTGACGTACCTGCGCTGGCGGCCCCGGGGGTGCCTGGTACGCGTGGGCAGGGGGTGCGGGGGCCGGCGGGGCCTGGCTGTGCTGCAGCTGGGGCGGAGCGAGGTAGGGGTTGGCTCTGCTGCTCAGCGTGGTGTGGCGGTAGGGGTTGTACCCGTGCTGGGGAGCAGCAGAGGCGTCTGCGGGCGGGGGACAGCCCTGCCGCGCCGTGGGGTACGCCGTGACCCCCACGGGGGCGGCGCTGGGCGGGGCGAGGCCGTCCTGCCCGTCGCGGGCCCTCGGCGGCAGCGCGCTCGGAGGCCTGGGGAAGGCTGGGGCTCCTGCGGGCGCCGCGACGCTCCCTAGGGGCTGCTGCCCGATGCTTCCAAAGGGATCGTTGGCGCTCGGCACTTGGGAGAAGTAGTTGAAAGTCTGCGGCGGAGCGGGGCTGTTGGAAGTCTGACCCAGGAAGCTGTCCTCTTCACCAACGTCGGCAGAATCATCTGCGAGAACAAGAAGGTCACTAGAGACACTGGGAGAGGTAAAACCAGTCAGTGTGAGCGGCCAAAACGCTCTGCAACACCATCGGTGACCACCAAAACTCTGCTGACCCCACAAAGGCAAAAGGATTACAAAGCTTATGCATTCTTGATCACTAATAGCTTTAAATTGGAAGGGGGAAGATTCAGATTGGACATCAGGAAGAAATTCTTCACGATGAGGGTGGGGAGGCCCTGGCCCAGGTTGCCCAGAGCAGTGGTGGCTGCCCCATCCCTGGAGGTGTTCAGGACCAGGTTGGATGGAGCTCTGAGCCCCCTGATCCAGTGGGAGGTGTCCCTGCCCATGGCAGGTGGTGGAACTGGATGGGGCTTTGAGGTCCCTTCCGACCCAAACCATTCCATGATTCTATGCTTCCATGATTAATCACATCATAAAATGAAAGAGAGGATACCAAGTCTTCAAGAACATTTAAAACGGGCCATAAAAGTCTATCATTGCACACAGATAAAGCAACAAAAATTAAAAATATGAAATAAGAGACCAAAGTATCACTGAAGTCAGGGCCTTCCCAAGCCAACCTGGCAAAGTTCCCTACTTCCAAGGCATTAAACTCCATCCAGTTTCCCTGATGCCTACAAAATACAAGAGCAGCCTTGGTTCATTTCCTTTCAACATGAAAACAGTTACCAAGCAGAGGACTCTACACTGCAGTTTTCAGAATTCCAAGATCAAATCCAAAAGCAGAACTAAAGGACAGCCCCAAACAGGCCAAACCTCCTGGCTAACCAATCCTGCCTGCTGCTGGAGCAGAGCTCTCCAAGGTTTCTCATTTGACTTGGAGTGATGCGTTATGGTCACCTCCCAGTTTATTTGATGAGCAGGACTGACTCCAGTTCTCTCTAAAAACACTGCTCCAGACTGGCACAAGAGCTCAACTGGTGCAGAAGAACAAGTCCCCACTCTGCATAACTGCAGGAGAAAGCTTAAAAAGGTGCAACTGAGAAAATACATAAAGCAGGTCCTGCTCAATCAGAGTTTTCTGCTTTGCAGCAATCTCATAACACATGGGAAGAAGATGGGTTGACATCACCATGGTTCTCGCAGTGAGCTCAGTGAGGGGCTGAGCATCACAGCCTATCTGCTGAGGGAACAGAATCACAGAATGGCCTGAGTGTGAGGGGACCCACAGGGACCATCGAGTCCAACTCCTGTCCCTGCACAGGACACCCCAACACTCACACCATGGCGCTGAGGGCGTTGGCCAAAGGCTTCTGGAATACTGTTGAGCTGTGACTGCTTCCCTGGGGAGCTGTTCCAGTGCTCCACCACCCTCTGGGGGAAGAACCTTCTCCTGATGTCCAACCCAACCCTCCCCTGGCACATCTTCCTGCCACCCCCTTGCAAGCAGCCAGTGCAATCTGCAGCCGTAACAGTGGTGTCACCTGCTCCAGCAGTCAAACAGTCCCCAGGCTGTGGGAAGAACCCACAGAGCCATCACTGCTCCTCTGCTACTGAGTCCCCAGCCAGAGAGAAAGAGACCAAGCATCTCTGCAGCTCCAAGCAGTCAAAAACCAATGTCTTCATCTGCAGCCAATGTAACTGTAACAGAACATCAAGGGCACACAGGGGAATCTGCAGAGAATCCTCCCTGGGAAGCTGCTCTTCTCATTAATTAATCATAAAAGCAGCAGCTGCCATGACTGAAAAGGACTATTTTAACCACCTTCTATTTAGCAGCCTTTTTAGATGGTTTAGATGAGGCATCACCTACATTCATCAATTCCTTATTTTCACCTACAGAATTTTATGAGGAGCAAACCCCAAAATCTACGTGTGGAGAATACGAGAACCATTTCAGCAACGACCATGACAATGCCAGGCCTGTGTGTTACCTCCCAGTTACAAACAGAACAGCCATTTATAATAAATACAAGATCTCAGCTTCTAAGCAATGAAATTCTCCTTCCTTTGACATTTCATGGACATTGTGCAACAGAGAGAAGCACAGCACGTACCACACTGCCACTCCTCAGCTTTACCAACTACCCAGCAGGCATCCACCTCATCTCATCAGGGGGATGGAAACTGGGCTTTAAGGTCCCTTCCAACCTAAACCATTCCATGATTCCATGATCAGACCACAATAAACACATAGCAAAGTGCTGAGGAGTTTCAAGGCCTTCACCACCCATTCACAAAGCACCTTCTGTTCTCCAGCCTCCACCAGGTTCCAGAGCTTTATTCTAACTGACCCTTCTTCGTCAAACAAGGTTGAAAACAGTTCTGCCAGAACAAAAATTACACTTATACGTATGTGTATATATATAAACATGAGCTTTCCAATGTCATACATTACTTTCTACTTTGCCTTTTTTAAACCCTGCAAAAATAACTGGCCTGACTGGCTGGAAAACAATCACATCATACAAATATAAAAGTTTCCTGTGAGGATACAGCTTTGACACACGAGGGCAGCGTTCTTCCCACACACAAACAAGCCCTTCTTCAACGGTGCCTGTCCTGTGTATCCCTCCCTGTACAAGGGGGGACGTTGCCATTCCCAGATTGTCACTGGAACGTTGCCATTCCCAGATTGTTACCCGATAGCCACAAGTGACACCGCTCCATTTCCTCATTGGTATCTGCAGTCACTGTATCAGTTACATCACCCACAGCTGATCCACAGAACCCATCTGCTATAATCAAAACAAAAACCACTCATTACTCACTCCCTGGGACACAAATTCACCGCTGCACAGCTTCCCTGTGCTGGCTGTCAGACACCAAACCATTCCTGAGAGCAATTCTGACCTCATTATACACAATTTAAAATTCAAACTCTAGAATTCAATTCAAAATTCTAGAGTTCAAAATTCAAACTATCATTCAAGACTCAAACTGCTCTACACAGCCAGATCCTGTGGCTGGACAAACAGTGACTACAAGGGAACACAGAATGACAGAACGGTTTGGGTTGAAAAGGACCTCAAATCTCATCCAGTTTCACCCCCTGCCATGGGCAGGGACACCTCCCACTGGATCAGGGGGCTCAAAGCCCCATCCACCCTGGCCTTGAACACCTTCAGGGATGGGGCAGCCTTATCTGGGTAAACTGGGCCAAGGCCTCCCTCATTGTGAAGAATTCCCTCCTGCTGCCCAGTCGAAATCTCCCCACTTCCAATTTAAAGCCATTACCCCTCATCCTGTCATTCCAGGCCCTTGTAAAAAGCCCCTCCCCAGCTTTCCTGGAGCCCCTTTCAGTCCTGGGAGACTGCTCTAAGGTCTCCCCGGAGCCTTCTCTTCTCCAGGCTGAACAACCCCAACTCTCTCAGCCTGTCCTCACAGCGGAGGTGCTCCAGCCCTTGGATCATCTCCTTGGCCTCCTCTGGACTCGCTCCAACACACCCGTGCCCTTACACTGGGATTACAGAACTAGACACAGGAGTCTCAGAGAGCAAAGGGGCAGAAACAGGAGGTCTCCACGCTTCATGGTGGTGGAGTCCCCATCCCTGGGGGGCTTATAAAGGGGTTACAAAGCTGGGCACAGGGGATTCCCAGGGATGGTTCAGTAGCGGACAGGCACGGTTGGACTCCACGATCTCAAAGGTCTTTCCCAACCAGACAATTCTATGGCCCTATGCTGCTCCCACCGCACCCCGTTGCCCAGCAGGGCTCTCTCACCCTGCCCAGGGGCGATGGTTCCTGCGGCCTCCTGTCCCGTTCGGGCCTTTCGCTGCATTGGGAACTCACATCCCCCCCTCCCGCTTGCCCTCAGCACCTACCAGCCGCCAGCAGCGCGGGCCCCGGCGCCTCAGCCGGTGCTTGGCTCACGGGGATGAAGGGCACGGTGAAGCTGAACTCGGTGGCGGAGGAGGAGAAGAGCAGGTTGGTGCCGCTGCCTGCGGTGCCGCTCCCGGGCTTGGCCGCCGCCATGGCTGCGCCTACAGCCACGTCCCTGCGCTCCGCTTCCGCCCGCACTGCTCTGCCCGCTGACAAGATGGCGGCCTCGGCGTCACTCGCGCCCACGCGTGAGACCATGGCGGGCCCGGCCTTTTCCGCCCTCAGGTAAGATGGCGGCAGCGCGCTTTTCCGCCCTTGAATGAGGTGGCGAACACGGTGGGCCCAACCCTTTCTGCCCTTATCTAAGATGGCGTTCAGGCGCCTGTCTGCCTATGGGTGAGGTGAACAAGATGGCGGGCGTGGCCCTTTCTGCCCTGACCTAAGATGGCGGCCGCGCGCCGTGACGGGCTTCCCGCGTAAGGGTGCGGCGAAGAAGGCGGTCCCGGCGCTGCGAGCGCCGCCATCGCCGCAGGAAGAGGAGGAGGAGGGGGAGGAGAAGGAAGCAGCGGGGGCAGGAGTGAGGAGACCCGTGCTGGGCTCTCGGAGCGGGAGCTGCGGCCCCGCCATGCCGTGCGTGGGCGACTGGCTCAACAACCCCTTCAGCATCGTGCAGGGCATCTTCGGTGAGTGCGGCGGCACCGCCCGGGGCGGCGGAGCTTCCTTCCCCTCCTTCCCCTCCTTCCCCTCCTTCCCCTCCTTCCCCTCCTTCCCCTCCTTCCCCTCCTTCCCCTCCTTCCCCTCCTTCCCCTCCTTCCCCTCCTTCCCCTCCTTCCCCTCCTTCCCTTCCTCCTTCCCCTCCTTCCCTTCCTCCTTCCCCTCCTTCCCTTCCTCCTTTCCCTCCTTCCCCTCTTCTTTTCCCTCCTTTCCCCTCAGCGTGTGTCGGGTGTCAGGAACAGGCTGCGCTGGCGCATGGGTGCCGAGCATTGGAGAAGGGGGAAGATTGAGATCTCGGGAAGAAATGTTTTCCTGTGAGGGTGTGGAGGCCCTGGCCCAGGTTGCCCAGAGCAGTGGTGGCTGCCCCATCCCTGGAGGTGTTCAAGGCCAGGTTGGATGGGGCTTGGAGCCCCCTGCTCCAGTGGGAGGTGTCCCTGCCCATGGCAGGGGGTGGAACTGGATGCGCTTTGAGGTCCCTTCAGACCCAAACCATTCTATGATAGCAGGATCAGGACCATCAGCTGAAGCTGTTTCTGAGCTTGGCTTGACCATAAAGACCATAAACAGCAGCGGGTTTTGAACCTAATGCGGAAGGTGTTCTGGGAGCAGTGAGCCTGGAGGAGGCTGAGGGGAGACCTCATCACTCTCTGCAGCTCCTGAAAAGAGGGTGTGGTGAGGTGGGTGCTGGTCTTTTCTCCCATGTAACAAGTGACAGGACAAGAGGAAGATCTTCAAGGTTTAGTTTAGCTATTAGTAAAAATTTCTTTACTGAAGGAGTGGTGAAGCCCTGGCAGAGGCTGCTCGGGGCAGTGAGGGAGTCTCCACCCCCGGAGGAGTTCAAAAACCATGTGGCTGTGGGACATGATTTAGCAGGCACCGTGGGGCTGGGCTGACGGTCTGGATGAGCTTAGAGGTCTTCTCCAGCCTCAGTGGTTTTGTGATTCTAAAGTGATTCCTCACCTCCTCCGCTTTCCAGCTGGGTGTGTTGCAGCGGTTCCAAGCTTTTCCTCACTTCCAGGAAGGGCTGTGTTTGTGTTCATTTGCCTGAAGGGCTGTTTGCTGGGAAGTCAGTACAATTATAAGGGATGTGAAGTAGTCTCAAACACAGTCATTTTCCCAGAACAGAAGTAAATGTTTAATTACTTGCAGTGTTAGGAAGCTGCTGAATAGAAGTCTTTTACGCTGTGCTAATACACACATAAATGTGTTTTGTTTGTAGCCCAAAATGTTCCAAATTCTGATTGGGAAAAGAAGGTAACCGATTTCTTCAAGGAGAAATTAAAAGAAAATAATGCTACGAACTGGGTAAGATTGTTTTATTCCTTTAGAGTTGTGCCTTTCTTCAGTTTCCTTCTTTTCACTTCTTAATCGCTGCTTTTGAGCAGTTCTTCCTTTTTGTGGTAAGAACAGTTCCGAGTTTCAGGCCTAGACTTTGAGATATTTTATTTACATTTCAGTTGCTTTAATCTGTGTGTAAAGCAAGGATGTGAAATCCTGACCGAAGCCGGAAAAGCCAGTCCCTTTGGCTCCAGTGTCCTGTTTTAACCTGGGCCATAACAGCCAAGTGCTGCCTGTGTGTATTTCAATCCAGTAGATGGCAGGAGCTGACAAATACTGTCATTTTTGAAGTGTGCAGCAAGTGCTTGTACACCACAGCTCTCTGAGCTGCTCCTTATAAACCACTTCTCTCGTGCCCTTTTATCACGACGCTGCAGACTCTGTGTGGGTTGCATAAATAGCTGCTTGGGGTTTCAGAAAAAAATAGTTTCTACTGAAAATGTGCCTTATTGGATCAGGTCTGTTTTTTCACAGTTTAGCAACATTTAAAAATGAGGCCTTGAGTTCCCTGATCCATTGGGAGGTGTCCCTGCCCATGGCAGGGGGTTGGAACTGGATGGGCTTTGAGGTCCCTTCCAACCCAAACCATTCTGTGATCCTGATTCTATGAATAAAGCACACACACTTGAGTTTAAAAGCTGGTGGTTTTTCTAAAAGACAAGTGACAACAGCATCATGAACACCACTAAGTGGATTAGAAACTTTCATATCAAATCTGTTCTACTTATAGCTAAAAAAACAAGTGAAAATTATTTAGTTTCTTTTTTTCTTCCTCTGTGAGTGTTCTGTAATTAATATTTCAATAAACAGTTTAATCAAAGTGTAGATGGCAAAATTGTGTTAATTTTAGAACATTAGAAGGAATTGAAAGTGTGTTTTCCTACTTGAGAGAAACATGAGGGAATGTGTGTTTATTTGTTAAAATGCCATTTCCTGTAGGGCCACTACTGTGGTTTTTTTGCATTTTCATTTTGGATGTGGGTTTTTTCAACAGTGAGTTTATCTTCAAAATCAGAAAACTTTGTTCTCTTTGCAAGCCTCATTATTTCAAGTGATATTGTGTATGTAGGCATGGATTTTTTTCCCCCTTCTGGTTTATTATTGTCATACACGAAAAAGACTCCCCCAGTGAAGACTTGGAAATTAATATATGGGTTTTCCACAGCCTTTTGTCATAAGGAATTTTGTGTGCAATTGCTGTTGGACCACTGGTGCATAACATATGGTGAAAGTGCTGTTCAGTAGGAATAAGATGTGTAATAAATTCTATTTAATACTGCAGCTGCAGTGCTTCACAGTTTGAGTGAGTTTCAAATGTTCAGTTTTCCCATTGTTTCAGTAACTGCAATGCATTTTCTAGTTCAGTGTTGGGGTTGAGAAATGAGCAGATCAGGGACTGGAAGGGCTGGGGAACTGTTGAGTGTCTGGTAGTCATAACTGTTGCCTGCACAGCTGTTGCAGGAGCCTCTGGTGCTGAGATACACACACTTTGTTAGTGCTGGGGTCAGGGCAGGAGATGGATCAGAAAATATTAAGTATGTTACCTGATGAGGCCCTGAATTATCAGAGACAATCATATCAACAACGACATGGGGGTTGAGGCAGGTAACTGAGCAGCAGGAGACACCAGGTGATCAGAGAATAAGTTGGTAACAGCTTTTGTGCTGGTTTTCCCTTACTTCAGGGCATTTTCTAATTCTTGTTCACCAGTCATTTAGAATAAGCTCTTTTTTTCCCAGGTTCCCTCACTGAATGATGTTCCTGTGCATTACCTGAAGCCCAACAGCTTGGTGAAGTTCCGCTGCATGGTGCAAGATATGTTTGATCCTGAGTTTTACATGGGCGTGTATGAAACAGTCGACCCAAACACAAACGCACGTGTAAGTGAAATACTGATTTATTCTTTTAGTAATTTAGCATTTTCTTCATTCTGGTCTTTGTATTTCCTCTCATTTCTGAATTAAACCTGTTGGAGTCTGGGCAGTATGTAATGGAACTCTGCTTACGTGGCTCAAATGGTGCCAATAATACATAACTTCTGATATTTCTGTTGGGGAATAAGGATGACTAAATTAATGAAACCTTGGGCAGTTTGTCTTTGCAATGATTTTGGAGTGAGTAATTCATATTCAGGACGCTGTCAGAAACTGATCACAGTGCCTTTTCCTTCTGGACAGGTTCTGCATTTTGGTAAATACAGAGATGTGGCAGAGTGTGGGGTAAGTTACACAAGTTACACAAATCCTGAGATGAAATATTAAATAGAAAGATGCAGTTTGCAAGTGCTGTGTTGCTGATTTTTTTACTCACCAGTGGAGATACTGCTCTTAAAATGCAAAATTAATCTCCGTTTTGGAAAGAAAAGTATTCTTAATTGCTTGTGGGCATTCTGAGTTCAGCAGACTTCAAGCCATTTCTGTTGTCTGTAAAAATGTGTTTTGCTTGGAGAGGACAAACAAAATGCTCTCTGAATCTTGAAAGTTTCTGCTGTGGAAAACCATGCAGTGCTGTGGGAATCGATGCATTATCGACACGGACTGTTTGGATTCTATGTTTTATGAGTGTGTAGCCTTGCATGGCTGTTATAACTTCTGGCTAAGTAACCAAATCCATGGGGTTAGATTAAAAAAAAGGAAAACACAAACTCTAACTGGATTTTTAACAACATTCCTTTTGGTGTTCCAGCCTCAGCAGGAAATCGATCTGAACTCCTCCCAGACAGTCACCTCGGAGAGACAAACCTTCTACTGTGTCCCAGTGCCTGGTGAATCAGCGTGGGTGAAAGAGATATCTTTTTTGGCTGAGCCAGTGCTCTGTTGTGCAGTGATCACCAACTAATTCATACTAATTCATTATATTTAAGGAGATAAGTTTATTTAAAGTTGCTTTTATTTGGGGTGAATCGGGATAGGTGAGAAGAGGTGGTCGGTGTAGAAGATCTAGGGGTGTGTTACAAGTGCAAAGAGGATACAAATGAATTCAGGAGCCTTGCTTTTGGGTTCAGTAGGGATTTAGGCCAGATTTTCATGTACAATTGAAAACTTCTGTTAATTTCTATTTGCAAATGCTTAGAAAATGAAAAACTTCAGCTCAGCCATGAATTTGCCATTGGCGTTTTGTGATTAAATTAGAAGGCTGTTGCATAGTGAGAGTCTCCTGCAAGAACCTGTTAAAATACTCATAGCTGAGCACACTGAGACAAAAATTCCTGGAAAACTGAAGTACTGTGGTTTTAAAAGTTTGACCATTGTCATTTTCTCAGTGAGCACAGGCAACATTTTGGGGAGAAACCAGTCCTCTTCAGTTTCTCCTAGTAAATAGAAGTTGGATTATCCATGTGGAATGGGTACAGGATGCTTCTTTTAATACCATTTTGGAATTTTATGTTCTCTTCTTCTCGAAGGGAGTGGGGAGAGATCTAGAAAACTTGAGATATGTTGTGTTTGGTAAAAAGACAGAATTTGATAAAACTAGAAAGATTTAATATTTCAGAATACTGGACACAAATTCAGTGTTTACCTGTTGTGCTAAGAAATGGACAAGTGTGTGAGCTTTTTTGAAATTTGTTTACGCGTAAAATAGGAGCGATGTTACACAAATATGTGAGTTTTCTTTTATAGTAGTGATAATTATATTGGATGACAAGTCTTTAAACATTGTAATAGTGTCTGTTCTTTAGGGATGAGATGTGGGAGAGAAAAAATTGTTGATGTTTTGCGTTGTGCCTGACCACAAGTGTGTTCTCTGGGTGTAAAAAACCCCTTTGTTAGAGGTTGACAGTGGAATAGTGTTTAGTGGGTTCTGTTTGTTTTCCATAATGACAATGAATGCTCTACACTTCTTAAGCAGGGTATTTCTGTAGCTGAAAGGATGACCTCTAGGTAGCAGTTTGAATCATGATATTAATGTATTGCTCAGAATAGGATGATAGCATTTTGTTTAGAAAACAGACAGCTTTGCTTGCATTCTCTCAGCTGAGCCTGTGGTTGCCCTTAATCCTCAATTTCACGCGTATATCAGTGCCAGCCAGGCTCGGGTGAGTCCTTCGACTTCCTACACACCCAGCCGCCACAAGAGGAGCTATGAGGAAGATGAGGATATGGATCTGCATCCCTCGAAACAGAAAGAGCAACATATGGGTAATAAGCCATTATTGATCAACAGTTATGGTGTATTTCCAGAATCTGCAGAAATTTCATTTATAAAGGTTGAAGTGTTTGAATTGGGAGTGTTGTAGAGCCTTTGTAACTGGTTTGGTGGCTTTGTTGGAGTTACCGGTGGTTTAAACTGGAGCAGTGAGAAGAGCCCACGATGCTGCATGTTCTAAGTTGTGTAATTGTTGGTGTTCGTTCCTGAAGTCACTTCCTAAAGTTCATGTTTTGTTCAGCAGCGCTTGGGTGTTTCCCTTGCTGTTTAACAGCACACAAACCCTGAAATTCACAAGTTATGCTTGATTTCCCCCTCTAGTGCTGATTTCAGGGTAATCTGGGGGAAATCACATACCTTGTCTGTCTCTGTGTGTGGGTGTTACCGTGTCAGTTGAAGCCAAGCTACTGTCAGTCAGGTGCTGCTTTGCTACAAACAATAGTAAATATCTAAAGAGTCTCTCCCAGCCTTGCCTTTTCTCTGCTGTGAGAATTACTGTATCCAGCCCCCTGAGGAACCAGGTTAACACCAGACACTCGCAGCACCCCGAGGAAAGCTGTTAAATCTTTGAACAGGATGGGATTTCAACCACCAGCAGCATTCAGAGAACATGCAATTCTTATTTGTGTTATAATCGCTTTGTAAACTGCTTTTCTCTACGCTCTTCTGTGGAGATGCTGATTAAACCAGCACATGGGGTTTGGGGAGGTTTTGGCACGTGGTTTTTTAACAAGAGGAAGCAGTTTTAGTTTAAAATTGTCAGTCCTGTTAGAGAGAGAGAAACTGTAGAAGCTGTTGCTTTCTCTTGTTCAGTGTTACACATCTGTCGGGTTCAGGAGCTGAATTCAGGTTTTCTTTTTGTGTTCTTACAAGTTTGCAAATGTTTCCTTGGATCATTCAGGTTGTTTTGTCTTCATACACAGGTTTATCAAGTGTAGAATAGATTTTTATAGCTCTATTGCTGAAAATCTACAAAGATTTTTAATGTAAACTGTTTTGTTGAGGCACACTCTTACCTTTAAGAACTATCAAGGCTTCTGACCATGAGGTGCAGAAAAACATTGCCTTTGCAGCCCTACCCAAGTTACAAAACATTCGTCCCCTCAGTTTAAGCATTGCATTTTGAAAATCAGATTGTTGGCCATGTTTGGGTTTCTAAGACACATAGATCTCCACCAGAACTCACACTTATCTTTATAACATAAAACACACCTTTGTGAGACAATTCTATCCTAAGTAAGAGCATCTTCTGTCAAATACATTGCTTTATTAAATACTTTTGTCTTGAACTCCGTGTTAAAATAGCTCAATTCTGTGTTCCTCACTGAAGAAAGTTGTTTACTTCTGCCTTTTTGTTTGAAGAGCCTATGAATCCTTTATTTTTCAGGCAGTGGAGGCGATATCCATGGATGTGTGGAGCCAAAGAGATTAGAAACGGAAGCCTCTGCAGGTCATCAGGTCATTTCTCCCAACTGCTCCCCTCCACTTGACTTAAATTTTCCATTGCCAGGAGAGAAGGGCCCGGCGTGTCTGGTGAAGGTGAGCAAAGAGGAGAGGTGTTGAGCACACCTGGCCTAACTAGCAGGCAGAATCTGGAGTGGGAGCACAGGCAGTCAGACTGGCATTAGTTTTTAGGCACAGAAATGGTCTTTCAGGCCCAGAGTTTTGTTGCTATGGGTAAATCCGTTGTTTCCTTTCACCACAGGTGAATTGCAGAACTCCTTCAGCAGCGTTTATTAGAGCTTTTGTGTTCTCACTGCTCTTGAAAAAACAAAACAATTGATGGCTAGATGCCATGGGGTACAGCTGATACTGCTGGTGTTTTGCTGTTAGGATTTGTCCTCTTGAGCTAAAAACGTGGTGACAGAACAGACAAAGCACTACGCTGCACTTTCTTATATTGTGTTTGAAACCAGTTCACTGCTAGGAAACTTCCTAGCATAACATCTCTAAGCTGTTACCATGGTGAATGCTCTCTTCTTCAGTAGATCTTGATAAATTGGATCAAAAAGCAGTATTAGTGTAGTAAAAGGATGCCAACAGGAAAACACACACCATCACAAACTCGTTTTTCCAGGGTAAGCTCACTGGCACTCTGAGAACTGGAAGGGCTCTCCTTACACACACAGTTCTCGACCTACTGTGAAGTCTCGTGAGACTCTCCCTTTTCTCTGGGTTTGTACAGTCCTGCATCTGGCTCAGCTGCCTCTGCATTTTGTTATTTCCAGGTCTATGAGAGCTGGGATAGCTTCAAAGTGAACGATGTTCTGGAGGTGTACGGTATTTTGTCTGTGGATCCGGTGCTGAGCATCGTAAACAACGAGGAGAGGTGAGGCAACTCCAGGACACGGTCCTGGAAGGAAGGGAATTTCTATTTCTATGAGCGAAATATCTTGGATGTCCCCTTAATACAGACAGGGAAATGTGTAAATACTTAACATTTATACTTAAGGAGTGAAATTCATTGCTTAAGAAGTGCTTGGTGTGGAAAGTGTTAGATCCACTGTCCCACAAACTGAAGTCCATTGTCCTTTGGTTCGTTCTTACCCTTGGGTACAGGATGCAGCTTTCTTTTGCAGAAGGTGCTTCTGTAGCTGAATCTTTTGTACTCTTTCAGGCCTATTGAAGTTCCAGTGAATGAGTGAATAGGGAAGAAAGCTTCCAAGTGAGCTTTAAGGTTATAAAATGTCCCTTTGGAATAATTTCTGAGTCCATGAAAGCTGTTATCATAACCAGTGCTGGGGAATAGAAAAGAAAAAGATTACATGGAGAGTGAGAGAGACCAAAATGAGTATAAATTGGGTTGATTTTCATTAATTAAGGTATATCATCATATTATACTGCTCACTTCACCTGTTGTTCTCCAGTAACTCACTTGACAAAATACAAACTAATCAAGAAGAGTGCAAGAAGTCAGTTTTTAAAACAAAGCTGTAGCCCAGTCTGGCCTGTTTACTGCTGCTGTCTTAAACAGCTTTAAATGAGTGCTGGTGGTGACTTTGTTTACCTTCCTGGTCAGAGCAGTATGGGGAGCACAGTGTGAATCCCTCGCAGTGCCAGCTGCTCACAAGCCAGCTCAGCTGCTTCGCCCGGCAGCTGATCCGGGGCTGGCAGCTCCTTCGGGCTCTCCAGGCTGCTGGGTTTGTTCCTGCCTGTCATTCGGCCACAAATAGACAGAATGGTGGCTTTTAGCAACGTTTTGAATGCAGACAAAGTCTGCAAGAGTTGATAGTTGTTGGACTTGAAGTTAAGAAGCTTTTCAAACTGGTAGAAGTTGATTCAATTTGTACTAAGCTTTACCATCATCTGATACAGTCATTGAGGGATTTCAGTTCCTACATGACAAATAGAAACCACCTGGAAGGAATTTGGTAAGGCATGGTCAGGGAGAGCAGAGCTTACATGTCTGAGCTCTTAAATTCAGAGACAATACCTTGAAGTCTGAGCTGAGGAGCACTGGGATTTATTTACTCACCTTTTTACTCAGCCAGTGGTACAGCTGCTGTGTGACTGCCTTGAAGATCTTGTTGTCAGGCTCAGAACCAGGTGGAATGTGACAATCTCACATGTGCACGCACAGGCAAATGTAATAAATCATTACCTGACTTTTAAGGAAGTTACTATTTAGAATTCCCTCAGTATTGCTGGATAGATCAGTCTGTAGCATTTTATTTGATGCTACGTCTTATTAAATCATCCAGCAAATAATAAAAGTGGGGGTGTTGGGTTTTGATTTTTGGGGTGGTTTTTCTTTTTCTAATTGTGGCTCACTCTTTATGGGTGGTGGCCGGATGGGCAGAGTCACCGGGAGCTGCGTTCGGGTGGTGTTTGTGCCCTTGGCCCCGTTCCCACCACCTCAGAGGGAGAGGAATTTGGGTGGAATGTTTCTCAGCCCAGTCGTGCCCTTTCCTCCGCGCAGCTCGGCCCTCGATCCGATGGAGTGTATGGACACGGCGGAGGAGCAGAGAGTTCACAGTCCTCCGGCCTCCTTAGTGCCCAGGATCCACGTGATTTTGGCACAGAAATTACAGCACATTAACCCGTTGCTGCCTGCCTGCCTTAGTGAAGAGGAGAGCAAAACCTGTGAGTGTCTGACCTCGGCCTCTCTCTGTGCACGTCTAAACGTGTGGGTTCTGGTACATGTGGACAAATATTCTTGCTCAGAGACAACTGCATCAACAGCAGGATTTGAGTTCAAACACTACAGAATTGGAGCAGATGTGGCTGCTGGTGTTTGTGTGACCCTTACACGTTTGTTTTTCTGAAATAAGTGTGATTTGTATGAAACTTGGGTTTGCGTTCTGCATGCCGAAGGATTTCCACAGAATCACAGAATGGGTTGGGTTGCAAGGTACCTCAAAGCCCATCCAGTTCCACCCCCTGTCATGGGTAGGGACACCTCCCCCTGGATCAGGGGACTCAAGGCCCCATCCAACTTGGCCTTTCTCCAAGTTGTTCAGCCATAAGGTTTTATTTGTTTTCAAACGGAGCAGTGAATTGCTGGAAAATCACATTTCCAGTGTAGTACAACAGTGAAAATAAGAAACACTGACAACATAATAATAATGCTACGAGGAAAATAAAGGAATTCTGGTTTTAAGCAACTGTGCCTTGAGGCCTATTTGACTGTTATTTTTATGTCATTGCATTGTTGCATGCAAGCCTTTAATCTGTATTTATCATTTTCTTCCTTGTGTTGGTTGTCCTGAGCCGTGCTATGTACAAGAGGGGTTTTCTGCCTTTAATATAGTATGCATAGGCCATTGCTTTTGGAAATCAGGCTCCAAACTCTCCAGCCTTCTGCAAACGCATTGCACAATGTCTAATTTAAAAATAGAAAGCATTTCCTAGACGTTGAGTGACTCAGGTTATCCAAAACCATCAATTGCTTAGGCGGAAAGTAAATGAATGCTGATTGCTTTGGAGTAACGACTTTTCTTCACCAGGCTGTGATGGAAAGTCAGTTTTGCACGGAGGGAATAGGGTGAGGAACAGCACATTTTCTGATGTTTGTCTTCTGCTCTTTTTCCAGTTGTTTCTAATTTCATGTCTGAGCTGTCACCAGTACGAGCAGAGTTGCTGGGGTTCCTCACCCATGCCCTGTTGGGAGACAGTTTGGCTGCTGAGTACCTGATACTGCACCTCATCTCAACAGTGTGAGTATTCAGGTGTTTGCTGAGAACTCATATTTTCATCTTTTTTAAAAGAAACCTCCCCTTCAGGAGTTCTTTACTACAATAAATGGCAGAAGTAGCTTAAATAGTACTTATTCCAGTCGAGCTTTGGCCAGCTGCAGTTGTCCTGCCCTAATAGAGAAAGTAAACAGATTTCCTTGTCTGTGGTATCAGTCAGTTTTGTGAAAGGCTGGCTCTGTGGCAGGATGTCTTTTTGGTGTTCTTTGAGTTGGACAACATCTCCAAGATACACTTCTAAGCTGAGGGATGGAAACATCTTTTTGCCTCTGACTTCTCTTATTGAATAGGAAATAGAACTGACTGCTCAAAGGCAGCATTTCCTGACTGCAGTGATTGGGATTTGGGTGTTACAAGACATGGAAAAGGCACCTTCTGGGAATGTGCTTAATTAAATATAAACTTGTTTAATGGTAAGTTCTGGTGACCCTGTTTAGCCTGGGATAAAAGTCTGCCACCTGAGCTGCTGAAGCTGGATGAGCACATGTTGTGATCTCTTTTCTTGGCTGATTAAAGTGGATTTGCTTAACTTTCTCTTACATTGGTTTAAGCTGTGACTGCATGAAAGAGCAGAGTCCATTGACTCATGCAAATTCCAGCTGTGAAACCTTAGACCATATATTTGATTAGATTAAGTATGGTTGTCAGACTCAGATTTGATTTTAGTCTTTGGAATAAAAATGGATTCCAATTTTGGGAGGAGAAAGCAATTTTTTGGTAAATAAACCACTTTTAAAGAATCCCATTCTGCCACGAAGTGAGTCGTGTGTAACAGCATTCACAGAGCTGTAACTGGAATTGGCACCTTTCTTTTCTGCAGTTGAGATGTAAAAAGCCATGAGATGTTTCTCGGCCTCAGAGAGATGGGTGGTGTGAGCATAAAGCCAGTGATACCTGATCATGAGCTGATGGGATTTTGGGGGGACTTAGAGTGTGTGTTCTCTCTTAGCTGATAGCACAAAATAGTTGAGGCTTGTCCAGGATGGGGAGAAGATGCACAGTAAGAAGAGGGAGAGGAAAGCTGAGGGCAGAGGAAGGAAGTGAACAGGTGTGATAAGCAGGGAAAGGGGGACTGGGCAATGAGAAAGAAAAAGGATGGAGGAGGGCTGGAGCATCTCTGCTGTGAGGACAGGCTGAGAGAGTTGGGATTGTTCAGCCTGGAGAAGAGAAGGCTCCAGGGAGACCTTAGAGCAGCCTCCCAGGACTGAAAGGGGATTCCAGGAAAGCTGGGGAAGGGCTCTTGATCAGGGAGTGCAGGGATGGGATGAGGGGGAATGGCTTTAAATTGGAAAGGGAAGATTTAGATTAGACATTAGGAAGAAATTCTTCATGATGAGGGTGAGGAGGCCCTGGCCCAGGTTGCCCAGAGCAGTGGTGGCTGCCCCATCCCTGGAGGTGTTCAAGGCCAGGTTTGATGGGGCTTTGATCCCCCTGATCCAGTGGGAGGTGTCCCTGCCCATGGCAGGGGGATGGAACTGGATGGACTTTGATGTCCCTTCCAACCCAAAGCATTCCATGGTTCTGTGGATGTTTACTGGGTAACACTGGAGCACGAGGAGGGCAGAACCTCTGGAAGGCAGGTGGCTGGATCTCAGGCGCTGTGAATGTGCTGCTTTGGTGCAGTGGTGCCAACCTTCCAGCTGCCTTCTGCCCAGCTTGGCCTGGAGCGGCGGGGGAGGAAGGAAATGGGGCTGCTATTTGTGTCCTGCGTTGGAATCCTGCTGGCTGTCAGAGATAGTGCACTGTGCTCAGACAGATCGATACCTGTGTCCACCACGATAGTCAGACACTTGCCTAAACTCTGTTGGTTTTGGTTTAGTTATGCAAGACGAGATGTGCTTCCTCTGGGAAAATTCACCGTCAACCTGAGCGGGTGCCCAAGAAACAGCCTCTTCACGGAGCACATCTACCGCATCATCCAGCACCTTGTTCCGGCGGTGAGAATAACGGCTTTAATGCTTCTGGTGGGAGATGGGCTCCATCTTCCAACCAAATAAACAACATTGAAGCTGTTTATTTGGCTTCTTGAACGAAGGCTCCTGCTGTCCCTGTACAGGGCACATCAAAATGGAGCTGTGGCCTGCCTGTCAGTGGGAGCCTCTATTTACCGAGTCATCTAGGATGAATATGGAACAAAATCACATCCTCATGACTGTTAAACTGACAGCCAGGCCCTACAGTCTTTATTTTTGTCTTTCTGAATTGACATGTTTAGATATTTAGGTCGTTTAATCATCATGTTGTTGCTGTTTATCCCCAAGCTTGTGGATGAGTTCCTACTGATTAATATGGGGTCATAATAATTGTACTGCTGCGATAAATCCCGTGGGGTTTTGCTCATCCTGGATGTGTGATGCAGGTGACAGGAGTTCTGAACAGCATTATTTTCCTTTGGGGAGCTGTGTTTTTTTCATGTATTTACCATTTGGGTCAAAGTGTGGTTTATATTACGGCAACAAGGGTTGTTCTACTGACCGTGGAGGTTCCCAGGTCACGGCTCTTGCCGGAGGAAGCGTTATTTACCGGGGAGGCTGGAGGGGAGGAGCTGTGCTCATCAGTTTCCTTGCTCGTTGCAGTCCTTTCGCCTACAAATGACCATTGGAAACATGAACCACTTGCGATTCGTCCCGCGCAAGGACTACGCCGCCAACCGCCTGGTCAGCGGAGTCCTGCAGCTCGCCAGCAACACCGCCCTCGTCGTAGACGAGACTCAGCTCGAGCAAGGGCAGCTCGACAGCACAGGTACAGCTGGCAGGTTCAAAGCTGACAGAAGGCCCTCAATGCTAGTTGTGCCCCGCGGATAACTTTATTACAAAGCTATTTGTGCGTCCAGAATTGGAAACATCCAGCAACTCCTCCCACATTGTTGTGGTGAGGTGGGGGTTGGTCTCCTCTCCCAAGTGACAGGCGATAGGATGAGAGGAAACGGCCTCAAGTTGCACCAGGGCGGGTTCACACTGGACATCGGGAAAAGCTGCTTCACAGAAAGGGTTCTCAGGCCCTGGCAGAGGCTGCCCAGGGAGGTGGTGGAGTCCCCATCCCTGGAGGGGTTTAAAAGATGTGCAGATGAGGTGCTCAGGGATCTGGTTCAGTAGTGAACAGGGACGGTTGGACTCAAGTGATCTCAGAGGTCTTGTTCAACCAAGCGATTCTATAGAAGGTGCCAAGACTGAAGCTGGTACTGGTTTCTCACTGAAAATAGAGTAAATTAAGGCAGAGCCATAAGAGCAGCTGTGTCATTTAGTGCAGTGACACTACAGGAGGGAAACCCACATTGTCTGCTGCACGTCAGTATTGCAAAGAGAGACTTAACCAGTTAATTTGTCAATCTGAACCTGCTGGATTTGCAATAACTTAGTCCTGGGTTACACAAGTGACATAAAAATGTGGCCAAGCGATGCTGAGTGTTTCAGCTGTGCTGGCCTTGCTCACCCCTCTCATGTTCTGTATCCAGGAAGGCTTTACTTTTCCTTTTTTTCCCCTTAAACTGTTCAATTACACTTTCTGTCAGACCCTTGGTCATGGTTTGTCTTCTTTGAGAAGAGGTTTTTTTCTCTGTAAACAGCTGTCTGGCTCTGTAGGACCAACAAAGACCTTGGCTATGAACATGTACACCAGGCCAGGCTTGAAATCCTTAAAGGAGTCTTAATTTTGGCCTTAAGGAATGGTTGTCTCTGTATGGAAGGTGCCATAGGCAGAACAAGAAACAGGATGCTCACAAGACTTTTCCTACCAGCTGCTCATTAAGAACAGATGGGGCAGAGAGAAAAATCAGGTCTGGTGTTTGTTTAGGTCCAGTTGTCAGAGTTCTTTCTTTTGCAGGTGTTCACAATGTGACGGCGCTGGGAAATCTGATCACTTGGCAGAAGGTGGATTATGACTTCAGTTACCACCGGATGGAATTCCCGTGCAACATTAATGTTCTCATCACTTCGGAGGGCCGATCGCTCCTGCCGGTACGGCAAAGCCTGACTGAACGTGGGGAATGCTTGGAGCTGGTAGCAACTCGCCCAGGCCTGGCCTTCTGAACCCACCGAAACAGCCCTCAAAGCCTTGTTCTAGCATAGCAGTTCCTGAGGTGATGGGCACATGAATGAAGAGCAGCAGAGCTGGTGTTGACCCTAGAGACGTGGGAGAGCCCAAGCTTGCAACTCTCAGCATTCCAGCTGTGTGAGCCAAGGGCTTCCTCTCCTGCCTCTGAGAAAAAACAGCTCCTGCAGTCCTCAGCAGGCTGAGAGAGTTGGGGTTGTTCAGCCTGGAGAAGAGAAGGCTCTGAGCAGACCTTAGAGCAGCCTCCCAGGACTGAAAGGGGCTCCAGGAAAGCTGGGGAGGGGCTCTTGATCAGGGAGTGCAGGGATAGGACGAGGGGAAGGGTTTTAAGCTGAAAGAGGGGAGATTGAGATGAGATCTTATGAAGAAATGTTTTGCTGTGAGGGTGGGGAGGCCCTGGCCCAGGTGGTGGCTGCCCCATCCCTGGAGGTGTTAAAGACCAGGCTGGATGGGGCTTTGATCCCCCTGATCCAGTGGGAGGTGTCCCTGCCCATGGCAGGGGATGGGACTGGATGGGCTTTGAGGTCCCTTCCAACCCAAACCATGCTTTGATTCTTACCTTAATTCTGGGAAATAGCGACTTCTGTTGCTGTAGAGATGTGTGTTGGAGTAGCAAATGACAGGACATGGAAAGAGATGATATGTGATTTCCTTTTCCAGTCAGATTGCCAAGTCCACCTGCAGCCCCAGATCCTGCCCCCCAACATGGAGGAGTACATGAGCAGCCTCCTGACGGCCGTGCTGCCCTCGGTGCTGAATAAGTTTCGCATATACCTGAGTTTATCGAGGCTGCTGGACTACAGCATCTCTGATGAGGTGACCAAGGTACAGACCTCCCTGCTGGGTTTTTAACTGGGTTTTCTGATAGAAAGCACCTCAGTAGGATGTTGTTGTACTTTTCCTTTGCTCTCCATGTCCGTGATTCTCCCTCAAGTTTTCCAGAAACCACAGAAAAGCATTTTCTCATCCTGACCGTGCCCTCAAGGATTTGTACTCTTGAGTATTTCAGTGTGTACTTCACGTGTACTCTGCTTGCTAAAAATAACTTACAACTCATCCTTTTTAAAGATGAGAAGTCCCCTGGTTTTGCTCCGCCTCACTTCCCTACAACAAGAAGTTGAAGTGTTTCCCCTGTAATCTAATGGTAGCTACGGCTTTGGGCTCCTCACGAGCTGATCTCCTGGTGGAGGTTCCTCTCTGTCACTGGATGACGTGCTCTGTTTGCAGGCAGTAGAAGAAGACTTTGTAGAAATGCGGAAGAACGACCCCGAGAGCGTAACGGCCGACGATCTGCACAGAACGCTGCTCGTGGCGAGGTGGGTGGCGCTGGCTGTCCTGGCTGAGGGCCTCCAGCCGGTGGGGAACAAAGTCAGTGCTCATCCTCTGCACTCGAGTTGCAGTTTGCAGTCAAGAGGTGGAATCTCCTCTCCCCTTGTTCCTCTTGAGAAGGGCCACAAAGCTGGAGAAGGGGCTGGAGAACAAGTATTACGAGGAGCAGCTGAGGGACCTGGGGTTGTTTAGCTTGGAGGAGGCTGAGGGGAGTCCTCATCGCTCTGTGCAGCTCCTGAAAGGAGATTGTGGTGAGGTGGGTGCTGGGCTCTTCTCCCAAGTAACACGTGATGGATGAGAGGAAATGGCCTCAAGTTGCACCAGGGCAGGTTCAGATTGGATATTGGGAAAAGTTTCTTCACCAGAAGGGTTCTCAGGCACTGGCAGAGGCTCTCAGGGAGGTGGTGGAGTCACCATCCCTGGAGGGGTTTAAAAAGACGGGCAGATGAGTTTCTCAGAGATGGTTCAGTAGTGGACAAGGTACGGTTGGACTTGGTGATCTCAAAGGTCTTTTCCAACCAAATGCTCCTTGGCACAGACCCTTAGGTAGCCAAAGCGACTCCTCTCCCATGCTTTGTGGTTCATAGGATACTGGAAGAAAGCTGCTTTTGTTCTTGGCATATCAAAGGTGGCCCAGGAGCTATTCAGCTGGTGTTTGTGCCCCCAGGTTCCTGTCTCTGAGCGCGGGGCAGACGACGCTGTCACGCGAGCGGTGGCTGAGAGCGAAACAGCTGGAGGCGCTGCGGAAGGCCAGGCTGCAGCAGCAACGCTGTGTCAATGGCAATGAACTCTGATGGCCTGGGACAGCTCCAGAAACGCGTCCTGATCCACGATGGAACCCACACCAAGATGGGAATACTGTTTATACCAGGTTTTGTAGATAATTTATACCAAAATGCAACGGCTATTTACTTGTGCAGCCTGAACACTTAACTCTGGCCAGACAGTTACACTTATTTTATGACTTTTTTTTTTTTGGAGCCTGTTTTGTAAGTGAAAATTGGTAACAATGAGCAAATTGTTTGATATTAAACTTTAATAATGAAGTGGTGTATAAACTTATTCCCTTTAACAGTAGGGAAATGTAAGCCAGAGCTCAGAGCGGCAGCGGGCGCTGCGCTGGAATGAGGTTGTGATGCAGTGAGGTTTCAGCTCTGGAGGAGCTGTGGCCAAAGGAGTGTGTGGTGCTTGGAGCAGCAGTTGGTACAAAGAAGTGAGTTGGTCACATTCTTGACAAGGTTTACATATGAAATACAGCTTCATTGTACTGGGAGAAGACAATTACTGACTTTGGAAACTCTTCTTACAAAAGCCTGCCCTGGAGAATGGGTGATAACTCATGTACTCAGCACAACCTCTCACTCTTCCTTTCTCCAGGGCCAGTAACGCCGTGGGTTTGAACAGCTGGAGCAGAGCAGGGAAGTGTTAACAACAGTCTGTGCTGCTCTGGTTCCTGCTGGGTGCTGAGAGCTGGGCCAGAGGCCACACAGAGCTGGTTTAACGAGGGTGGCTGAGGTACTGACCCATCATTAACCCAACTGGAGTGGGGGGGAGCCAGGAGGACTCAGGTGAGACAGCCTCCAGGAGTCAGGGATGGTGTTAATGCTGGATGTGCCTTCAGCTCAGAGAATCACAGAATGGATTGGGTTGGAAGGGACCTCAAAGCCCACCCAGTTCTAACCCCCTGCCATGGGCAGGGACACCTCCCACTGGATCAGGGGGCTCAAAGCCCCATCCAGCCTGGCCTTGAACACCTCCAGGGATGAGGCAGCCACCACTGCTCTGGGCAACCTGGGCCAGGGCCTCCCCACCCTCACAGGAAAACATTTCTCCCTAAGATTTCATCTCAATCTCCCCTCTTTCAACATAAAGCTATTCCCCCTCATCCTGTCCCCGCACTCCCTGATCAAGAGCCCCTCCCCAGCTTTCCTGGAGCCCCTTTCAGTCCTGGGAGGCTGCTCTAAGGTCTCCCCAGACCCTTCCCTTCTCAAGGATGAACAACCCCCAACTCTCCCAGCCTGTCCTCATACAGGAGGTGCTCCAGCCCTTGGATCATTTCTATGGCCTCCTCTGGACCCTTTCCATCTCCTTCTTATGTTGGGGATTCCAGACATGGACCCAGGGCTCCAGGTGGGGTCTCACGAGAGCAGAGCCGAGGACCAGAACCACCCCACCTTTGCTTTGTCCTTCCTCAGACTGGAGATGTGTGAACAGAGCCCCTGTTTCACCACAGTTTTCCTCTAAACCTGATCCTGGTTCCTGCTGCAGGGCCAATCCAAAGCTGCCCTTTACAACCCCACCCTGATTTGAGTGCTGATTGTGCTACACACGTGTTTATCTCAAACTGGAGCCCAGGTTGGTGCCATTTCAGCCCACTTAACAGCTGATCATTTTTTTTGAACACCACAGGCAGTCAAAAGGTTTGTGGTTTTTATCCAACTTGAGGTCACCAAGTACAGATTTATACGAACAGTTTCTCCTACCAAGATAACAGCCAAGTATGTGAAATTCCTTCTCCCTCCTGTAGAGCTCCTCCTGCAGCAAAGGCTTTGGCAGTTTTTAAGGAGTGTCCTCAAAAATGCATATGATTTTTATTTTCCCTTCCTAAGGCCAGGGAAGAGGGAGGATAAAAAGCCCCCATCTGTGTTCCCCACAGGTCAGGAGATTGTGTCAATGGCTGTAACTGCCTGAAGGGAGGAGGCACAGAGGACAGAACCAGCACCCGGTACAAGACACAAACCAGAACGCAGGATGCTCCCTCTGAGCGGAGCTGAGTGTTGCCAGAGATTGCCCAGAGAGGTGGTGGAGTCTCCATCCTTAGAGATACCAAAGAGGCACCTGGACACGGTCCTGGGCAACCTTCAAGCTGTTTTGTCTTTGTACTCAAGCTTATCAAATGCAGAATAGATTTGTACAGCTCTATTGCTGAAAATCTACAGTGATTTTTAATGTGACCTGCCTTGGTGAGGCACTCTCTTACCTTTAAGAACTGTAGAGGTGCTGGAGCAAGGAGCTCAGAGCAGATGAACTCCAGCACAGCCCTTCCAACTTCAGCCACTCTGGGATTCTGCAACTCATCACGTGGAGGAAACACCCCAGCAGTGCCCCCATCCCTGACCATCGCCAACCAAAGCCTCTTTGGATTCCTCTTTGGATTCCTCTTTTTTTATTAAAATATCTCAGGATGTTGCTCACATTAAAATACAGCAGTAGTTTCATTTTAAATACAGCCACAAGTAGAGACACTCAGAAACCCAAACACACATCACTTTAATAAAACGAATAAATAAATGGATTTGTTTGTCCAGGTGTCAGACCGTTGGGGTCAGATGATCCCACTTCAGACACCACCCTCCCCTACCCCTACAACACCGTTAGCTGGGAACACCGCGTGCAGGATCCCTACGGGACACGGAGGCGCTGGCTCTGTAACGGGGGCCGAGCAAGGTCCTGCTCTACAGGAGCGTGTGGATCACGTCCTACGCTGGAATGGCATCGCAAGGCAGTTCTGAGGAGTCACTGGGAGAGATGGAATCTTTGACACACACACAGAGAAGGGGGTTGGTACCCAGTTCCCAGCAGGAGTGGATGCTCAGCCTTCTCCTGCCAAGCTCGAGTTGGTAATGAATCTGGTTTTGATGCTGGCAGCGACGCTCTAACACAACAGACTTCACAGATCAAAACCCTCACCTTCAGTTATCATTATTTGCACTCGGGACAGTGAGAACACAGCTTAAACCACAGCACAGAAGGACAACGTGCCCCAAGGACAGGTTTTCAGCTTGTCTTGCTTTACACAGAGACAAAACTATCAGAGCAAAGTGCCAGTGTTTGGGACTTAAAGGAAATACGAACGCTTCCAACAGGGCAAGACAAGAGGACATCTGCTCCATCCCCTCACCTCGAAACGAGTGAGGAAACACCCACCTACTGACTAAAACAGCATGGATAACTATGCTTTAGCTTCTGGGAGCGTCCTGGGATGTGCAGAAAGAAAAGGACAGCCAAAAGAAATCTCAATCTCAAACAAAACCGCATCGGTTCCCATTGTAGAGGCACAACTCGGAGAAAGCTGCATCTAAAACATCAATGGAAACGAGTAAAAACACTGGGTCAGAAATAAATAAGGTGTAGGTTACCGGTTGTTGTGCTGGTGCAGTGCAAGGTCAGTAAGGTCACAGCAGTGCAGAACCACCTCTGTTGTATAAATAATTTCTACCTAAGTCAGAAGAGCTACAAAATGAGTCCCCAAAAAGAACTGTGGAACACGCTGAAGACACGCTCACTGCAGCCCAGTGTCTAAGCCACCTGCTGAAACAGGACTCCCCGTTCTTGTCCCAGCTGCCTGGAGGAATTCTGAAGCCTGGTCAGAACCAAATTCATTTGCATCTCTCACCTCCTGTAAACAAGTTACTGTTGATCCTGGTATTCAGTAGCAGTTCAGGGCACAGCAAGTCCCGATGCCACGGCTTTAGCATTGTATTAAAAGCCCCAGCTCGAGGAACACGTCCTGCTTCGGCCGCTAGATCTGGATGATCCGCGTCTGGCACTGCGTGAACATCTCCCTCAGCTCTTTCTGTTTGATTTCATTCACAGCTTCTGGCTCCGCAGGGCTCTTCTGCACCTTCGCCACAGCAAAATTGATCCCTTGAGTCAACCCTGCTTGAGTGATGTTTGCAACCTGGACCATGGAACTGCGGATTTTAGCAAAGGGAGACACAGCTCTGCTGCTGCCGCCGTCAGCCGGAGAAGGAGTCGTGTGCAGTCCTGTCTCAGGGTTACCGGATCCAGAGCCCGGGCTCTGATGATGTTTAGCAAGGTCAGTCCCACCAACAGCCAAGAGCTGAGGATTTGGCTCAGAAGACTGCACGTCCAGCTTGGATGGCCTGGATGGAACATCTCCAGTAGATTCAGTCTTGGTTTCAGCTTTCCTCGCCGTATTATTGCTGGTTTGATTTATCACGTGACAGGGGGCTTGAGGACCATCCTCAGCCTCCAGACCACCCGCCAGCAGGTTTTCAGCGTCGTGCACAAACCTCTGGCAGTACACGTCGACCGGCTTCGCCAACTCCACCTCCGCGTCGCCCGCAGAGGGCACGGGCGCGTCCTCGCAGACGCGGCTGTCGGCGGGCACGGGAATGCTGATGCTGGTGTCGGTGCTGCTGATGGACTGGGAGCGGCTGCCGAGCCGCGGCGCCGAGGCAATGATCCCGCAGCTGGGCAGCACGTAATCGCTCTGCCCCATGTTCTCCAGAGAGCCGCTCAGCTGGGTGTCCTCATCGGATTTGGAGTTAGTCAGGAAGTCATCGGAGTGGAACGAATCATTATCCGACACCTCTGTGTCGGATTCAGCCTGGACTTTGGCGTCTGCCACTGGGTTCTCTAAAGTTTCAAGGCTGCTGTCGGATTTCCACAGATTCACTTTCAAATTTGGCTTTAAGAAATTGACTTTCACTTCCGGTTTGGTAAAGCTGCCCAGCTTCCGAAGGTTGCTGATGTTGACGTTGGATTTGGTTTGCTTCACTTTTTGATTGAGAGAGGAGAACTTGCTCAGTAAATAATTCTTCCCTTGGGCCAGGGACCCTCTGTTCTGGGACCGAATGCCGATGATGTCCTCGTGGGGTTTGCTGCTCTTCCTGGAAGAGAAAGAACCAATCTCATGCTGACCTGACAGCTTATTTTGCTGCACACCACATTTTTTAGTGGTTCCTACAGTCTGAACAGCAAAGGCCCAAAACAACACACGAGAGCCTCCTGGAACGGGTACAACGTGCTGAACTTCAGCCAGCCCTGCTCTCGTTTCTACTCCATCATCCTCTGTAAACAATTGCCTTGCTGGTAATACCTCACCAATATTTGTAGATAAAGCTTGAATTGTAGACTACTGACTTACAGAAAACCACCTCAATAATAAGGCCTGTTCATTATCAACTGTGCTTCCATGTGCCCTCTTAACGGCCTTGCAAAACAAAGACTCCCGTGCCATTCTGACTGAGGAGCTCAGAAGTTTGACTTCAGCCACTTCTTCACCCAAGACCTGTAATATTCTCTGGATTTGTTAACCCTTCAACCAGAGCAGAACCCAAACCAGATTTACACTGCACAGGAGGCCTTCTAAAGAAGCAGGCATTAAGTTCCGATAGGAAAAATTACATTTGGCAAAGTCATCATGAGCCATCCTGCTTTACAAGCTGGGGAGGGGCTTTTCACAAGGGCATGGAGTGACAGGACGAGGGGAAATGGCTTTAAATTGGAAGGGGGAAGATTGAGATGAGATCTTAGGAAGAAATGTTCTGCTGTGAGGGTGGGGAGGCCCTGGCCCAGGTTGCCCAGCGCAGTGGTGGCTGCCCCATCCCTGGAGGTGTTGAAGGCCAGGTTGGATGGGGCTTGGAGCCCCCTGATCCAGTGGGAGGTGTCCCTGCCCATGGCAGGGGGTGGGACTGGATGAGCTTTGGGGTCCCTTCCAACCCAAACCATTCCATGGGCTGCACTTGGGAGCTCACACCCAGAACGTGGTGTTCTTGCTTACGCTAAGCACCTGGAGGCAGCTGTTACTGGGAGCACACGGTCACGCTGCCTCCTGGCACAGCAGCGAGACACAGACACTTCATGACTGGTGCCAAATCCTGTTTGTGCTGAGAGGAGAGCAGAACTGGGACACAGAAGTTTCAGGTCACTGAAGTACTCACCTCTCCAGCTTCTTCTCAATAATGGGCACATCTAATCCCATCGCCTGCTTTGTGATGCGCAGCATCTCCGCGATGCACTGAAGGGTGTCTGAAATCCAATTAGCAGCTGTCAGATCCTTAAAAAAACCCTTCAAGCCCCCTGTTCCAACATCTAAAATTAGACTGATTTCCTTGCACTGCAATGTGTTTGGGTTTGGTTTGTTGGGTTTGCTTTTCCTCTTTCACCCTACAAGTCACGGTTCTGATTTAAAGGCTTGAATAACAGGCTCTCCTTAAGCCTAAATACTGGAAATAAGTGAATCACTGCCAGGATCCATCATTTGTGGAAGGAAGAGAAGCAATTACATTCATTCTAATCCTTGTTGACAAAACTCAGTGCTCCAGGTAAGAAGTAATATTTTTCTCTTATTAGTGTTCATCTAATTTAGCTGAACAAAAAGCAAGAACATTTCTAGACATTGATTTCACTAAATAAATCAGATTTTTCCGCTTTGTAGGAGCTAATTTTGAGTTCATTTCATCAGTTTATGGAGCAGTAGGTCTCAATTCTAGAGACATGTTGCTTTCAAGCCATATCTGAAATATATTTTGCTTTGTATTTAAGCAGTAACATTCCCACAGGGAGCCACAGACAGGGGTTCTGCTGCTTCCCCACCCCACACAAATGGCTTATATTAAAATTTATCCTTCTTCAGAAGTTACTCTAAGAGCAATGGGAAAAGTGTTTCCTAGAGAAATGCTGGTGTACCGAACACACTCTTAGGGATAAAACTTTTACAGCTGAAACAAACCTTTTCCATCTTCTTCCGGGCTGCGAACCACAGCTCTGAGAGTGTGAAAATACCCACTCGACTCCTTGTACTTGTAGTGCAGCCTCATGCAGGAGAACTTGGGTTTGCCAAAGAGAGTGGGCTCAGGCCCTGAGGAAGAACATGATGAGAAACAGTCTTTAACCAAACAAAGGAACGTTGCAGAGGTTGTACCTAAATGAGCTTCGGTGTCTTTTTATACAAAAAGTTTCATGTTTCCTTTAGCATGAGACAGGCTTTTTAAAGGAAGTATTTTCACAACACCTAAAAACTTAATTACTTACAAAAAGCAACCTGTTTACTGTAACCCAGCCTCATTGTTTGTTACAGATCATCCTTTCAAACAGAAGGAAAAGAACTCTACAGCTATTCCACCTCGTGATTTAGGGATGCTCCAGCAAGGATTAAAGGGAAGGTGATGTATTTTACCAAGTGGAAGCAATGCAAGTGGCAAGATGAAGACCAAGTCCTTCAACTCCTCACTGTACCCTATCTACAGCACTAAATGGGGGGAAACTGTGCTTTAAGGTATCTGCTCTAGATGTTTCAGCTATATTCCATACGCCAGGACACACTAAGGATCTCCACCATACACAAGAGTCCCCTCTGCTGAACTCTTAGGAATGGCACAAACACAGTGAAAGTTACAGCAAGGAGATGATGAAATGATCACACATTGTGTAACAGAGGGTTAAACTACAGGGGGCACATGCTGGGAGCCACACAAAATTTCCCTCCCTTCTCTCCAACTGCAACACCTTTTTCATCTGTGAAGCCAAAGACACTACATCTTCAATATTTCCAGCCAGATTTAGCCTACAGCTGTTACACTCTTTAGTCAATAAGTTAATCAGCACAACAAGGTGATTTCATAACAACATTTCCTACCAGGTCTTGAGAAAGAGGAGGTTTAAGAAGCTATGAAACAGATCTGCAGTGCAATCCAGACCCAGCCACTGTACTCGGATCAGAGAGTGCTCTGAATGCACAAACCTCTGACTCCTTACAGAAGGTGATTTAATTGTTACAGCCATTTGGTAAATCATGACATTTGTTTAGATGAATCCATGGTTTTAAGAGTTTGAAAGAGGGAAAATTTTAGAACCTTACCAGTGACCAAGGTCTCTGTTTTAAGCAGCTACATGAGCCAGGACTGAGAGAGAGCACAAACTCTACTCTGGCGTCTGTTAGCAGCAAGAAAGCACACTGGCAGCTACGGTGGAGCACGTGGGGTGTGTGACACACTGAGGCTTGCTGCTTCAGTAGATTTGTGGGATGCTTTGATGAGTGCTCCTGCTATTGTTAAGGAAACTCAAGAAGAATCTACAGTGACTACATGCTTACCTATTTCTATTTTCTCCAGAGCTTCAAGACTTAGCCTTTGGTACTGGTTCACCTTGTCGATCTCATCATCGTAACTAGAAGAAAAGAATCAGAGCTTAATGCTTCCTACAGATCTAACCAAAGCTGCTAGAAACCACCCACAGAGAGTAAGAGAGTGGTAACTTACTAGGCCACGTAGTAGGCAGAGTTAGACAGTAACAGCAGAACATCCACATCCCTGTGAGTGGCGTCAATGAGGCTAAGGAAGGGGAAGAAGAATGAATACAGGGGAATAGTTTTATTGGCACAGCTGTAACCCACCCCTCCCAGCGTATTTTCAGGACACTTTTACAACTGAAGGCACCTTACAAGACGTTCTGGTTATAGTGTGTTATCTCGTGACACTGCTGCCTCTTCACAGCCCCTGACAAACCAGCTTGGGAGAGACTCCACAAGCCAGAACGTGATGTGTCACCAGATTTACCCTACAAGAAGCGGATCCACGTTAGCAACACACGCAAACCTGGAGCTGCCCAATAGCTCAGACAGAGCAGCAGCAGCTCCAGAAATAAAAAGAATCCCCCACGCTATTAAAAATGTTAATAGAGAAATGGAAAGTTATTTCAGACTCAGTGAAGGTGACGAGTCAGAATTCCCTGCTTTGCTGCTTCCAGGTACTGAACTTCACCCTGCACAAGACTTAACCACTATTTCTCTTTTACAAGTTAGTGAACTCTGAACTTGATAAGGAGACTTATCAGTGAAGTCAGTGTTGTCTTCACTACTTATGACATGAAATCTAAGCTTTCCTACTACTGACTCCTTACACAAGAATTTTATCTGCCCCGATGCAGCTTTGAAGTCAGGTTACACTTTCCCCCTAAAGCAATAAGGAACCACAGCTCCTCAAACAGCCCCACCCAAACTAAGGGTGATGAGAGGTTCTCTTCACCATCCCTGCCACATCTGGGCATTATTAACTGAATGTCTGTGTTCCCACGTGATGTTTCCAAGGTAACTCCAGCAGGAACCGTTTTTATGGCAGTTTCAGAAAAGCACATGTTTAGAGGACCTTTCCTTTTACAATTACAAATATTCAGTCTGTTCAAGGACTCATTCTACAAAACTGGCCACTTGTATTCTAACCCACCAGCTATTAACATCACTCAGCAGCAGTGCTCAATAACAGAGGTGTCAGAGCAGCTGAACAATCCTGACTTTGTCCAACAAACCTCGGATCGCAGTCGATAAGTGCCCACCCTCCGTGGAACTTTTCATCATCTGGTAAGAGCAGTTTCATGTAGCTCTGCAGCAGCTGGCTGATCAGTTCCTGGTGGCTCCGCAGGTTCTCCTTGTGCATGGCCTCATGCTCCTTCTCTTTTGTAAATATGGAGTAGAGATCCTCTGTTACAGGGATACCCTGCATCAAATCTAAACAAACCCCACAGAACAGCAAACAAGAAACAAAGTTAGAAGTGACAGAGAAATAGTCTGTTGATTACTTTGTAAGCTCCTCACAAATGTTTCATATTTGAAGACAGATACTCTTGAAAAATGGGGTTTCCTTCTTTCTGAATAAAATGTGGCCTGAAACTGAAGATTCAGTAAGCCTAACACTATTTTCCCTCCATGAAAAGCACGAGTTCCCTGACCATTTCAAGAAACAATTGCTACATAAATTTAACCACGTCTGAAAAGATGTTACAAGAGAATTAATGCTAAAATGAAGTTAGAAGCAAATTCTTCAATGGGTTACACTGCAAGCAGTCCCTCTGAATTGAGGATTGATTAATCTGGCACATTTTTAATCACGTTCAATCATGGCAGAGTGAGTTCCATAAAGGTGCCCACTACACAGAAATGGACATTACATTCACTCAAGGTGCTCTTAACTGCCAGAAAGAAAAACCAAGCCGATTTTAATGAACCTTTCTAAATAACACAGCTCAGCTTGGTTCAGGTTGCATTCTTACCTATGACTGCTTGCCTATAGGCGTCCCTGAAGCGGTTCAGGTAGTACCTGTTTGCAGAGTTAACTCCATCCTTCATCACCCCCGCCAGCTTTCTCTCGCCGGTCCTCGTGAAGTCACCCTGCGACACAGAACAGAGTCAGGCACATACGCAGCCTTGAAGCAGCAGGCTCAGCTCAAAAGCTCTGGCACTCAAACTTAGAACCAAATAGATGACAACTCAGAAATTATAGCCAAGCGACTACTTTATATAGAAGTTGAAAATACTGATTTTCAAAGAGCACCTGAACCTCCTGGCACTGTTCTGACTCTGCAGAGAATCTCAGCCTCCCGACCCACCTGTCCTTCTAGACAGAGTTCTAAAAGACATACACACCAACACTAAAGCAGAACTTTCAAGATATCAGTCACTGGGATGCTGGAATACCTAAAAACACCTTTATTTTTTGGCCTTTAATGTAAAAGGAGCAGTGCTGCAGCAATGGAGATGAATGGAGCTTTCTGAAAAATCATTTTCATCTTCTCTGCTTCTGCTACCACAAGAACAAGACAAGCATCACCTACTGAAGGAAAACAAGCTCAGGAACAAAAGAAATGTGCTAGGCCACAGAAGGCTTGGAATGTGAACAAAAAGCTGGTTTGGTAGCTACACTTCATTAGAGGATTCTGCTTTCAGAGACACCCTGAACACAGCACAGAGCACCTCTACAAGCCACACCAACTGCTATGAAGAACATTCCAAGTGTGTTTCCCTTTCAAATTAAAAGAAATATCACAATTGAGCTACAAATAAATTTTAAGTTATGGACCTCAAGAGAAAGCTTCAAGCAGAAGGGCTGAAAATTTAGACCTATAAATCGAGTTCTGTGCTCCAGATTTAAAGTTAAAAATATGTGCAATCAACACACACATCAAGCTGGGTCTTATTTTTTTTTAAAGATGAATGTAAAAGACTAAAAGCTCAGCAGAGAGATTTAAATCTTAAGTATTTCCACCGCAAAGCTTTTTCCAATGCCAAATACCAGGAATACTATAAAACCGTTCCGCTGTTGACTACACCCACAGGACGCAGCTCAAATTCAGGAAGCAGCTCAAATTCTCTGACTTCAAAGCAGCAGGAGTGAACAGGAAGAGCTCCTTCCAGGCCAGATTTCTCATCTCAGTAGACAGATTGCATTACAACTACTTAATAAAAGTCTTCAGAAAAACCTAACTAATCAATATCACCCTCCTACCAACATATCCTGATCTTCGGCCCTTCAGAGTGTTTTGCTGAAGTAGCTGTTTAAAAGGACTCTAACTGTGCTTATATTTCAATAGAAGTCATGTTTAGTATAGATTTTGAACTCATAGCTCAGTTATATTTGTATCTAGCCATGAAGTTAACAGAATGAAGTTAAACTAAATCCAGCATTACTGCAAGACACTCAGACACCGAATTATTTCCCAATTCACTCAGTGTGACGCAAAATACTCTTCAATTCAAAGGCCTCTGCCTTCAAAGGCAGAACATTTGGCTGACTTTGGTACACAGGTGAGTTCTCCACTGGACATAAAACCTGTAAGAGAACACAGTGCCACCAGCAGAGCAGGTAACACTCTTCAGGCCTCACCTTCAGGGCTGCCGTGCCAGCGTACTGCCGGCTGATGGCATCTCCGTTGTTCGCCCAGATGATCTGGTAGATTCTGTTGCACTTCACGGGCAAAGGTTGCTCTGGTGGCATCACACCCAGTTTTTTGAGCTAGAATTTGACACACATTAATGTCAGGTTCAAGATAAAAATCATTCTCAATATCAGAATTTGATAAAGAATACGGGAACACTTGCCAAGCATTTAATTGTTAAGTTTTATATACGCAAAAGAAACTCATTTTGCTAATTTGTCAGATTAATTCAATTTTTAGCAATGAATTACTGTTAAACATCACATCACTGCATGCAGCAGTGGAATATTAATTACAGAAGTAGCAGTCAATCTTCAAAAAAATTAGCTGAAGGAAAACCAGTTGCTTTGGATTACCTGAGAGGCAGGAAGTGTTTGTGTTCTACAGAGAACTCCCAAAAAAGAACAGATATTGCAGAACTTAAACATGGGAAAACAACTCCTCTTCACAACAATTTACGTGTTTCAGTGAAGACTGCCCTTGAACTCACAGGGGTAACACCTACAGAAATCCTAAATTCTAAAGCAACAGCTGCAGGAGTGCTGGTCCCACCCCTCATTCCCAGTGCTCCACGTCAGCAGTTCATAAAAGCAGATGACAAACAGGAACTGCAGATACAACGGTCAGAGCCATTCACTCTTCATCCTAAGGAAGGACTCCCTTCATCCTCTATCCATCATTTTAACCATAGTCAGGTTTGTTCCTTTTGGGCTGGGCTATGAAGTTTCAGTTCCAGCACTATTAACCCTTCACAAGGGAAGAGAATCATCCCTGAGCTTCCATATCAAACAGCAAATGAGGGTCAGGGCAAAGAGGAGGAAGACTAATGGAAGTTTGGACTCTCCTCCATCTGCTTGGAAACACATTCCCTGTACAGGGAGAACTACTCCAGAGCACAGTAGTCAACTACCTGGGATATTTATGTCATGGATTAATTATTCCCCTACACACAGAAAACACAATCTCCCTAGTATTTCACTTGAAAGCAGCTAAAATTGCATCCAACATCTAGGTAGATTTTAGCCCTTTAACATCTCCTGTAGGGGAGGGATTTACTGGGGGCATCTGTGTGTTTTTAAACTTTGTGTTACTGCACAACATCAATTAAAATGGCTGAATCAAAACAAGAGAATCCTCTCCAGGATGTGGGTAGTCATCTCCTCTCTGAAGAGGATGAGAATTCATTCTGGAACAGTGATGCCCGGTTACTTCAAGCTGTACCTATCACTTCCAGCTTCATAACTCCCCAAGAACCTCACAAAGACCCTTTTCAGCACGGGTTAATTTGGCATTTCTCAAACACAGATTTCCCTGTGGATAACAGTCAAGTTCTGAGGTGCTCAGTGCTTGAAGCAGCACGTTGTACGTGCCTGCTGTTCCATGACCACTCTGGCAATAGCAGCCTGTACCACGTTGGTGCGATCCAGGCAGTCCATGCAGTTAACTCGAAAAATCCCTTCCTGCTTGCAAATCACACCAGCTTGATCGACCCTTTCAAGGGAAAGAAAGAGCAAAAGCACATGAAGACACTTCAAACCCAGTGTAATTCATCAGCCCTTAAAACCTTACACATTAAATACTATTTATAGTTTCTCTTATCACTCCAGCCACTCCCCACTCAGAGTTAACTCCTGGTGTTCCCACCCAGCCTCCTCTCTTGTCTAGGCCAGACATCTAACACATCCTACGGGGGCTGTGACAGCCATATGGAATCAGACAGTGGGTTCAATTCACAGGAAAAGGCACTTAACTTCAAAAATTTGAAACCAACAGTAATGACAACACTTCTCACAACTTATATTGAGCAATAGAGAGCGACTGCTGACAGACTGCAGCCACACTCATTCCCCAAACGCAGCAACTTCAATCAGTACAAGCTAAAGGTCAAAAATGCTGACTAGTTGCAACAGTAAGGTTTGTCCTCTGCAGTTTGTGGGCAAATACAAAGTGTTTCACATTAAATATACCATATTTAATAAACCATAAAGTGTTAACCACAGGAAAGCCTCAGGCAGAACTCAGTGCCTGTGAATTTTCGCTATGTGTGTAGAACATGAATACTGCAGACCACAAACTCTGACTGACAAGCTGGGCACCAAGAATATTAAACACACCAGTTATGGTAAAGTCAAGGCCTCTGAACATGCACTGGTTTGGTTTTTGCTATAGATATTTCCTACTAAAGACAGTGAGGAACCTACCAGCACCACTTCATGTCCAGAATGATATCGTGAATGGCATCAGTCAGTGTCTGAACATTTTCAAACTTCATTCCTCGGCTAAAAAACAGAATTTCACAGAAGTTAGTTTGAATTAGAGTAGGGATTTATCTTTACTTATTTGTAATAATAAAGATAGCATTGTGGCTAAGTGGGAGAGACAGACATTCAATAAGCTTTTAAATAGAAGCCAATATTCAGGAGTATTTTAAAGTATAGTTTATCATCGAAATCCAAGGCAAGAGCTTCAGATCTTTAAATTCTCCATAATTTGCATTCCTGACTGCTGCTTCCATAAGGAACAACTGTGCAGCTGTTCATGTACATGCAATAGTCTGTTCTCATTTTAGGCACAGTCTCCACAAAAGTAAGCACTGCAGATTTGAAACTGGGATGGGCTTGCCCTTCCTCACCAGCGATTCTACAAAGTAAACCCTTACAGAGAGGTCATCTCCTTCTTGCCCCACCCCACCAGCATGTTTTCAGTATTCGCTCGTGTTCAGAGTGCAGAAACAAACAGCCTTGGTTATTACAACAGTTCTTAGGAGAAAAGCAAACAAACCAAAATGGGAGCTCATTGAAATAAAAACTTAACTATCAAATCAGTTCAGGATGTCCACAGTGCTACCAAAAAGCAGTCTCTTAAAGGCCACTGCTATTTTGAGGGGTTTTTCCCTTCCCCCACCTCAGATGATATCCACTAATGACATACTTATTCAGTCAGTAATGCTTGCTTTTCCAGGCCAGAGGCAATCCCTAGATTAAGTTAGGAAATGAAGATTAAACCAGAGTTTTTAGACCCCCATAGTTGCACACAAACACAGTCTGCTTGAGGGCAGCATGAGAAATACATGCCTGTGTGACAAAGCACATGCTTGGGCACGGGAACACTGCACCAGACCATGCCAGCACCCCAGTGGCCATGAAAACGGTTTATACCGGATTAAAATAAAATCCAGTGTATTTTATAATGGAACAGTAGCATCAGGGTTCAGAAAGAACTGATCTTATGGCATAGGAACAAGCCAGAGAAACACAAGAATGGCTTGCAGGGAAGAATTAAAAGCAGAATGTTCCATAGTTGGAAAAGCAGGTCAGCCACAGCTTTACATTTACAGCACGTTTAAGGAAACTCTCTGGCTCAAAATGCATAACAACTTCTAAGCTTTGCCTAAAACAATAACTGCATATCAAACAGACCACAAGATCAACAAACAACAGTGCTCACTTATCCAAACTTGAACTTTCACAGTGTTTTAGTTTACAAAATGCATTCTTTCAAATAGGAAGAAGTGTGTTTCATGCAGAAGTACAAATAACAACAGCTTTTCTCCTCCCTTCTTCTCTCGTTTCATGCTAACAAAAACAGATGCAAAGTGACATTTTTAAAAGGTTTCTTACCAGTGCTCGTGGAAGTCAAAGGAAACATAGGTCAGATTTGGGTTGTTGTACAGAAGAACTTGTTTAAGGTAGGCATCTCCAATAATCTTCTCTCTGCCTGTCTGATCCACCAAATTAATAATAACCTGTGCAAAAGGTTAATTTAACACTCGTCACCTGCTGCACGGCTTGCTTAGATGTGTCCCATGGAACAACAAAGAGCTCAAGAGTTAAAGAACTGTACATAACTTCACAGAAGTCTGTCTTGGCTGGATTGTAACCAGGATTAAATAAGCTTCCAGCAGTTATGTGCCTGCAGAGCAGCTATGAATTCACAACACAGACACAAACGTGGGGTTGCACTCACTATTGCTGCTTTTTAGACATTACTTACAGGGATGTTTGAAAAACTTAGTAAAATTCTATTTATGTACCATGCTTCCAATTGTCAACAAGCTTCTAAAAAAACCCCAAGCTGCATCACCAACAAGAAAAACAAACTAAAAATACTGACTGACTCCCTGTGCCTTCCTAAGATGACAGTTTTATCATGGAGCACTCACCTGCTTTTTGTAATTTTTCAGCTGTTCTTCAAAGTGGGCACGGAAACAGGGCACTGTTTCATTTTCACCTGCAAGGCAGACACAGCCTGTTCAAAGCACTAAATCACACCCAAATCCATGCTCTAAAAATCCAAGATAGCTCTGCTTAAAGTACTTAGAATCACAACACAATGTACAGAATTACCTTTAGATGTCCTTCATCAATTTGCTCAATTTCAATGTTGTTTTTCTACTGCTGTAGCATTCTTAAATTCTGCTCTATTTTGCTTTTTGTGCAGAGCACATCTGACTTCTAATAACCCTGTTTAACCCCTACACACACACACAAATAAACACCTCTTCCAAAGGAGTGCTTATAATTGTTTTGCATCTTTGGAAAAAGCAAACTGGGGACACGCAGGAGAGGATAAGACTGAATGCTTTCCAGTTCTCCTACAGGGAAGAACTACATGAAGCTAAAAACCACTCTGCAGTTGATTAAAGGCACAATTGAGTCCTCAAAGTCTCCATTTCTACCTCTAAGTTTACCAAGTTAAATGCAATTCCTCAATTTTTTTTTAACTAATCCTATCAGAAAAGGAAGGGGTAAAAAAAAGATGGGAAAACAGAACTGCTCAGCTCTACAAAGAGATGTCACAGCACAAACTTTCAGATGGAACTAACCAAGTGTGGCTTCCAAATATCAGGGGGAGTGGTTTGGAGGGTATTTTATTTTAATTTTCCTCGTTTTATGAATTTAAGATTTCCATTCCCACACTCTTCATACCAGAACATGAACATAGCTTCCTTCCAAGAGAAGTTTCTCCTTCACAAAGCTAAACCTAGAGAAGATCCTGTGGACATCTATATTTTAAGAAAGTTCAAGCTATGAATATCTAGTTCCTACAAGCACCAATATTTGCCTTATATGGTTTGGCTTCTGGGTTCTCTTTGAGTGGAAAAGGAAGCAATTCAGACCTGACAAAGCCCACTAGATGGTACTTAATTTTGGAGAAGACAAGAGCTCTACACAACTGGTGTTGTATGACATATCTACGGTTTCCCACACCAAAATAGCAGTTCTTAACACAGAAGTAACCTCAGCATAAAAGGTAACTTTGTGAACAGAGATATTTGTAAGACATCAATGTCTAAGCAGGTTCTCAAAAGAGAAAGACAAATTGTCTCCCTTCCCAGCCCAGAAAACACTGCAACATAAAACAGGTACTTCATTAAATATTGAAATTTAAGACCTGCTGGAACTTACAATGGACAAGAAGTCAGGGTGCAATTAGAGTAGGAGTTAATTGAAGTCAAGTCATTACTGTTCTTCCTGGCTTTCAGCAAGTGCCACTGAAATAGCAGTGGTAAAGCAACACTCCAAGGAACCCATTTCCAGGGGGAACTCTGATCTTTAGGTGTTCTACTCAAATACTTACTCTTGTCCAGCCGGGGCCGTGGGTTATATCTGTATCCAACTTGGCTCCAGAAAACAGGCACAGAGCCTCTTGTTTGTATAAACGAAAGAGTATGATTGTGAACATGAATCAGTTGCTCTGTCTCAACATAGTTTGCCACATTTCCATTTTTATCAACACCTCTTCGCTTGTAACGCATTCCTAGGAGGAATAAGAATGATCAGTTCATATGTAAGTATTAGTTATAATGATTAATAACTTCTGCTGCTGTTTTTACAACGGTAACACAGGAGAGTTCTAGCAAAAATCCACAACAAATGGTAAAAGTCACTTCTATCCTAATGCATTCCCCAAAAGTTACGTAGATTATATGGGTAAGGTTTATTTACTGAGGTGCAATGAGCAGCAGAATGTAAGCTGACATGGTGAGGCTGTCCAGTGGCACTACAAAGGCACAGATATATATCCAGACCCCTCAAAGAATACATTATTTCCTTGTACACCATTTTTTGCCCAGCCACATCTGATCATTAACCACAACAGGGAGGTTCGCACAGCCTTTATTCAACATCGCTGTCTCAGAAAGGATGCAGGTGGTGGCAAGGGATGGGGGAGGAATAAGTAAAAAGGGTTGGAAAAAGATTTAAGGCCATGGTTTATAACGTGGAATTTCAGTTTCACAGAATCAGAACACAACCAAGTCCTGAAGTAGCACTGGACCAAACTTTTGAACTGAATCCCAACATCACTGCAGGCTATGGGAAAGAAGGAAAGAAATCAGGCACATGGGAAGTGAATGGAATTTGAAATACCTATCAGACACCTTTACTGGGTCACAAAGTGTCAAAGCAATTTTACAGCATTTAATTAGAAGGGAGCTTTTAGCCTAAAGCATCAGACATCCTTTCCTTATGCCCTGCCACCAACAGGGGCCGTCACACCACACCCCAAATTCAGTTTCCTTACTTCTGATATCTCGGCTTCTGCAGACACCAGGCTCTTGCTCCCCTAACCTTATGAGCAGTTTTATTCCTGTATCTCATGATACCTCTCCTTAGGGTCTTGACTCTGCTGATAATTTATTTCAGGCATTATTTATTTTGATCTAAATTGTGATTTAGAGCTGTGTGACAAATACAGAATCCATGTATTTAACACAGAATTATCTTAGGCTTTTGGGATGCATTTGTCTGTTTAACTACAATATTTCAGAAATTTTGAACTCCTGGCTAAAATTATGTTTTACAGAATGAACTAAACACACAGTTTAATCCAATAACTGTTCAAAATGTTTTATCAATTTACTGGAACAACCTTTTTGCATCAAGGGAGAAAGTTCCACAGTTTGTGCTCTGGACTAGCAGTCAGATGAGCACGGTGTCAAGAATAGTAAGAGGAAATCAATTTGCCCTCTGTGATTCAGTTTTTGTATTGGTAAAACAATTTAGTATAAATAAGGCATACTGCAAACTAGACACTACCATGAAACTCTCAAATATCGACTCCGAGTTGCTCTGATAAGTAATCTTCCTGGGAATTGGATTAGATGCACTGCAGTGAGCTGTGGTACCAAGGCCACTCTCATGTCAGGGTGGGCTCACCAGGGGATTTTTCTTGTTTGGATATGTTAAAAATTGTGCAGCAAAGGAACAGGACGTGGTGGAGAAGGTTAAAAACACCTGACAGACTGAAAAGGCTTGAGAGTTGACAAAGCGTGAAGTGATTCAGTCTGTTTTTCCTAGGGACAGGGAATATTGTTTGCTTATCTTCCTGCTATCAAAATAGGTCAAATAAGGTGCCAGACCAAGGTATGGTTCTTATTTCACACCTTGGCCCTACCTGAACATCTCCTGGGATGCAGGCACACCCACCCACGCCTTCTCAAGTCTCTGTTCAGCTGCTCTCAAGCCCTCAAAGGAAGACTTAAAAAAATTACCTCCCACCCAGGCCTACTGAAATAAATCAGGACAGAGCTGTATGCAAGGTCCTCTTTGCAAAGATGGAACTTTATAGAGCCATAGAACTGCTTGATTGGAAAAGATCTTTGAGACCATTGAGTCCAACCTGTCACCTCAGAGCTGATACCCTCGGGTACCCTCAATGGCCAAGAGAAGACCGGTGAAGCTCACTTAGAACCCACTTTGAAGAGCTGTAGGAACTCCAGTCTTCCCTTTCCCTCCTAGAAGCAGGAAAGGCTGCAGCACACAAGTTGACAAGAGCTGACCATCTCCTCAACACCACAGCCCTCTTCTGCATCCCTCTCCACTGTCCAGGAACCATCCCAACACCTCGAACTATATTTGCCTACCAGCTCTGTGCCGACTCCGGCGTGAAATAAGTGCCACCAGAAATGTTGGATGAATGTCATCTACACAAGTTGATTCCTGAGGAGGAGTTTCAGGACTGCTCTTATCATCATCAGAAGATTCACTATAGTTTACTACAAGCTCTTCAATTTGCACAAATCCTTGTATGATGGGTATAATCCAGAAGTCCACTTCAGCGTTCTGAAGGTTACAAAAAACATTTACATTCTCGTTGGTTCTACATTACCTACAATTATTTCTGCCATTTCTCATGTTTATAAACACTTGCTTCACATGCTTTTTATGTCTGGTTTTTTTTTTTGCCATATCCTTACTTCAGCATTTTTCCTCATTGTTATTTTTCCTCATTTTTCCAGCATTAGCCATAGGGGTTTTAAACCAGGAGGAAGAAAGAAAGCGACTTAAGATTTTTCTGTGAAGATCAAGCAAGCTGAATCAAGGCCCAGCAAAAAGCTCTCCTCTACTCTCAGCTATCTGGGGACAGAATCAAACCCTACAATATTTCAAAGCTTCTTTTCCCCTTTCTCCAAAGGGAGTTTTGATACAATAGTACATCCGATGGTTAAACACATTAAAAGCTTAAAGCAGTAATTTCTCAGGTCAAAGACAAAGCCAGTCAGTTCAGACAGAGCATCAAATACTGGTAATTTGTTATCTACTTTCTGCTTATATTTTTTCTTATACAAATGTAAGTGTCATACTGGCAGCCTGCATTCTGCAAAACACTCTCGCATCAGCTTTATATGGGCCAGCTTTGCACCCAAGCCAATCGGTTCAGGGCTCTGCACATTAATGCTTTGTCCCCCTAAAACCTGAAGAAATCAACAGAATTTAGCAGCTAGTTCCACACCAACTCAAGGTTATCCATTTTTATCTTATAACATAAAAATACAACTAGTTAAACACCTGCATTACGTACAGCCTTTCCTGGCCCATCTGGGTTCACCCTGCCCTGAATCCATAACCATTGGGGTATATAAAATTATTAGTGGAAGAAATGCAGGGATTAATGTAAGATGTCCACTGTCATCTTTAAAAGAACCTAAGACTTGACCTAAGCTGGCATATAGTACTAACTCAGTCCTTTATCTAGAAGGCTAATTTAACATGAAGTGAGCTTATACATTGAAGAAAAGGACTGTTTGTTCTATGTTTCATTGTTTGAAAATGCTTTATCTACTACTCTAAATAGCTCTTCAGAATAACTTGTTCTACACTATTGTTACATGGATGAGCTACTCTGTTCAAGGAGAAAAACAACATTCACTTAGGAAGGCAAAAACCTTGTCTTAAGAAAGTTCTGGAATTCACAATTTTCATTTTCTGGCTCCTCCTTGTCACATAATCAGTTCTGTCCAAAGATAACCCGTTCCACAGACAATTACATCTTAAGGTAATTTTCAGATATCAGCACAAATGCATCACACAACAACTTATTCTTCACTGCTTTACTTCCATAAAGTTCAGTTGCTGTTTGTTCATTGGCAATGATCACAAGCTAACGAGAACACTGGCCATGGGAAGAAGGGAATGCCAGCTGCTTGGCTTCAGGAGGCACAACCCCAACCCTGACCTGTCTGCCAGGCAGGTTTTTAAGTAAACTTCTGAGGCCTTAAGTACACATTTCAACTAAAACCAAGGAACCATTCTCATAGTACACACAGGTGTCATCAGAAATAAGACTTACATCAACGCTGATGAGATCTTCAATCATGTGCTTGTTCCAAAAGAATCTGTCATCAACCTGTTTAAAACACAAAGGGCAGGTGTGGCAATATTTTCATTAAGGCTGGGCAAAAACTTTGTTCAAGACATCAATGTTATTCTCTACAGCTGCACACACAAATTCAGTGCAAAAGCACTGCTTTTGAATGCAACAACTCAGGGGGGGGCTGCTGGAGACTGTTTCATTTCCCTGCACTGAAGCTGGTTACAGGGCAAGATCATGGAATGGTTTGGGTTGGAAGGAACCTCAAAGCCCATCCAGTCCCAACCCCTGCCATGGGCAGGGACACCTCCCACTGGATCAGGGGGCTCAAAGCCCCATCCAACCTGGCCTTGAACACCTCCAGGGATGGGGCAACCACCACTGCTCTGGGCAACCTGGGCCAGGGCCTTCCCACCCTCACAGGAAAACGTTTCTTCCTAAGATCTCATCTCAGTCTCCCCTCTTTCACCTTAAGCTGCTGATCTTCAGTTGCTGCAGGTTACACCAGCAGAGAATGTGACCAGGCAAGTTTGTACCACACACACCATTGAACAGCACAGCTCCTAAAAGGAAAAAAACCAACACACAAGGCACTCACTCTTCGCCAGAGCGGTAAGTTGGTTTTCTCACAGGCACTCTGCCTCTGCACAGAGTTGGTCAGGTCATAGGTCAGGCTGTAGTAAAAGGAGTCCGAATCCATAAACATTTTGAACAACTCCTCCAATAATCTCTTCTCCAGCTTCTCCTTCTCTTTGCTTTCTCTGATCTGAAAGGGAAGCAATGGCTTTAAGTCTTTCTCCTTGACTGAAAAGGACTCCAGACATATTTGCTAAAAGCCACTTAAAACCTCGCAGGACAAACATCTTCCCATTGAGGAGCAGGATCTTAAAATTCCTAGCAGAGATAACCCCAAGGAACAGCATCTTCAGGAAGGTCACGTTATTACTGTTAGCAGTAAGGACATTCAAAGCCCTCAGACTCCAAAACCTCTGGAGTTTACATTCAAGTAGGATGTTTCAGTCTCAAAAGTAAGAAATAGTGTATCTACCGGTTCTAATTTTATAATCCAAGCCACTATTGTGTTAAAAGCACTTTGATGAGATTGTATTGTGTTCTGGGAAGAACTACACACCAAATTCTGTCTCCAATTCTATATTATACAAGACACGTTCCTGCAGAGCAATTTGTGGAAGTGCAGAATCCCACCAGCAGCTGATCCTGGTAGGAAGGCACTCTATTAGTAATTCTGCTGATATTATATAATTACAAAAATGAAAAATCCTAGAAAAGCAATAGTTAAATAATCAAACACTAAATCAAACTTCCAGACAGTGGTTACACACTGCAGTTTTCCACTGTATTTTTTTTTTACAATTTAGTACCCATTTATCAACCACTGCAACCTTGGAATAATTAATTAAATATTTGGGAAAAGTAAGAAAACAGTAGAAAACTTTACCTTCTTTTTATTTGGAGCAGATACATTTGATTTAATTTGAGTAAGAGTCTTCAGCAGAAACTTTGTGTCATCTGGTGATTGGGTGATCTTCTCTGGCTTGTTTATCCCAAAGTGGTGCTTTTTACAAAGCTAAACAATGACACTGAATTAAAGCCAATACTTAAATACTCTTTACAACTCTAAATCTAAAAAAGTAAGAGTGCAATGCCCACAAGCCTAGGGGAGACATTGAAATACAGATTTCTATCAATAGCACTGTTTTTTTATAGGAGGTGTAACTGGGATTGTGAGAACATCAGCCTCATTTTGACATGACTCGAGTATCGAGATCCACTCAGCTTCCCACACACAGCACAGCGTAAAGCACTGTTACTCACTTGTATTGTTCTTCCTTTATCCATTCTTTTAGAAAAAAAATCTGCAGCATTTAAAGCAAGAGTTTCCCTTAAGCCAAGTTATAGAATTAAGATTGAAAACCGAGGATGGACGCAAGAGCATCCATTAAAAAAACACTGCCTCCCAATTCAGAGGGCAGAGATATGACAGCTTCTTCCCTCAAAAAACCACAGAGGTGAAGCCCTATCTTAAGAGATATTTGGGGTAACCTCAAGGAGGAAGTGAGCTGAAGTACTTGGGAGAGGGTACAGCAAACCTGAGTTCCTGTACAGGTTTCTAGGCACAGAGGCACCCAATGGATGCAGAACGTTCTTGCCCATATCAAGTCATATTCTTGTATTCCATGCCCTAGAATGTTCTAATGCCCAGACTCCACAGTAGCACTTCAGTAGCTCTTCATGCTCCTGGAGGCTTTGGAGATTCCATGTTACACCTTCCCTCTTTAGGGAAGGATTCTCATGCTGTCATACAGGTACCACAGAGCCTATCACAGGTCATCCTGCCCTCCTGCCATCACCCCCCCTGCCACACAGACTCAATAGAGCAGCCTGAGGCCAGAATTGTTCTCCCAACAGCCTACTAAGCACAGCGTACATCATCTTACAGAATCAGGATTTACTCACTCTGGCTGTTCCTGTCACTCAGAGGCAATCAGGAAAGCTGCTTCTTTAAGCATAAAGACGAGATTCCCATCCCAGTCTACAGCTTAGTCCCTTCAGATGATCCAGTTTTGTTCTCAAATGAGCTGTTCCTCAATCACACTAAGTAAATTTTGTCCTTGTGTGGTATTTCAGTGTCTTTATGACACTTGGGTATAATTTTATTTCCCTTTCCCTCCCTAGCAGAAGCGGTGATTAAAAAAAAGTCTAATAAAAAAAGGCATTTAAAAAGCACAAAGTTTTCAACAGGGCTGCAGGAAAAAGATGAGGCATGTGTTTCACTACTATATTTCACATTTAAATTTCACTGAAGCAAAGGAGGAAGGTTTGAATACATTGAAGACTGTCATACCTCTAATTCCAGATCCTGAGGTTCTGTTTCAGAAAGCGGAATCACTGCAATCTTGGTTATTTTGCAAACCTCGTGGTCTCCTGGGAGTTTGCCAATCAGTGCTTTCTGACGAATTAAAAGTAGCCACCACGGTAAATCTGGAAAAAAGATTAGTAGATGCTTTGATTTGTCCACCAGGCATTTACTTTGATTAGCCTGGCAGAAGCTTCTCCCCAGTGCAAAACCCCTGCCAGGAACCATTGGAGTAAAGCCTCCAGTGAATGCTGATTAGCTGTTGTTGTGTTTTGTTATTAGGCACTGCAATAAAAAAACACTCTAAAAAGCAATATTTATTCCATCTCTAATATAATGAGATTAACCATTTCATGGACTTACCCACTAGAGGTAAAGTTAGCAGTGGTTCACCTACAGCAAAGAGGCAATCTCTAGGATGATGCGTGCTCCCACCAATGTGGTGGCAGTAGAGTCTGGAGAGAATAGCTGGAGCTCAGCAGACAGGGAACTAAAACCCTCCCTTGGTACCTTCTGTCATGCATAAAACAGCAGAGACACAGGGAACATCTGATTACAAGAAACCTGGTGAGCAAACATGGGCTGCATCACAAAGCAGTTTAAAGCTTCACGGCATCATTCCTGAAGTAAATGCATCTAAGGGGTGTAAAATTAATGAGCCAAATTTTAATGAAGATACTGGGAAGAGGTCCATTCCATACACACACCCCATCTACAACACTTGCACTTACAGCTTCAACTCTTGCTGTTGCCTCCAGCATTGCACCTCGAAGCCAGGGGGTGAGGTGGGAACGAGAAGAGGGAAGCAGATGAAAACAAGACAGATTCTGTGCAGTGGTGAAAAGCCCAATGAAGAGGAAGCTGAAACGCTGCCAAAACCACCACATTTTCTCTATTGCTTTCTGGTAGGCAAAACCAACAGTGTCTTGAGAAACCAAGGGCAATCCAAGCATTGGGCAGTGCAGTACAGCATCCAGATGGATATTCCTGTTGGGCAGTCCGATAATCCCATCTGTTCCCACCTACAGAGGGTAATCCACACATCTCTCTGCTGGGAGACCACCAGAGCACAGCAACAAACAAAACACATGCTCTGTTAAGAAAGGACACCACTAGAGCACCAGTGAAACCACCAGCTGAAAAGACAGTATAATGTAAAGGCACTTCTAGGCAGATACACCTGAGTGAAAATGGGAGAAGAAAACATAGAATCATGGAATGGTTTGGGCTGGAAGGCACATCAAGTCCATCCAGTTCCACCCCCTGCCATAGGCAGGGACACCTCTCACTGGATCAGGGGGCTCAAAGGCCCTCCAGCCTGGCCTTGAACACCTCCAGGGATGGGGCAGCCACCACTGCTCTGTGCCAGGGCCTCTCTACCCTCATCGTGAAGAATTTCTTCCTAACATCCAATCTAAATCTTCCCCTTGCTCTTCACTTTACCTTGTATTAACAGACCCTGGTAGCAGTAAAGAAAAAATTGAGCTTAACGCAGCCAAGTGAGCTCTGTATCCTTTTATCCTTTTGAAAAATGCACTCAAAGTCATCCTGGGGTACATTTCAAAACTGTCTGAATCACAGCCAGAACCACAGAACACGGAAAGAAAACAGGAATTCCCCAGCTGACCAAAAGAAAACAGGCAGGAAGTAATTATGAAGATAAAGGATGCCCTGAAGTAAAAGCTCCAACAACAGCCAGAGAAGCAACACATTATAACTGCCAGCAGTATCTGAATAACTGAATCACTAAATAATGTGCTTCTGCAGTTAAAAAAGTAGTTCTATGGAATAGCTTATGAAAAAAAATTATATTTGTTATTGTCTACTCAGTGTGGGAGGCACGGTGTGTACAGGAGAAACACTGCAGCTCTGTCACTCCAGCAGGATGCATGGTTTAAACCATCTCTTCAGACCTAAGGTTCATTTTCAGTGCTTCATTAACTCCTGCAGAGCACATGGCAACACCTAATTCAAAGCACTGTATCTCAAGCAAACTATTGTCTCCCATTGCTCACTGAACCAGGAATTCAGCTCCTCTGTTGCTCCAACACTGCCAACACACCCCCACTGTTTATTTTTCCTAACCTTTCCCAAACAACAGAGCACGTAGTTTCCCCAAAAGCTTTTGCAGTAACTTGCCTTAAACTGTGCATAATGCTGCTTTTTGCAAGTATTTTGCAAGCATTTTGATGTTAGCCAAGAAACTCCATGCTACCATTTTCTTATTTTTTGTTACTTAAATAACTTAAAAACGAGTTGCTTGCAAAAAGAATGTTTTAAATTGATTGGATGAAGTTCCAAATAGCAGCATTGAAAATATTTCAGGCATTGAATCACCCATTGTTTCTATCAAGATTGAAGTACAAAGACAAAAGAGCTTTCCTTTCCTGGGGACAGGGAAGGAGCAACTCCAGCTCTCTTCTGTTTACTAAGCCAATACAACCTTGCCAGCAGCATTTAACCATAACACCACCAAACTGATACAAGTGCAGACATTAAACTGCACCCTGTGACCAAGAAACAGAAACACACGTGGTGACAATGAACAAGCAAAGCAGAAGCTTCTGGAACCGCATACGAAATCCAGCTGTGGTTGTAGTCAAATACACAGTATTAACTCTCAGCATATTCCAGAACTACAGTGTTTGATCAACCTGCTAAGCAGTCTCAGATTAAAAGTGATTCCATTTCAGGCTAGCACTACCATTTTAGTGGGTTAAAATATCAACCTTCTATTCTCACAAAATTTAACAAAACCTTTTTCTAGTTCTGCATTGGGATTCTGACAAAACGAAATTCAGTGGTTACACTTATATTTTGCACATATGCACACTAACTGGACCACAAAACAAAGTTTATAGTAAGTTTTATAAAGGAGACACTTAATGTAAGAACAGTGCTCACCTCTATATGAGAAGATGATGCAGAAACAATTTTATTTGTGCACCCGTATCAAGAAAATGTGCACGGTTCTGTTTTGGTAACTTATCTCCAGAACACATCCTGAAATCCTTCTCCTTTTGTTCCCATTTTTACTCTACATTTTCTTACATGTTATAGAATCATAGAATGGGTTGGGTTTGAAGGAACCTCAAAGCCCATCTAGTCCCATGGGCAGGGACACCTCCCACTGGATCAGGGGGCTCAAAGCCCCATCCAGCCTGGAATTGAGCACTTCCAGGGATGGGGCAGCCACCACTGCTCTGGGCAACCTGGGCCAGGGCCTCCCCACCCTTACAGGAAAACATTTCTCCCTGAGATCTCATCTCAATCTCCCCTCTTTCAGCTGAAAACCCTTCCCCCTCATCCTATCCCTGCACTCCCTGATCAAGAGCCTCATGAGATGAGAGATAAAATCATCTTGATGATGGGTCAGAAAAAGGTAAGAGACCAAATCCTTGCATTTTGATATTCACTTCAGGTTTTGCTGTTTGGGGTTCTTCCTCCCCTCAAAAAATCATCTTAATGTTTAAGAAAATTCAGTATTAGGGAAGAACCAAATTATACTTTAAGTAGATTTTAAATTCCCTCCCTTACAGAAAAAAATCTTCTAAGTATTCAAAAACAAACCCTGTAATATTGCCTAGCTGGTTCCTGTGAGGCTGCTTCCTTCCACAGCAGTTTTCCTACAAATTCTCCTGCACCAGGCCAGCAATAAAATCTGCAAGAGTAAATTAAATCCCACCCTTGGTTACAGGATTTGGTAAGGGTATTTCAATGCTAAATCAGGGACAGCCTGAGACTGACCACAGGGACATTTCAAGGGCATTTTAGGACAATTTGGCATTCCTGCATTAAGCATTTTGTCCAAGAACATGTAAAGATCTATGCTCAAGACATTAAAGTGCACACAGGCTTAGTAACAGCTTTAGAGTGCACCAACAGTAGCTTCATATTTAAACATGTATTTAAATCTTCCATATGTGCTAATCATTTTTTAAAAATGCCAGTACTTATTCCCAACAATGGTTAATAACAATGCCTTAAGTGGTACAAGCCCATACAGGACCCAATTTGGAGCTTTTCTGTGTCACTAAAGTTTTCTGATCCTTACAGTGAGTGGGCAGAGAAGGAGAAATCAGAGCAACAAGTCCTGCAGTTCCAGATCAGCTCTGGGAGAAAAGCATTCCACCCAGTGCCCACAGCAGAGCACTTGTGCTAAATTGAGACATAATGGTTCACCAATATTAAATATTTATGTAACTTCTGCTGATGAAGTTTCCAGGTGACAAAGATTGGTACGAGAATAAGTAATGAAGACAGGTTACTGTTACACAGCATTGGATGATTCAGCTGGTGGATTACATAAAACTACATTGGAATATGATCATGGAAGAGGTCACTGACAATAACAGGTTTAAAGAGACCTATGGAAGCCCCATCAGTCTGTCCTCTCGCTTTGGAGGACACTCATCAGCCACCATCAGAAGATTCATGGGAACAGTGGCTCTCAGCACAAAAATAAGGATAAACAGCTAGAGACTGTATCCTTCTTCAGCCATTTAAAGGTAGGAAATAAATGTCTGTTTACAGGACAGTTGCATCACTAAATACCAGGATATCAATAACAAGAAGTCTATGATCAGTTTATGACAATCAAGGAAAAAGAGGAAACAAAATGCTTCCACTGGCCTAAGTAGCAATGGAACAGAGTGCCTGGATGAGCATAACTGTTTCAGCTGCTCTATGGAACACACAGAAAGACCACCAGCTATCAAGGTATTACCTGATAAATCTTAATTTAGTTGACAACAGAAAGCTGGCACCTGTGGAAATGCCACATGCTGGGGAAAGTTTCAACTCAGTGTTCATAAGCAGAGGAAGCACCTCACAGTAGGCTCAGATGTAAGGACATTTGGTTGGCAGAACATACTAGACTTTCCACAAAGCTTTTGACATGGGCTCCCTTTCAAAGGCTTTTATACTGGACTCCCTAGGGAGAGAGGGAAGGCCTTTGTGTTTGAGTAAAAGCAAAACCAAACAAACAAAAAACCCCAAAAAACAAACAAAAAAATCCAACTATCACACGAAAATCATACTAAAAATAATCATTGAGCATTTTCCCACAGCAGAAATGTCACTGCTGGAGTTTAGCCATCATTCCTAATGAACAGCACATGCTGAACAGGACAGCCTGGATGAGAGGAGAGAGTGAGATGGCAGAGTTTGAACTGCTTGATATCATCCAATCCAAAAAAGGATGGCTGAAGATCTGTAGCGTGAGCACAGACAGAAATACCAGGTGAAACTCAAAGAAGATGAAGCAATGGAAAGAGGACATGATCACAAGTTTCACGGGGAGATGTGCTCGGAGCTCTCAGAAACAAGAGTTGGGGTGACAGTAACTACGGAGCCAAGCGTTTCCAAGAACGAGATCCGTCTCAGGCAGTGACGCACCAGGCCCTGTTTCCTTCCTCCCCCACTGCTCCTGTGCCACAGCCATCGACTGATCTGCTCCTCTTCAATGGACCACAAACATCTGATCCATTTCAGCACTTCATCCTTCCTGCCATCCTGGAACACACTTGAAACTTAACCTGTATTGATCATATTGCCAGGCACTACTTTAAATGCAGGGTCTGAGCACTCACAGAAAGAATGCACACGGTAAGTGACACGGAGTTTGTGGCTAGCTTTCCTACCTGTCAGTACACACATATCCAGAGCTCTATTAGCAGAGGAATCTTTCTAGACAAAGCTGGTATGCATCAGAATAAACATTTATTAAGGCTACAGGAATTTACAGTTGACTTGGGCTAAAAGAGCACTGACCTTATTTTACAGGACTAAGTTACCAGAATAAGTCAGAAACAGGCTTAACATTAAATCACAATGCATTCTACATCTGTTTTCATTTTATAGCTATATCTAACATTGAACTACAAATAACTTTAATTTTCCTTTTACTTTCAAAGAGTCATCCACCAAGGAAGTAATTATTCTTCAAATTTTCATACAGCATTGAGAATCTAAGCCTTGCATTTGTGAAAACTTCCATCGTTAGTTTTTGCACTGTACTTTAGGAGAACATCAAAAACTGCTTGAAAGGATTATTCAAAAAGGTGAAAGAATTTTATGCACCTCGCAGAGCTTCAGATAGAGCTTCAAACACAAATTTGTGAATGCAGTTCCATATTTTTACAAGACAGTGATAAGCCAAAATACATTACTGGAAAGCAGAGAGAATTTGTACCTGCAGCTATAATATCATCCCTGTGACAAGTTCACATGGTTGAGGAGCACTCCCCCGTGCCAAAAAAGCACTGTGTAATCCCATTTGAGCTGCACAGTATTGTTTGTATTATCACTGACTTCATAACAAAGTGTATTAATGGTAAAAAATACAGACAACAGCACAGCCACATACCTGTGTGAAGTTGAACTTTACCAATGACTCCCTCCACCAGGCCCAGACAAATGGGATTCCAAGCCAAGAGCAGGTCAGTGGCTGCAAAAACAAAAAAAAAAAATCAGAGCTTGTGGTTTTTGAAGGTAAACTCAACAGGATAATTAATCTGGTGACAGTTATTCCCTCTGCTTTCCCCACCTTAAAGGGTAGAAAATACATCACGATTCCTGCAATAAGATACACATGCTGTTCAACTTTTGTCTGTTACCAAGTAGTTGTGACCGAGTTAAATTCCCTTTTTAAAGCCCTAACCCAGCTATTTCAGAAAAAACACATAATTATTTTGGGCTACAGTTACTCAGTTTAATGGAGGATGACTCCTTCTAATACCCATTAGAATTTGTAACTTAACTGAAATTTTACATGACTACAGTGCATTTGAGTACAGGTCATTAAATTAATAAGGTAGCTTCAAATGCCCAGCAGATGCTGACTTCCAAACTCGGCTCCCTCTCATACCTATCCATTCAATATTAATTTCACATCCTCTTTCCATGGTATTCCAAACTACATGGAATACCAAAACAGGCAAAGTTAAGTTTCAAGTTTCCAGTTCTCCTCCTGTAAAGAAATTCCAGTGAACTGCATAGGAAGTAGGGAGAAAGCAGGAAGGGAACACTACTGACTTTCCCATCTGTGAAGGAGACTCCTCTCAACAGGCACTCAAGCCATCGCTTGATGGAGTCAGCAAGGGAGTACAATCACAACGGGTACCCTGCAGTCACACAGCACACACTGTTGATATGTGCTTGTAACCTGCTCAAGTGCACAAGACTGTGGAAAAGAAGAAATTTCCTAAGTCCAATCTTTTAAGTGAAAAGAAATCCTTAAAAACAAGTAATATCTATGTAAGAGAGAACAAACTCGCAATGACAAAGCAGGAAAGGTTCTTCTATACCAAGGAGCTTGTTATTATCTACCAAAACTCACTTGTTCCAAGGTGGAAGAGTTTCTTAAATTTTAATATCCAGATAGATTAAATATTTTGGCTCCCTGCATAAGTAGATGAACATTTGAAAGAACAAACGAGATCTTAAGATGCAAAGACTATAAATCATCCAGCTACACACCCTTTACTTAAAAAATCTTAGCTTCTTCTTGGAAGGCTGAGATCTGCAGGTGACAACTGACAGTCCAATACTCTTTAAGTACTTACTTTCAAGCACTGTATTCTCTTTGACAGATTTGTAAATCAAACTTTGCTACTTCAAGAACGCACCTTTATTCCTAGCTCTCAGCACAACATTCAGTAGTAACCAAGACTCAGCTAGTTTCATCATTAAAAACACACATTCACATTAGAGACAATAGAAATGCTTTAAGTCAGGACAGACCTAAACTGAACTCACTTAAATGGGATAATCAGACATGCCTGGATGCAGATGAGCAAGAACCAAGAGCACACGGTAGCAGGACTTCAAGCCATGTTTGCAGGAGGTGGTATGGAGTTAAGATTACTGTGCGTATCCTTGCAGAGAAACTCCTGGTTCTTGTTTCAGTGCAGAAGCACTACAGACAACGACTTGCTGAGTACAGAACAACTTATGAATCATAATAAAAGTTCTTAAGGAGAACAATACAGGGAGAGGAGCACCAGGAAACTGCTGACAGTGGCTACGACAGTGTGAACAGTTTGATTTACCCTCAAACCTTGCTGAAGTACCTGAACTCACCTCATACCCATGTGCCAAAACTCGTGCCTATGCAGAACAAGTTCTAGGACAAACTGAGTTCAGAGTTTCAGTCCAAACGACAGACAAGAGCATCTGTTTGCTGAGTGGAAAACCTGCACTATCAAACCCACAGGAAAGAGGAACACAGACAGCTTTTCTCACTCCCGAATCTCCCACCTTCTTTTCCAGTTCACCTACACAATCCCAGAGCCTTGTCTTCACCCAGGGAATTTTCTATAAGCGTATTGTCTGAGATCTCATCTAGCTTTTGCCATTGACTTTCACACTCATATTCCACTGTGAGATCTAGAAAGCAGCTAGATGGTCAGGCAGTCAGAAACAGTCAGGCAGAGGAGGCATTTAAAGAGCCAAACCACGGAGGGTTTACCACAGTTACTGCAAACCCAGTAATCTGCAATACCATCTAGGTCTTTTTTAACCACCCACTGCCCACTATGACAAGAGGTATTAGTGGGAAACCTCTGGACAGTAAGCAAGGTTTTCTTCTACGCATTCTAAGAGCTACTTAAGAAAACAAGATCCTGTTTTAATAACAGATATAAAGAAACAACAGTGTAGACTTGCCTGCAAAAGGACATAAGGAAACTGGTATCAGGCACTGCAGGGCTAGTGGGTCTCATGTAACTGTTCTACCTAGTTTTGTGGACTACACTGAAATACGTGGACCCAGACATGGTCATATGCAGTGCTCAGGACTGCTACAGGAACACTTCTCCCTAGCAGCACAGAGACACAATGGGAACTGGCTCTGAACTTTGACTCCTGTGTTCACTTCAAGTATAGACAAGCTTTGGGGAAGAAAGAGAATGCATGTGGAGTGCAATGCACATTACACTTGAAGAGTTTAAAGAGAGCAAACATGGATCCACCAGCTGGGCAGCACCGGCTCTCAAGAGCAGTGTGACCACCAAGCTACAAACAGTGAAGGCCAACTGTCTAAAGAACATTTTCCTTGGGGAAGGCTGGGCATAGGGGAAAAGTGAAAAGAGACACATATTTAGCAACATGTGAAAAGATTAATAAGGCTTTTCCAGTGTGTAAGAAAAAACACAGATGACAAGAAATCTTACAGGAGAAACGCCTGTAGGCTGTGAAAAAACACCAACTGTGGAATCACATTGACTTTCTTTGGTGACAGCATCACAAGGTTATTTTTTCTCTGACATTATTTCTAGACCACTTTCCATTATGAAGTACGTGTGACAGCATAGAGGCAAGTTGTTTTAACTAAATAAAGCACATCTGGTTCTGACTTTTTGATGAAATTTCATTAGTGGTTATAGCTCAATTTCCTGTGTGACAGCTGGCTCTGAGTCGAGCTACAACATCCAGTCACACTGATTAAATATTGCTACAGCAAATACAGTGTGAACCTCTTGCTCTTGAAGAGTAACTCTGGAAGTATAAGATGGGTGAATCAAATTAAAAGGTTTAAGTACAGCCCTTATACGGGCTTTCCTGTTGAGGGCATTCCTCTGTGTTTTGGAAGAAGCTGCCTCCAACTTTTGCCTTAACAGTGTAAAACTATTCAAGGCCGAGTGCTCCTTCAGCTGCTATCTCCTGTCTTTGATAATTATAACCACTTATTTTAGAGCTAAGAGGCAGCAGCAGACAGTGATACATGTTACAGAAAGGTATTCACATATTTTTAAAGCCAAAGGGGAAAGTAACCATACAAAACAAAATTGGAAATTCTAGTTACAGGTTTTTTGATACCATACATAAGAATTGGCCATGTTTCTGACTGCTGCATACTGAAACAACAGATGGCAAGTCTGGTTGTTTTTTAAATAAATGCTTTATCAATGAGAATTAACAACCACAAAGCTCTAGCAAAGGGAACACTGGACTTTCCTTTATACCCAAAACAGATCGAATGGTTTAGGATGTAATGTGAAATGCCATTTATCAATACAGTTACTCTCGTTTCTGCAGACAAACTTATTTTCCTATAGATGTCATACCAGCTGATCTCTTGGAACTCAGCCAGCCAGGAATAAGGACTTACTAACCTCAGACTCCAACACAATGCTGTTGGAGCAGGCTCCTTACAGTACTGTGCTGGTGGAAGCGAGCCCTGTCAAAACAGCCATTGTCCTTCACAGCAAAGAGTAGGAAGCTGTGTACAGAAAGGGTCACTACAAGCAGCAAGCTGAGCCCCACAAAAGACCTTCCCTGACTCAAGGAGCTCTCTGGTGGCCTCCATATGTTTTCATTTGAGAGAACTGCCAGGGTTTGCTAGGTTTTCCTCAAAGTATTATGGGTATGTGTTATCCACTCACCAACTTTCCATCCTGAAGTACAAAATTGCTCATTCTTTCCCTTATCCCAAAGGCAACACTTATTTCAACAGCCTGAACTCTTTTTTGCTGATCGCTGCCAGAGATTAATGATGACTGAGGATACATTTACTGTTCACAGTGATGCTATCAGCATTGTAGTCACAGCACAACAGCACTTCCGTCACAAACCGCGAACAAAACCAGCTTTGACGCCATCACTTCCCCCACCACCTCTACCAGCAGTGATCAGGGCCGTGCCAGGCCAGAGAAAGTTTCTCATAACTCTGTGTTTACACAAATGTAACCCTGAAAAAAGGTGATATAAAAGCAATTCTGAAGTGCATCAAAAGCTAAAACTGTGTGCCAGCTCTTTCTCAAGTCTACCAGTCTGAGGTCAGACACAAACTCTGATAAGAAAACAAACCACTGCTCTGGCATAAGGCACTTGCTCAACACCACCACCTCCAGGGCAAGGCTGAAGAGTAAGGAGGCAGCCTAGCAGCCTCCCTGGAGAAACAGATTTAATTTGTAATCACTTGGATCCAGCCCCTGCTACTCACTGAGCACTGCCTGGTTCAGTCCTTCAAACAGCTGTAACCATTTATCTTCCAGTTTTGCTGCAGTTCAAGGAGTATCCTCTTCTCATCTTCCTCTAACTTTACTGGCTTTCAGGAATGGACCTTGGCTAGAAAATGTTTCCTGCCCGTTTAACAACACAGAAAACACCACTGAACTTCTAGCTCAGCTTACATCTAAGTGTATAAATACAGACAGAAATGCACACTATTTCTCAAAAATTCTTTCCACAGCCCGAGAGAGCAGCAATTCTCACAATCCTTCCTTCTCACAATTCAACACAAGAAATAAACATTTATTTATAAAACAGAAAAGCCAAGTAACTCATTGTAAAAAAAATAAATATTTTAGCTCTGTTGTGTAACATTTGACACCTGAAGTATTAACTTTAAGGAAAAACTTCAATACTATTTTTAAACAGATTAAAGATTTTGTCTTCAAATCACGTCTGCTTTAGATCAAAGACAACTACAAGACTTCATTATTGGCACTATTTGATCCTTATGACCTCTTGTGGCTTTTCAAAAGCAAGTCTGCTCCCAGATTCCAGCTCATCTTTGAGTAGGGTTCCAAAATATTAGCCAGGATTAAGAGATTACAAATTAACTGGAGAGACTTAAGGGAATAAACTTGAACTTCTTTGTCTTGTAGGAAATAAAGTACTACTTACGCAAACAAACTTGGGCTAATTAAGTTTTTCTTTCAGCACAGATTTCTAAAGTTATATTTAAGCCACAATAATTGCAGAAAGATGGAGCAGTATTAGGACATTTAGTATTACAAGTACGAGCTCCTAATTGTCATTACATGCTAACTTTATTTAATTGCATATTCTCCAAACTTTAAACAAGTTATTCCTTTGGCCACTCACCTGTTTTAATTACCTTTGCTTTGTCATTTATACAGCTTGTGCTGTCTCTGTTAGTCTTCAGAGCCCTCAAACACTGATAAAGCAAAGCATTTCAATTCTAAGCAGGCTGGGGGGTAGAGGAGAATTCCTTTCTCTGCTCCCCCAATATCCACCCACCTCAAGAATCCTGCAGCCAGGCTACACCAGGAGGATTTTGGGGAAATCCCAGTTAGTCTCTGCATTGCTGCTACACCTCACAGCCGTGCTACAAAGCCTGCTTATCCCCCAGCCTCCAGTGATGAGAAGCAGGTTTTCCACACAGTAATTCAGCACAAGTTTCCGACACAGTGCGAAGCGCACGTATTCATTTTGATGAAGAACACGTCTTTGTATTCTGCTGCAGTTACAAAATTCCCCAAGTTACCAGGCACTGCTCAGGAAACTTAAACACATACAGAAAATGTTCAGTTGGCTGGAAAGGATCCAGCATTGCAAGTAATTGCACAAGGCACTCCTATACCAGTTGTTGTTACCAAGTGAAACATCTTCCCTCCAAGAATTTGACCCTGTAGATAAGTGGTCTCTGAACTTTTTTGATCATGTACCACATCACTAAAAGATATTTTAGCATGCATTTTTAGGATGTATTTGTTTCAAAATTTAGCACAGTAGAACATGTATAAATTACATATATTATAAAGCATATGCAAAAATAGACATTTTAGATGGATGAAATAAAATAAACACTATTTAAAGATTATTTTATCTCTATTAACAGTACAAAATATTTAGTTTCCACACCCTAATGGACTGTCTTGTGCACCCCAAGGTGCACACACCCCACATCAGAGACCACTGCTGTAGGTGGCTGAATGAGTCCAACAAGCTGTTATATGTATTTCTATCACTTGAAATTAGAATCCACTCCTCACTCCTTCCACAAACCTGTCAATAGCATTGAGATAAGGGACCAGCAGTGACTCTCAAAATCCAAACAGGCACTAAGCCAAGAAGTTCAGCGGAATTTTTTTAACTTTAGAATTTCCCTTCATTCTTCTGCAGTGTTGAACTCTGCTAGGGAACACCTACTTTCTCAGAAGTGGTACAAGGAAATGAAATAATATCTTTTATCCTTCCAAAACCAACACTGCTGTACTAGTTACTACTACAGATCAACACACTCCTATTTTCAGCTGGCATTTCCGAGCTTAAGTTGTTTGTGAGTTTATCCTTAAAGCTAGGAAAACAGCGCATTGCAATTTTTAATCTCATTTACTTTAAGAGCAAAGTTATCAGAAAGGCAGGAGAAGGATTGTAGTCCAAGGTACTGACAAAGCTGACAGTTTAAACACTACCTTCTCTCATTTGGAAGACAGGGTGCTCAACAGTTACAGCTATTCTCAAAAGAGAATGCAAGAAAGCTATCCCACGCTCAAAGGATTTAAATATAAACATTAATTGAGCAGAAGGATTTCACAACTATGAAAAATTGTTTTATTTACCACTGAACTCAATGCATCTGGAGAGCCATGAGAGAAACACTTACAGCTGTGGAGAGCCAAGTCTAAGCAAGGCAAGGTTTTCACTCACCATCGCCTCTTCTCTTCATTCTGTCATTAACTTCCTTCTCTGATGGCCCAAACTCAGAGCAGAAAAGCAATTATGGATTGGGAACAGCCACTTCAAACACTGAATAAGGGAGCTGAACTCAAAAATTTGGCATGTGTTTCAGGAACAGAAAGTAAAGGTTTTCATGCCCCACACATCACATATTCACCCCCTCTTTTTTTTTTAGTTGGGGACCAACTGACTGTTTCATCAACATACAATATCTCATTTAAACACTAACAGAAGCCACATCAGGACAGGGAAAACAAGCATCAGTCGTAAGTGGGAAAGTTGCTGTTTCTCATAAAGGGAGGAACAGACAAGGAGCAAACAAACTGAAAGTTAACAATTAATGACAAACCAGCCCATCTGCCATTTACATTTTGCAATTACCTCTTGGACAAGGTCATACTTGTAAATTTGGATCAGAATTCTATTTTGCACAATGCTGGCATCCTACGTGATTCACCTCAGCATCTCAGTACGATCCTGCCTACGATCCCCACTGCTTCATCAGGGATAAAGACTTACTGCGTTATTCAAAACAGAGCATAAGTCTTCAAGCACAAAGCACGGTCAAGGGCCATGTTTTCATTCTTTCAAACACACCAGGAACACTGTTTCAAGGCTTCTATTCAAGTAAGATTTCTTCCTTAAAAGGCAAACTTAAGTGTTCCAGGGGAACTCCATTCATTTCAGTTCAGCTTTTCAGGAAAAAAAATTCCTCTCCCAGTTCTTATTGTGGGAAGAATTAGAGAAGTTTGGAACACGAACATACAACTTGATCATTGGGAGTTAATATTCCTATTTACTAAAGCAGAGCCCTGAAAATTTCCCAAATTCCTTCTTTAAAAATCTGCCAGTGATTTCTTCTTTATGCTCTGTTCCTATCAGCATTTCCTATGAACCCATGTAAAATGCAATGTTTTTAACAAGTAAGAATCTAACTAGAACACGATCAGCTGACTGAAGATCATCAGCTGGAAGCATAAACTCCACACAGAAGAATCAGAGCATTTCACAAAAGGTTTAAATGGATGGAGGGAGAACCACCTGCAGATACATCCCCACAGGCACGGGCTCTGTTTGCACACTTTCTCACAGCCAGTGTTATTGCCCAGCTGATTTTTGCCAATGATACTTGCAAGGGTAGGTGATACAGCTAAATCCCAACCGACTATAAACTGGGAAAAGTGTTGTTCTTGATGGCTATTTAGATAAAGTGAAGAGCTAACCCATCCTAGATCAAGTTTGATTGCCATAGAAGGACAGTGAGCTTAAACAGATTCAGCTGTGCATGCTAATTTCTCAATTAGAAAAATCATGTGCATCTGTGACAAATCCAGAACATTCAATGAACAGAACTACTTTTTTTAAATCGGGACTTTATAGCAAGTTTAACACAGTGAGAATCAGATTTTGAGTTACCAAATTTGTATTTTGCTCTCTAAAACCCTCTAATTACACTAAAAGTCTATATTCTTCATAACGTTAAACATCAGTTGAGAACCCTCTAAACAGACAAAAAAAAGCTTTTATCCTTAAGTCTCAAATCTTTGAGGCATTTGAGAGACAAAAGTTTGGTCTGTCCAACTCTGGGTCCCATGTCTCAGCCCTGACAGATGAGTTTCCAAAACACCCATTCAATATTTAATTATGCTGTATTTGAGACCTGTTTGATATTGCACTGAAGAATTTGCTTCCAAAAAAAATTCTAAACCACCCGAGAAGTCTCACAGTATCAATTAAAGATCATTAAAACAAAAAAAAAATCATATTCCAATCTACAACAGCTGTTTGAAAGAACATAGCAAATAAATGGTCACCTTTCACTGCAGTTCAGACAGTTGAAAATGTTAAGTCACTTAAAGTCTGAATGTTCCCTGGCGCACACAGCTGAAATATCACCCACACTGTAAAACTGTGAAAGAATCTAATAACAACAGTATTCACAGATCAAAAACCCACAAGCCTTTGATACGAATACATTAATCAAAGGGCTGCTACCTGTCAGTGCCTTCAGTTCTAAATATTTCAGTTGCAGTTACAATTTCTACTCACTAGTTAGTAAATACTAACCCACGGGATCAAAGAGAAGTCTGACCTCTGCTAGCAAGATACAAGCCACAAAAATCCATCTGAATAACAGATTCATTTTAATTCTGAAAACAAGCAGGTTTTTTCTTCCCAAAGCATGCAGCTTTCAGATCACACACAAAAATATATCAAGCTGAAGAGGTTCTTCATGTATTTATTTAAAATCTAAAGTCACTTCAGTGTGGGCAGGAATTCCAGGATATCTATTAATCTGAGCTGGGACAAGCTTGGCATTTCCAGACCTCTTCATATAGGAAAGTAGGGGAAAAAAAAAAAAGAGACAGGAACACTCCTGCTCAATCTACTACTAAGACTCAACAGACACTATCTCACCTCAAGATTCATTTCACTCATCTCATTCTCACCAGGTTAGGATTTAAGTCAGTTTTAGGTTTGCTATGTTCTGTAAAAAGCATCATGAATGGAATTACAAAGTAGATCTTACAATTAAAAAGCAGAAAATAATCTCTCTCTGGTAAATACATTGGAAGCCTCTGCCTCACAGTCAGAAGCTTTAAAATGGACTAAGGTATGCAATATTTCATCAGATGAAGGCTTTATAGCAGCCCACCCCGCTCTCCTCCTCCTCTCTCTTCTCTTTTGCAAGAAGGAGCCAGCAGCAATAGGGAACAGACTGCTCTAAGCATATATTCTTGCTGGGCTGCAGCTCATACAGACCAGTTCTGACATCTGGTTTATCACATATGCCACAAATATATTGTGCTGACAGCTAAGAAAAGGTACAGAAAAGAGGGAACAGAATGAGCAGGCAAGGGTGAGAAACAGTAACCACTGCAGCTAAAAAAAGTGCCAAAAAACAGCTTGAGGTTCCTTATGAAGTGACTTGAAATATGGAGAGAAGTATTCCAAAGTCACAACTATCTCCTCCAGAATATTTTTATGGAACAGATAGGTAGTTTCCAAGACACATTTCTGAAATTCAGGAAGTCAGTTTTGTATGAAATATTTAATTTAGTAGTCTGTGTTAACACTGGGGCCACCATCCCTCAGAGCCATGCTCAGGGCTGTTGTGAAGCCTTACAACCTACCAGCACATCTGCTGATATCAGATGCCTCTTATACTGCTCATCAGATCAAGGCCTTCACTTGGACATCTACAAGCACTGGCCTTCAAACCACAGAACTACTCCTCCCCTCCAGCCTACAACCATGAAGAACAGCTCAGGAATTCTGACAAGGAATTTCTACAAGACTCCCGAAATGTCCTTGAGGAGCAAGGCAAGCGTGCATAGCTGGAATATTATCATTTGTGATTCAGGGAAGATTTCACACTATCAGACTAGGACACCTCACCTGAAATGTCTCCTCTGATGCTCTGAAAATGCTGTTTGGTAACATATATCTCATTAAAAAAATATTTAAGAGGCATTGCTTCAGTCACTGATTCACAACCATTTTAAAGAGATTAAACCATCACTGTAACACCAGTTTCCTGACGCTTAAAACAAACACTCATTCGCCTCTAGTTATAGCTCCAGAGTAAGACACATCTCAACACCACAAGCAGAGGTGATGGAGGCTTTGAGCATGAAGCCCCTCAAAGTTGTGTTACAATTATTCCAGTCCGTGTTATCACTCAATATCTGGTAGGTTTTTTTCTCCAGGGTGGTAGAAACCAGCATTACAACGCTGGTTTTAGTAGCTACTGTTTCCAGCCTTGTTTAGTCTGACATTCCTGCCCAGAGTACTATGAAGGCCAACACAATGATAACAGCAGTTTTCACCCCATGAAGTAAACCATTCCTTTACCTGCTGATAAGAAAATGGTGAGAAGAATTCAGTGCCTTCAACACTTTTGCTTTTTACTATATATGCATACACATGCATAAATAAATACATAATTTATACCAATAACATCAACAAAATCATGTTTGTAATATGTGTTGAACTATCAGTCAGGAGAAGCCAGGAGGGCATAAGCACAGTCCAAGATGTGATGTAAGTATGTAAAGCATGGTTGAACACCACATGCTATTTCATTACATGGAAAAAAGAACACTGTAGACAGCTAAATTCCTAACAAATTCAACGATGCCAAAGTGATTCATGGATTTCCTGCAGGTGACTCATTAGTGCTTTCACTTCAGAGAAAAACACACCAGAAATATCTGGTAAACATAGGCAAACAGCCTTCAAATGGGGGCCAACCTCAGAATAACAAATAGGTGGTTTTGCCTTTTTTTAATTCAAGTTGTTCTCTCTGTGATTCAAGAAGGTCAAAAATACAGCTTTTAAGATGAGCAAATTTCTTAACACGCCTTTACAGTTGAGGGAGGAGAGAATTATAAAGCTCAGAGTCAGTTCTTTAGATTCAGACCGATCACATAAAGCAATACCTCACAAGATCTGCCAGTTTTATCTGTCTCAATCCATGAATGTGTAAAGATTAATTCAGAGCAGACTCTGTGGGGCAGAAGAAAATGAAGACCTTCAAAAACAGAGACATATAGTTAGGTTATGGCCTTTTAAAGGACTATTAAACACATCAATAAACACAAGTTATGACTCTCTTATTTCATATGGCAGTGACTCATCACAAATTAGTTCATTTACTCATTTCCGGTCAGTGGCCTTAATTATGGATGGTGAAATGAAAATACATGAAATGAAAATAAAACTGTAAACTTGAGGATATCCAGCTTTGTCTTAACACAAGCAAGAGCTACTGATCCAAGAAGTACTCCCTAGAAGAGAACTGTTTCTTCCTTGGGTATACTCTCAACACATTAAAGTATTTCATTACACAGTCCTAGAGCTCACCTTCAAGAAGATGAACCACAGAAGGACAGGAAAAATAAAACTACAGACACACTGAAGTGGGAAAGCGTGACTAACAATCAAGAGGTTCAAGCAGACCAAGACACTTCAATATCACATTACCTTCTGCTAATCTGTAGGTCACACACAACAGGGATCACATGTACACGGGATGAAAATTTAACGGTAGGCTAAGGACAAAATCCTGCTGAACAGCATGCGGACAAACAGCCAGGCACTGGCAAAGCCTCTGGGAATTTAATGGACTAAGACAAAAAAACAAATCACAGCAATGGCTGCATGAAAAAGTGATTGATGCTTTTAAAATTAAAGCTTCCAAACAACCACCTCCAGGACTGCAGCTCATTAGTTTGTGCTTTTATTACTCGGGGTCAAGCAAGAGCTTTTATGCCTATGCAGATGATTATAACTACAGCAAATCTAAAAGCAAGGGGATTTTGGTGAAAACACGCATTTCATTGACTAGCAGTATGTTTGTTAGTTTAACATCAAGTATTTTGTAAGATGACTTACAAAACGAAGTATTACAGGACTTTTCTTGTCTAGTGGAAGGTGGCCCTGCCCATGGCAGGGAGGTTGGAACTGGATGGGCTTTTTAAGGTCCCTTCCAAAGCAAACCATTTTATGATTCTATGATTTTCAACCATAAGTGAAGCTGCTGGACCAGAGTAAGTCATGATAACTTGAGACAGACTGCAATTTCAGCTAAGAGATGTGAACAAATTGCCCTGACATGACAAAAGCATTAGCATGCCTTAAGTATGTAACCATAACACAAGAAAGACTAGTATGAAAAACAGTTCTTTGGATAAACACCAATAACAATGGCATTTGGTGTTTACGTACGAAGCTATTACAGCCATTCAACAAAGCTCATGAAGAGTTTCTGTACCCAGCCAGCTGGGCTGTACGCACTGAACTGGGTTTTGTGGCGTAACAGAAAGCACACTGTAACTCACACCTGCAAGGTGAGATATCCAGGTATTTAGAGTATTTTTAACTTACAAAGCAGGTACACCATGGTCCTTTACATCTAAGCTATGTACAGTCTTCAAAGCAAGCTAATTTCTAAGGATGATGTTTCATTTCACGGTCCCATTACTGACTGACCTCCCAGAAAGGACATTATAAGTAACACCATTTCAAAACCAGGTTGGAAGGGGCTTTGAACAACCTCATCCAATGGGAGGTGTCCCAGCCCATGGCAGGGGGGTCAGAACTGGATGGGCTTTAAGGACCCTTCCAACCCAAATAATTTTATGATTCTATGAAAACTGCAGTTAATACAACTCAGTTTTTGTCCCACTGCCTTCTCCACAGCCTGATGCCCAAACATATCTTTAATTGTCACTTACACTAAAACAATTTGAGAGCCATTTATGAGAGCAGAGCTGTGCAATTCCTCCCAAAAGAGGAGATCACAGAACGCATTTGTCCACATAGCTGCTACATAGCAGGAACCCTGGCGAGTATCCCTTACATAAGGGTGACACCATCCCAAGGTGGCCCTTCCCAGTTCCTGATGCCCCGTGGGGGTGACCAGACCCATTCCAACATCGTCAGCTATTCCAGCCACACAGGGATATCTGCCAGGGGCAGCCCAGCACTACCTTCCCAGGGAAGCAAATCCACCGTGCGGGCACACAGCCCCTGAGACTCCCTGCCTGCCCCCCGACCAGCCCCAATACCCCGCTGTGCCACAACGAGCCTCAGTTTCCCCCCGATGAGCCCTGCTGACCCCTCCAACAAGTCCTGGTGTCCCCACGAGCCCAAATGCTCCGCCACAAGTCTTAATGCCCCCCAAGCCTTGCCCGTCCCACGAGCCCTGCTGTCCCCACAAGCCCACCACCTGCCCCAAAACGAGCCCCAATGCCCCCCCGCCCCAAAACGAGCCCCAATGCGCCGCGAAGTCCTACTGCCGCACAAGCCCCAATGTCCTCCAACGAGCCCCAATGCCCTCCCAAAACAAGCTCCAATCGCCCCCAAAGAGCCCCAAATGCCCCACAACGAGCTCCAACGCCCCTCAACAAACCTTAATTCCTCTCCAGCGAACCCCAACGCTTGACCCACAGCGAGCCCCAATACCCCCAAGGTATCGCTGCCCCCAAACCCTCTCCCCAGAGAGCCTCAATGCCTGCCCCAATGCCTACCACAGTTGCCCCAACGAGCCGAGCCGCCGCCGCTCTCACCGGAGCTCGCGGCGCGGCCCCCGCCCCAGCCCCGCTCCCGGTCCCGGTCGCGGTCCCCCCTCACCAGCTCGGAGCTGTAGGCTGCCGTCCCTGCGGCTGCACCACAGTGCGCGCTCCCCGCGCTGCAGGATGTAGTGCTCCTTGGCCTGGAACAGCTCCATCCTGGCACGCCGCCGGGAGGGATGCGGGGATGCAGGGATGCGGGGATGGAGGCTCCCGCGCGCCGGACGGAAGCAGCCCCGGCACCGGGCGCGCGCTCACCAGCCCCGTCCGCGCCGCCACCGCCAGACCACGCCCACTCCACTCCACGTGACTATTGCCCGTTGAGCGCTCGGTGAATGGTGAGCAGCGCGCGGCGTGGGCGGGGCTTGGGGAGCGGTGGGCGGGGCTTGGGGAGCGGTGGGCGGGGCTTGAGGAGCTCAGGGAGGGCTTCCGTGCGTGAGGGGCGGGGCTCCCCTCCGATTCCTCCCCCCCCCCTCCGCACGTGACCTCTGCCCGTCGGGGCCTCTCCTGCGGGGCGGTGGGCGGGGCTTGCTGCGCGCGAGGGGCGGGGCTCCCGGTCCGTTTCCCGCCTGTCTGTTCATGGCGGCGCCATCAGCGCAGTCCTGGCAGAGAGCGCTTTGCCCTGTGCGGGCGTTACCCCTGCGGAAATGGCAGCGAATCACAGCGTCCTGGAACGGGCTGGGCTGGAAGGGACCTCACAGCCCACCCAGTCCCAACCCCTGCCATGGGCAGGGACACCTCCCACTGGATCAGGGGGCTCAAAGCCCCATCCAACCTGGCCTTGAACACCTCCAGGGACGGGGCAGCCACCACTGCTCTGGGCAACCTGAGCCAGGGCCTCCCGACCCTCACAGCAAAACATTTCTCCCCAATATTGATACAAGAAGTCGTTACTGTTAAAAAAAAAGCACAATATATTGATCTAAGCTAAATTAGAGTTAAATTTACCTAAGCAACTGTATTTTTTGAAAGTCAGGCACACACAGACTGTCCCTTTGATAACACGTTTTCTTGACAGCATGTGATTTTTTTCAAATAGTGCTTTTCCCAGACAGTGTTCAAAGAAAAATTGAAATGTCTTGTGTTAAGTATGGTCTGTGCTAAACAGATGTGTCTCCCTCTGTTCGCAGTGTTTCCCAATCTAAAATATAAGGTCACCCAGAGAGCTGGCTCCAAAGTTCCAGTGAGCAGAGATTTAACTGTTGTGAAGTTCATAAAAAAAAATTAAAATTAGTCCTTGGAAAGTAATCGAATATGCATAAGATTTCTGGGAAAATTTATACACTTGCATGTAAGTGGGAAATATTTTCTGTCCCAGCTCTCATCTCGTTACGCACAATTGATGGACTCATTCCCTCATGTGTCCAGCCCTGAAATAAAGGGTGCTGCTTTCCAAAACTCCGAAACGGGTCTTAGAGAGTTTATTTGCCAGCATTTTTGGTACCAATATTTCATATAATCTACCCTCTTTCAGCTTAAAGATTATAGTATTGCTTAACATTTTCCCCTATGGCAGGTATGCAAAAGGACACGGTATTCTTCCTTGGCTACAGATCCCAATTTTGAAAATGCTAAGCCCTGTAAATGCCCTGCAGCTTCCAACATTGCACTCTCCTGCCTAATTCTTGTGTGGAGCAGTCAATGCCATTGGCAGAGTGCTGTTAATGCAAAGAATTCAGATCGCTCCTGCAACTGCTGGGCAAGAGAAGGCTCTAAATGACTTTTTAGTAAGTGTATCTCTCAAATTACTTTCTTCTTAATTTTCCCATCAGCACAATGTCACGTATTTTCAAAAGTGTATCAAACATACACAAAAACACATTATTGGCCCATGGTTTGTTTGCTAGCAGAACAACATAGTGTTGTTTCCTCATTTGTAAGTGAAATACATTTACAGTGCCATAAAATGAAGCCTAGCCCAAGGGGAAAAGGCATTGTGAAATTCCAGGTAGAACAGGGGAACAGCAAAGCTGTGATGGCAATGGGACACATTTTGTGTCCCTAACCGAAAGCTCTGGGTGTGCAAAGAAAGCAATATCTGTCTTTCAGTTTTAGCTGCCTAAAAGGAAGGGCAAGGAGCAACAAGAGCCTCAGGTTTTCCAACTGCTCCGCTTAGTGAAAGCTGCAGCTTTTCCTATTTATGGAGAGAAGTCACTCTGTGACCCTGCCAGGAAGCTGGCAATTGACAGGTCAAAGAGGTTCTTGAGGTTTGCTCTTCTCTCTCTGCCTTCCTCAACTTGCACTCTGAGCAGGGAAGAGGGACAGTGATTTAATTAGATAATGAGTCACGGGCAGCAGGCATCTTAGTGGCAGTAGCTGCTGAATTCCCCTTCTCGTGGAGAAATGTGTGAAGCCTGAAGGAAAAAACAGATTTAAGGATTATTTGGAGCCAAGATGAGCTAAGATGGGAGGTGAGGCAGATCTTTGAAAAGTTAACTCTGTAGGCAGAAGAATCTCTTTCAGCTGCCATTGTACACACCTGCCTGCATGAAATATTTTGTTATTGTTTTCTGGATATCAAGAAATACGTAATTCAGTGGTACTGTTCCTTCATTTCATTGTGTAAATAAAAAGCCTTTCCCTTTGACATTGAACCAATGGTCTGAGTCTTTAAGGGACTTTTAACTAAGCTGGTTAATATTGGCTTGTAGGAACAAGCAATAATACAAAAATGAGAGTGAGAAAGCTGTCCCACCCCTGGTCTGGACGTTGCCCACACAGAGTGGCTCCATGAACACTTGACTTGGCATTTGTCACACAACTGGAGAGTGGGAATCTCCATCTGGGCATGGAAACAAGCAGCTAAGGGCAGAGATTCCAGAATGAGTCTGCTCTGTCAGTGGCAGATCCACGTTAGGAATTTCTCTCCCCTGCCAGATTTTTCTGCTTCCCTTTGTCAGGATAAGCGAATAGTTCCTTTGGACACACTCTAGCTGGGGGCACTGAGGCCTCTGCTGGCAGAGTGGGATGGACTGCCAGGGAGGTTGGCCTCTAAATTTACCTTTTATTTACCATTGAACAGTGCTACTTTAAACCCACCCTTTGAAAAGACTGGTTCCTCATACAACATCTCCCATTAGTGTACTCAAATACTTATGCTACAAAACACATGACTGAAGGACGATAAGAAATGAGAAATCTCCTTGCTGAATGTTCATTTAAGACTCAGGCAAGTCCTTAATTTTGGAGGGCACTGAGCATCCAGTCTAGAAAAGCATTTAAGAGTATGGATTACATTAGATGTATAATCAAACATGTTTGATCAGACATTAACATCTTTTAAGATCATTATGTGCTTCAGAAATTTTCTTGTATAAAGCAAGGAACTGAACGTCTCAGTGGGTTCAAAACACGACCCTGTATTTTTGCTCCCATCTCTTTCCTGTATTTCTAGGCAGTCTACACTCTCATTTGCTAAATATTTATCTCTGCCATTTGCAATATCATCTCTATTCTGTGTGCATTTCCCAACTAGTTCAGTGTTGTGGTGCAATGCACAGTGTTGCCATTAAAATAATTCAGAGCTCCTTGCGGGGACTTAAGGACAGACTTTGCTTTGCCCTTGTTCACCTTTTGATGAGGGTTTTTTTTCCCTTGGGCTAGTTCTCTGTTTACATTCCCTGTGTCTTCCAGAGATTCACAGCTGGGCAGGGTTTTATGACCCTGTCAGCTTTAGTTAGCAAAAAAAAAATTGGGAAAAGGGTTTTTTTTGTTTTCTGCAGTTCATTGTCAGTAGCTAATGGTAAGGAAATGTTTAGGCTGACAATTCATCCTGCACTCTCACTCTCAGCATTACCTGATTGCCTGCAGCTTGATTGCAAGTGTAAATGTTGATTAATGGGAAGTGATGTGATTTAGCACCAATCCAACCTTGGGAGTACGAGTGACTGGATAAGTTGGGTAAATACACAGCTCTTTCTGGGTTGAATGATACCAGTTTTGGAGATGACCCTGCAAGAGAGCATGAGGATCTTTATTTCTCAGTGTCTGTAATTAAGAACTCATGGAAAGATCTTTTATTTATTTGGCTTTTGTGCTTCTGGAAGCTTCCAGATGAACATCAGAAAAATCATCTTTGGCAGTGAACACACCTATAACATATGTAAAGCACTCCTATTGCCTGCGTGATGTCATTACAGTCAGCTCATTTCCCTTTTGCTATCGGAGACACCAGTTCACAGGTGCAGTTGGTGGGAATTTTACAGTGTGGACATTGCTGCTTTGCTTTTGAGTGGCACATTGAGACATTGCTTATTTAGCTGCTCGCTGGGTGGAAATAACTTTTGCTGCCTTATTATTTATTCAAGGTATATTCAGTCTCGTTTAGAGGACTGCCAAGTGCTATGATAAAGATGATAAAAAGCAGCCTTGCAGTGACATCAGCCGGCTCCCTCGGCACTGCTGGATGCGTTCCCATCAGGTCCCATGGACATTTTGTATATCAACTTATTTAAGTAGTCCCTAGCTCGGTCATCCTCTACCACTGGTAGGACTTCTGTGTCCCAGCCTTGCTATTGGGCAGAGAGGCACGGAGGGCCTGAAAGCAGATCCTCCAGTAAAATCTGAAGCTGAAAAGGCTTCGGCCTTTTCCATGTCCTTCATCAAAGGGTTCCTTGGTCCACTTAATAGTGGGCTTGCCTTTTCATGGAAACTTTCTCAAAAACAGGGAAAGCAGTTCAGCATAAGAATTTTTGCCTGCACTTATTTTTAGCTTGCTTTCCACTGGAACAACTTCTTCATGTGGCAGCTGTAATTGTTCTCTCTAAAGGAAGAGGAACTCTGGTATTTCCTCGTTCCCCATAAAAACCTCTTACTAGCCAATGGGAGTATTTCCATTGGCTTCACCGAGCTTCACTGAGCACATAGGAAAACAATAACGTTTTCCCTTCAAAGCAATATGCATGTGGTTAACATCTGCAATGTACTCTATGGCTCATGGGTAACATATTGATTTCCTTCTGTTGCACTTGCCATTAAGATCAAATCAATGAGACCATTTGCAGAAATAAAGGAGAATGTTTTGACTGCGCACAATTCCTTTGTTCTACAATCACAAACTCCACCTTGCAGACTACCAAGCTAGTGTGTTCACACATGGAAAGGTTCCTCACTGTGTTGTTGGTCTGCCTTCACCAGTTAAAATACTATTTATACTATACCGAGGTCACATTTAATTCATAATTTCTCCAAGGTAAATGAGAGGCTGCTCTTTGTGGCCGTTACAATAAGATCCACAGCCAACTTAAAATAGATCCTACTTGCTTTTCCTCAGCATGATGCTCCTCCAGGGGTTTTGTAAGCGTACAGAGCAGAGCAGTTCAGACACAGAAAGTCCTTCACCAACTAGATTCTATTAATATCTTTTGCTCCACAGCCCCATTTCAATCTTTTTATTCATTAAGAGATGGATTGATCCCATTTACCTGAAAGCATCAAGGAAACCTACACAACAGATTCCTCTTCCCCCAAGCGTGGGATTTTGTGCATTTGCCTTAAAAGAGGCTTTCCTTTCTAGGCCCATGGTTGACCAAAGCAAGCATCGGTGTGGGTGTTTCTAAACAGGCTTCCTCACAACTGTCTGTGTCTTCATTAAGGTGACATGAGGCCACAATTTGGGCTGCTATGGAAAGGTTTCAAAGTTTGTCTTCTCAGTGGTTCTGGCTACAAAAGAGTGTTTGACTCTGTGTCTTGAGAGTGGAGCAGAGTAAATTTAATTCAAAATGGGATGGAAATCCATTAGCATCTCATTGAGGATGTAGTCAGCAAAATACAATTTAAAAGCAGCCTGAGCAAGTTAATGGTTTTATTGCCCTTTGGAAGACCTTACCTCCCTTTCTTTATTTTTATTTTTTTTCTGTGTTAATATTATAGAAACAAACCCCATCCAGTTATTGCAGTGTCATTAAGGTTCACTGAATCTAGCCTTTTCCTCAAGATTTTTCATACTTTCTGTCTCTGTTTATGAATTTGACTACTCAATTTCTTAGTATCACAGCAATTTGATAGTAAAATAGCAAAAAGAGTTGAATATATGTATTCCATTCTTTGCATAACTAACTTTATGCATTATGCATACTGTTGGGACTGAGGAACAGATAACAAATATTGCTGAAAAACAGCAATAATTGCCAAATACTGACATGTTACACATTTCTTTTTGTCACTTTTCAGCCTGGTTTTGGCTGTTCTGTGTAAAACCAATGTGTTAGTTATGCACTGCAGAAATCTCTGTCAGTTGAATGTGATAGAAATAAATGCAGGAAAAGACTACCCTTTCCTTTTTTTTAACCACTTTCCTCTTACTCTCCTTTATCACGGCAACAATTATTTTAGACAATATTTATTAATTATTATTCATAGTTTACATTACTGTGGTGCCCAGGAACTCCAGGTATGGATAAGGACCTCCCCCCCTGCGTTAGGTACTGTACAAAGCCAGAGTGTAATATTTGTTCAGATTACAGAGGTTTAGGACCATCACAACACTCAAGGAATAATCATAGAATGAGATGTTTAAGGAATGGAAATTAAGATAATGAGACGTTATTGATCAACCTGGAAGCAGTGGTCTCAGCATCCAGGATTTCAGCATTACCAGATTGTGATGGAAAACATACTTTACTACTCCATTGAATTATTCCATCTTTAATGCAAAATATTTATGTTCTATCACTCCAGTTGCCTTCATTGTCTGTATTGTGGCTAACGTGCTTTTAAAATAGCGTAAGTACTTGTATAGCTGCAGCAAAAGCCTCTGCAATACATTATTTGGGGTCAAATTCTCCTTTCCTTGCCCGAAAAGGTGTTCCAGAGGGAACTTTTCAGAGTAAGGTCTGACATGCTGTGACATTCAGCAACAGCACTGCTAAAGACAGCTTAAATAGTCCTTCCCTTGCCCCAGCTGTGTTTCTATTCCCGTACCATGCCCGCACGGGGTGGCCGCAAGCATTTGTGCAGTGTGTTGTGAGCTGAAGTCAAGAGATCAGGCAGGTGCAGAATAACCTGCTAAAATACTGTTTATGGAACTGGCCTCCAAATAGCAGCGACCAGGATAAACCTACCTGGCCCTTAATGAAAGGAAAGAGCCTGATCTTTTGGGGTCAGGATTTACCTTAGCATCACTCACCTGGCAGTTCATTTGGAGCTGCCAAGCAATGTGGAATCAGACCGTGTCTGTGTTATGAGTACACGGATGCCACACTTGCCTGCATTGGTGCAGCACAACAGGAGAGGATGTGGAGAACAAAGCAGCTGGCACCGAGGATCCAGCACATACCATAAGCTTTACTTCAGATTAGATCTAGTTCTGTCCTACAGAGCCCTTAGCAACTGGAGCAGCCCTGAAGTGCACATTCTGGGTCTGTTTCAACTGTAAAGAACCCAATTCATGTGCTTATCCGCACTCAGAGCAGCAGAGCGCTGTGGTGAGACACAGAGGGTGCCATGCAAAGCAGCTTTTCCAGTGACTGTTCCATCACCTTCTAAAATGATGTGAGCTGGGACAGTAAGAGTGGTCTTCTGCAAGCCTTGCTGTAACTCAGCCACCTTCACCAACACAGATACGCTGGCTGAAAAGATGATTATTGTTAACACTGCTAGTGAAGTTATTCTAGCAGACATTCAGAGCTGTAACAAAACCTTACTGACATCCATACCCACTGGTCTCTAACAGAACTCGTGTTTACAGATCCTCAGCCTCTGTGTCAAGCTGCATTGACGCTGCAGATAAACATATCTGTGTTTAAGAGAAGAGTAGGGAGGTATGAAGCCCAAAGTGACACTGAATCCCTTTCTCCCAAGAGCAGAATCCCCAGCTGCTAGGCGGTAATTTAGGTCAAAAACCACCATCAGCTTTTCCTTCATCTGCGACATCTGGATAAAAAAGTCTTGGATAGAATTTGCAGCCCTCAAGCTCTTGATGCTCAGTCAAGTGCTGTCTTGGTAATTAGAATTCTTGTGACTCTTGAAGGGCTAAACCAGAAGGTTAAAAGAACTTTATTTCCCTGTGAGATTATACATTCTATATTTGAATAACTAGGATAGATGGTCATTGTTATATACAGGCTGAAAATGTTTATTGCTGGCTTGGCATTTCTTGGGCAATGATATGTAGGTCATTGTAAAACCCAAGGAAAGAAGATAGAAATGAGACTGAAAAAGAGGGCTGAAAATCAGACAATCTTAGTCCTTGTCCTTTCTGCCTGGCTTTGGATAAATAACTTAAGCTCTTTGTACCTTGCTTTTGTATGTATGACTAAAGGAAATATTTCCCTACTGTGTGGTGGGGATGTTATAGCCTGACTATATTGATACGTATAAAATGCTTTAAATTGCTATTGTGAAAGGGTTTGCACTCATAGTTATATGCAAATAAATTAAAGTAAAATCTAGTGAAAGGCCCTGGCCCAGGTTGCCCAGAGCAGTGGTGGCTGCCCCATCCCTGGAGGTGTTCAAGGCCAGGTTGGATGGGGCTTGGAGCCCCCTGATCCAGTGGGAGGTGTCCCTGTCCATGGCAGGGGGTGGAACTGGATGGGCTTTGAGGTCCCTTCCAAAACCCAAACCATTCTGTTATTCTATGGAAAAAAAAAGAAGGAGAGCACAGCTTGACAAACCATTCTATGATTCTATGTTGTGGAAATAACAAGGAGAGAAAAGATGATGTAAGGTTATACCTCAGAGAAATCAGGGAAGTTCTGTACTGTCATTGGAGCCAGTCAGAGTTTGTTTGTTTTGTGAAGGAGAATGCCAGCGAGCAGCCAAGGTGGAAGCAGAGCCACCTGTAACACTTGGCAGTCACTAATGTGCTTTTCACTTTGTTTGACAAATATATATTTGAGCAATAGATGTATTGCATCTCTAGAACTGCTTTATACCCCAGGTGTGTGTCTCTGGGTGATGAATCAGAGAGCTCTAACACTGATACTCAGCTGCACAGATGACTCAGCTTTACAAGAAGATGTTTCCGAGAAAAGGTCAAAGCCATTCCCAAACACAACTTTAAAATGTCCTGCAAACTGCTCATAAATCCCTCTCTGAGGGAAAAGACACACAAAGGGATCCCAGGCCTGCTGTGTGCACCATTACCCCACACAGAATGTAGGAGGAGAGAGATCTGTCTCTGAGCAATTACTGAAGGAAGAAACGACAGGCGTGTGGTGTCGTTGCAGGAGCCTACAGAATACCATTGGTCCAGCAGAGCCAGGTAGAGACACAGTAACCTTGGAGAGGTGGAATCTAACAGAGGTGAGCAAGGCTCTGGAAAGCAGGAAAAATGTTTGGTCTTCTAATTTCTGATTGTTTACCAGCGTCTGTGAAATCAATGGGAGGTTAGAGCTTTATATGTATTGCTGGGTATGTGCCACCATCCTGAGCCTTAAAAAAGGGAAAGAAGGAAGACTCAGGGAGTTTTAGATCAGTCAGATTCTTTTCTTACATGAAAAAAAGAATAGGAAAAAAAGTCAAAATATGCACTTTTGAAACCTGCAAGACAACCAAGGGTTAAGAATCTGTTAACACAATTAATTTAAGATCGAATCAAGGCCCTTTGTTCTATTCTGACAGTCTAGCAGGCCTGGGTGATCGTGTATATCTGCAATTAATATGACCTTTGATCCCATCTTTTGTGATTTTCCCATAGCAGTCTAAGGAAATACGCTCCAGTTAGGACACCTCCACAGTCCCAAACAGGTGGGAAGTTTCCCTTGTTGAGTGGTTACTAACAGTTAACTCATGATTTTGGTACCATCCTGTGTCTTTACCCAAATAATAGAATAACAAGTTTATTTAGTAAATTATCAATCTAGGAGGGCCTGAAAGCCCACTGGGCATCAGGATTCCATTGTGACATTATTATTGTAAGTTGAATAAATCATCTCAAATAAATGAAATGACTGGTGAGAGAAAAAATTCCAAAAGGAACGATCATCTGTATGAACACACGCTCAGGAACAGCTGGTTAACTGGGAGTTCTGGGGTAATCCTAGGTCGTAAATTGATCAGTCAGCCAGTATCAAAAGCATAAAAAACAATACAGATATACTCAAATGAGTACACAGGAGCATTAGACATGAGGCCTACGCAGCAATCCTTTTGCTCTGCACTGAGTAAGACCTCAGAGGGGATGCTGTACACAACTCTTTCAAGAGTTATCAACTGAAAAAAAGGCAAAGGAAGCCAAGGATGTTCTGAATTTTAGAAGTCATGATCTGTGAGATTTGAAGGATTAGGATTCTTTAAACAAATTTCTTCTGTCAGTCTGGAATGTCTCCCGGAAAGCAGACTGGAAATACGTAAAAGTTGCTGGGAAGAGGACAAGAAGAACTGGTTTCTTAGTTCACTGTCACTGAACCATTGAATGGTTGCAGTTGAAAGGTGCCTGTGGCCCAGCCCCTCTGTTCACAGCGGGGTCAGTGAGAACAGGTTCCCAAAACCACATCCAGTGGGGTTTTGAGTGTCTCTAGAGTCGGTGACTCCACAGCTGCTCTGGAGTGTTTGACAGTGTTTGACAACCTTCACAGTCAAAATGTTTTTTTGTTAACTTTCAGTGGAATTCCCTGTATCTCAGTTTGTGCCATTTCCTCTTTTTCTGTCACTGGATACTACTGAGAAGAATCTGGCAATCTGGCTCCTTCTTCTCTTCTTCCTCCCATCAGGCGTTTGCACAAATCGATAAGATCCTCCCTGAGCCTTTTCTTTTTGTGTCTAAACAATCCCAGGTCTTATTTCAGGTAAGAAATGAAATAGTAAACATAATTGCAGGAAAAATGAGTTAGCCTGGAGGTATTTAAAAAAAGGATAGATGAGTTTTTAAGGGACATGGTTTAGTGGATGATGGGTGCGGTTGGACTCGATGATCTCAGAGGGCTTTTCCAACTGGAAGATTCTATGGTTCTATGAAACAAAGAATCTGTGTAAATAAGCGTGGGAATAGGGTGCTTACTGAAATTAGCTGGGCAATACCCATCACCAGTGCTTTTTTAAGGACAGGTTGGGCAGGACAGGAATGAAGTAAATTGACCTCTTCTTATTCACAGCCTGTGATGATTTGTCACAACCTTATTTTTATAATCAGTCTCTTTGCCCATCTCCACATTTCTGTAGCCTCAGTTTCATCCATCCCATTCTGCCTTTCTTCTCTTGTGTATGTATCTATCAAATACCTATCAATATTTTTTCAAATAAGCAATATAAAGAAAAAGAGAGAACAGGAAAAAAGAGAAACAAGGTTAGCATTCCTTTTTTCCCAACTCAGCTATGCTTACTCCTTTACAGAAACAGTAACACTGAATGTGCCAAACCCTCCAAAAATGAGAAAATAAACACAAGCAAGTCCCCATATAACTTTCCTTCTCAGCTAAAAGGGTTTGAGACAAGGTTTCTGAGACCAATTAGTGCATGATGCATGCTATTGTTCTGTTTGGCTGATTTGATTTGCCTCAGCCTCGACGTTAATTATAGTGAAAAAGATAAATACAGACTCTCTATTTAAATTTGATAACAATCTTCAAAATAGATGCTACTGCCTTACTCTTAACCAAACACAGCATCCCCAAGCAAATGCAATTTAATGCTGCAAAACCATCTGTGGTCACAGCTTGATTCTCAGTTGGAGCATGTCCTTTTAAATAGCTGTGCATCCTTCAGGGTTGCTCAGTGTTACTTGCATTCAGCCTCTGGAAGATGATATAAAGAATTCTGCCCTGCCACAGTGGGATAATGCCTAGGGGAATCAATACCACCAGGTTAAACTACTGATACTGCAAATAATTTACTGTGCCATTTCTAAATTGAATAACAGGTGTATGACCTGTCCCTGTGGAGTGTTTTGTGACTGGAAAGCACTTTGGAACCATATAATTAAAATACTAGATAAGTACATGTCAGGGCGTGCAAAGTTCCCTGAGATGGAAATTAGGTGAAAAATAATGCCCAACCATTGTGATAAGAGGATAGATTTGTACAGACAATACTTCATTTTTGCTCTGTGCCTCCCATGGCCTCTTCTTACAATCCCATTTGTTCAAGAGAAGGCTGCATCAGCCATCGTGTCAAAGAGGTTGGAGCAGCCCTTGGAGTCAGACGGTTGTGACTCCTTGGCAGCCTTTGTTGCTGATGTCAGTTGCTTTAAAATAGGCTATGAGATCATCTCAGGGAAAAGGGGGCTTAGGAGTTCTGGCCTGGCTAGCTTTTGAGAAATAGCATCCTCAAAAAAAAAAAAATAAAGGGTTACTGGATGATTGCTTGTGATTTTAATGTCTTGCTCTTTTAGAATGAGTCTTTTGAGAATCGAAGGGTAGATATAGCAGTGGTGGCCAGAAGGGACCTCTGGAGATCATTAGTCCAACCTTCCTCTTGGAGCAGCACTTTATTACAAAGCAGAGCTGAAATTTTATATTTTGCTGGTCCTCCAAAGCCTCACAGCACAGCTTCCCAGTGCCTCATCAGGAAAAATGACTGATACAAAGTACTGCAACTACTGAACTCCTGCTTGATCATTGCAGTTTTGAAGGGTTTCAGCTGTCTCTTGCTTGCCTACGCTCATACCTGCCCTGAAAACTCTGCTTCTGTGCCCTGGGACTGATACAAACCTGCCCTGGTACAGCAGTGACCTCAGTGACTGTCCTGGTTTCTGGAGCTGGGCTCAGGTGGGATTCTTCCGTGTCATATTCACATAAAAGTGCTAAGTTCAAACAGGAACCTGTATTTCTTAGTGCCACAGTGGGCATGAATAACATCAAGGGATTTAGGGAGGTTTGTTTCTTCCATAGGGTTTTTTCTGTATTGACAGCAGGTAGAAAATGCCAAAACAGCCTGACCTGGAAGCGATGGTGGATTTTTGGAATGTGAGCGGTGAGCTGCTGTGGCACAGATCGGTTCTGTCACCTTCTCTCTCATTCCATGCTCCATTAAAGATGCTTAATTAAAAGTCAATTTTAAAGCAGCTGCTGTAGCAGGAGACACCGAGCCCACGAACTCCCCCATCGCCCCCCGATTTCCAAGGAATGGATCCAGGAGTGCCAAATCTCCAAGGAAGGGATCCAGGAGCGTCTTATTTCCAAGGAAGGGATCCAGGAGTCCCCGACTTCCAAGGAAGGGATCCAGGAGTGCCTGATTTCCAAGGAAGGGATCCAGGAGTGCCAGATCTCCAAGGAAGACATCCAGGAGTGGCTGATTTCCAAGGAAGGGGCTCAGGAGTGCCCGGTTTCCGTGGAAGGAGCCCGTGTGACCAGGGCAGGGAGGCAGTGACCACCCCATCGCAGGGCTCCGTTGCCCTCTGCTGGTCGCCGGGCACCGCTCTCCTCCCGGCGCTGATATCAGGTAGGTTTTGACGTCATTCTGGGAGCTGAGAAGCGCATCTAACCGTGACAATCGGCTGGAACGAACAAACGGGCCGTGTTTTCCACTTGCAGTAGTGCAACTGCATCCGGATGCCCTGGGAAAGCTCACTTTGTCACAGTGTAGAATTGCACGGGGTACTCTGGGTTTAACAATAATGCTGCATTTTCTTTACGTAGCTGTTGGCTGAGTGAGCGAGCTGCCACTTACTGACATCATTAGCTTCTTCCACTGGTTGGATTTTGCCATTATCAGAGCACCAGGTAGCAAATAAAATCCGTTAGGAACACATTTCTTGGCTCAAACCCAAGTAACTTCAGTGTTTCAGATTTGAAAGATTCTCAGAGGCTGGTTTGGCCAAGATGCACCTTCTGCACATGTCCTGCTTGATTCACACCTGGAATGCACATGTGAACGAGGACAAAAATTGGGCTTTTCTTCCTCCACCATTTACAGATCACAGAATGCCGGGTTGGAAATGACCTCAGGGATCATCTGATCCAACCTTTTAGGTGATCTATATTTTAAATGAGGCGGCCCAGCACCCTGTCCAGCTGAGCCTTACAAGTGTCCAGTGTAGAGGAATCCACCACTTCCCTTGGGAGATTATTGCAGTGTTTCACTGTTTTCAAGGGGAAACTTTCTTCTGGAATCCAATCAGAATCTTCCCAGGAGCAATTTATACCCATTACTCCTTATCTTTTCCATGTGTCTCCTCATAAAAAGGGAGTCTCCATCCTCTTGGCAGACACCCTTGATGTACAGGTACATGGTAATAAGGTCTCAAGGCTGACTGAACCCAGCTGTGTCAGTCTTACCTTGTATGGAAGGTTCCTCAGTACTCTGATCATCTCAGTGGCTTCTTTCTCCGGCCTGTCCACATCTTTTTTTTGTATAGAAGTTCAATGGAGATAAGTGTAAGGTCTTGCACCTGGGAATTTACATAAACGGAGTCTGTTCCAACTTCTGGCAATGAAGGAATATTCAGCTGTGCAATCCTTGAGATGGAACATCCACCAGGGAGAATGGGAACAATCTTAAGCACACAAAGTTCCCCAACATTCCTGTTCCTGTGTGAAAGGAAAGGGTGCATCAGGAGTGGGTTATGTCCTATCACTCCAGGCCCTTGTAAAAAGTCCCTCCATAGCTTTCTTGTAGCCCCTTTTCAGCACTGGGAGGCTGCTCTAAGGTCTCCCTGGAGTCTTCTCTTCTGCAGGCTGAACACAGCTCGGGCAAACATGATGTGAAGCACGTTATTGATGTCATGTGACCAAAGAACCGGGACAGGTGCCGGCCTCGCTTCCCTTGACTCTGCTCGTGTCACTTAGAAGGTCTCATAACGGTGATGCAAGAAGGTTTGGCAGTGCCGAGCCTTCTTGCACCACCATTGCATGTCCCGAGCGTACGAGCCCAAGGGCAAAATATCCTCCTGCATTATTGGAAAACAGCTGAAAGGACTGTGATGGAAACTGGTTCCCAGTAATGGTTAAACAAACTTTCTAATCTCGCCTGTGCTCATTACAGCAGTGAGTAAACGCGCTGGCAGGGCGCTCGCACGCTGGTTGACGCCTACATTCCTGTGATTTCTTTTAAAGCTTATAAAAGGTGTCAGGTTAATGCAGGTTTCAGGGTGTTGGAGGCCTTGGGTTCCTGCAGTTCTAGTTTTAACAAACAACGTTGACATATCCAGTTTTAAAAGCTGGGATACTTTCAGATTTTGGCTTCCAAACGAGATTTTGCACAACTCTACCAGCACACGACACGCTCAAGCTTCACATAAACCCAATAACTGCTTCCAGTCTGGGATCTACATCAAAATAATAATCCTTTAGCAGAGGGATTAGAGTTTAGTTTATAAACTATAGAACTATAGTTTTATCTAGTTCTGTAGTTTATATATATAAACTATAAAAAAAAAGCCATTCGCTCATTTTCACAAGGCCTTGTAGTGATAGAACGAAAGGGAATGGCTTTAAACTGGAAAGGGGAAGATTTAGATTGGACATCAGGAAGAAATTCTTCATGATGAGGGTATTGAGGCCCTGGCCCAGGTTGCCCAGAGCAGTGGTGGCTGCCCCATCCCTGGAGGTGTTCAAGGCCAGGGTGGATGGGGCTTTGATCCCCCTGATCCAGTGGGAGGTGTCCCTGCCCGTGGCAGGGGGTGGCACTGGATGGGCTTTGAGGTTCTTTCCAACCCAAACCATTCCATGGTTCTGTGGCACAATGACATTATAACTGCAAGCACCCCCACAGGAATGTGTGGACATCAGTGAGTTGGTGTGGTCACACTGCACATCAGAGGCAGAGGAGGAACAGGAATCCAGTGATGCAGAGAGCCAGTTTCTCAGCTCTATCAAATACATATCCTATAATTTCATAGCCAAATACTGTTCCTCTGTGTAGTCAAGCACAAACTATGTAAGGCAGGGATCCTCTGTGCCTGTAATTGTGTGCTATGTCACAGGTGTGATGTGTCTAATTGTTAAAGTGAAACAAAAGGTGATGATAATCAGGATTGCTATCATTTCTGCCCTCCTTAGTAGTGCATATTTTCCTTGAAGTAATCAGGGACTTGTTGCTAGGTAGTTAATATTTAAGGTACTTTAAATATTTTAATGTGTCTATGCCTGCTGTTTCTAGGCAGCAGTATTTGTTTATGATATTGTTATACAACACTTTCTACCTTATATCCTTTATTCACTGTAATCTAATATATCCATACAGTTAAACTGCAGCCCTGTTACTTTTTCAGAGTAGCAGATTGAACAAATCACTGTTAAAATGATTAAATATCTCTGATGCAGAGGATTTGCTCTTTGTCAGGATGCACTGCTAGCAGTTTTTCCTTTGTGCAGTCCTCAAAATGCACAAAATACTCAGGTAAAGCCATTTAAAAGTTGGTAATGTGCACTTTCAGCACCTATTGCAGATGCTTGCGTGTTTCAGAAGGACAAAATCCCAAAGTTTTAAAGTAAACCATATGATTTCAGGACTTTGGGTGGAGAGAAGCCCAATCTGGATTGAATTACAGTTATTTTGTCCTCATGCTTCCAGGCATGTTCCATCGCAGAGCTGGCTTTGTATCTGGTGTGCAGGCATGTAGAAATGGTGATAAACCTCTGAATTTAATGGCTGAGGTTCAAGATCACCTTTAAACAGAGGGAGAAATTGAGCTCCCACCTTTTTTTTGACTAAGCTCTCTAAATTAAGAGAAATCCTCACACAAGAATCTGTTTTATCTCACTCTTTCCTAAGAGGTAATGGACCAAGAGAAAAAAAAGATGTTTGATGGTAACTGGAAAGGCAATTGAGGAGAACAGGAACGGAGATGAGATGAGCTCATCAGAAATGATGACAGAGGGAAGGTCCTGGAGACCAAGTCATCACCAACACCTACTGAAACGCTTAACCAGGGTTATGTTATTTCATCAATCCTTTGGAAGTGTTTTTGGCAAGTGGGCAGCTCTGTTTTAGGTTTTCTTTGGTTTAATCTCCATTTCATTTAAATGAAACAAAAACTCCCACTGGGGCACATGTTCTGGCTCTTACAGAGTTTACACTGAGCCACTTGGAGAGGCAGAGAGGCCCCTGACCTGTGTTCTTGGCCACAGCTCTGCATGGGCTGCAGAAAACACACATCCTCTGCCTGCCAGCCCTGTGGGAAAGGCGCCGAGAGAACTGCTCCAGACACTGCTCGTTTCTGCAAACAGAAGGAGCTGAGCTTTCCTGACGAGGCAGTGTGTTACATTCTCCTGCCTGCACATCTCATTCCTGGGAAAGGAACCACTTCTCATTAGGAAAAGCTGTTTCTGTTCAGTTCTGGTCGGTCTCCAGCCTTTTTACTGAGACCTCCAACGCTATTATCAATCAGTGCAAATTCTAACAGTGATTTCTGTATTTGTAGTGGAACATCACAGAATGCTGCACAATCCTTGTAGAGATATCGAGAGACAAAGAGCTCCGTATTCCATGTTTAATTCTGAAATAGGAATTATTTCTTTACACACCTGTGCCCTGTGGAATTCTTTTCTACAATATGCAAGGCAAGTGCAATTTTCTTTATAATCTGAAATTCAACATGAGAACCTCTACTGCTTGCCCTGCAGTTTGCTGGTGCAGGGGCACATGGATCCTGAGGGACAGACCTGTTCCTTCCTTTTGTACAGCTTCTGGAGACAGCAGTGACAATTCCAGTAGGCAACAACTGAACTGGCGTTGGATTTTTACCCTCTTTATTTTTTAAAGTTGTCTATTTATAAATTCTGGAAAGGTATTTGTCTGCGAGTGGGTACATCCCACTGCTTTGTAACCACCTTCTTGCCTCTCTTAAAATAACTGGCTTTGGATTACACTGGTGGCACACAAACACATTCGTGTCTAGTGTTACAGAGCCAGTTCACACGCGCGCGGCGCTTGCTGGGAGCGCTGGCTGCTACTGTACACAGGACCATCAGTGTGCTAGGAAATCCAAATCATCCACTGGGAAGAGCTCTTCGTGCAGCAAAGAGAAGGAATCTTCGTGTCACCCGTGTGGCTTTAAGCAAATGCTGAAAAATAGACTAAACTGAGCATCCTGTACATCCTGTCCCAGTGAGACAGAAAGTGCCAGGAAGGATCTAGTGCTAAAATACTTCATACTCATTACTGTTCACATTTAATTAATGACAATATTATATATCCAGAGAACCACAGATCCATGGAATGGTTTGAGTTGGAAGGGACCTCAAAGCCCACCCAGTTCCAACCCCCTGCCATGGGCAGGGACACCTCCCACTGGATCAGGGGGCTCCAAGCCCCATCCAACCTGGCCTTGAACACCTCCAGGGATGGGGAATATCCCAGATAAAGGGCTTGCATCCCCCACCAAAGGAAGGCAGGAATGTGACACTGGAGGGTGTCTTAGCATGCTCTGGGGGCAATGTCGCTGTCGGCTGCCCCTTCCTCAGGGTACGGTGGGATCTGGCCGTGCATAAATAGTCAAAATGCAATATTTATAGGAAACACAACGCCTCGCTGTGGCAATAGTTTAAATATAGAGAACAGGCCACGCCTGGCATTTAAAATATCACTATCTGGGCAAGATACTGCCATCAGAAAATAGCCTGAGCTTTTACTGCCATCCTGCACACAGGCTCTTCACGTCCCTCCTGCCGCTTTTAAATGAGTGGAACCAGCGTCTTACACTGACTTTGGGAATATTTGCTTCCTGAATAAATTAGATGCTTGACTTTTACTCAAAATCAGTAACAGGCAGCTTTGTTCTTTTCTTAGGGAAAACATTCAGGGTATTTTCCTTTTTAAAATGGCCACTGCAAATGCAGAGAGTGCATCTGAACACCTCGCACTGCACAGCACGTTTGTTGTATGCAGCTGTTATTTGAAAAGCAATGTGATGCAAGGTAATTCTGATCACTCCTGCTAAAACCCTGACTACTTTGTGCCCGAGTTCCAAAGCTCCCACAGTTTGTTACCCAGGGTGAAGGCGCAGAGCAGCCAGTGCTGTGCTGAAGTACAAGGGGATGACGAATCCTTTTCCTCTCCTCTGCCAGCTCCCCACTGGCACCAATGCAAGAAGCAAGCAGGATCCGCAAAGAGCAAGTGAGAAGCTGGCAGGGAAAGGGAGGGACTTTCCATCTGCCTCCTCCTCCTCCTCCTGTCCTCTCTCCCACCAGTCCATACACAGAATGTTGAGCTATGCTGATGTCTGGACACACACACTGCCCTGGGTGCAGTTCTGCCCTGGGTGCAGTTCGCTCTTGAGCAGCAAACAAAGAGAGGCCATGACTCAGAGCACCCGGGCACCCCCAGGGCAGCCCAAAGCACTTTCCCTATTAGGCCAGACCCCAAAACCTTGCTTCAAGTGGAACCAAACTCTGCAGCAGCACCACCGACTTCAATATTCAACTTCTGTCACCAACTTGAATGTTCAACGTCTGTGACCAACTCAACTTTTATCATCAACTGTAACAATCAACTTTTGAAGCACTGCTTGGCAGAACATCTCTGCCTCTTGCTGGGGCTCTTTAAAAATAAGAAACCACAGTTGCAATTAGATTTGACTCCACCTACTGTGACCAACACTGGAGGCCAACAGGAATCAGGTGCCATTAGCAGTGAATGTTTTAAAGGGACAGCACCTGTTTAGCTCCCTGTAAATGGCATGTTTTTATGATTGTCATCTCAATTTCCCAGCTAGTGAGGCAGTTTCAATCTGAATTACTCCAGAGGGCTGCTCAGAGCCACCAGAGAGAGACAAGGGCCTCCCTCAGACCGTGCTTACAGCTTCGTTGTGAGAACCCGTGGCTGTTTTTCCTCAATTCAGGTATTTTTGTTCTGTGATGTCAGCAATGCCCGTCCTCAGCTGAAATGCAATCCTGCAGGAGGAATGAGTCACTGAAGTGAGTTCATACAGGAATTATGCAGGCGAATGGACTTTGACACCTCTCCTGCTGGAATGCCCACAGTGCTGCTCCAAAGCTGGAGCAGCCAAATGGTACAAGACATTGTGTGTTCCTACACGGGGGTGTTAACTACCAAAATGAAACTAAAGGAAGCATCAGCCTTCTAGCTACGACTAAGCACAGTCCAATTGTTATTTCAAAACACTCACTGCATTACAATTTATGTGCTATATTGTTATTTTAGAATTAGAGTGACAGTTCGAGCTGACCATTCTCAACCTGCCTCGTCAAACCAGGTTTTCAGTTGGGTTTAACCCTCATTTCCAATCTAAGCTTTTGTTTCAGACCATAATTCAATAAGTAATCAATTGCCTTGATTTTTAATTGCGATATTAAAAGTTTTCTTCATATGCTGTGAATGTATTTGTCCACTTTACAGATGCAAAAGTCAAAGGTAGCTTCAGGAGTTTGGTTACGGCTCCTTCCTCCCTTGCACTTGCCCTGCTCTGACGCTGCTTTCATTCTACCTGGGTGCAGCTGAAGGAGGTTTTAGGTCCCTTGCTCAAGCCTAAGCTCTTAGAACAACCACAAACTATTGCTTAGGCTGCTCAGAAAAGGCGAGGACTGCCTCATAACTGGCTCTGTGAGCAGAACGTGCGTTCGGCTGGGAGTTCAGGAGTTGATAACAAAAGGCTAATGACTTGAAAAACAAGATAAGATGCTGTAAAACAAATTCCTGTAAGACAGCAGCAGCAGATATTGATTTCTTCGTGTCATAAACAGTGACTCCCAGGGCAGAGGAAGGAAAAAAAAAGGGAAAAGGAAATATTAAGCCTGATTCTTTCATCAATCCGTGTGCGATACAGCAAAGAAATTAAAAGGGAGGAAGAAAGGCACATTGTGGCTTGATGGGAAAGCAGCCATCAGACTTCACCTGCAGTCACGTGCTAAGGGACATTCAAGCTTAGAAGAGAGCATCTGGAACCCCTACTGCCCTTACAGTGCCAGCTTATAAAATGACAAGACTAAACGAGGCTTCTGTATTATTTTATTTCCCTCTTAAAATATAGCATGGAAGTCCTGCACACATATAAATATCCCTACAGTTTCTTACACACTTTCTATCCATCAGTACTTAAAGTGCCCAACTGTGAACATTAAAATAAAAGCATTAATGCTTAAGAGTGGCTACAGGAACAGAAGGACCCGTGCTCTGCCCAGGCAGGCCACTGACTTGACAAAAATCACCTGTGGAAGAACGCTCCCCCCTGAACAACACCTTAACCCTGAAGTGGTTTGTTTGCTTGGGGTTCTTTTCACTCAGCTGACCTAGGAGTGGTTAAGGTACAGGGTTTATTTTTGAAACACGGCTTTTACATAGTGTAAGAATAAAGGATAAATGCATTACTGTCTCTCTAACTCCCTCCTTCCCCCACTAAGTGTTTACGGTGTCCCAAGCTGCTATGTTGATTAAAAACCAGTTGAAAAGAGCTCTGGAAATGCATGCAACTTAAAATTCACTTAAACACACTTTCAGTTATAAAGTCTGAGAGGTTTCAGCACGGGGCTACGGTTCAGTTGGGTTATTAGATGTGTTTGTTGTGGTGGCCAGATTGGTAAACACTTCTTCCTTATTTTCAGGCTGATGTCTTTCCATTTTGGTTTCCTCTTTAGCATCGTTGTTACTGGTATCTCCCTTGCTCTTGACTTCCACAGGTTCAATCTCCATGATTTCCTGTGGGGGCTTTGGCTCTGGCAAATTAGGCTCAAGTCCATCAACTTGAACTGGTTCTGGGACATCTTCTGCTTTCTGTTCAAGTCTTTCCAAAATGTTCTGGACCTTCCTTACCCCATCTCTCCTGGCCTGGCGCACATCCGCACGACCCTCAGGGTCCACTGAGTCTAGGGCTAGCAACTCTTTGGTCAAATACTCTTCAATCATCAAGTATTTTTTGTCAGTTTTCTTGCCTTCAAAGGAGTCGACCGCCTGCTCAAGCATTTGTACTTTCTCCAGGATTGCCTCCACTTTCAAAACACCGGGATGCTTTGGAGGTTCTCCCGTTTCCGTTGCCTTCGGTGTCGCCGTTTCTTCAGGAGGAGGCCTCTCCTGTGGGGGAACCACCTTAGCTGCACAAGGAACCTTTTTATCCGCTTTCTCTGCCATGGCTGGAGGCTTCTGGGCTGGCAGTTTAGGCTCTGGTTCTTGGTGGGTGACCTGAATTGGGATGTAGGTCGAGGGCACCTCAGGTTCTGGCGGTGCCACTGCCTTGCTTTCTGGTTTCATTTCCGGTGGTGGGGGTGGTCTTGGCGGCTCCGGCGGTGGGACTTGTTGCTGAGAAACCTGGGGAGCAAAGCAGGTTTGTGTTGAGATTCAACGAACAAAGCCCCTCAGTTCCTTCTAAAGAGCAAATAACCCAACATCCCACTGTCTGTACTCATAGCAGGGCAAATTTGCCCTGTGCACTGCTGAATTTTACTGTTCTAAAATAAACAGCACCGTGCTAAAGAGTTCAATTATTGCTTCTGAGCCAGTGCAGACTGCAAGCACAAATGGACTCAAAGACATTAAACTTCAACCCTCCACGCTCTGCCCACACTCACTAAAATCAGCCCTACAAGGAGCTTTATGAGACAGAACCTCAGAGCAAAGCCCTCGCTTAACTTAAGCACGATTTTTGCACGGTCAGGATTCCACCCTCAGCGTCACACACTGAGAGCTGGTGCTTCTTGAAAAGCCAACTGCTTTGCTGAGTTTTAATCACATTTTAGGCTATTCTCATCCCATTCCCATTTCCAGGACTTCCCTATTTTTTTGCTAGTGCTTATTTTTACTGATTTTATACCTGAGTATTTGTACACAGAGGTTACTGTGTCAATCTTATTACACTGTGGGGATTAGAGACAATCCCGAGGATTACTACAGACCTAATGGTCATCACATCAGGCATCTCTTGAAAATTAGATTAGTTTTGAAGACTGAAATTTGTGTGACCTGAATTTTCCTGCTTCCCTCTTCACTTATTTGTGCACATGATTTTGGAAAGGTACAAGACCCAGCTCTCAGAGATTTGAATGGCTGAGGTAAAACACCAACACTTAAACCAAATAAGTGGTTGCCTGCACTGAGAATCTGTTACTGCTTTACCATTGAATGTAAAATTTGGGACCTCATTCTCACCTGTAAAATAAATCAGCATTATAACCTAGAATATGTCATTAAATCCAAAGTCTTAATTGGTTTTTCCTAGCACCTGGGGTTTCAGAAATATTAACTCAATTCTGCTCCTGTCATTTTCAATGTGAAATCTCTCCAGAGAGGAAAGCAAGGCTTGTTTTTATACACAACTCCTTTCCATGCACTCATAGTATTTAAATGGAGGAATTTTTAGTAAGAATTTTAACATGGAAAATATTACATGAGCAATAATTCCGATGAGCAAGAGCGTGCCTCATGTAGGAAGCATTAAAAGCTCCAAGACTGGATTTTGCTGATCCTCTTCCTTCAGAACTAAAATTACCTTGTGCACCTGATATTATCCTAAATGGCTCTGAGACATCACAGAAGTGTATTTACAGATGCCATAAAGCCTGCAGACCTGGTTTTCCTCTCACAAACATAATGCAATATCAGTGACCTCAGTGTAATTACACCAAATTATGCTCTGACGAGAGGAAAATCAAATCATCTGCTAAATGTTTCAGCAATCCAAGGGCTCCACAATCCTGACAGGAGGAAAGGGAGCTTTCTGTATATGGTGTTGTTCAGCCTGGAGAAAAGAAGGCTCCAGGGAGACCTTAGAGCAGCCTCCCAGTACTGAAAGGGGCTCCAGGAAAGCTGGGGAGGGGCTCTTGATCAGGGAGTGCAGGGATAGGACGAGGGGGAATGGCTTTAAATTCAAAGGGGGAAATTTAGACTGGACATCAAGAAGAAATTCTTCACAATGAGGGTGTTGAGGTCCTGGCACAGGTTGCCCAGAGCAGTGGTGGCTGCCCCATCCCTGGAGGTGTTCAAGGCCAGGCTGGATGGGGCTTTGAGCCCCCTGATCCAGTGGGAGGTGTCCCTGCCCCTGGCAGGGGGGTGGAACTGGGTGGGCTTTGAGGTCCCTTCTAATCCAAACCAGTCTATGATTATCTCAGCATCTCCCACTTTGTGTAAATCCTGAAATGGAGAGGCCTTTTTGTGCTTTCACGTACCTGTCAGTGCAAGCTGACTCTTCAGCTCTGGCCACACCAAACAAAACGCCCACAGGCAATTTCCTCCCCCATTCCACATACCTGGGGTCTGTCTACCACTGTCTGCACTCTGATGGGAGCTGGGGGCTGGATCTGGGTGGTGACTCTGGCCGGGGAGCTTTCGCGGCTCGATGAACCTCTCTGAGCCACTCGGAAGGGAGACTGCGCTCGTGCTGGCTTGGGCTCCCTCTCATCGGGCTGGATTTTGTGGAACACGGGTTGGTGGGCTTGGTACTCGCCCTGCTGGGCAGGGTAATGTGTCTTCTGTGCCTGGTGGTAGACTTGCGGCGCTTGCCGTGGGATATTTTCGTGGATCACGGGAATCGGAATATAACCACGAGGCAGCTGATGGCTTCCTGCGTTGGGTCTGCCAGAGGACTGAGAGGAAACCGTTGGAGAATCAGAAGCTCCAGGAGATTGAGGCTGCCAAGAAAACAAACCCCATTATTAAGTTTTAACCAGTTTCTCCCAGTACTTTTCATTTCCAAAGAGAAAAGGAGATGGTCAAAGAAATTGAAGTCGTGTTTCCGGCATGCAAAGGATCCACTTCCTCAGTTTTTTTGGCCAAGGGCCTCACTACAGAAACCACAGAAGTAGTGAGAGAACATCATTACAGCAAGCAGAAACCTGAGCCACAGCATTCCCAGCCCTCAAAATGAGCAGGGAGTGGGTGCTCAGTCAGAATGTTTGCTGCTTTTACACGGCTGGTCCTGCCCAAACCTGTTACATTTGAGGCAAACTAAAGTTAAGCAAACAAATTACATGTGGGAGACAGACCCAGAGTCCTGGCAGAGGGCAGGGTCTGGACTCCTCATCCTGGTCACGCTAACAGATTTTGGTTGGGTTTTGTAAAGCACATCATTAACTCGGTGGCCAAGGCCCCCTTCTGCTTTCTAAACCCCCCCAGTACCTGAATCTCCTACAGCAGCAGCCAGAGCTGCACCAGTGTAGAACCTCTGTGAGCACTGGGCTGGTTGCAGGATCCACCTCCCAGCACGGTCCAGGGGGTCTGAGCTTGGGGAAAGGCAGTTTCTTTGTTCACAGCTCCCTCCCACCTCCTGCAAGGCCAATCCATCCCCTCACCGACTCCACACCAGCTCCAGCAGCCATCGGGCCCTTCCCTCACCAGTTCCACTCACTAAGACCAAGGGAAACGAATGATTTCCTGGTTACATAGCTCTGTGAAAGGCCAGGTCAGACTGGAGCTGGAGGAGAGGGCAGGACAACACAGCCAGGAGACAAGAGAAGGGCAGGAGAGGGAAGAACAAGAACATGGAGGGGCTGGAGAGCACCCAGAGAAGGGGATGGAGCTGGGGAAGGGTCTGGAACTCAGGCATTCTGGGAGTGGTTAAGGGACCTGGGGCTGTTTAGTCTGGAGAAGAGGAGGCTGAGGGTAGACCTCATCATTGTCTGCAGCTCCTGGAAAGGAGGTTGTGGGGAGGTGGGTGCTGGGCTCTTCTCCCAAGGAGCAAGTTATGGGATGAGATGAAATGGCCTCAAATTGCACCAGGGGAGGCTTAGACTGGGTATTAGGAAGAATTTCTTTATTGAATGAAATAATGGTGAAGCCCTGGCAGAGGCTGCCCAGGGCAGTGGGGGAGTCTCCATCCCTGGAGGGGTTCAGAACTGTGTGGCTGTGGCACTTGGGGACATGGTTCAGCAGGCACCGTGGGGCTGGGCTGACGGTTGGACTGGATGAGCTGAGAGGTCTTTTCCAGCCTGAATGGTTGTGTGATACTGGGAAGGGGAAGAAGACCTCTCTCTTGGTGCTTCTGAACTGCTCAGCTGCCTGTGAAACAGCAGCCTTAAATAAACCAATGAAGGCTGGTTTGCACCAGGGTCCCCATCACTGCCACTGCTCACTGTGCTGCCCTAAGTTTCCAACAGCAAGTCTGGAGGTCCTCAGTCGTTATCTAAGAGGACTTCAGAGAGACAGAAGACACGTTCAGGAAGGCTCTGTGTGCGGAGGACAAAGCTGCAGAGTGCTGGGAGAAGCAGCTGAACCTTTTGTTCTGGTACTGCATGGACAAGGCACTGTCATCAAGACAGCAGAGAAACCTGCAAACAGAACCTTGATTACATTGTTCAGACTCCAAATAGGTTTCAAGAGAAAATGCCACCACGGAATTACAGACCTGACGATGCACCTTCAGCGTGGTGAAGGCTGAATTTCCTGTTCAACTAACTTTGAACTAAAAATCAGGTTGCTATTTCCACGTATCACAGGAATCCCAACCCTGCTGATTCTCTGGAGCAGGCAAACCAGCACCCTGCCTTCTGAAACAGACAGCAAGCAGGGGGGGCTTCTGGGTTTTTTAAAGTTCACAGCTTGGAAGTGTTTTCACACACCTCTGACTGTCACAGACACTTTACAACTGCCTTTTAAAGCCCTCTGGATGTAAATGCCTGGGCTCACGCCACTGGAGTACTGGGCTGGAAAGCCCAGATCCCAGCACAGCTTCTGAAGTGGTTTTCACCGAACCGGCCACTTTCTTTTTCCCTCCCACTTTATTTATTCACTTCAGTTTCCGACTGGCGGCGCAGAACGCAGGAGACTCCCCGCACCCTCTGCTTGTGGGGGCACCTGTGTGAACCCCAAACCAACCCTCCCCTCTCACGGGATCCCCACAGCTCGAGGCTCCCTTCCTGCAGGAGCCATTCACGTGCACTTGTTCCTGCAGAGTCATTCCAGAAGGAAAGGGGGCAATGCCAGAAACACCTTACAGCTCTACGGGGCTGTGGCTGCGCACTTTGCCCTTTGAACACTCCAGAAGCGTCGGGAAAACACAATCCTGGGGAAGAGTTTGGCTTAGTGAAGGAGAACCCACCCGTGTGACATTCGGGTCAGCAACGCCGCAAAGCCCCCGGCGAACACAGCCCAGCGACGCCGTGGAGTTACCTCGGGTGCGTGCGCGGGCGGCGCCGGGGCCGCGGCAGCTGCCGTTGTCTGTCCGCAGTGTTTATCCGCCTGGGAAGGCTCCGCCGGTGCCCTGGGGGGGGACTCGGGGCCCGCGTAGGGCACGGCCTCGCTCTTGTATCGCTGCGCGCCGCAAGGCGGAGCCGAGAAGCAGGGGTGCTGCCGCCGGGCATCCAGGCCCTCGTGGATGACCGGGATAGGGATGTAGCCGGCCCGGAGCTTGGGGTAGCCCGTGGAGCCTTCTCTCGCCGCCGGCGCCTTGGGGCTGTCGCGAGAAGGGCCGTTGGCTGACGACTGGCTGTCCTGCAAGGTGAAAACAGCAACACACCTGGTGAGAAAAACCTGCCCTCAAAGTCTGTCCTGAAAACAGCGTCAGATTGTGCAGGAGGGGCTGAGAGCCCCAGGTCTGCGCTGGGCACCCACACTGCAGATCTGCAGGAGAGAGGAGAAACCCAAGCTGAACATCCTGCGTACGTGTGAGGCTTCCACCCCCCCTTCTCATGAAGGCCAACTCCTAAATACAGAATTCATAAAATCATAGAATTGTGTAATGGTTTGGGTTGGAAGGGACCTCAAAGCTCATCCAGTTCCACCCCCCTGCCATGGGCAGGGATACCTCCCACTGGATCAGGGGGCTCAAAGCCCCATCCAGCCTGGCCTTGAACACCTCCAGGGATGGGGCAGCCACCACTGCTCTGGGCAACCTGGGCCAGGGCCTCCCACTCTCTTCATGAATGATTTCTTCCTAATGCCTGATCTAAATCCTCCCTCTTCCAATTTAAAGCCATTCCCTCCCATCCTGTCACTCCAGGCTCTTGTGAACAGCCCCTCCCCAGCTTTCCTGGAGCCCCTTTCAGTACTGGAGGCTGCTCTAAGGTCTCCCCGGAGCCTTCTCTTCTCCAGGCTGAACAACCCCAACTCTCTCAGCCTGTCCTCACAGCGGAGGTGCTCCGGCCCTCAGATCACCTTTGCAGCCCTAGGATTTCTTCTTTAGAGCATTACTTGCACTTAGCCACCATCCCACCTCCTTCAGATGGTCTCTTTCCAATTCAAACAGCACCCACAGGCATTTCCTTAGCACCTCTCCAAGCCCACCCTATCTGAAAAGATGGACTAAAGGAAGCCTTATCTCATCAGAAGCACAATATTTGTTGGCATTGTTCTTCCCACTGGCATCTAAAGAGTCACTGCTGCTGCACACTGCAGAATATATTCACTCTCAGCTTGGGGAGGATCCAGCTCAGTAACTACTGAGGGAGAGGGGAGGGGAAGACAGGATGGCATAAAAAAAAGAGGACAACATTGAAAAGCAAGACAAAATAAATCCGTGCCTTGTCTGAGTACACTCCCTGGACAATGTCAAAGCCCTAGCAAGGGTGGGAGCAGGCTCCACTGAGAGCCCTCACAAGTCCTCTAGTAAGTTCTTCCTGCACTGGTTGTTCTATTTTGAGGCCCCGCGAGGGCCAAGTTCCAGATGTATCTCTAAGTCAGATCATATAACAAGCACCTCTGTCATTCAGAGGGTAATGTCATTATTCAGTAAGAGGAGAATTTAATAAGGGGACACATGGTGCAAGTGTTGGAAACCCTATTTTTAAAGAGGTGTTTAAGCTGCAAAAATATTTCATGTCATCCCTGTAAGCATTCATACACTAATTCATTAAGAATTAACTATTCTACCAACCAGACTGAGTGTTCTTCCTATAGGGCACAATCCCCTGAAAAAGGGATGGATTCCTGAGAATTCTCGTAAGCAAGGAAACTGCAAGAATAAAGGCAATTGTTTAGGGAAACAAAGAAAATAAAGATAGCAAGTACCAAAAGGAACAAGTTCAAAGGCAGAGCCCTGGTGTTGCATTTCCTTTTACTCAGTAAAAAACACCCTACACTATGGAAAAATCCCGAGAGAAGCAGCAAGGAGAGCCAGGCCTAGAAAGTTCGCACGGAGAAGTAATTTAGAGTTGGCTTTTCCAGTTGCAGAGCAAGGATGATCTCATGCCAAGGTCTGCACCAGGATCCACCGCCGACAATGAGTCATTCCCAATGCACCCTGCCGGGAAACCACATTCCTCTGCAAGACACGGGCTTGGCTGGAGCTCCGGGACCCCCAGCAGCACCGCTTCACCTTCTACCAAGCCCAAATCCACAGCAGTCCCAGCAACCACCACTCCTGGGATCCATAGGGATGTGCAGCTCTGCCAACAAACTGCCTTTGCCATGCAATAAATGCAAGGAACACTCAGCTAACTACGAGGCGAGGCCGTGTCGGAGCCAGATGAGCACCGGGCGCGCGGAGCTGGGGGAACTGGAGGTTCACCAGTCGGAAGAAGCACCTTGCGGCTCCGCGCTGACTCCGTGCATTCCGCACCGGCTGACGGAGGGAGCAGGCTGCGGGGTAACCCGAGAGCCCACAGGCGGCCACTCCACCTACAGGCACGGTTCCACGGCTATAAAAAGGAGATGCACTCGCTTCCAGCCTCGTCAAGGGTCGGTGCTGGGAAGGGGCCAGGAGCTGGGTGGGCCCAGCAGCACCGACAAGATGCCCTGAGGTGAGAAGGCTGGCACAGGTCACCCAGGGAAGTGGTGGCTGCCCCATCCCTGGAGGTGTTCAAGGCCAGGTTGGATGGGGCTTTGAGCCTCCTGATCCAGTGGGAGGTGTCCCTGCCCATGGCAGGGGGTGGAACTGGATGATTTTAAGGTCCCTTCCAACTCAAACCATTCAATGATTCCATAAATCTATAGGGCTCTCAGCCACAGGTGCTCCACTCTACCTGGGTGCACAACAAACCTGCTCTAAGGGATTGGAATCATAGAATTATAGAATCACCTGGCTAGAAAAGGCCTAGAGGTCATTGAGTGCAACTGTAAATTAGTCTCCAGCTCATCTCTCTTCGCATTTTAGGGGTCTGCAATATTTTGAACTGCTCCAGTTCAGCCTTCTGGAGAAATCCAACAATAAACCCTTGCCAAGGCTTCAACACGGACAGTGTTCTGCTCCCCACACTTTCCATGAACCCCCCCTAAGGGGTGTGACCACACATTTCCCCTCCTTAGCCTCATTTTCAGACTGGAGGCTGCTACCTTTGTTTTGAACCATTTAACAACCTGAGAAATCAGCCTCTGTCACTTAAGCCCTGGTAAGAAACACAAAAGCAGCAGCCCAAAGCCCTGGAAAAATCAGGTTGGGCTGCTTTTTGAAGCCATTCCATTTGTATCTGAACTGAGACTTCTGGCAAGTTTAATACTTTTTTTTAATGGAAACCCTGGCTCCTCTTTAAGAACCACAGCATGAACTCTGCTCTCACAACTTGTCATTTATTCTGACAGCTTCAGAAAACCTGTGCTGCTTCTACAGATGCCTTTCAAGTTGGTCCTTTGCTCCAGGCTCTTTTTTCCCCTGTAGTCAGGTCTATCAACTCCTGAGGACTTGTGTGTGTATCAGACCAGTCGTGTTGGAGCAGTCCAAAGACAGTGTCCCTCTCGTGCCCCCTTCAGTAGCTCAGGTAGAGAGATCAGGTTTAGGGAAGGTGCTCTCATCCCAGCTGCTCTGCCTGACCCATATCTTCTCTTCAACACTTGATTACTATTGAACTCTATAAACAGTGGGCTCTGACAGCCAGTTTCTATCACCACATCCTCAACATTCCTTGTTCTTTCCTACCCATGGTTTCAGATGTCCGTGAACCTGGACATGGAGGAGACTCTTGATAGGGAGTGCCCAGATAGGATGAGGGACACCCTGAAGCTGAAAGAGGGGAGATTGAGATGAGATCTTGGGGAGAAATGTTTTGCTGTGAGGGTGGGGAGGCCCTGGCCCAGGTTGCCCAGAGCAGTGGTGGCTGCCCCATCCCTGGAGGTGTTCAAGGCCAGGCTGGATGGGGCTTTGAGCCCCCTGATCCAGTGGGAGGTGTCCCTGCCCATGGCAGAGGGGTGGAACTGGATGGGCTTTGGGGTCCCTTCTGACCCAAACCATTCTGTGATTCTATGATTCTATGCACAATTCCATGCTCTGAAGCTCCCTGCCCTGAGGGATAACCCCCTTGCACCAGGACTGAAGAGGCCCTGGGCTCAGGCAGACAGCTGCAGGCTGCCCAGGCTCAGGTTTAGTGAGGACCCAACACAACAGTGAGTGTACCCAGATCCTGGCACTCCCACAGTCCAACTTTCCATCAAAGCAGCTCTCTTCTGTGCCAGGGAGCCCTGCCATTCCCAGCCTGGACAAACAGGTTCTGGAAGGCATCAGGAAACTCAGGTGTGCCTGGGGGCACTGTGGCAAGAACAGAATCCAGCTGAGAAATTCTTGTCCTGACACTACAGAGAAAAGATTAATAGACTCTCTGACTGCTTCAATTCCTGTTTCACAGGACAGCCAGTCAGCAGACCAAAAATGTCCATTTTTTGTTCTTATTTGCCTTCTATCACATACAGTTTTTGCTATTTATATTAACAAACACATTATGTGACAGAGCGAGGTGCTCACATCTAGCACAAATCTGCACAAAGATCTAACCCATAAACTAACTACAAACCCATCACCCTTCACAACTCAAGCATAAAAACCACAAGTCCAACTCAGAGTTCTGCATTAAAGAAATGGAAGTAAATTTCTTGTTTCCTTGGGTGAGGGCAGGAGAAGTTCTTCACCAATGAAATTGAGATAATTACAAGCAACAGAGTATTGATTGAATGTTCAAGACTGGATGGGGCTTTGAGCCCCTGATCCAGTGGGCGGTGTCTCTGCTCACGGCAGAGGGGTGGAACTGGATGGGCTTTGAGGTCCCTTCCAACCCAAACCATTCCATGATTCTATGATGGGTCTTCCCATAGGTAACAGGACTGGGAATTGGCCCTGCAGGAATCCTTGCCGTGACCACACATTATTCCAAATTTGAGAGAATAAAATTCCCCAAAAGAGAGAGCACAAAACGGCAGCACAAAGCCTCAAGCAGCTCAGAAATTGTGACCACAGCCCTGGCTTCTACTGCAGTTAATCCAGAACACCACCAGAAACTCCATCTACCACTTCAGGAGGTGCCAAAGCAAGTGTGAAGGAGTCCTCATCGCTGGTGAAAGGAGAGAAAAGCCACAGTGTGTTCTGAACAAGGGATCTGCTGGGGAGGAAGGGCAGCACTTCCACCTCTCGGGACGAGGACACACGTTTCTGTTGTGAGGCCATCACCAGGATAAATAAAGGTGCAGCCAGCACACATTGTGCAACTGGAAAAAACCACTTCATCTCCCCCCACATCCTACTCTTGGCTCCCCGTGGGAAGGGCACGGGCAGGAGTGAGGCTAAAATCCTCAAACCCGCTCAGATTGAAGCGAGTTCTGACTCCGTGCCATCGGAATGAATAGAATGACAGCAGGAGGAAAGCATAACCTTCCAACGGAGCTCCGGGTCCAGCGGGGTGATCCACCCAGGGTGGGCAATGGCACAGCTCCCCACGTGCCCCAGCGACTGCTCAAGGGTCAGCGCAGACCCACACACAGAAACCTGCACACTGACCCACTGCTGATGCCACCAGACTGCTGCTGGAGCCACCTGGATGGCCGTGCCCACGGGATGAGAGTGCTCGGTGTATCCTGCACGGCCTGAACTGCTGTATGGAACCTGGAATCTCCCTCTGAGGCTGCTGGCACAATGCACTTCCCACTCCTCTTCTACTAAAATGGTCTATGCAAAGAGAAGTTACAAAGCAAGTTCTGCTGCCATCGCTCTCGCACTCTTCTTGACCAGGACTGGCACTGTTTGTAGGACAGTAAATTCAGTTCCCTAAAGTGTGTATCACACACAGGTGGCACCTCTGTAGCTGTTGCAAAGCAGCAGTGCAAACACTGAAATTGTACTTGTTTTTAAATATTACCCAGCAAAGAAACACACATTTTTACTGACATTACCAAGAGAGGGAACATCTCTGTCTGCAAACAGAAGGGTTGCTGACTTCAGGGTGGTTCTGGCCTTCTAAGCTGCTGCTGCAGGCAGCATCATGCAAATAAAAGGATTCTGGTTGCTCAAATATCTGACAAAATGCCAGCATCTGGCAAAATCTGACTGGAGAACACAATTCCCAGCATTTGCAGCCTGGATCCTATGTATTTAGGAAGAAAGGAGCAGTAAGAGTCTGTTCTTTCCCAACAGAATACAACAGTGTAACTAAAAGCAGTGACTGAAATACGACAACCAAGTTTACTTTGCACTTATAGTTAAACCTATTTTGTGTCAGAAATTGCCACAAATAACAAAAAAACCCCACTAGTATCTAATATTCAGATCAAAGGACAAGGTACCAATTCTATTTATCAAAAAAATTTACTGTTTTGTGTCATGGAAAGGCAAAACTTTAACCTTTAGAATTCGATTCCATACCTACATTTAGCCAGACCTTTTCTTTTTACTTCTCTGCTAACACCAACTAGAGAAACCAAAATGACTCCCATGAATCACAAGCCTCAGGCCATCAGCCTTCCCAGTTTAAGTATAAAAAAACAAGAACCCAACTCAAAGTTCTGTATTAAAGAAACAGAAGCAACGAGCTTTGCTGCCCACAGATATCTGCATCTCCAATTATTTCTGTAGTTCCTCTGCAGCACTTTGTGTAAGCACCTTAATGGTAGAACTTCATCATAAAGTACATTCCATTAACTCTTCCCAGAGAACTCCACAGGTGGGAAGGTGGAGAGGGATTTTCTCCCACCACTGACCCCTCACTGCCCACTGCTGAGCTTCAGCCACCCAAGATTTTCACATGCTCACTGTTTTACTGACAATTTGCACTTAAATATACACACTGAGCACAGTAGATGAGGAGGATATCATTAGCTAATGACACAAGGAAACCAGGAATAAGCTTTGTCGCATGAGCTGTCTCAGTAGAGCTTCAGGTTGGTCACATCACACAACCCATTTAATGCCACGCTGCTTTTGATCTTCTGCTTGTTGGATACTGAGTGCTCTTTCCCAACACACACATGTGCAGGCAAACAGCCCCCTTGTTCTCTCCTGTAATTACCACGTTGTGTTACGCAAAGATGACATTAACGAATGCCCTGACCCACGGAGCACAATGAGGTCATTAGAAATTATAAATAAACACTACTGAAAAATGAAGGAGAAAGCTAATCCGGAGCTTTCCAGAACAGAGAGCCTTCCTGGAGCACACACACCGGCTGCCTTGCAGAGTCATGGAATCACAGAATGGTTTGGGTAGGAAACAACCTCAAAGTCCATCCAGTTCCAACCCCCTGCCATGGGCAGGGACACCTCCCACTGGATCAGGGGGCTCAAAGCCCCATCCACCCTGGCCTTGAACACCTCCAGGGATGGGGCAGCCACCACTGCTCTGGACAATTCTTCCCCATCATGAAGAATTCCTTCCTAATGTCTAATCTAAATCCTCCTCCTTCCAATTTAAAGCTGTTCCCCCTTGTCCTGTCACTCCAGGCCCTTGTAAAAAACCCCTCCCCAGCTTTCCTGGAGCCCCTTTCAGTACTGGGAAGGCCACTCCAAGGTCTCTCCAGAGCCTTCTCTTCTCCAGGCTGAACAACCCCAACTCTCTCAACCTGTCCTCGTGCTTCTGAGGTGCTCCAGCCCTCAGATCATCTTCTTAGCTCTCCTCTGCACCCATTCCAACACCTCCATAACTAGAACTGTTCTTTTTTATCACTGAGATAACTCTTAGGCTAAAACCCCTTGGCCCAGCCATGACGACACCTGCCCTTCATGCCCACGAGTGGAAGTTGGCCCCAGCCCACAAAGCATCCAATGGGCTGAACAGAACACGTTTGGATAAAGCAGCAAGGGCTGCTACAAAGGGCAGAGCACTCTCAGGAGAGACCTGGCATCACCACTCGTCCTGCAGACTTTACCGGGCAGGGTTAAAGAGAAGCCCTTCAGAGCACCGACAGGATCATCTTTGCCAAGGGTGAGGAGAACAAACCCTTTATTCAGTTATTGTGGTTCACTTACCCAAGCAGCAGGGGGTCAACCTGTTGCTGCCCTGCTACCAGCAGTGAGCCAGGAATTTGGAACACACAACAAGTACAAGACTCAAGAATTAGCAAAAGATTCTCCATAAAAAAGGAGACTGAGTAGCCAACAACTCCAGAGTCAACTGTGGATTTCACAGAATGGAGTCAGGGCTGATGTTTTCACCTAAATCTTTTGCACACAGCAGTTTTCTGACTTCACTTCCTTAAACAGTGATTTTACAACACTGTAAATGATACAATCACGAAATGGGTTGGGTTGGAAGGGACCTTGATGCCCATCCGGTTCCACCCCCTGCCATGGGCAGGGACACCTCCCACTGGATCAGGGGGCTCAAAGCCCCATCCAACCTGGCCCTGAACACCTCCAGGGATGGGGCAGCCACCACCGCTCTGGGAAACCTGGGCCAGGGGCTCCCCACCCTCACTGTGAAGAATTTCCTCCTAATATCTAATTTAAATCTTCCCCCTTCCAATTTAAAGCCATTCCCCCTCATCCTATCACTACTTGCATCCTCTATCAATTATAAGGCTTTGCCATCAGCCATAAAACCAAATTTTTGTGCCACCCAACCCACTGGGCAATGTTAACCTGGTCGCTTCCTCATCCTTGTCTCATTTTCCTGCCAGTAAAACGAAGTAGGAAAAAAAGAACCAAACCAACAGCTTCTGAAATATAAAGATACAGCACTTTTCAGCTATAATTAAGCACTGTAATTGGTGTGAACAAGCCATTTCTTCTATTTCACCTCTATATTTAACTTGGCATGAAGAGAGGGCAGATGTGCCACAGACAAAGGTGGAGAGAGCTTACATAGAGTGATACTGTCTGTGTACCCCAGAGCATGTTGGATCCCTCCCTGCCTTATCGTGGTTCAAGTGGGAACAACTCCATTTCTGCCGTGTGGTTATGGAAAACCCTTGCCTGGGTACAGGTTATAGGTGTTAAATATGATCCCTAGGTAGGAAGGCTGCCACCTGGCACACATTCCCCTCTCCTTCAGATAAGAGGTGGCTGTGTCAGGAGTTGCACAGCCATGCAAGACCAGCCTTGCTTCTCCTCTCTCATGACTGCCCAGACACCGCCGCATTATTCCTAGCGTCATTTCTTCATGTTCCTTTCCTTCTTCCTGATTTGATCTGCCCCTTGTTCTCAAATTAATTGCTCTCTCCATAAATTAACTCCCTGCTTACCATGTTGTATCGAGAAGGGCTTTAAACAACTACAGAAAGCAGCTTCAGGGAACTTGAACAGAGCCAGTACACGACACTAAAAATCCCCTACTGGGATTTTTACAACACCTATGTATAGAATCATAAAATCATTTGGCTGGAAAAGACCTCTGAGATCATCGAGTCCAACCAACCCTGTCCCCTTACTAAACCATGTCCTTAAGAAGCTCACTTACCCGCCTTTTAAACCCCTCCAGGGATTGTGACTCAACTCCCTCCCTGGGCAGCCTCTGTCAGGGCCTTTATGTAAAGCACCTTTTAAATCCAGTAACTCGTTTGTTAATCTGTGACAGAACACACCAGCATAAGGAACACAAAAACTACTGACAGGAAGAGACTGAAATTGCTGCCTGGTCTGACATTCCCTTCCACTGATGTGATCCACTGCAGGAGACCCAGAGCTTCAGGGAGGCCGTACTGAACTTCCAATTCGATTTCTAATTTGGTCTACTGAGGATTTTTCAGTTGACTTGGGTGTCAGAAGTCAGCACTCAAAAATAAGCTCACTGCTAAAGAGATGGGAATTGAGTGAGTTAAGACTTATTTGGGGAAGCAGAGAGAAGGGCTGCAACAGGATGAGGATGGAAACGTAGGTGTAGTTTGCTGCTCCCCAAACACCAGCAAAGCCATCAGTAAAAGAAGACAGCAGCATCTTCCTTTGGGCTTGGGCAGTCATTGTTATAAGCAGTGATATATTTATCACTTTTCTGACTGCTCCCAGGCTCTGTGTCTGGCTGGGAGAGCTTTTATCTCAACCCCAAGGCACTGGCGAGCTATCGATCACTGCAGTATCAGTTCAGCAAAGCTCAGCACAGTCAATTCCTTTGGTCTATTTTTAGCCACAGTATTTCCCATTGGGTTTTCTGCATGTGGAAACAGCGTACGGAGGGGGCATCAATAAATACTTACACAAGCCTTGTTGCTCTTTTCTTCTTTAAATGTAGTCTATCTTTATCAACACTTTGGGGAATACAGAGTAAATAATTTAAGACAACCTTGCACAAAGTATGCCGAGTTGATGGTATGAGTTAACACAGAAAATATTAACAACAGAGGAGCACAGGAAATTAATAATTCCACAAAAAAATAGCAGGAAGAAGAGGGACATTGCTAGCAAACACTTGCTTAGTAGAAGCATACAGATATATGCTTCACAATATTGATTGTAACTTACGTTTTGAATGCCTTCCCATTAAATAATAAAAGACTTGAAAGGAAAATCCATTAGTCTACAAAGAGGTTTTGTTACATTTGCAAAGTCATGGCTTATTTCTCACAGGAGTACATTAAGAGATTTTCTGTTCTCTCACAGGAACATCTCCCTGCTCCAGCATTATCCTGCAATGACTGCATCCCAGTGACAGAGCTACACATGCAGAGGAAGGCCACCCAGCCTTCAGGTGGGTAAAGAAAGGCCAGACTGAATGAGAACATAACAAGAAGCCATCTGAATCAATGAATGCATCTAAAAAAAAACCACAGAGGCAAAAATCAAGGTCTGGGTCTATAATTTCAAATGGCTGTGATGGGTTACATTTTCTCAAGAGCCATTTCTCATTTTACTTGCTCCTACACCTGGTACAGGTTACTGCAGTCAGCATAGCTACACCAACTGCAAGCCTGGAGCAAGTGAGCAACCACTTGGGGAAAGGGGACTTCATTGTTAAAGCTGTCTCAGTGTTTCACTTGGCAAGAAAAGCTCAGTTTTAGACTGTGCTCCGTTTGTTGTCCACTCTCAGGGTAACACCTTATTTCTGTGCCTAGGTCTCTTCAGAAAGGGAACAAATATTCAGAGAGAGAATATTGATAGATAGTGTAAGGGTTATTTAAGGACCATCATAAAAGTGATGTTTAAAGCTGCTGGTTTCACTGGCTGATTTCCATGAAAGCAAAGTCAGGGCAAGTTTGATCTCTGTAAAATCATCCTTGAAACGGTGCATGGAGCTTGCTTTTGCTATTCTCAGCTCACTTCTAAAAATCCCCAAGTTCTCAGAGAACAAAAGCAACCAGAAAGTTCTTCATACCCAGTCTCTGTCTACATCTGATGTTGCCCTTTTATCCGTTAGGTAAAAAAAGAGTCTAATGCCTTTAAAAATCACTGCTGGATTTGAAGCTCCACGTCAGTGGGTGATCCATCTTCTTTGGCATTGTCTAGTATTATTTAGGAAAAGAAATACTTTCCTTGGGTCTGATTCAGAGATTCTAAACTGCACCTTACCCTTGGGAAAAGCACTGGTACAACAAACCAACTACTTCAGAGGCTGCCCATGAGTTCCCGCAGATATTCCTAACTGACAAGTGGCTGCATCAGATCAATTAACACACAACTTGTGCCAACATGCAGGGTTGTTTCTTTGAACAGCATTAGACAGGAACTCCCCCAAATCAACCAGTTTCCACATCCACCTCTGGAAGCATTTCTCCATGGACAATCCTAAAACGAACACATTCCTGCTTACAGCGACCAGGAACTGATTCTCCTGTTTGGACAAAGCGTGTCCCACAAAAGCAGCCCCAAAAAAGGTGTAACCTTCCCTCTCTGCAATAACCCTTGCAAGCTGGGAGAAGAGGAGGAACCTTTTATTACCACAGATTTCGCACTGGGTAGGGGTGAAATATGTTTTGTTTTGGGCACCTTTCCACTCAAGCAGAGTCAGATCCACCTCAGTACTTCACATAATTATCAAAAGCAGCTTAAAGGTGACTTTTCTGTTAGACAAGATAGTTTCAAGTGGTGTTTCCGTAACAAAATCCTTTTAGTAAACAGCCCATTCTTCTTCTCAAGTCTGTTTTATGGTTATAAAAAACAAGCTATTTATTTTTATTGCCTTCTCAACCAGTGTGATCAAGCACCTCACTACACCAGGAAGATGCTGTCTCCAAAAAGCACTTTTTCCTACACCAGTCCTAACACCCACATTATCAAATTACAGCCTTCTCAGACCTCTTTGCATTATTACTAGAGTTGGATATTTATAGATCGGTTGAACGAGCCCTCAGAAGGTTGAAAGGCAGGGAAAGGGTGCGTTTGGTCACTTATGACTCATTACAGCACTCCAGAGCACAACTCCACCAGGTTCCTGGATGTGGCTGCAGTGAGATCCCTAAGTACAGCCCTTCCCTTTCTTTCCAACACCGAGCACCGGTCACAGGCTGCACTCGGAGCAGGCAAGCGCTATTTTAGGATACATCAAGCTCTTAAAATACTAACACTGACTGAGCACTCTGGTCCTCACGTTTCTGGAAGAATCATAGAATCGTTTGGTTGGAAAAGACCCTTGAGATCAGGTCCAACTGTACCTGTTCAGCACCAAACCACCCCCAAGCACCTCATCTGCCTGTGTTTTTAAACCCTTCCAGGGATGGGGACTCAACCACTTCCCTGGGAGCCTCTGCCAGTGCCCGATATCCAACCTAAACCTCCCCTGGTGCAACTTGAGGCCATTTCCTCTTGTCCTATCACTTGCTACCCACAACCTTCTCTTCTCCAGGCTGAACAGCCCCAACTCTCAGCCTGTTCTCATAGCAGAGGTGCTCCAGCCCCTGGATCATCTCCGGGGCCTCCTCTGGACCCGTTCCAACAGTCACCCCCCTTGCCTCACCCGGGCTCTCAGCCCAGCTTATGGTCCCATTCCTGCCGCCACCAGATCTCTGGGGCAGCCCCCAGCCAAGTGGAGACCCCCGGCCACACTCAACCCCAGCCACCCCACCAGCAAGGAAGCGCACAAAACCACCCCCAGGAAATCGTTTTCCCACCAGGGAACTCCTACTTCAGGTCAAGTTTCCAGCACTTTCTGCCTACGGACGCGGCACTGCGAAAATACCAGAGGGCATTCCTGAGGGGACTGCGTTGGGAAGGGGTTGTATTCCTAAGCGGGGTGCAATCCCCCAAACTGAGGGATTCTGACCCAAAAGAGACGCTCCTCAGGGCCCTGACAGCGCCGCGTTCCCCTCCGTGCCTCTCCTTCCATGGACATATTTGGAGTGGGATACGGCTTTTCCTGCAGCGCTGAGGAACAAATGCAGAGCAGGGAGCGACAGGGAGATAGCAAGCAGGGAGAAAAGGCTGAGAGAGTTGGGGTTGTTCAGCCTGGAGAAGAAAAGGCTGTGAGGAGACTTAGAGCAGCCTCCCAGGACTGAAAGGGGCTTCAAGAAAGCTGGGGAGGGACTCTGGATCAGGGAGTAAAGAGACAGGATGAGGGGGAATGGTTTTAAGCTGAAAGAGGGGAGATTGAGATGAGATCTTAGGAGGAAACGTTTTGCTGTGAGGGTGGGGAGGCCGTGGCCCAGGTTGCCCAGAGCAGTGGTGGCTGCCCCATCCCTGGAGGTGTTCAATGCCAGGCTGGATGGGGCTTGGAGCCCCCTGATCCAGTGGGAGGTGTCCCTGCCCATGGCAGGGGGTGGAACTGGATGGCCTTTGAGGACCCTTCCAACCCAAACTGTTCTGTTATAGGGAAAAAAAAAAAAAAAAAGGAAAACACAACTTGACAAGGTACTGTCCATGCCAGCTTTTGGATGTTCCTAAGGGCATTTGCTGTGTGGGCTTGAAAATAAATCAGATTTTGTGCCTCCCTGGGCTGGCCAGGCGGACATACAGAATGGTTTGGGTTGGAAAGGATTTTAAAGCCCATCCAGTCTAATCCCTCTGCCACGGGCAGGGACATCTTGAACCAGATTAGGTTGCTCAAAGCCCCATCCAACCTGGCCCTGAATGCTTCCAGGGATGGGACACCCACCACCTCTCTGGGCAACCTGTGCCAGTGTTTCATCACCGTCAAGAGTGAAAAATTTCTTCCTAAGATCTACTCTAAACCTCTCCTCTTTTAATTTAAAACCCTCAGCCCTTGTCCTATCACTACAGGCCCTGCTAAAAAGTTTTTTCCTCCTCCTAAAAAGTTTTTTCTCCCACTAACTTTAAATAAACACGCGGTATCAAATGATCCAATGCACAAAAAAGGCTTGCGGTGCGTCAGGGACAAAAGGCAGAGTCTGCCCTCACCGTGTCGCCATGCGGGGCCACCGATGTCCCCGCCCTCTCTGCCTCTCCCCCCCTTCCCGTGACCCCAAGGACGGGACTCGGAGCATTGCCCGCTTCCTCCGTGGGAGCCGGGCACGGAGCATCCCCCGTGTCCCCCACATCCCCCGTGGGGACAGGACACGGAGCATCCCCCGTGGGGACAGGACACGGAGCATCTCCCGCGTCCCCCGCATCCCCCGCGGGGACCGGACACGGAGCATCTCCCGCGTCCCCCGCATCCCCCGCGGGGACCGGACACGGAGCATCTCCCGCGTCCCCCGCATCCCCCGCGGGGACCGGACACGGAGCATCTCCCGCGTCCCCCGCATCCCCCGAGGGACCAGACTCCAAACATCCCCGTGGGGACCGGACCTCGAGCACCCCTCCCGTGCCCCGCATCCCCGCGGTACCGGACCCTGAGCACCACCCCGCGGTACCTGCGGCGCGGGGCGCCCCCGCGGGTCGCTCCAGGTGGTGGTGCGGCTGTTGTGATCCACGAAGAAGGGCCAGCCGGTGTGCGGGTCCATCTTGATCTCCCAGCCCGGGGGCAGCGGCTCGGCGCTGCCGTCCATCGCGGGGGGCGGGGGGGGCTGCGCGGCGGCGCTCATGGCCGGGATGCTCCGAGCTCTGGTGCTGCGCTCCCGGTGCTGCTGGTCCTCCTCCTCCCCGTGTCCCGTCCCGTGCGCCCAGTGCCGGGCGGGGGCGCCGCTCCGGCCCCTTTATCCGGCCGGGGGCGGGGGCTCCGGGCTGGAAGTGTCTGGAAACGGAGGGGGAGGGACGGAGGGAGGGACCCGGGGGAGGAGGACGAGGAGGAGATGATGGGCGGCTGGAAACTTCTGGCTGTCTCCAGCCAGCCCTCGGGTTACCGGACACGGCGCCTGCCAGAGGGCGGTACCGGTTACATTCGCTCTGGGGCAGCGGCACCGGTTCCGTTTGCACCGGTTCCATTTGCACCGGGACAGCGCCACCGGTTTCCTTTGTACCAGTTCCCTTTCACTGGGGCAGCGGCACCAGTTCCCTTCGCACTGGTTCACTTTGCATCGTTTTCATTTGCACCAGGACAGCGACACCGGTTCCTTTTGCACTGGGGTAGCGGCACTGGTTCCATTTGCACCAGTGCCATTTGCATTGGGACAGCGCCACTGGTTCCTTTGCACTGGTTCTGTTTGCACTGGTTCCGCGTTTCCACCAGTTCTGTTTCCACCAGTTCTGTTTGCACTGGGGCAGCGACACCGGTTCCCTTGCACGAGAGCCCTGGTACTGGTTCCCTTTGCACCACTTCTGCAGCCTCAGTTCCTTTGCACTGGTTCTTTTTGCCCTGGTTCCATTTGCACCGGTTCCATTTGCACCAGTGCAGCAGTACTGGTTCCCCTTGCACTGGTTCTGTTTGCACTGGGACAGCAGCACTGGTTCCCTTTGCAGCAGTTCTCTTGGCACTGGTTCCAGCTCTCTCTTCCCTACAGCACTGTTATCTGTTCCACAAAGCAACATCTGTCCGTCTGTCCCCAGATTATCTCTATCTATCTATCCATCCGTCTATCATCTTATCCCAGGACATACCTACTACCCCTGCTACCTCTCAGTGCCACAAGACCTCTGCTCAGCCCCACCAATGGCAGCTGTTGGCCCAAAAGATGGGATACCAGAGATTTTATCCTGCTGCCCGTCTGTAGCGATCGGCAGAGGAGTTCCGCTCTGCCTGGTGGCAACCTGGGCCAGGGCCTCCTGACCCTCAGCGTGAAGAATTGCTTCCTAATGTCTGATCTAAATCTTCCCCTTTCCAATTTAAAGCCATTCCCCCTCATCCTATCACCCTAGGCCCTTGTAAAATGTCCCTCCCCATCTTTCCTGGAGCCCCTTTCAGTCCTGGGAGGCTGTTCTAAGGTCTCCCTGGAGCCTTCTCTTCTCCAGGCTGAACAGCCACAACTCTCTCAGCCTGTCCTCATAGCAGAGATGCTCCAGCCCTCAGGTTGTCTTTGTGGCCTCTTCTGGACCTGTTCCAAAAGTTCCATATCCTTCTTAAGTTCAGGATTCCAGAAGGATGAAGGTTCTTTTTCTTGCTGCAGCTGACAGGTTACTCAGCAAAAGTCATTGGTCAGCAATGAGGTCGAAAAGTATTTAAAGGAAAATGCAAAGTGATCTCTAACAGGCTTAAATTAGGTGCTTTTTTGTGAGAGCACACCCTCCTGAGGAATGAAGCAGATGATGTTCCACGTGAATTAGCACGGGCTGGTGGTTCTGGATTCACTTGGACTGCTGCAGGAAAGAAACCCACGGCTGGACCAGCGTCCAGCTGGAGAGAGAGCAGGCTGGGCTGAGGAGGAAAGAGCACTTTAGTGATTGAATTGGCTAGAGCTCATGCTTTGTCTGTTAATTAATTTGCCTTCCATCACCAGTAGGCTTTAGCCTGACGTCTTGTGAGGGTGAAAGAACTCCCAGCTTGGTGGGTTACCCGGGGCAGCAGTTCAGGGATTCGTGTTTTGTTCTCCTCCGAGGTCGCTGGGCCATCACTTCAGCCCTGAGGCAACAGGGCTTTTAGTGTATGTTGCCATTAGCCAGAGTTCAGATCAGAATGATTTGTGGAAATGTTCCTGTAAGGAAAACTGCCAAGCAAAAATCTCATCTCAGTGGTGTCTGGTGCATCTCAGTGGAGACTCCAGGCTCAAGGTCTATCCCATTTCAGAAGGGAAAAACAATCAAGAAGAATTTGCTGTTCTTTGTCTTCTTCATGCAGGTGCAAACACAGCACTCCTGGCTTCTCCACGTGTTTTTGCTCCAGGTTTCCAACACATCTAGAAACTGTGGAATGGTGGAGGTGGGAGGCCCTGGCACAGGTTGCCCCGAGAAGTCGTGGATGTCTCCTCCCTTGAGGTGTTCAGGCCCAGGTTGGATGAGGTTTTGAGCAACCTGGTCCAGTGGGAGGTGTCCCTGCCCATGGCAGGGGGCTGAAACTGGATGATTTCTAAAGTCCCATCCAACCCAACCTATTCTATGATTCCACCTGGAATTGCCTTAAATCAGGGAGTGAATCTGGCAGTGAACACAGCAAAACCAGCTTTAATTTCTGTGATCTGTGTGCAGAGAAAGCTCAATTCAATCCAGAACATGGGCAGCAGAAGACAACTTGGATTTTTAGAGCTCCTCATTTTCCTCATATGTTATGAATGACATATGTAAGCTAAATTGACATTTGCAAAATAAGCATGGTTCGCTGACCATTCCCTGCTCTTCCTGAGTCGGTCAGACAGAAGCCTACGGAGACAGGTCTTTGGGGCCTGGTTCTCCTCAGGGAGCAGGATGACCTTGCCTTAGTTAGAAGCCTTGAGGATAAATTAGAGTCAATTTTGTGGTTGCCACAGCAGTCAGCATCCATTAGCATTTGCAGGTCCCCATCTAGTGGGTGAACAACTCTTCTGCACGCAAGGCTGCCGTGACCCAACAGTGCATGGGGACATCTGGACAAGAGAAGTATTCCCAGGACTGTGTGCTCAAGAGCAGGCATGGAAAAAAAAACAACTGAAAAGGGCACTTGAAAACCCTCTTTCATGAGTAAATTGATCTTTTTATGAGCAGTAGCAGAACACGGCTCATGTGGAGGCAGAAGGATTTCTCCACTTTCTGGAGGCACTGCAGCTCATTTAATGATATTGGCTCTCTGTCCCTGATCATTGCCCTGGAATGTTTTTATTCCCTTGAATTGAAGAAGCAGACGCAGAGCCGATAGCATCGCTGTCTCCCTCCCTGGCACACTGGAGTCTGAAAGGAGGCAGCAGGCTAAGAGGGAAAGAGAAATAACTGCGTGTCGCTCCGTCTCTGCTCCTTCTGCCTCTCCTTCTTGAAGCAGCATCTTCCTGGGATTTCAGCTCTGGAAGCATTAGTGTCTCCTCTGTACAAAGAGCTCTCGGAGTCTATGCCAGGAACGCAACCCCTCCATATCTAAGAGTGCTCTTGGCTGCTTGAGGCTGGATCACTGGTAAGAGCAGTTGGGAAGAGCTGGAAGAAGCGTTAGTGCCCCCTTGCTTGCTCTTGGGAGCCGCTTCCAGCTGAGCTCTCACTGCGAGCCCCCCTGGGGTACACCACAGCTACACTGCCATTGTTGCTGATTCCCTACACAGGAAATCCATCACTGACTGGTTGGACAGTTGTGTCTGCAGGGTGGGCAGATGAGGTGGGGAGTTGCATCAGCCATCTGATCAACACAGGCAGTTACACATCTCCTCACAGCAGGTAAAACTAAAACTCCTGGGTGGCACAGAACATATATTTTATTTTAGTGGAGAACATAACTCGTGGAATCATGGAATGGTTTGGGTTGGAAGGGACCTTAGAGATCATCCAGTTCCAAACACCCTGCCATGGGCAGGGACACCTCCCACTGGATCAGGGGGCTCCAAGCCCCATCCAACCTGGCCTTGAACACCTCCAGGGATGGGGCAGCCACCACTGCTCTGGGCAACCTGAGCCAGGGCCTCCCCACCCTCACAGGAAGGGGAGAGGCAAGGGCAGACTACTTTGGCAACCCAGGATTTGCTAAAGCCTGGAAGTGATCTACTCCAGGCCACGTTCCTTGCACCAGGGAACGCTGTGCTGTCCCAAAGCTTAGTAAGAATCTTTCCATGCCAGCACAACCCTCTGGAAAACAGATCCACTGGGTTTGTGTTTTGCAGTGTCTGTGATTTTTTTTTAATATAGGTGATATTTAAACCACAGAAGAACAGAGAATATAGAGTGTTTAGCCAAAAATAAAATAAAATATGAGAATATAGAAAGATAGGAGAAAATCTGAAATATGCACTTGTAAATAAAATTGAGTTTTCCAGTGCTCTGGGCTATTGAAAATTATAAATACTAGGAAAGGAGAACAGCCTCATCTGGTTAAAATGAGCTAAAGATTGGAAACAATCTTTTTAGCTACTACAGACCAGGATGTAGGGGGAAAAGATTGTTATCACCATTTCTCATACCATCAGTTCTGCAAACTCAGATAAGCATCATCTTATCTTGTGTTTCAGAAAACTGATTAAGTTTGGAAAGGATTGTCCCCCTCTCGCTGCAACAAACAGCAGGGTTTATGCATGACCCAGGTTTCTGTCGCAGTTCTGACTCAGCCGGTTGAGCAGAAGTGGAGTCCCAGGTTTCCTCCGTCTCCTCAGATCAGGAATTGCTGACCATCGAGCAGGGATGGCAGAAGAAGATAAGATGTGATCAGGAGCTACAGATCACAGGCCTGTGTTCAAATTTAAGAAGGCAATTAGTGCCAGTTCAGATTAATCTGCCGGTTGTGGACGGCGGCGTAGCAGAGGTGCTTCCTTCTGTGTCCCTGGTCAGGGTGGGATGCTGAAAATGATTGTAATGAGTAGGATTCACTCCTCGTGTCAGCAGCATTTTACAAATGCCTCCTCTGGGTGTTGTTTGGGGTTTTTTAAGGGGTAATGCAGAGAGATTTCTCCTTGGAGAGCCTTACTGCTGAAGACTCTGGGCAGTCTCCCAGTAGTGAAAGGGGCTCCAGGAAAGCTGGGAAGGAGCTCTTTATCGGGGAGTTTTATTTTTAATGTTAGTGGTGGCTGTAAAGGTTATGGCCTATAAGAATATGAGTACATCCATGTACCTGTTTGATGAGTTTGTTTTCAAGAGATCAAAGCATGGAAATCTTTGTAAGAGGCCAGCTGTGCACCTGTGTTTGCTAAACTTCATCCTGAATTAGGTACAAATCTTTGATTTAATCAAGAGGAGCAGAACTGAGTTCTGAAACTGAAATTCTGCAGATTCCACTGTGCTTTTTAGCTCCGAGTCTTCACTGGGAGCAATGCCAAGTCTGGACATCCAAGAAGAACTTGCAAGAAAGGGAAGTTTGTGGTAATATCAAGCAGGCAGCAAGACTCAGTTGAGTAACAAACAATTTAAATGACAAATTCTTGCACAACTGAGCCCTTTCTGATGCTGGGCTCTGTAGGGCCCACATTCCCTTGTGCTTGATAAACAATGTGGGATACTGTGATCTGGTAGCATCTGGACAGTTTTATATGATCTCATTCTCTTTCTTCTCTAATATAAAATCAGGTAGAAGATTTCCCAAAAGAAAAAGCATTAAGAGAAATTAATGATTTAAGAAAATCACTCTGTAGTCTGGGTGGTGGGAAATTGTCAACAAGTTGAAGTTCCAGCAGCTTTGTGTTTCCTAGTTCGATTTGGAAAATGAATATAACAGTTGTCTGGCAAGAATCTGTTGAAATTTAAGTCCTATAACTTCATAGTCATTGAATTCCTGAGTAAAAATAAGTATTGGAATTGGTTCCTCTTGTTACGACGACCAGAGCTGTGGATCAGCAAAAGGGACTCTGGGACCTGGTCCACCTTCCTCCACTCACTGCATATCAAACAGGTGTCTTCTGTTGAGATGTCCAGGGAATCATATTCTCTTGGGTTATTTTTGCACAGTTTAGTGACAGAAGTGAAGATGCTGTGACCATCGTCGCTTCTGAAAGCAGCTCCAGTTGAGGCAGAGATATTTGTCTTCAAAGTGCCTTTGTGTCAGCTTTAGGAAAGCACAGGTGCATCAGCCCTGTTTGTGTATTTAGCTCACTTTGTCAGGTCTCGTTCTGCTCCTGTTAGTCCAGTGGGATCACAGCCAATGTTTTTTCAGAGTTTAGGCTATGATCAGATAGGAACAGTGTAGCACAACATAAGGGTTTGTTTTATTTTAGGATGTGTGTGTGTGTGTGTGTTTTCTTGTTGCAAATTCAGAATTGACAAATAGATGACAAATTCTGGATAGCATTTGAAGTAAATGTTTGTTAAGCTGGTAGTGTCTTTATGTTTATTTTTGATGTGTAAAGGCCTAGATGCTTACTGATGAGGTTCTACTTCCACGTGAGAAACACTTTCAGCTCAGAGGAATTCTGTGGGAACAATTGATGAAGACGTCTTTGGCTTTGTTGCAGCCTCCTGCTCAAAATGTAAGATAATTAAGCTGAAAGAGGGGAGATTGAGGTGAGATCTTGGGGAGAAATATTTTCCTGTGAGGGTGAGAAGGCCCTGGCTCAGGTTGCCCAGAGCAGTGGTGGCTGCCCCATCCCTGGAGGTGTTCAAGGCCAGGTTGGATGGGGCTTGGAGCCCTCTGATCCAGTGGGAGTTGTCCCTGCCCATGGCAGGGGTTTGGAACTGGATGAGGTTCCTTCCAATCCAAACCATTCCATGATCCTGTGATTCTATGAATTGTAGTTCCCAGAGCTAACAAACTCTACAGGGTCTTCACGTGTTTATTTGTTTTGAAAATGGGCTGAGTCCAGGTAAACCATCTAGAAAATCATTAGGCTTGTATGCATAACTGGATTTCCGAGGAATAACCCTGGACCCCAAATCAAACCAAAAGCTTTCCTTCCCCAAGCCATCAATTGTATCATTGATCAATTTTGGCCCTACTTGGAACTCCAGAGACAATTTGCTTCAGCTTCTGAGCTACACAGTGGTCTGGGGTTACCTAAGTCTGCAGGTTTGGTGTCTTCCCAGAAACCTCAGGAGAGCCTATCAGCGAGATGGAGTAGGGACCACCCCGGGGAGTCACTGCTTGCTGCCACATTTCCTGGTGGATGGATTCATAACTGTCTGCACCCTTCTTGGTTTTAATATAATTTTAAAAGTTACTTAAACCACCTATATCCTAGAACAGCTTCTTCCAGAAATATGTGCCTGGCAACAGTCCTGCATGTTTAAGTTAAAGATAGGAAAACATTAGTGTGTGAGCAGCAGGCATGAAAATATTCAGTTTGATAAGAATACAGGCAGTTCTCTCCATGGTTTTACTATTCTGGAAGAGAGAGAGTATTTAAGAGCACTTGAATATGTAAACAAATTGAATTTCTTCCAGCCACTTTTATTTCCAGCCACTTTCCCCCAGGTCTGGAGTGTTGGATGAGGTTGTTGTGCCCCAGATTCAGGACTCGGCATTTGGCCTTGTTTAACCTCATACAGGTGACCTTGGCTCGTGGATCCAGCCTGTCCAGGTCCCTCAGCAGAGCCTTCCTTCCCTCAAGCAGATCGATGTTCCTGTCCAGTTTGGTGTCATCTGCAAACTGACCGAGGGAGCTCCCAATACCCTTGTCCAGATCAGGGATAAAGATGTTAAACAGAGCTTGCCCCAACACTGAGCCCCGGGGACACCAGTGTGACCGGCCACCAACAGGATTGAGCTCCATGTGTACAGGACGGGCCCCTGAGGTGGATCAGATCACTCCTGCACCCACTGCTGCCTCGGACTCTGCCGGAGAGGGCCCATGGGATGCGAATCTTCCTATCGTGGTAGGAGGTGGTGGTGCAGGGGCTGGCGGGGGGTGACTGTTCCTGGGATGGTGGAAGGTGACTCCTCCTGGGATGGTGGGATGTGAATGTTCCTGGGATGGCGGGAGGTGGGTGTTTGGGGACAGGCACCACAGCCCAGGGCTGATTGTGAGATGTGCAAGGTATGTGACTTGTTACTTTAGGGAACAGATAATGGATAGTGGAACAAATAATAAATAATGTTATAGATAATAAATATTGGTATAGGGAATAGAGAGTCAGTAGTTGTGCTGCTCATACAAACAGCTGGAAGCACATGGTCAGGGAACAAAATGAGTCAATATTAATTACAATACTTATGTGTCAAAGGCATCATCTCCTTGGCCTCCTGTGGACCTGTTACAACAGTCCCAGATCCTTCCAGCTCAGGGCGTTTTGTGATTGTGCGACTCCAGCCCCCAGGACCCACAGGACTGCGGGACTCCATTCCCCAGCAGCCCCGGGACTCCATCCCCCGGCAGCCCCGGGACTCCATCCCCCGGCAGCCCCGGGACTCCATCCCCCGGCAGCCCCGGCCTCCGCCCCCATGAGGCGCCGGGCGGCAGAGCCGGCGGCTGCGCGGGTCGGCGCGCGCGGGGCGGCCATTTTGTGGAGCGGAGGCCGCTGTGTGCGCGGAGCGGGCGGCGGCGCCGGGCCTGGCGCGGGGGGAGGCGCGCGGGGAGCCGGGCCCCCAGCCTCGCCTTCCCTTCGGCTCCGCGCGGCGCCACCCGCGCTGCCCCGCGGGCACGGAGCTCCACGACCGGCACCATGGAGGACGACGGGCAGCCCCGCACCCTGTGAGCGCGGAGCTGGGGGGGGGGCGGGCGGGGACGGAGCCGCCGGCGGGGGCTCGGAGCGGGGCTGCTTGGAGGGGGCAGCGGGGCTGGGGGAAGCGTGGAGTGGGGATCCCAGAGCTGGCACTGGGGGGGGGGGCAGAGGGGGTTTGGGGGGAGGTGGAAGGAAGGGGGGGAGCAGGGTCGGAGCGGGCAGTGGGGGTTTGGGGAGGGGTGGGCAGTGGGGGTAGGGGGTCCCTGAGCAGGTCCTGGGGGGAGAGTGAGGGTTTGGGGAGGGGTCCTGGGGGGGCAGTGGGGGTTGGGGGTCCCAGAGCAGGTCCTGGGGAGGCAGTGAGGGTTGGGTCCCAGAGCAGGTTCTGGGGGGGGGGGGGCAGTGAGCGTTTGGGGAGGGGTCCTGGGGGGGCAGTGGGGGTCGGGGGTCCCAGAGCAGGTCCTGGGGGGACAGTGAGGGTTTGGGGAGGGGTCCTTGGGGTGCAGTGGGGGTCGGGGGTCCCACAGCGGGTACTGAGGGGGCGGTGGGGGTTTGGAGTAGGGGGTGGGTTGAGGGGAGCAGTGGGGGTGGGGGTGTTGAGCCTTGGGGGGGTCGGGGGAATGGAGGGAGGTGCAGTCAGGGGGGGCGGGGGGAAAGGAGTGAGGGGAGATGGATGGAAGGAGGGAGCAGGGATGGAAGTGGCACTGGGGGGGCAGTGGGGGTTTGGGGGGTCGGTGTTGGGGGAGGCAGTAGGGATCGGGGGTCCTGGGACCAGCACGGGAAGGGCAGTGGGGGTTTGGAGGGGGGTCTTGAGGGGGGCAGTGGGGTTGTGAGGGTGGGAGTTGGTTCTAGGGATGCAGGGGAGTCAGGGGATGCAGTGGGGATGGGAGGTCCCCGAGCTGGCACTGGGGGCATTGGGATTTGGGGGCGGGGGGGGTGCTTGGGGAAGTAGTGGAGGGAAGGGGTGGGCAAGGGGTGCTGGAGTGGGGTGCGGGGTTCAGGAAACTCACCTCTGTAGGGGGCAGTGAGGGTTGAAGGGGGGCAGCGGGGGTCGGGAGCGGATGTCATCCTGGAGGGGAGAAATGAGGGGTTTGTGGGGGGTCAGGGGTCCTGAGTGAGCCCAAGGGGTAGTGGCAGGGGTCGAGGGGGCTCAGTCCTGTGGATACAGATGGGGGAGGGGGTCGGGGGTCCCGAGGCAGTGAGGATTTGGACAGGGGGGCAGCGGGAGTCAGGAGGCTCTGCCCTGGGAAGCCCCAGGGTTTGGCTGGAGTGAGTGGTCCAGGCTGGCCGAGGGTCCCCTCACAGTAGTCCTGGCGCTGGGAAAGTTCTTTGTGCTGTCCCTGCGGTGGGTGGGAGAGGGAGAGCAGGAAAAATGGCTCTTCATCCAGTGTCTGGCAGTGTGGGTCAGGAACAGTCTCCTGGGCAAAGAGGGAGCTGTGGGCTGGCCACGTCTCTCTAGACAGGGTTTAATCAGTTGGTGGTTGTCATCTGTTTTCTGTTTAAAAATAAAAATGTGAGCTTTTTTTGGTTACTGTTGAGTTCTTTTCAGTCTGCAGGTGTGGTTTTGATGCATTTTCTTTGTCCTGTTAACTTAATGAGCAGGGCCAACATGTATGGTTTGGCACTCGAGAGAGTGAAATTCTGCTGATGGTTATTTTAACTACATAGATTTTCAGTTTCCAGGATGTTATGGATAGGGACAGCTCTGTGTTCAGGCCATCCCTGTAAGAAGGATAGTCTTAACTATACAGCATTTGGGCTACCAGTGTGAGAAACACAGCTCAGGACAGGGCAGATAGCATCTGTGTTCAGTTTGGGGACAGGAGCCTTCAGAAAGGCTTTCAAAGATAATTTGGTTTGAAGGGCACTTGAAAGAAACTACTTGAACAGAGTAAAACATCTCCGAGTTTTGTTTCCACTGCCAAAGTGATGAGTTGGCATTTAAGGCTTTGCGAGGCAATTCATGTGTTTTCTCCTTCCTGTGGCTGCAAAAGTTCTTCCAACTTGTGTAGGGTTTAGTGTAAGTACTTACTTAGCCCTTGCTCCTCGGGATGCATAGTTTAAGTAAGCATATTTTAAATGTTTTTAGTGTTGGCTACCGAATGGTCTGCGTTTGCCTGGTCTGAGTTTGCTTGACCCTGATAGTGGCCGTAGTTTTCAAGAATGAGGAGGGAAAAGGACAAAGTTGTTAAACTGTTTCTAAGATTCCTCTTCCCGATGGCTCCTCTTTTTTTAGATAATTCCTATATCTAGACTAAGTTTGACAGGGTTTTGCTGTCTCTAGACTAAGTTTTAAGCTGTTCTTTCACTGCTGACAAATTTTGGCACTACATTGGGAGTGGATTCCTCTTGCTGTCACACCCGTCGATGACCTGACAGCCCGTAGTCACTGGCAGGGAAGAAATTACATTTTTACTGAGATGTCTGAAACAGCATCTCTGCAGCTGCCCAAGATGTTTTATTGTATGCGTGTGACTCTCTGTTTATTGTCAAACTAATAAACTGCGATACATTCATTTCCTAACAGTTTTGTAGTAACCACAGCCATGTGGGGTTGCTTTCCTGTAGTATTTGAGGGCTTTTCTCATAGAATACACGAGTTCTGCAGTAGCATTTCTTACCTCTCCCTTTTGTCCCTACTTTATTCTGAAATACCTTTAAATTTAGAATCGCAAGCTGTGTTTTAAGGATGATTTTCTTGAGTAATACTGTTCATCTAGAGTAGTTACGATCTCTCATGTAAAGCAGATTCACTGCTCCCTCCCAAAACCAACTCATGATGTTGTAAATTGTACTCCTTTTTTTGTTTAGTTTGGGGAAGAAGTGGGGAACAGATTGTTTCTGTAGCTGTTTGGTCATGTGCATAAGCACTTGGTTGATAGTTTAAAAGATATTTTATGAATGTCTTTGGCATTTCACTTATTCCTTCAGGGAAGAAAACCTAAACCAATAGTTTAGGAAGGAACTTTCTTTTTAATATTTGCAAGCAACTCTTTTGGTTATAAAAAGCCGCTGTTCACTGAACACTTATGCCTATCTTAACTATCTCAGGAATAATAACTGTTTCCATTTGTGGTACTTACAGGACCGTTGTGTTGTTTTCAATCATGATAGGTCAGTTGTGAACCTCTAAGAATCCAAAATATTTTCTGAGGCTTAATATAGAAAATAGACACCATTTGTGATTTTATTGCTTGCATTTCATAACCAGGAGGCCTTTGTAGAAATGGGAGGAGTAACATTCAGTATTTTCTGCCAAAAAAGTTTTCCTTGCTGCTTTAAACAGCTTGAAGATAACTGGAGAAGGGGCAGCCTTTCTGTAGCCTTTGTCACATCCCTCAGTGCAAAGCGATAGGGAATTCACAACATGTAACTAACCGGTCCTGAAGTGAGCTGTGGGCTTCTCCTTCTTGTTTCTCTGTAGAACACTTGCAAACTGTTTTCTGTGAGTACCTCAGATCTCCTTCCTTCACAAGCTCTACCAAAGTCCTGTTTCTACTCCAAAGTGGAAACTAAACCGCCAGAATCCTTCTGTGTCGGGAACGTTACCAGCTGTTGCTGATAGCCAGAAGAAAAGCTCCAAATGTGTGTGTTCTTATCAGTGGCTTTAAATAAAAACTTGGTGGAAGTCCCCGAGTACCTACAGGCTGCTGGAGCAGCAGTGGGGTGTTCTGAGTGCTGTGGAGCATGGGCAGTGCACAGAAGCGAGGCTGTCGCTTCGGCGCTCTTGTAGGGGAAAGTTGTCTGCCAGTGGAGGCCAGAGACTGGGTTTCCCTTGATACCACTTTTATTCCCAGTCACTCTGTAGCTCTAGGCAGAGAGATGCTGCTGGAATTCCGATGGGCTCCTCACCACATTGATTACCTTATTGCCTGTCAGACTTTTTGTCTGACTATGGAATCTGCCTTTTCTTGCATGTTGTCTGCTGTGAAAATACTGTCTTTCCTCCAAGCAGGATGTAGGGGACTTCTGTGGTCCTAAAAGCAGTGGCTGTAAATGTCCCTTTCTTCCCTACATGTCTAGGATACAATAAAAACCTCTTTACCCTCATAAAGAGCATTTTTCTGTTTAAGCCAGAGAGTTTAATTCTAAAAATCATTCTATTCTTTAGATAATTATACAAGATCTCTGAATTTCAAATACAGTTTCTGATTCTTTGTGTTCCAAAGTGTAAGGTATTGAAATTATATCAGGATATCTCTATGTTTTGGGGTGGTTTTTTAAATATGTGCTTATTAATTGGTATCTAAGTGCTTCAGACTTGCAGATGAAAACAAATGCTGTTGCCTGTATGCAAAAAGCCACAACTTTTGCCTCCCTGTCCCATTAACCAAGACAACAGCCTGTAAAAGTATAGCGAGTGCTGCTTCTCTGTTGGCTTTTTTGAAAGTTTGAATAATATATTCTCTAGAATATTGTAAACCAAAAACTTTGTGATACCATGCAATAGTGTGTTAAGAGCTGTGTGTTTTCTTCAGGTGTGGCTCTACCTATTTTGATTTCATAAAGTAGACTAGAAGATACTGTATTAGGTTACACAAGGCATAAGTGGAGCCAGGAAGGGGGAAACTGGTGCACCATAGGCTGGCCGTGTGGGAGGGGGTGATCAGCATCAGCTGGGGAAGGTTTTGTGTTTCCAGAGAGGTAATGTTTCTGCTTCTGATGTGTTGAATATATTCCTTTTCTTAGTTATACCACACTCAAAAACACTGTACACTGAGGTGGTTTGCTTGTAGGGTTTTTTAAGTGATTTTTAACGGTATGGAAAGAGGTAATGTTACCCCCAACCTGCTTTATGCAAAAACAGGAAAGTAACCATCAAGTCTTATTTTGGAGTGTCTTGTTTCCCATTTGTAGAGGTTTGTATTCCCATATTTTACAAGTGGATCAAGAGAGCTGGGTCTCTGTGAATGCTGAAGTATCCTTACCATGTGCATTATCTAAGTTTCAGAGTGCTATTAACTTGTGAAAGGTATTAATTAGTGCCTCCTGACTGTGGTAACCTTAAACATGCAGGCAGTGTTTATCATAGGCATTTAGAGAATCAGTAGGCTGTTAGGTCTCTGCATCCCATTCGAATCTAGGAGTCGGGTGGTCCAGGTTACACTGATTTCTGTGAAGAGGCAACCTGTTTTGTAGTTGAAGTTTGTGAGGCACCATTCTCTCGGCTCTCTGGATGAAGTTGTAGTGGTGTTGGAAGCTCACTGGGTATCCCTTCTAGAGGTTATTGCGATTTATCTTACCTTAAGTGAATAGAATGCCAAGGAGTGGCTTCTCCTGACTTTTTTTTGTCAGACCAAGAGGAATTCTTCTGATTGCTTTTCAGAGTCCTTGCATTTCCAAAATCTGTATTAGTATTCTGCAGAAGAGGCTGAGGTTTTTGTTCTATAGTGTAAATTTTACTCCTTGCTGTAGCTGGTTTTGCAGTAGAAGCGACATTAACAGGACTTCCCTGATTTAACTCCATGTCTGTGCTCCCAGGTGGGTGCTGATACCAGTGTGCTGTTAGGGCCTGGTGTTAACTAGTACTGTTCCACAATGTGCAAAGGAAATGAATGCTGGTAACGAGTTCACAGCAGCACTAACACTTGGTGGGAATTCCTACCTGTAATTGTGTTTGCCACCTGATTTCAGCAGTGTCTGCAAAGGTCAATATTTCTGTTTAAAACTATTAGTCATTTACAGTTTAATCTTGGTGAATGATTAACAAAAATTGAGTTAAGCTTTCAGAAGGAAAATGTAGATAAGTTTTCAGAGTAGAGGATTGAAAAGTCAAGGAGATGAGCGGTTTGTCCTGTAACGGATCTAACAGGATTTTGTTGTTTTTAACTTCTCCACTGAAATGCTTCATAACTGTAAATGTGGCTTCTGTTAATGGCTTCAGTTAAGTCATACCTATTTAGTAAGTAGTACCTGAAAATTAGAATGGATGTTTCTATATCAAGGTGATGTGATACGTTAAGAAACTCGCTCTGGATCTTGTGTTGTGTTCGAGTCCTGACTGAGAAAGGGCAGAACTGTTTCAGAGTTGCTGAAAGAACAGCAACATAAACACAAATCTGCTGATTTCAGTGTGTGGTGTTCAGCCCAAAAAACAAAGCGTCTGTTTTAATTTTGCCAAAGCAGGAGAAAGCTTAGTTATCAAACACAGAAATTGCTTTTCAAAATGTTAAAAGGGATGCCCGTTAAGCAAAAGTGAGCACTTAGATTGCTGTGCTCAAAAGGGGTTTGGCTTAGGTACAGGCTAAGAAAGGCTGGTTCACGTTTACACTCACTGAAGTGAGATAACAACTCTCACTGGTTTCAGTGTCCTGTATTGTGACATTCTGTAAGGGATCAGAGGAAACTAAAGGAAATGTACATTGTTTCAACAGCCAAATCTCAGAAGTTCTGCTCATATCATCAGTCCAGTATCATCATCGTAACTTTTGAGTACTTTGTGTGTCAGCAGGCTTACCTGTAAAGGCAATAAATGTCCCTTTGATGCCTTCTGAGTTTGGGACAAGCCTTTCTATGAACCAGTCGCTTTGCTCACAATTTGGTTACAAATCAGTCACTTTTGGTTTAAGAATTTGGTGTTGCACATGTGGCTCTGTCTCGGTCATCTCTTTATTTTTGTGAGTGTAAAAGGCAGCTGAGTATCTGGAAATAGCTCTCAAACTGACTGTGGTTAAATCTGGAGCTCTGAACAGGATGGGTGTTTCAAAACTTGGGATTTTTTCTAAGGTTTTCTAAATAAAAAGTGTGAACAATGTTAAAGTGACACTGTCAGAATGTGGGGGAGTTTTTGCAGGGGTGGCTGTTGAGGTGGGTGCTGTGCTGAGCATTCTGATGGTGTTACTGCCTCACCTGTTGGTGTGGTCTCGTTTTCCAAACCTTCAGGAAAATTGAGTTGGTCACTTGCAAGGCAGCACAATTCATATTTGGTGGAACTAATGGGAGTTGGGTGTGGGTTTCTAACTAAATTCAGAAGTAGTCTTGATTAGATGCTCAGTGGGAAGTAAAGGACATAGAAGGGCTGGACCGTGTCTGGAGAAGTTGGGGAAGGGGCTGGAGAACAAGGGTTATGAGAGGTGACTGAGGGACCTGGGACTGTTTAGCCTGGAGAAGAGGAGGCTGAGGGGAGACCTCATCCCTGTCTACAACTGCCTGAAAGGAGGTTGTAGCAAGGTGGGTGCTGGTCTTCTCTCCCAAGTAACAAGTGATAGGACAAGAGGAAATGGCCTCAAGTTGTGTCACGTGAGGTTCAGATTAGACACCAGGAAAAAATTCTTCACTGAAAGGCTTCTCGGGCACTGGCAGAGGCTGCCCAGGGAGGTGGTGGAGTCCCCATCCCTGGAGGGGTTTAAAAGATGGGTAGATGAGGTGCTCAGGGATGGTTTAGTAGTGGACAGGTACGGTTCGAGTCAATGATCTCAAAGGGCTTTTCCAGACAATTCTGTGATTCTAAAACTTAAACCGTCTTTGCCCAGGTGTTTACTCATTCTACCGAGCATCCTTGGGCAATGTTCTTCCTGCATTTGACATTTCTTCACCAAATAAATGACTGGCACTAGGTTTTGGTGTCCAGTATCATGTCTGTGTCCAGCTTCATCTTCTCAGTTGTGGGGCCAACTTTATAATTTAGGAACAATATGAATGTTGCGTTAAAACTATATCATGAAACCATTTTCACTGTCTTTCAGCCTAAGATACCTGGGATATTTAAAGGGAGATTTTTCATAGTCAGTTAAGATTTTAGAATCATAATTACAATTGAAAAGATGACAATTTCTGGTTTAAAATTTTGGTTTTTTTCTGTTTCCTTGTGTAGCTATGTAGGAAACCTCTCCAGAGACGTGACTGAAGTCCTTATACTTCAGTTATTCAGCCAGATCGGACCATGCAAAAGCTGTAAAATGATAACAGAGGTAAGGCCTTCCACACCCACAGGGTAGCAAATAGAATGTAATTTAGGTACAATTGTGCCAAATAAATGGAGTTGGGGGCTTCTTTTGACATACTGGCAGTGTTTTTTACTGGTAGTGTTTAGGTTTTGATTGTGTTTTGGCTTTTGGGGTAACTTTTTGGAGAGAAGACCTGTTGTATGCAGTCCTGTGCCTTTCCCTGTAGCCCTGACACACATTTTACCAGCTGAAGTTGAGCTTCTGCTTTATTTAAAGGACTCATACCCCTCTTTTCGGAACAGTGATGTTCTGATGGGTAGGAGCCGTATTGTTTCAAGGATTATTCATGGTTGGTTTGTATATTTTTCACTTTATTTGAACATGAGCTTCAGTATTCTTTTCCCTTTCAAATGCTTCTTTACTATAGATGAAAAGTAAAAAATCCTTCAGATGAAGGTGCTGTGCCGGTGTGAATTGCTCTGCCTGCACCTTCCTGTTCTTTAATTATGTTTTTCTTGAAACAAAGGGACAGAATTTCCTAGTATTCCAGATAAGGTCTTGTGTACAAACTGGGGGTAAGTATTAACTCATCCTTCTCTCCATTGTGAACACTGGTGTGTTTAGGATTGGTGGCCATTCCTGTGATCTTGTTGCCACTTTCTAGGCCACTTGTCACTCCATAGTACTTTTCTTGTGCATTTATCACTGATAATCTTGGAGCAGGCAGGGACCAATGATAATTCTTGCTAGATTTAATCTTTGCTCTTCAATTCCATTTTTCTGTATGCTCTTCCTACCTTTCAATGCTTCTTATGGTTCATCTGAACTTGTAATTACAGATTTCCTGAGTGTAGCCACATGTTGTTTAATCAGGATCATTAATGATGGTATTAAAATGCAAATCTTGCAACTGGACCTCTTTGGGAACACTATGTGTAACTCCTCCATAGTCATCTTTTCCTTTCAATGCAACACACTAGGTTTTGGGGGGGGGTTAGCTGCTTGTTATCCACCTGATGCTTGTTTAATCACTCCGATCTTTGTCTGGCCTGATAATTCCCCATGTGACACTTTGTTAATAGTGAATATAAGAGCTCTGCCACACTTTTTCTAAGGTTGTTGAAGCAGGATAATGGAAGGATAACCCAGCAGCGTTGGGTTTTTCTCTGCAGAAACACTTGTGGCTGTCACAGTCTTTCAGAAATCAGGTACTGCTGCTCCAGCCTTCAGTGATGGAGAGGTGTCAGCATCAGATCCATTTCTTGAGCACTAGATGAGAAATTTCAGCGGTCATTTCACCTTGATTTGGGCTTGGTGGGTTTAAGATTTTCCATAGCCTTAGAAATAGCAAGTGAGCCCTGTTTTTTGAAATGAGCAGACAGACAAAAACTGCTGGCAGCTGCATTCGGTCACGGGAGGGGGACGCACTGGGCTGGCCTCAGCGCCTGTCACCGCGCAGTCAGCGAGTGCAGGGTGGGTTCTAGGCTGGAACTGACCTGTAGCTGCCGTGTTTCCTGGCTGTCAGAGTCCCTGTCTGTGGGGTCCATCCTTCTCGTCTGTGTGGGTCAGCTTTTCATAGGCACTGTTACATCTAAGTAGTTCTGACCTGTCCGTTGGCTTATACTTGAAAGTTCCCCTTTGTAGCCAGGTGTATCAGCTCTTTGCTCACTCTCTCTCCTTTGTAAAACATGTGACATGAGTGTGTCAAGTGTTCAGAGATCCCAGGTGTTTCTTTTGGGGGTGTATGACGCTTAGGGGATGGTAGGACTGGCATTTACAGGTGCCTCGAACACCTAGAGATCCAGGCATTTGTGAAAGAGGCTCTTCTCATGTGAAGACAAGTTCTTGGTGCAAAAGACTTTCCCACAATCTAAAAGTAACGTTGTGCTTCAGTCGAAGCATAAGCTGTACTAAATCTGTTAAGGCCTTAAATGGGTTTCCCAAATCTTGGTTTCATTTCACTAGCAGAGTGGTAAGGGAAGAGGGTTGAATTTTGGGGGATATCTGGGGTGAATGTGCTTTTTTTTGGAGCATATCATGGCTGTTGGGACTTAAACTCTTCCTTTTTTATATATATAATATCAGATGTGTTTTTCTCTCATCTGTTCATTTTGCATCAGTTAGGCACCTGGTACTCAGGGTGTTTAGAAGGATGACTTCAGACTGCCTGATCAGTTTAGGTATATAAAGGCCTTGTGATCAGTTCAGCTATTAGATTGTAGTAGCTTTCCTTGCTCAGGTGAAGCAGAGCCATTTTTGAAGATATGGGATATGGTTTAGTAGTGGACAGGTACAGTTGGACTCAGTGATCTCGAAGGTCTTTTCCAACCAGGCAACTCTGTGATTCTTTCTATGATTCTAGTTTTATAGGGCAGAATTAGAATTCCTTTCTCCATACAAGCATACATGAATTTTCAGAAGTTAAATAGTAAAACTGGTAAAGGCCTGCTCTTCACTTGTGTGAGTGCTCTGTCTGACACTGGAGGACGTTGGTCTGCAAGAATTCTGATGCCAAAGCAGTTTCTTCACGTGCTGGAGCCTTCCCTGTCCACAGAAGAATTAAATTTAGTTTAATATTAGTGTTTATCAGCTTCTGGTACAGGTACATACAGAGCAGTAAGTGTAGAGGTTTTGGCTCTAGGTTTTGTACTCATTCCATCTGTTAGACAGATGAAATCCCATGTTGAACTTTGCATTCTAGTTATCATTTCTTCTTGAAAGGCTTTTCTGAAAACTTAGGTTCTTTGCACTTAATGCTTTGGTACATTCAATGCTTCAGTGAGCTGTCACTGAACACTCTGTCAGTGTTTTTAAAGGTGATTCAACAGGCCATCCTACAAAACCAGGTTCTACCCAAGATTAGCAGAGTAACAACCAACTGATGAATGTCTTCTTCCTTCAGTCAGACTGTTTTGAGCCCTTTTCAAGGGATATTTCTCAGTTGCTGGGTGTGACATTTGTCACTTGGGACTGAGAATACGTAACTTCTGGGTTGCTGTCTGCCAGTGGTGTTCAAGCAAATAAAAAGAAAGACTGGGTAAGTAGGAGGACAGAGAGAAGACTGGTGAAAACGAATCTAGGGGGCAAACCTTTCAAGCTTTGAGTCTCTGTGTGTATATATATCAGAAGACCATTTTCCCTCTTCTCTCCATTCTTCTTCTCCCCCTTCCATCCAACGTGCAGGTGGCTTTTCCAGGAATTTAATTATTTTTAGTTTAGTAAACTTGAAGTGCTAAACCCTCATTCAATATAAACTGTGTGTCAGAAACTGCTAAACCTTTAATAAAAATTCCATCTTAATTCTTGCACTGCAGTGTAATGTCAAAGGCTATTTCATAAATCTAATGCAAAGACCTCGTAACGCTTCTAGCTATAAGTAATATATTTTCCTGGATTTTCTTCTCAGCAACCCGATAGCAGAAGGGTCAACTCTTCTGTTGGATTTTCTGTTTTGCAGCATACAAGCAATGACCCTTATTGCTTTGTGGAATTTTATGAACACAGAGATGCAGCTGCTGCATTAGCTGCTATGAACGGGAGAAAAATTTTGGGGAAGGTAAGCTGCTTGCATTGAATTTTTAGATTCAAAGGAATTTGTTCAAAGGAATAAATTTTATTCAAAGGAATATAGCTTTGAGTAAAAATCTGACTATTGTGAGGTGTTCAATTTTTTTTGAAGGTTAAGTGTTGTCAGAATAACATTTTGCAAATAGTGATTTATAAAAGTCTTGTTTAGGAAAGTCTTGTTTGAAATTCTAATTACTACTGTGTTATATTGAGTGATGATTTGTAAGTCTTGTTGTAATCTGCCCTTGAATGAACTTAAACATAAGGATTTTGTACATTTATACTAAATCTCATGCTTGTTTTCAGGAGGTCAAAGTAAACTGGGCCACAACGCCAAGTAGCCAGAAAAAAGATACATCCAGTAAGTAAAGCAATGCCACAGCATCACTTCTACACAAATGCTTCACAACGTGGTAATGATTTCATCATAAATGCATTTAAACAGAACTTTTCTCCTACCCATCTTATGTTTAATAGAATGTTGCAAACTAATTCTTCTGTTTCTGCTTTGCATCTGGGGAAACTAGAGTGGACAGATTAAATTGCTGCTGCTCATCAGATGGAATCCTGGGCGTTCCTGATCCCCAGCGCCGTGCGCAGAGCGTCGCTTTCTCAGGAGCTGAAACTTTAGCTAGCAGTTAAATAGTTGATTAGTAAATTATTTATTTTCAGATCACTTCCATGTGTTCGTTGGGGATTTAAGTCCAGAAATAACAACAGAAGACATCAAGTCAGCATTTGCTCCTTTTGGTAAAATATCGTAAGTATCACAATAAACGTTTCCAATATTGTTTAGAAAATGTGACTGAAAAGTTGTTTTGGGGTTGAAATGTTATTTCTTGTCTTTTGAGATAAATTTCCTGCTGTGCATTTCATGTGTTGGGTGGGCAGTAAAGAGGGGTGATTGTGTCATCTCAGTATATAATGATGTCGTTAATGTAAATGAAGTAATGTACTTTTAACCTGATTTATCTGCTAATGTCCTTCAGCTTCTTATTAAAAATTAATTACTGTTTCCAAGTGTGACTTTTTGTTGTTTGGAATGTGTACACAGTGGTGACTTGACAAGGGGTCTGTTTTGTGTGTATTCACTCTGAATTTCATAGGCAGTATAGAAAATGGGGCACTTAGAGGTTAACTTAATGGAACAGCAGCTGAATAACTGGTGAATGTTCTGAAAAACCCTAATATTTATGAAATTGAAATTACTTTTTTGGCTGATAATGGGATTAATAAAAATTAAACCATTTAAATGAAGGAATGGTGGATTTACAACATGTGCACATTTCTGCCACTTAAGAGAAGGCTTCTTTAAAAAATCTCACAGATAATTCAGGTGATACCCAATCACCTCGTGTTTTAATTGAACGTATTTACCATTCCAAGTGCCAAAGCATGTCCTTACCAGTACTTGGAGGTGCTCAAGGCCAGGTTGGGGCTTTGAGCACCTTGATCCAGTGGGAGGTGTCCCTGCCTATGGCAGGGGGGTTGGAACTGGATGGGCTTTAAGGTCCCTTCCAACCCAGACCATTCCATGATTCTGTGATACTTGTTAATCTTCTGTCAATTTTATAAAGTTGCACATGAAGGGTTTTGTAGTGCTTTGCAGGAATTTATTTCTAAGAACAAAATTCTTATTTTTCTCTTGTTCTGTACACGTATTTTTAAATGAATCCTAAATCTGATTTCTTACCTCTGCTGTTTTGTTTACTTTGCTTTTTTTTTGTCTCTTTAATGTGGTAAGTAGTACTGTTTAAAAATCGATTTTAAAAAAGAATAATTCAGATTTTTTTTGTTTCTCGATCTATATTTATACATCTGAGACCTGCAGTTTTTCTAAAGTCCAAGTCACAATTAAAAGTAATAGCATTCTGGTTATTTTGCAGAATTGCTCATAAGAATGGACAGGATCTTGAAGGCTAACTGCAAGGAACTGTGCACACTGGAACTCAGTTGTAGATTTTTTCTCATTTCTATTTATTCTTATTATACATTATTTATATATACATATTTTAGTATTTACATTTTAACATTCTATATTCAGTGCAGTTCTATATTTCCAATCATTTTAACTTACTCACTAAAATCTCTGTGTAAATTTGTTGTTTTCGTACTGGTGTGCTTAGCATTGTTGTTAGTTTTATTCTCCTTTTCTTAAATTTCTGAAAATGTCAATTTTTCAAAATTTACAGCTGCCCAAACTCCAAAATGATGGTAGAGAATTGACCAGGAAAAATAAAGAAATCTGTTAACAGGCCATGTATGCCTTTTAATTCCTATTTTTTCCTCTTTTTCGATTTTTTAATATTTCATATATTTTGTATCACTAGGCAGAAGACATTTAATATATAGAGAAGGCATTTAATATATAGAAAATGCATGGTTAATTAGATAGAATTGTTGCAGTAATTTATAGAACAGTAAACCTTAGCGGACCCTAGCAAATAGATTATTAGACAAGGAAATTTTGTTTCTCTTATACTTCCAATTTGAACATTCTAGTCGTAGCCAGCATAGGTTATGTGGATAGGTTGCATGTTTATTACATGTTATTTTTTTTGTCCTACTGCTTTTTTCTAACAGGTAAAGAAGCAATAGGGGAGAGGTCAGGAATGACTGTAGTTTTAGGGCTAACTGAATTTATAAGACAAAATTATGCTCACGATACAGTGTGTGTGGTTCCTTTTAGTTTTTATTTTGCAGGTTATTACTATTGCCCTCATATAGCTGTGCTTCTTTTCGCAGGGACGCACGGGTAGTTAAAGATATGGCAACTGGAAAGTCAAAAGGCTATGGTTTTGTATCTTTTTATAACAAACTGGTGAGTAATCCCAATGCAGATTTCAAACTACTGCTGTTTTCCGCTTCTCGTTCTCTTTGATGTTAAATTCGCTGCATATCAGAATTCCCCACGCAAGTCAGTTTGCTTGTACAGCACATATTTAGTCAACAGGTTCTGTTATTTAAGGTCAGGGGCTGAAATAAATTCAGATTATGGGTATGCTGTGAGAACATTGTGGAGAAGATATGAGAGAACGTTGTGGAAGCAGATCCCTGAAGACAGAGGTTGTCTGGGTGTGTTGGGGTAGCTCAGCTCGGTCTGTGGCACCGTCTCTTCTGCAGTGAGCTGGTGCCTGGTCCCATCTGTGGTGCCTTGGGTCCCTTAACTGAGGCACCACGCCAGGTCCAGAGTGGTTCCCTGTGTTAAGGGAATGTTCAGAATGCCATCCTGGAGCCCTCGGTCCTAGGGAGTGCGCAGCAGGGCTTGGGGTCAGCCAGGTTTGTTTCACAGTATCACAGTATGACAAGGTTGGAAAGGACCTCTGAGATCATCAAGTCCAACCTATAACCTAACACTAACACAACCATCATCTAAACCATGGCACTCAGTGCCACATCCAATCTCCCCTTAAACACCTCCAGGGTTGGCGACTCCACCACCTCCCTGGGCAACGCATTCCAATGGCCAATCACCCTTTCAGTAAAGAACTTCTTCCTCACATCAAGCCTAAACTTTCCCTGGAAAGTTTCCATGCCAGAGCTCCATCTTCCTGGGGACCCAGTGCAGCCAGGTGTGTCGTACACTGCCATCTGGCTGGATTTGTTCACACGAGCTCTGCATCTCAGTAGACTTCTGGGGTGGTCACTTCCTTCAGTTGATAGAATGTTTTGAAATCGAAGATGAGTCTTTTTATTGAGTGGTTAATTTGCAGATAGAAGTTGATTGTGTACTTGTGAACTGTTTTGCTTATGCACGTGTATGAGGGCCCCTCACTACAGGAAGGACGCTGAGGGGCTGGAGCGCATCCAGAGAAGGGGAAGGGGCTGGAGAACAAGCCCTGCCAGGAGCAGCTGAGGGACCTGGGGTTGTTTAGCCTAGAGGAGAGGAGGCTGAGGGGAGACCTTATCATTCTCTGTAACTCCCTGAAAGGAGGTTGTACCAAGCTGAGTGTTGGATAGGAATCGGCCTCAAGCTGCGCCAGGGGAGGTTTATTTTAGACGTCAGGAAAAATTTCTTCACTGAAAGGCTTCTCAGACCCTGGCAGAGGCTCCCAGGGAGGTGGTGGAGTCCCCATCCCTGGAGGGGTTTAAAAGACGGGTAGATGAGGTGCTCAGGGCTGTGTTTCAGTAGTGGATGGGTATGGTTGCATCTCAAAGGTCTTTTCCAACCAGCCAATTCTATGATTCTATGATATTGTAAACATAAAGGTTGTTCTTGGTTTTGAGTTGGGTGTGGTTAGTTAGATAATGTTATGTATGCTTAAAAAATAACGCTTCCAACAAGTGACTGCTATCCCTTTCTGATACAGATATTGATTGATACTGATAAAGATGTTACTGCTAGAATTTAATCAGTGTAAAAATAAGTAAAAATAGCGCTGTGCCCTACTGTTTATAGGACCACAGCTGACTTCACAATCGTTGATGATTTGGAAGTTAAATAAATGTTTGACAGTGTAAGAAATTAGGGCAAATTATGTGAAAATAGAGCTGTTTGTGTTCAGAGGTGTGTTCAGGGCAGCAGGAGTCAGTTACAGCCCCAAGGCTTCAGCATGAGGCAGGACAGTGCTGGCTGCTCACCTTTAGCTTGTCCATGTCTTCTCTTTGTGCTTGGCATTGTCTCTCTCGAGTTTTGTGGCCTTGAAGAGCATTTTGAACACACTGTTCACTCTGCCTCTCTTCTTTCTAAGTGGTTGGGGAAAAATGGCTCCTTGCAACTGTTAGGAAACACATCCCTTGCTTTCGGGGTGTTCTGCTTATGATGTGAACTAAAGTTTATTTTCTCATTTATGCTAAAGATAAGATCCACGTAGGCTATGGACTTATGTGTGTGTTCATACAATGACTTCAATATTTAGAGAGGTTTTTATGATTAAAAAGTGTTTCCTGACTTTTCCTGTTACTATCAAATATACTTTTGTGCACTGTATTTTCACTGCAGTCAGTTGGCAATTTTTTCTTTAAATAATTGAAATTATAGGAGTTTTATTTCAGTGATTGCTTCTGCCATCTGCATAGTCTTTGCACTTTGGGCAGCTTTCAAGTATTCTAAAACAGATGCTTCATGCTTCTTGTGTGAAAGTGGTACAGATGTGATTGTAGTTGGCGTTCACTCTGTGTGTGGAAAATGGGGGTGGGACAAAGGTGTTCCCAAATCACTCCTGAGGGCCATCTCTGTAACCAATGGGCTTCATGTTGCTTCATTTTTGCTCCTTGCTGTGACTGTTCAGGATTTCACATACTTTTTAGTACCTTTAATTGATTTTGTCAACAGAATTAACTGATGACCAAGCCTGTCTGAGCAGTAGACGTGTCCATACTGCTCGTTTGGGTGTGTTATAGTCTCTCTCCCCATCTCTTCAGGATGCAGAAAATGCTATTGTACACATGGGAGGCCAGTGGTTGGGAGGCCGACAGATCAGAACTAACTGGGCAACGAGGAAACCACCAGCCCCCAAGAGCACACAAGAAAGTAAGGCCTTTGTGTTTGCATCACTGTCCAATAAAACATCATCCTGCCAAATTCATGCTTCTTAGTTGCATATCTAGCTTGACTTCCAGATCTCAAAGAATGGATTTGGGGGTGTATTCTGTCAGCGTAGTGGGGTGTCGTGAAATGTTCAATGTGTTTTCTTAAATGTGTGGTTGATGCTTGCGTACGAGGTGTCTGTGATTGTTGTTAGCTTAGTGCTTACAAAAGCCTTCTCTCTTTGTAGATAATACAAAACAATTGAGATTTGAAGACGTAGTAAATCAGTCAAGCCCCAAAAACTGTACTGTGTACTGTGGAGGAATTGCCTCTGGGCTAACAGGTATGATTTGTTTTTATTGCTTTTGTATTATTGAAGCTTTTTGGATGCTGGGATGGTTACTAATTCAAAACATTATATGTTGTAGATCAGCTTATGAGACAGACCTTTTCACCATTTGGACAGATTATGGAAATAAGGGTGTTTCCAGAAAAAGGTTACTCATTTGTCAGGTACGGACGGAGGAAATCAAATCCTGTAGGTTTGTCCATGCAGCAATGGTCCCATCTTTCTGTCATTTCACTTGCTTGAACTCCTGCCAATACATTAAAAGCTGTCACAGCATGTTCATAGGAAAAATTGGGACTTCTGAAGTGGCCACCACTCTTTTTACCCAAGAGGAGGGGTATCTGTGAGAGCAGGTCTCTTCCTGGATTTCCTCTGTGTATGGAGACAAAAGCTCTCTAAGGCCTAAACTTGGTTTGTTTTTACATCCTTTAGGTTTTCAACCCATGAAAGCGCAGCACACGCTATTGTTTCAGTTAATGGAACCACAATTGAAGGACACGTCGTTAAATGTTATTGGGGTAAAGAATCCCCTGATATGACTAAAAACTTCCAACAGGTAACTGTGCTTCAGCCTTCTCGTGATCTCACAAAAGCAATAGTGTATGTACCTTCAGTGCCTTCCCAGGTGTGACAGCTAAATGGTGTGCTGGGGTTCCTCTGAAACTCCATGTTCTGTCTCAGTTGTGTCCCAGTTGTTCATCAGACTGGGCTAGTGATTTTGGTGGACTGCCTGCTATTGTCTTCTGGATATGATTCAAGGTAACCCTGATTCTTGCTGGTTTACTAACTCCAACCGAGTATTCTTTGGTATTTCAAACACCCAAGAACAAGTTTGGCAGCACAAGGCTCTAAGTAAGTCCCAGTGATGTCTTGTTTATTTTTGATCCCATTATTGCTAAGTAGTTTTAGCCCTGTGATGGATAAAGCCAAAGATTTTGCCTTTAGCAGCACAAAAATAACATAACCCCCCCCCCCTAGAGCCTGAAGTACTGTGACTTGTTCTCTCCTTAGGTGGATTACAGCCAGTGGGGGCAATGGAGCCAAGTGTATGGAAACCCACAGCAGTACGGGCAATACATGGCTAACGGGTGGCAAGTACCGTCATACGGAATGTACGGCCAAGCCTGGAATCAACAGGGTTTTGGAGTAGAGTGAGTAAATGCATTCAGTTTCTTAGAATATTCCAAAACTGTTATATCAGTTTCAGGCTCGTAGTTCAAGGATTGCACAGGGTTTCAAGCCTTAGGTGGACTTTTCCATGTGTAAGGCTCGTATTTAATGATTTACTGTAGACCAAATAGTGGGGTGAATCACTCAGACTTGTGCTCATATAATGCATTTTATGCGTAGGGGGTTTGGAGGCTCAAGGCACAAAGACTTCTCCTGTGGGAGACTCTTGAACAGTGGCCTTGTCTGATATCTAAAAATATTCTGGGTTCTGACTCAAGGTGATGAATACTGGAGAGTCCAGGCCAGGGACCCCTGGTATCATAGAATCATAGAATGGTCTGGGTTGGAAGGGACCTCAAAGCCCACCCAGTTCCACCCCCCTGCCATGGGTAGGGACACCTCCCACTGGATCAGGGGGCTCAAAGCCCCATCCAGCCTGGCCTTGAACACCTCCAGGGATGGGGCAGCCACCACTTACCTGGGCCAGGGCCTCCCCACTCTTCATCATGAAGAATTTCTTCCTAATGTCTCATATAAATCTTCCCTCTTTCAGTTTAAAGCTCTTCCCCCTAGTCCTGTCACTACAGGCCCTTGTAAAAAGCCCATCCCCAGCTTTCCTGGAGCCCCTTCAGGTACTGGTATTAAGGTGTTTACCTGGAGGTAACATTTACTGGAGAGAAGGAACTATATACTGACACTGTAACCTGGGCAGTTTCAGAATATGAGTGGGCTTTTGATACCTCATATCCTGGACTCTGAAGGTGTCACCAGAACTTCTTGTTTTGATGTAATTCTAAAATAACTTCTTTCCTTATGGAATTCTTCATTTCCTCTTGCCAATGAAGCATACTAAGCCTTGATAAACCCATCTCTGGTGTTCGTGCCAGTTAGGCCGTGGGAGTTTTTTGCATTTCAGCATCCCTGGTGTTGACTTGCATCCACCTGCGTATGTACCTGCCTTTGGAGGCAGTTGTCCTTCCACCCAGTACCCAAGGTTTGTGGGGCTTTCTTGTTGTCTTTCTTGCTAAAAAACTTATTTCCAAGACTGACTGGACCTGAATTACTCAGGAAAGAGGAGAAATTGTTCTGTTTTGGTCTAAAAAAGTGTGTAGGAAGCGTGGGTTTATGACCTTTTTTTTGTTTGTTGTCTGAAACAGCAATCCTTTTGTCGTAAATAACTTGACTAGCTTGCATGGTTGCTTTTCTTTTTCCTTTCCTTTCATCAACCATCCTGTTTTCTTTTGAAGCCAATCTCCGTCTGCCGCCTGGATGGGTGGATTTGGTGCTCAGCCTGCCCAGGGCCAAGGTGCTCCGGTAATACCTAACCAAGCTGGATACGGTATGGCAAGCTACCAAACGCAGTGAGCTGGGACTCTGTTTCAAAGTGTGTATTTCACGATAGGCTGCAGTTTCCAGTGACGTTCTGAAGACTGGAATGTAGACAATGAAAAAAAAAAAAAGAAAATATTTATTTTAAAAATGGAAATGTTTGGAACCTTTAGCACAGCTTTGCTTTGGTGAAGGACACAAATGTCTTCTAGTTCTGCCTTTTTAAGTTTTTGTTCATGATGGATATGAACATGTTTTCCTTTGTGTACAAAAATTAAAAATAAAGTCAATAAAGACAATTCTGCCTACAAATTTTGATATAGTAGGAGAAATGGCTGATAAATTTGATCTCTAGGATACCATTCCATTTTTTTGTTTGTTCTGTCTTCAGTGTTTTATATCACTGTGCTTTTTAAGAGAGATGATGTTGAGAAAGAGCGAGTTGCTTTTAGTTGAAGACCCACACCCTGAAATCAACTGTGGACCAGTCATTACACCCTGCTAGACAGTATTGATTTTTCAAGCTCAGAAAGTTTGTGTAGGGCTTGGAATGCTTTTTTTAAAGAGATATTTAATTTTTTTACACGCCTAAACCCAGTCTGATACAAATAATAGTTTGGTCTCAAACGAAAACCAGTACTGTCTGGGCAGTTCTACAGACAAGTCCACGTTCAGGCACACACTGAAACTTTTCAGAGCTGGTTGGCCTCTTAAGCCTGTAGTATTTTGCTTTTAATTCTGAGAAATAGAGACCTTTTTTGCAAGTATGTTGTTTGTTTGAATCAGACAGTCATACTTGTGCTTTTACATCACGTTTGAAGGCTACACGTTGTAAATATTTCATGACTACAGTGTTTCCAAGGCATGCTCAAACATAGAAGTAGCAATGTAATTATTCAAAGTAATACTTAATATGCTCTGCTGCTTTAAATGCAGTAGATCGACAAGAATGTGCAAGACTGACATTTCCAAAGTTGGCTGTTATGTAAAGTTACATAAAGAACTATAACAAAGAGCCTTAATTTTAATTTCATAAATCTTTAATGCATCACCTTTTTGTCATTAGAAATACAAATTTTTTGCTTTACGTATTCGGTATGTAAATACCTTGGTTACCAACCTATTTCAAGGTTATTATAAGTTGTAAAGTATCCGAGTGTTTTGAAAAAAATCTTGATGTTTTTTAAGTCTAGAAATATTTTGCCCGAGAATTTTTTAACGAGATTGTTAAAAACATCTTATTTTAGAGAATACTCAATGTGCCATTTGGTAAAACGGAGATGCAGTTGAAACAGTGCACCGAGTTGTGACTTATTTTTAATTACAAGTGTTTGTCTTTCTGGGTGGTTTGCATGTGATGAAACCTGTACAGAGGCTGGGCTGTTTGTGTACCGAGCGTGTCAATGGATAAATCATGGAGATGTTTCAATGGTAAACTTGGGTAACTTCTCTATTATTTTATGGATACATTGATATAAACTGCCTCAATAAATTTGAAGTTGGAAATGAATGTAAGTTAGATCCCAGTACTGTGTCTTGCCTGTGGCAGCCAGAGGGTGCAACTGTTCCTGCTGTGCATGAGATCCAAGGAGGCAGGCACAGCCGAGAGTCCTGGGATCAGCAGTGACAGGTCAGCGAAGCACGCTTGCATTTCAAAAGAAACAAAATGTTTGGGTTTAGAGATCATGGTTCTCAACAAGTGTCTGGAGAAGCTGTGTGTTTATCCTTTCTGTTTCTTACTGTGCAGGTGTTGCAGTTTGGAATAGATACTGAAATGGAGACTTGCAGCCAGGCTGTGCAAATAGCTACGCTTCCTGCTGTAGTGATTCATAGGAGGGGTTTTTTTCCTCCTCTTCTGCTTGAGATGCTGAATAGTACCTTGGCTTTTAGATGAGGTTGAAGTGAGGGAGACTGGAAGAGTGTTGGCTCAGCTGTACCCAGAGGTGCTCGTAGCTCTGGGCATCTTCTGCATGGAATAATGACTGACAGTGGTGTGGAGCCCTGATTGCTTGGGGTGACAGAGTTGGCTCTTAATCTCTGTTTCTCCTTCACGGCATACGTAGTGTTTTCCCGCTCAAGTTAGGAACCAGACTTCTGCTTTTCTATACATTTTGTATATATGTGTATATATCTAGGTGAGGATCAGCCTGTGCACTGTAGTTTGGAAAGGAAGCCACAAGTAAACCTGCATTTTTGTTACACTTACCTGGCTTAAAAAAGTGACGAGTCAGTAGATGCACACATTGTGAGTTACATCAGTCGTTCGTAGACTTCACTGGAGTCTGAGGTTTCTACATAATCACAGGAGTGTGACACGTGAGCGGTCTGGATCCTGCTGGTGTGTGAGCAGTGTGTGCTTTAGGCACTTCTGCTGGTGTTGGTGCAGGTACATTGCTACAAACACCTGTTTAAACGGGTGTCAGGTGAAGGCAGTGATCTCAGGTCTCCCTGTGTAGATCACCTGAAATGTGATTATTTAATACACCTGCTGCAGAGCTTGGCCCTACCTGACCTGTGCTTCAAGGTGAGAGATAGCAGATACTTTTATTTAAACCTTGTTATTGCTTTTTATAGAGCTTTCCTTTAATGATGATGTTTCTTCACAGAGTGCTCGAGATCTGGGTTCTCCAGTGTTCTGTAAGGTTTCTGTAGCACTGCGAGGCAGAGTTGTAATTGGAATCGATTCCGACTCGGTAGCGTTCATCAACGCATCACTGACTGGTTTTTGGCACCAAAGAGCCTCTTGCACCGACTGCTTCTATGAGTGACTGTTCCACTGTTGTAATTTCTCCAGCTACAGAAATCGGCTGCTGCCCTGGCCCCTTCCTGCTAGGGCTGGAGCTCAGAGCGTGGCTTTATCAAGGCTGGGGTTGGTGCGTGAAGCCTGAGGCGAGGTTGTAATCCGCAGTCGCAGCACGCGTTCAATAAAAGCAAACCTGCTGAAGGGCTCCTCCTGTACTGTCGTCTGTCCAGGTGCTGGCCCTCTGCTGCATGACTGCCAGCAGGAGGGCAGGGCTGACCTGTGAACTCTGCACGTGCCATCCTGTAAAAGGGGTTTTATTACAAGGTTTGCGTACAAACCCATTTTGTGTTTTGCCAAGTTGCAGCAGCGAGGCTGTAAATCGGACATCACCTGTAGCTTTCCATCAGTCCTGCCTCCTTGTGTGCGTTCAACAGTTTCAGACATCCTTCCTGCAGAGCCTTCTTTACTGAGATAGCTTGGAGACAGCCATTAATTATATTGGAACCATTTCCTTCATTTCAAAACCATCTCACAGTGAGTAAGGCTTAATTTCGCAGAAAATTAGTGATTTTTCTCTTGTGCTTGTACACAAGGAAGCAGACTTAGACTGTTTGGACATGTTAATGACTCAAACAAGGGCACCAGTCTCTGTTTGAAGCACGTGGAACTGTTTCCTGGTCAGCAATAGAAGACTGTTGCACTGTTCTTACATTGCAAGGTACAGGTGATCTGTTTTTCAGGATACTTCCAAATAATAAATGGGGTTTGTGAAGAGCTGCCTGGCTCCACCTTACATCTTCACTTATAGATACTGTTTGGGATTGGGATTGCTGCTGGAACAGCAAAAGGAACTTCTTCTGAAACTGAGTGAAAGCTTATTTGTTCTGATCATGTGGTGCCTGTTCAACACGGGTAGGTGTAAGGATTTTACTATGTAATTGTGTTTCTGTTCATAAAAAGGCAGTAGTGGATGGGGAGGTCTTTGTTGGGTTTCATTTCAGCCAACTTTGGTGAACCCAGCAGATTATTTAAAAAGAAATAAATTACAAAGGTATTTCTGTTTGTCAGTATCACATGGATAAAATCCTTTCTCCCACGTTTGCCATCAATTCCAATCAAAGGCAAATGCTGAAATGTTCATTAAATGTTTTACAAAGAAACAGGGCTTATCCTACTGAGTGAGCACTGGTTCTGTCACCTTTCTGGGGCCGGATGCTGCTGTGCATCACGGATGTGAACGGCACGCTCTGCTCACTGACATTTAGAGGGTAATAACTCCATGTTAATTTGACATCAGGAATGATTATTTGAATGCAAGTTATTCTTGCTGAAATACACAGCCACTTGTGCTTTGATCAAAGCTGATCTGAATCTGCTTGGGTGGTTAAAGTGTTCTGATACGCTGTGGGAAGAAGCATTGCTTTACCTGTACCTTCGGACTCGAGCTGTCAGTAAGACATCACAGCGCTCTGACAGCATTTTTTGTGTTGAGAAGGACAACATTTCATGGAGTTTAAGTGGGGGCATTCAATGTATGCTGACTTTTCTGTAGTGATGGGTGATTATGGGTGATTACGTTTGAGTATTTCCCTTTGGAAAGAAGGGATCACTTGCTATTGAGCAATGAACCTGCAGGAGCCCAGGTTGTTGCCAGTCCCAGGTCCTGCCTTTCCCAGCTGCTTGCAGGGAAGGGAGGAGGAGGAAGATGGTGAGACTGGGTGGCACACACGCCACACTGGTGTGTGGGATGCAGCAGCATCAGTGCCAGTCAGCTTGTGAGACACATTTGAAATCATGGCAGCCTTACCCAGATGCTGCAGCAATACCCAAAGGATTGTTCAGACAAAAACTTCATTTCTTTCCTTAAAATAATGTTTATAAAACATGGGTTTTGTTCAATAAATTTAATGTTTATTAGAATTCTGTTTTAATGAAACAGAAAATACGTAACCTTTGGCAATTTTCTTTTTGGTTCCTGAGGAAAACAGGTGCGTGTTGAACAGCTGAGCTGGAATGCTGGGGTTGATGGAAAGAATAAAGAAAACTTAATGGAGCAAATGTGACTTTGTACACCTTTGCTTAGTGTAAAGTCTCTCAACCTGGCATTCTCTTTGCCTGCATTGACCCTTTTGTTTGTGTAACTGAGGAGTTGGAGATGCACACAGCTGCTTGTTGAATGTCTTCCTGTTCTCTAAATGCACCATTTCTGGAGCAGGGTGAGTAGGAGCTGAATCAGAATGACAGGTCCACCACCCAGAACTCTGGATAATACTTACATTTCCTAGATGGAAACTCACTAGAGCCAGCTCTGAGTTTAAGTAATGAGGAAAAGCTGCTGTGTGCCATTTGCATACCTAGTTCTTTGTACTTAATAAATGGAGAATTAAGGTGCTGTTCCATGGAAGACTCTTTGTGGTTTCTTTGTTCCTTGCAGTGAATTATTTTCTTTAATGGTTGGTGATGGGAAAGGCCAATTGATAGAATTTATTGCTTAGTTCAGAACTCCCTACTCGGGAAGTATTGCTCTTAGTATTAAAGAGGCCATTTAATTTTGCAATCTGCCTTTGTAGAACCATTTCTGCTTGAGTTTCACTTGCCCCTGACAGCACAAGGAGCTACAGGGATACACCTTGGACTGTGAAGATGGAATCAGGCCCTCGGAGCTGCTGGTATGTGCTACGGACTGGATCACTGCTGTAGTCAAATGATGGAACCATTTCTGCCTTGTGGTTTGCTGTGTTTTAAGTGTAAAGCTTGTGCTCTGTACAGAATAAATCTGTCCTGTATCTATATGCAAATATTCAGGGAAGGCTGAAGTCCAACATTATTTTCTGAACTGCTCTGTATGAATTAGAGCTTCTTTCATTTACAGCTTTGTAGGAGAGATTTTTGTTACATTTGTGACATGATCTAAAACCATGGCTAATTCTAGACAGACTTAAAGAAAAATCAAGTAGTGTTTCCAGCATACAGTTCCTAGGTGAATCTTGCCTTCCACTTGGATTTATGTACTCGTGGAATAAGGATACACAAGCTCAAGAAACAACCTTGGATTGCTTAAAAGGGACATTTTCAGAGGAGGCAAATCACTGTAAGCTTGCAATAGGCATGAAACAAACCTTGTTCTGGAAATATAACATGTTCAGAAGTGTTGCTGATAAACTTCAGAACAGTCAATAACCTGAGGGCCAGAGGGCCAACATGTGGTGCATTCTGAAGCAGATTAAAGCCAGGGTACAAGGTGATGCTGTGTTGGTGTTGATTTCTGAGAGCATTCCTTCCAGCATCTTTTTGCTCTGTGGCCTTTTAGGAAACAGTACAGAACCTGCCCACCAAGCTGTACACCTGGGTGTTTGTCAAGGTGTGCAGTATTGTGCTTTAAATCCATTTTGCAGGGTTGCAGCACCTCACAACAAGTGTCTGAATGAAGCTGTGTGGATGAGAAACCAGACACTTCATTGGAATGCTTCTCCAGTAAAATCCTACCTGGAAGGTGCTGCCAGAGTCTCTTCTGCGTGTGGTTTCCAAACAGAAGGCAGGCAAGGTGTGCCCTCATCAGAAATACCCACATATGTCCGGATCTTCTCTCGCTGAGGCTGCAGGAGTTGGCATTCCTTCACAGCTGTGCTCATTGTGGAAAATACACATGGATTCACGAGGGTTGTAAGGCTGTGCAGCTCCCATTTTCTCTACCCTGGCTATTTTGCTGTGTTTCTTGTTTTAATTAGGTCTGTTCCTTGTCAACAGTGTTGGACTGAACCTGTTGTGCACAAGGAGCCAGGCTCTTGTGTTTACATCTGTTTCTTAGCAGAAACACACACCAGCCTCAGGGATCCCTAATGTTCCCCTTTTCCTTTACTCTGTTCTGATTTTTACAGGTCTGTGTTGGAAGCATGTGTGAAATACCTTCTGATTTTTGTATCTTCAGCTTGGCACCATACATGACAAATCCTGAGGTTTCTTTGCTCCTCCCTCATGAGTCCTGAGTACAAATAGTGCAGAGGGGCTTAGAAGGCTTGCAAGGTTTTGACAATGATTTCTTAATTCAGTATTGCTTTTTCCAAGTCAAATTTTTTATTGCTGTAAAATTGGTTATTGAAAATCATATTTCTTCATCTCAGGTTTTAATTTATGGTGCTGCTTTTGTTTTCTGAAAGCTGTTTTTAAATCTTGCAGATACCCTGGAGGGTAAAAAAAAAAAAAAAAAAAAAAAAACAAAAAACACATTTGGGTTTTTTTTTTTTTAATTTATAGGCAATATAAAAGGAAAATAAGTTCCCTCACCTTAATTTTTTATCAAAGGTGAAGAAACTCAAGAATCTCTGAAGGGTTTGGGTTGAAAGGGACCTCAAAGCCTGTCTAGTTTTGCCCCCCTGCCATGGGCAGGGACACCTCCCACTGGATAAGGGAGCTCAAAGCCTCATCCAGCCTGACCTTGAACACCTCCAGGGATGGGGCAGCCACCACTGCTCTGGGCAACCTGGGCCAGGGCCTCCCCACCCTCATCATGAGGAATTTCTTCCTAATGTCTAATCTAAATCTTCCCCCTTCCATTTTAAAGCTATTCCCCTTCATGCTATCACTCCAGACCCTTAGAAAAAGTCCCTCCTTGGCTTTCTTGTAGGCATCTTCAGGTACTGGGAGGCTGCTCCAAGGTCTCTCCCTTCATCAGTCTCGCAGTAAGGTTTAATAAAATCTGCATTTCATACCAACCTAATGGAACAATTGTACTTTTTCACTGTCAGATGGAAAAAACCCCAACATAAAAAACTTTTAAGTTCACCCACTTCAGTTGTGAGCTTTGAAACCCTTGCTCTTGGTTTTCCTGCGTGTGCTTTGTGCAGAGGTCTCGGTGCAGCTGTAACGTGAGGCGGGGGCACTGCTGGGATGTCTTGGCCTGCAGCTGGCTTTCTGCATGTCTGAGTGTTGCTGCCAGGGCTTTGCAGGCTCAATCTTGGCGTGGCTGAAGCTGCTGGAGTTGGAGGTAGTGAGGAATGTTCCACAAGATTAGGGATAGAAAGTGACCCTGTGAACCTTCTTAGACTGGAACGTATTGCGAAGGGGTGAGTCAGAGCTTTCTGCGAGTTCAAAGCGAGGGGTGCTGGACACGTTCCCCTGGTTTGTTTAGCCAAACTTGAAATGGAATCCAGTTCTTTTCAAAGCTGTTTCTTGCTGTGTACCTCACAGGAGGGATGTTGTTATATTTGCTCTGTTCATGTCTTATTGAGAGATTAAACCCCTGCTTTATTATCTGGGTTTTGGTATTTGTGAATCTTCAGATTAGTGAATACATTTGGCTCAGACTTACTGAAACGGTTTGCTCGTTTGAGGTTAAAACTTCTAAAAAGCAACTCTTGGCTTTCAATGGAAAGAAAAATCCCAGTTCTGATGACATCAGATCCCATTGCTCTCCAAAAGCAGGCCCAGCCATGCTCCTCTGTGTTCCAGCAGCGAGCCTCGTGCCAGTGTCTTTGTGTTTGAACTGTGAAAACATAGGAGCTAGAATTAGATTAAAAACCAGATCTAAAATTAGATTAAAAACCAGGTTAAAAATTAGATTGAAAACCAAAATACCTGCCCCACTCCCAGGCTGAGGATGCTCTGTGTGCATTTCAGCATTGGCTTGTTGGGAAGGAAGAGCTGTAGAGCCGTGTTTGCTGCCCCATTGTGAACAGAGAGATGAATGTTCATGGAGTTTGAAACTGGGTTTATGTGTTGAACCTGCACCACTCTGAGCAGTCTGTGGCTTTCATGCTTGTTTTCTCATGGATTAAACCCCCGTGTGTTCTCTGGCCAGAGCACAGCTTGCAGCGTGGCATCCAGTCTTGTTTTCTTTATTACCTGTAAGGTCACATCGGATGAGGCTGAGTTTGCCCGGCTGTAGAACAGATACCAAGTGCTCTGCTCTGCACTGGGGCAGCCTCACCTCGAACACTGGGGACAGTTTGGGGAGCCACGGTGTGAAAAGGACATCAAACTACTGGAGAGTGGCCAGAGGAGGACACAAGGCTGGGGAAGGGTCCAGAGGGGCAGTCGTGTGAGGAGTGGCTGAAGTCCCTTGGTCTGTTCAGCTGGAGGAGACTGAGAGGGGATCTCATGGCTGTTTGTGCCTTCTCTCAAGGGAGGGAGGGGAAACAGGGGCTGAGCTCTGCTCTCTGGGGACCTGTGACAGGACCGGAGGGAATGGCAGGAAGATGTGCCAGGGGAGGGTTGGGTTGAACATTGGGAAGAGGTTCTTCCCCCAGCAGGTGGTGGAGCACTGGAACAACTCCCCAGGGAAGCAGTCCCAGCACCCACTCTGCAGCATTCCAGAAGCATCTGGATAATGCCCTCAGCCCCACAGTGTGAATGTTGGGGGTGTCCTGTGTAGAGACAGGAGTTGGACTGGATGATCCTTTTGGGTCCCTTCCATCTCATGTAATTCTGTGATTCTATGATACTGCTTTCCATTTAAACTGTGTAAAAGTGTTTGGGCAAAATGCTGCCCCGTTAGCCGGAGTCAGGGACTGCTCTGAAAGGTATAAAATCGCAGTAAAATAACAGTGATGCTTGGTTTTGCTTTCTGAACCTCCTGTGGAAGTGAGGATGCAGCAGTGAGCACTTGGGTTTAGGTGAAAAGGAATTGTCTTAGAGATCACTGCAGCCAAAGAGCGCTCTCGCTGTGGAGATTGGTGAGGAAACAAACATCTCTATTGTATCAGCTGCTAAAACCTCATTGCCACTTCTGAGCCAGGGTTGTTGGAGGGGAAAGAAACCTCTTGCAAGGATGCTGTGGTGGAAACCCCAGGGCACGGGTTGCTGAGTCACAACGGGCTGGTCGAGCTTCTCATTGTTCATAGCCCTTCCACCACTCGCCCTGCAAAGGGAACTGCTGAGGGAGCCAGCGGGCATTGCCAGGTGGGACAGGAATATGGCAGGACAGCTGGAGAAGGCTCTGAGTCAGCAGCTGTGGTAGGAGCTAGAGGTATTCCTGGGTAACCATCTGAAGGAGACTGGGCAGCAGAAGTGGCTTCACTGGTGCGAGTGTCACCTCCAGAACGGATAACGTAAACCGAGCTCTGCCAGCCTGGCCTTTGCGTGTGGTGACACCAACGCAGCTCCGTGTTCTTGGGGGGCTCTAGGAAGAGGTGCAGCATAACTGGAAAAGAAACTGCAACTCTAAAATCAGATTGTAAAGGGGGTTTTGTGTGGCTGATGGGAATTTCATACTTTGAATCATAGAATTGCTTGGTTGGAAAAGACCTTTGAGATCATGAGGTCCAAGCGTACCTGTCCAATACTAAACCATCCCTGAGCACCTCATCTACCTGTCTGTTAAACCCCTCCAGGGATGGTGACTCTACCACCTCCCTGGGCAACCTCTGCCAGGGCCTGAGAACTTTTTCAGTGAAGAAATTTTTCCTGATGTTTAAGGACCTTGTTGTTAACGTTTCAGATTTTAAGCCTGGGGGCTGGTTCTTACAGTTGTGTGAAAGAATTCCTTCTGCTGAATGAGTTGTGCTATGTTGGTGCAAATGAAATCAGGGCTTTAAATCATGAGTTGCATTTCTCCCAGCCTGTTGATTGGTATTGAGTCTTTACAGAGCAATTTGGTGTTGAAATGAGCCACACATTTTATGAATTCCCTGTGATGTTATTCATAGTTCAGTACTAGAATGGAGTTTTGTGATGGCGACAGCTGAGCCTCCATTTCTCTTCAAAACCAGCTAATTTATCAAATTCAATCCATTAATTACTCTTCAGGATACAAGTAAAATCTTAAAATAGAATCTTTAATATCTCTGCTTGAAATCACACATTTATCAAGTGTGTTCCTGCCTTTTTTGGGTGTCTTGCACATTCTCACCCACCCTCCCCCTGCCTGTTCGTGCCAGGGTCGGTGGGAAATGGGCTGGGCTTGATCCAAGTGGGTAAACCTGCCCTCCTGTAGAGGCTGCTGTCACACAATGTGCTAAGGAGTCAGGATGTGCAGAATGGAGAGGGACATACAAGGCTCACAAAAGCTTCTGGGTTCTGTTTAAAGTGAACTGTACTATTTCAACATTATTGAGTAGTGTTGTGAGCAGAAATAAAAGCTGAACACAATATAATTATGATTTTGCTGACTAAATGTCTCTCTAAATTGCAGTACATTTCAGTTTTCATGGTGCACAGTTCTTTGGATATAAGTGCAGTTACAGATATTGCAGCTTCTCCGTGGAAAAATCCCCAGCAAGTGAACCAAGCCTGAAAATCTCCACCAAATTGACCTGGAAGTGAAATTCCCTTGTGTCATCCTGTCTAATGAAGCACTGAATCTTAAACATGTCACTAAATTAGCTTGGAGATTATGTGGTTGTCCTAGGAATGCTGATTCTTAACATTTAAATTCGATGCCTTTGGGTTTTGCTACCTGATTCTTAAAGAAAAATAAGATCTGGTGGTGTCAGTACTGAATCTGTGGAAAGGTACTGAAGGTGCTGCTCTGAAATACCTGGTGTTTATGGATGTGACTCAGAAATCTTTTGAAGTGCATGTGGAGTCCTCAGCACAGGAAGGACATGGATCTGTCGGAGTGAGTCCAGAGGAGGCCACGGAGATGATCCAGGGGCTGGAGCCCCTCTGCTGTGAGGACAGGCTGAGAGAGTTGGGGTTGTTCAGCCTGGAGAAGAGGAGGCTCTGGGGAGACCTTAGAGCAGCCTCCCAGGACTGAAAGGGGCTCCAGGAAAGCTGGGGAGGGGCTCTTGATCAGGGAGTGCAGGGATAGGATGAGGGGGAATGGTTTTGAGCTGAAAGAGGAGAGATTGAGATGAGATGAGATCTTAGGAAGAAATGTTTTGCTGTGAGGGTGGGGAGGCCCTGGCCCAGGTTGCCCAGGGAAGTTGTGGCTGCCTCATCCCCGGAGGTGTTCAAGGCCAGGTTGGATGGGGCTTTGAGCCCCCTGATCCAGTGGTAGGTGTCCCTGCCCATGGCAGGAGGTGGAACTGGATGGGCTTTGAGGTCCCTTCCAACCCAAAACTGTTCTATGATTCTATGTCCAAGCGGTCTTCTCCTGGATCTGACACTGTGTCCATTCCTTTCCTGTGCCTGTCCAGGTGCCTCCCCTCTCCTCTCTGTGCTGCCTGGGTGCTGCTGGCAGGGTTTTACCCCTGGTGTGGTCCAGGCATCACCACGCCTGTCTCCCCTCTGCCTGGGAATGCCCCTCGCAGCTGTTGAGCAGCCCCCGCAGCAGCACAGCAACTCCTTTAATCCACGCCCAGAGCCCAGAACTCTTCAGCAGCTCACGCAGCTTTTGGCCCTGGTGCTGCAGGCAGAGTCCAGATCGCTTCAGCTGGGAGGTTTCGTGCTCTTGTTTGTTTTGGAAGCACAGATGCAATTGATTCTTGTGTTCAGTGTTCTGGTGTCACTGCTTCCCAGGAATGAAAGTTTGGCCTTGTGTGTGGAAGTGGAAAATAACCCTGCATCTCGGTGACCCCATCCAGGTTCTGCCTGCGAACTGTGTGGGTTATGAGCGCTTTGCTGCGTGTTCAGGATGGGCTTGGGTGGAAATGAAACAAGGCTTGACTTGTCTGCTAGGGCTGATTGCCGTGAGTTTTTAGGTTTTAGTGCTATTTCCAGTGGGATTTGAGCACTCACCTGACCTCCGAACGCTGCTGTCTTGTCCTTCCTGCAAGTATCGTCTGTTGGTGGCTTCCTGTTTTGTCAGAATGGCACAAATTTCTAGTGCTTGATTTTTGATTAAATATTTTGGTGAAATGTTTTTTCTGAAAGTGAAAATATCTTTGTTAAAATGGTAATTGTGCTTTTCCTGTTGAGGAATAATTGTTTTCAATGTTTTGGCAGTTTAGTTTTGGTAAGAAAGCACGTAAATTCAGAAAGGTAACGGTCTCAGGGATGTTGTTCAGGTGCCAGCACCTGCTCAGCAAAGATGTAATGGGAACTGGTGTCCATTACTGGGGAGTGGGAGTCTGGAGCCTGGTAAGAGGAAGGAGGAGGGAGAGATGCACATGGAAGAAAAACTTGGGTGTGTGGGTGGATGAGAAGCTCAACATGAGCCAGCAACTTGCTTTTGCAGCCCACAAAACCACCTGTGTCCTGGGCTGCATCCAATGCAGTGGGACCAGAGGGTGAGGGAGGGGATTCTGCCCCTCTGCTCTGTGAGACCCCATCTGGAGTCCTGTGTCCAGTTCTGGAGTCCTCAGCACAGGAAGGACCTGGAGCTGCTGGAGTGAATCCAGAGGAGGCCATGGAGATGATCCAGGGGCTGGAGCCCCTCTGCTGTGAGGACAGGCTGAGAGAGTTGGGGTTGTTCAGCCTGGAGAGGAGAAGGCTCCGGGGAGAACTGAGAGCAGCCTCCCAGGACTGAAAGGGGCTCCAGGAAAGCTGGGGAGGGGCTCTTGATCAGGGAGTGCAGGGACAGGACGAGGGGGAAGGGTTTTGAGCTGAAGGAGGGGAGATTAAGATGAGATTTTAGGAAGAAACGTTTTCCTGTGAGGATGTGGAGGCCCTGGCCCAGGTTGCCCAGAGCAGTGGTGGCTGCCCCATCCCTGGAGGTGTTCAAGGCCAGGTTGGATGGGGCTTGGAGCCCCCCTGATCCAGGGGGATCAACTAGATGTGCTTTAAGGTCCTTTCCAACCCAAAATGTTCTGTGATTCTGTGTCTAAGTGGTCTTCTGAGTCTCACACACTGTGTGTTCCTTTCATGTGTCTGTCCAGCTGAATGTTTTGAAATTGCTTTTTTGGATGTTAATAGCGTTGATTAAAATTATAACATTAAAATGAAATAATGGTGGATTTACAACATGGGCACGTTTCTGCTGTTTAAGAGATGGTTTCTTTAAACTTATTGTAGATAATTCAGGTGATACCCATTCACCTGATGTTTTAATTGAACATATTTACCATTACAAGTGATAAAGTGATAAAGTACTGGAGGTGTTCAAGGCAGGGTTGGATGGGGCTTTGAGCATCCAAACCCAGTGGGAGCAGGGTTGGAACTGAATCCATGGCAGGGGGGTGGAACTGGATGGGCTTTGAGTTCCGTTCCAACCCAAACCATTCCATGATTCTGTGATATCCAGAGCAGTCCCGGCTGCCCCATCCCTGGAGGTGTCCAAGCCTCGGTTGGACGGGGCTCGACACCCCGTGGGAGGTGCCCACGGAACTGGGTGGGCTTTGAGGTCCCTCCCAACCTCTGTGAAGGGACGAGACTGGGGTGCAGGGGCCGGGCGGGCTGCGGGCAGGGTGGCGCCACGTTACATCACGGCGGGGAGGAGATGCCGGTGCGGGGCCCGGGGGCGGGGCCGTGCGGGTCGCGATGTTCACGCGCGCCGTGAGCCGCCTGGGCAGGAAGCGACCGCCGTCCGGTACGGGGGGTCCTCGGGTCACCGGGACCGGGGGAGCCCGGAGGGGGCTCTGCCGGGGGAGCTTCGGGGCACCGGGAGCGGGGGGGGCTCTGCCGGGGGAGCTCTGCCGGGGGAGCTTCGGGGCACCGGGAGCGGGGGAGCTCTGCCGGGGGGTCCTCGGGGCACCGGGACCGGGAGGGCGCGAGGGGGGGCTCTGCCGGGTGGTCCTCGGGGCACCGGGACCGGGGGAGCCCGGGGGATGCTCTCCCGGGGAGTCCTCGGGGCACGGGGTCCCCCGCAGGCTGGAGCCCCTTTGGCCGCCGTCTCGGTGCTGGCGGGGGGGGCGCATCCCGGAGTATCCCGGCGGGGTGTTCGGGCTCCAGAGTGGCTGTGAGGGGCTTCCCCCCCCCCGGTGGGGACTCAAACGGGATGGAAGGTACCGAGGGACAAACCGGGAGTGCGCGGCTCCTTCTGCTCCCGGCTCTGAGGGGCTCAAACGGGGATGGAAGGTAGGGAAGGACAAGCGAGGGGCTGCACGGTTCCCTCAGCATCATCCGTGCTGTTGGTGGTACCGAAAATGCCCGCAAATAAACTCTCTAAGGCTCGTTTTGGAGTTTTAGAAAGCAGCATCCTTTGTTGCAGCGCTGGGCGCGTGAGGGCATCTCAGAGAGTCAGTGGCAGAGTTTAGTTGTCAGCATTTTTTGTATCGTTACGGGGTATCCCAAGGAGCAGTGATCCAGAGTTCTTCTGTCACGTTATAAAACTTCTATGGTAGCAAAGTAGGGTTCAGATGTAGGGCTGGAGCCGTTTTGGTGGAGCAGAATTTTGTGGGAATCCTGAGACTCATAGAATGGTTTGGGTTGGAAGGGACTTCAAAGTCCATCCAGTTCCACTCCTCTGCCATGGGCAGGGACACCTCCCACTGGATCAGGGGGCTCAAAGCCCCATCCAACCTGGCCTTGAACACTTTCTCCCTAAGATCTCATCTCAATCTCCCCTCTTTCAGCTGAAAATCCTTCCCCCCTAATCCTAACTCTGCACTCCTTGATCAAGAACCCCTCCCCAGCTTTCCTGGAGCCCTTTTCTACCCCCTCGGTCTGCTCTAAGGTCTCCCCAGAGCCTTCTCTTCTCCAGGCTGAACAACCCCAACTCTCCCAGCCTGTCCTCAGATGGCAGGTGCTCCAGCCCTCGGATCATCTTCGTGATGCCGTACGTCTGTTCATCCAAAGGGGCTGATGTACCTCATAATGAAAGCACTGGGGGTAAAAGTTGCAAACAGAATCCATTTTATAATGTGCAATAAGAGCTTAGTCTATCTCAGAGAAGTCAAATGTCAGGTTTAGGCTGTCTGGAGAGGTTTTTTTGGTTTGTTTTTTAAAGGCTATATGTCTGGGGGACGCTTCCAGAGATGCTACACAAGCAGAATGTCCCTTTAGTTTCCTTCCTTATAGTTAAAAGTGGAATCCAGCAGTCAGCTGTCGGAGACAAGCGAAAGAGGATGTGGAAGCTCATGCTTTGAACAAGCACAGACAGCCCATCTGTAGTGAAGAAGTTTAAAGTTTGGCTGCTACTAGGACAAAATCGTTGTGTGGGGCACTTGGATACATGGAAAGTGAGGGAATCTTGCCTACTCATTCAGTTCCTCACTGTTTCATAACGTTAGATTTATTAATTCCAGACTGATGATTGTTGCTGGATGGACATTTGGTGACTGTTGGAAAAGGCAAGGTTTTCAGAATGCTTTTAATAAAGGTTCGTGGCTCAGGGCTTTCTGATCCAGATTAAAAAGGGGAGAATGCATGGGGGGCATCAGAAACTCTTCAAGAATAAATGGAGAAGGCTTTTATGCTTTTCTTAGCACTGGATATTAAAGTTTATATATAGAATAAGGAACATGCTCTTTAGGTGGTGCTTCTGTCGTGCATCCTGCTTGTGTGCTGGTTGTCTTTGGTTAAGGAGTTTGCAGAAGAGGTGACTGGAGCCTCTCAGTCAGCTGGGCTTGAATCTCCAAAAGCTCAATGAGTTTCCACATTTTTTGAGTTTGTCAAAAGCGAGGACCTTGACCTGCAAAGTTGTATATTTTGATGTTATTGTCACATTTTGTGGTTTCAGTCCACATTCCTGATTGGAGAATGCACATATTTGGCTTTTTTGGTAGCACATTTCAAGTGGCAGTGGCAGTGTTCTTAGCGCTGCACTTACTGTTATATCTCTCGCTCACAAAGAGCCTTTATCCGCAGCCGAATGCGGCAGAACCGCTGTGGGGTAGGAAAAGGCAGCCTCTAGAAGATGTTTCTCCCAGATAATGCTCCAGCTGGTGCGACTGCCTATCTGTTGGCTTAATGTGGGGTTCTTCTCTAACATAATGCTGCTGTTAAAATAAGCACTTAATAATTCATTGCATTTGTGGAAGCATCTGGCCAGCGCACATCAACACAAGCGCTTGTGTCGTGGTTGTACACTCAGTGGAAAGTTTGCTTCAGCAGGGACTCTCTGGCCGTGGTCTCCTGTGTGTGCTGTGTTGGCTTTCTCTGCCTCTTGGTTTCTGACCTGCCTGAGAGGTTGCAAGTGCTGTCCTGTGACATTCAGAAATGTCCCCAACAGAAGGAGGATATGGAACTGTTGGGACGGGTCCAGAGGAGGCCACGGTGATGATCCGAGGGCTGGAGCACCTCTGCTGTGAGGACAGGCTGGGAGAGTTGGGGTTGTTCAGCCTGGAGAGGAAAAGGCTCCAGGGAGACCTTAGAGCAGCCTCCCAGGACTGAAAGGGGCTCTGGGAAAGCTGGGGAGGGGCTTTTTACAAGCACATGGAGTGATAGGACAAGGGGGAATGGGTTTAAATTGAAAGGGAGAAGATTTGGATTTAGACATTAGGAAGAGATTCTTCGTGATGAGGGTATTGAGGCAGTGGCACAGGGACTGAATCCATGGCAGGGAGTTGGAACTGGATGGGCTTTGAGTTCCATTCCAACGCAAACTATTCCATGATTCTATGATGCCCAGAGCAGTGGTGGCTGCCCCATCCCTGGAGGTGTTCAAGGCCAGGTTGGATGGGGCTTGGAGCCCCCTGACCCAGTGGGAGGTGTCCCTGCCCATGGCAGGGGGGTGGAACTGGATGGGCTTTGAGGTCCCTTCCAACCCAACCCATTCCAGGATTCTGTGATTATTTACCAATGGACTGAGGGCCTGTCTCCATGGTGACACTGTGCTGGGTGTCCCCTGCCTCTGTGTCTCCTGGTGGCTCAGACTGGGAGATGTATCCTGGGATTACGGCTGCTGGAGGGACTGCTGCCAGCTCAGCAGAACTGCCCAGCACCTGTGACATCCCATCGCCTCTGCTTTGGGGAGCAGCCAGCTGGAATAAGTGAAGCAGGGGGTAAATGAAAGGGTTGCATTGTACAAGTCTCATCTCAGTGCCACAGTGCTTTGGGGGTTGTGAGGAGCTGCTTAAGTGAGGAAACAAACTGAGTCACAAAGTCCTGTACAATGAAGCTCGACGGAATGGACGTTAGGAAGAAGCTGTGTTGGTCCTGTCAAAACCCAAACCTGTTCTAAGGTTGAAGGGACTGCAGGTGGAGAAGGGGAGTGGGGTTGTAGGAGAAGGAAGGCTTTGGAGGGTGATGAAGAGGAACAGGGGGGAGGTAAACAGAGAATGGAGTTGGGTTGTGTAGTGAGAGGAAGCTGCAGAGAATGGTGGTCAGGGAGCACAGAGAGAAAATGAGACACCAGTGAAAGCAGCTGAGGGGAAGCAAGTTGATGTATCCGGGGTCTGTGGAGGCACTTGTTCTGGTCTTTGTCTGCAGGCCAGAAATGGGTTTTTTTAGGTTCTCGTGGTGCTGGGTCCACCTGTATTGTGCCCACGGAGCTGCCAACCTGCTTGCAGGTGAGAGCGATGGCAACAAGAGCTTCCAGCTCCTCAGAGGCAGTTTTGTACTTGGCTATTCCCACTTATATCTCACTGATTTTGTTGAGATTAGGTGCCCAGATACTTTGAGTCAGGTTCCTAAAATAAATTCTGCAAGTGATAATCACAAACCACATCCTTTTGCTTGAGGGGAGGGGAAACCGAGGCACAGTCAGCTCGCTGTGCTCGTGTCTCGCATGAAGCCTGCAGCGGCTTGGAGACCATGCCCAGGCTCTGACTCCTGGCCCTTAACTGGCAGCCTCTGTGTTTCTTACACAGAGCTGTGGGTATCCTTGCAGCTTTGGAGACTCATCTGTCACAGTCCTGACCCAAACTGGTTACAGTCTTGGATCCTGGAAGGTTTTGTGCAGTCATGAATTTGTTGTGTAAGAAGTTTCAGGGTGGTGCTGTGACAACGTCATAGAGTGGGAGCAGGACAGGCAATGGAGAGACAGGATTGGCACATGAAGTATGTAGCCTGCAGTGACGTTTCCTCAATCATTTTAGATGCATTCCTCTCTTTTCCATCTGCTTTCACTTGAGGCTGTAGGTCTCTCAGCATTAGGCAGTGGGTATGGAATCCACAGCTCCAGAAAGTTTACCTCTTTTCCAGCCTTGTAATTTCTCCTGTGTGAAAGAGCTCCTATCAAAGGAGGAGATGTTAATTTATTTGAAGCAGTGGTCCATCTCGCTGTTAGAAAAATAAACACAGGTCCCTACCACCCAAAACTGGGTCAGCTTTGCTGTCATGCCACTAGTTTGTAGGGCTTTAACCCTGGTATTTATCATTCTGGCTACCAGCTGAAAAGGGCACCTGATAGCACAGCTCTGCATAGATGGCTTTTTGAGGTACTTGCTGAGGTTTAGTTTCATAGTGGAGGAGGGTTTTTTAACAGAGCTTAAGCAGAAATAACTAAAATCCAGCTTTCCAATAAATTGGTAGGGAGAAATTAAAGGGTTATAAAAATGAATAGAAGCTGTAATGATTACAGTAAGAGTTCTGTGCACATTTCCAGTGCGTGGCGACCTGAAGTGGAGCCTGACTTCTCATCCCCTGCTGTCTTCCCTGGGCATTTTGAGTGTGAGAGGAAAGGAGGCCAAGCACTGTGTCTGGTTTAGAGTGTTCCTGAGCAGCAATAACATTCCTGGAGTCTTCCCAAGTAATAGGTTTTCTGATGGTTAGCCAGAAGGAAATATTTTGGCATCACCAGCCTTGCGTGTAACGTACTTGTCCCTGGGGTGGAGAAACTCAAACCCGTACACATCTGTGCAGATAAGGTGTGGGCACGGTCCTGGACCCCTCACAGAAGCAGAACTTCAGAGGAATTGAAAACAAACAGGTGATGGGAGGGTGATGTGATTGAGACCAGCTCTGCAGAGAAGGACTTGGGGTGCTGGTGGATGAAAAGGTGGACGTGAGCTGGCAATGGGCACTCGCAACCCAGGAACCCCCCGTGTCCTGGGCTGCATCCAAAGCAGTGGGACCAGAGGGGAGAGGGAGGGGGTTCTGCCCCTCTGCTCTGCTCTGGGGAGACCCCACCTGGAGTCCTGTGTCCAGTTCTGAAGGCCTCAGCACAGGAAGGACCTGGAGCTGTTGGAGGGAGTCCAAAGAAGGTTACAAAGATGATCCAAGGGCTGGAGCATCTCTGCTATGAGGGCAGGCTGAGAGAGTTGGGGTTGTTCAGCCTGGAGAAGAGAAGGCTCTGGGGAGACCTTAGAGCAGCCTCCCAGGACTGAAAGGGGCTCCAGGAAAGCTGAGGAGGGATGTTTTAGCAAGGTGTGTTGTGACAGGACAAGGAGTAATGTTTATAAACTAAGGGAGGGGAGTTTTAGACTGGATATAAGGAAGATTTTACAATGAGGTTGCCCAGGTAGGAAGTGGCTGCCCCATCCCTGGAGGTGTTCAAGGCCCAGGTTGGATGGGGCTCTGAGCAACCTGATCAAATTTAAAGTGTCCCTGCCCATGGCAGGGGGTTGGAACTGAATGGGCTTTAATGTCCCTTCCAACCCAAACCATTCTGTGATTCTGTGAACAGAGAACCCTCCAGAGCACCACTTGCCCAGTAGTGGGTTGGCTCCGCTGGATGAGGCTCCTCTGCCAGCTCTTTCCTTCTGTTGGGCAGGGTTAACATCTTGGACTTGTTCTGCTAAACAAAGCATTATTTTTCTTTCTCTTTTTGCCTCTCCCAACCTTCAGTGATAATTCTTTTCTTAAAAATAAATGTGACTGACCAGGATTTGCTTTATGGAAGTCAATGTCAGTGACAGTGGCAGAACAAAAGGCAAATGGTCCTTTTACTGCCCAGGCTGTGTCCCACATGTGAAAGGTGCTTGAACTTGTACAGAACCATGACAGTGCCTACTTACAGGTTCATGAATTATGTAGCTGAGAGGCAGTTTTGCCTCCTTATAGGCAAAGCAGAATTCAGACTTGAGTGTGTGTGTTTATTTTCAGTTTCATGGTGTTTCCTTTAAAGAGAGCAGCTGTAATCCAAAGGTGCAGAGGGCAGTGGGGAAGAAATGCGTGCGACATGAATCGCTTCTAACGAAGATGCTGCTCTGTCTCGATTTTTTCCAGAGATAAATGACAGCGAGAGTCACCCAAGCAGCAGCCACCAAACCCTGAAAGGAACCTCGAAATGGGCCACGTCACTGGAGAACCTCCTCGAGGATCCGGAAGGAGTGAAACGCTTTAGGGTTGCTCTGTTAACTGTGGATATTTACACAAACCAAAATTAGCATTTCAGGCTGAGTTGGACCAGATGACCTTTAAAGGTCCCTTCCAATCTGTGATTCTGTGAGGCTCAGCCAGTGCTGTATTTATCACTGAGCATTATTTATCACTGAGGACTGATCCTGCACTCTCTATATTGTCCTTACTTAAGCAATGAGTTACCACTGACAGCCCCTGAGCCCTGGGGTGTTGAGAAGATGGGTGGATTGAGTGCTCAGGGATGTGTTTTAGTAGTGGGAGGTATGGTTGGACTTGATGATCTCCAAGATCCTTTCCAGCCAAGAGATTCTATGATTGTATAACTGTGTGAAAATGGATGTAAACTATAATTACAGAACACTGGGATTTAGAATTCTTAGGGGAAAATAAGTAATTTTGCTGCTATATAATTCTTGATGTTATTTCATCTCTACTTTCGAACACTTGAAAGTAAAAACTGGTGCTCTCAGGGCTATAAATATTCCGATCATTATGGTTTATAGGAAACTTACTGTACCTTTTTCTGCATTTTAAAACATGCCTCACTTCTGGAGGAATGTGCTTTGTTCAAACACTGTCTGGAGACTGCAAATACAACTTGTGCTTTAGTTTACTTTAGTTTACTTAAGTGATTTTATTGCCACCAATGATGATGTTTAGCAGCACGTCTATTTGTGGAGGTTCTACTCATTAAAGACTCAGAAAGGTGTTTCATGAGAATCTCAAGTGATCTGTGACTCATTAATATAATTCATTTTATTCACCTCCTAATGAATTCTTAACTTTTTGAGTAACGACTGTAAAATTGCTCACGTAGTTTAAAGGAGGCTGAAGAAACTCTTCGTGTTAGTTACTGGTATGCTCTGTGATGTGGCTCCTCTTCTCCTGGAATGTGCTTCCAAAATGCTGGATATGAGTGTTCGTTTGTGTCGTGGTGGTGTGTGGATGCCCTGATTCCATGGTTCTGTCACGTTGGGTTGGGTAAGCTCATACCATGGCAAAGCCACGCGCAGGCAGCTCCTGGGTTTCAGAGTGGCAGTTGAAAGAGGGAAAAGCAGTTGAGAAATTGGATCCTGACACTTGTTTTCCTTTTTCCCTAGGAATTTTTAAAGAAGGAATTTAGTGAAGAAAACGTTTTGTTCTGGCTGGCATGTGAAGAATTTAAGAAAACAGAGGGAAAAAAGCAGGTATGTTTCGTGGATAAATGTAACTTCTCAACAAGGTTTCCATAGCAGAGCTGGGGCTGAAAGGTTTCTGTTCCCTCACGAGCTTTGTTTGAGAGAAAATAAACATGTTTGAAGGAATTACACTGAAATCACGGCAGTGGAATTGTTTGGAAACAAAGCCACTTCTACTTCAAATCACAACAAAATGCTGGAATTGTCAGGTTTCCCATGTTTTGAAAGCTGGGAACTTTTTGTTGTAGCTTGGGAGTAGCAAAAGGTTTAATTCAGGGATGTTGCATCATCTTCGTTGAAAATACAGACATTTCAGCCAGGACTTTTTTTAAAGCATAGCAGTGATTACATGAAAATAAACACTATTGTAGTGTTTTAGTGGAATGTGTAAGTTACAAACAAAATGATGTACAATGCCAAAATGACATGGTTTTCCATATTTGAATTACAAGTTACAAACCAAAAGAAATTGGGGGGCCATTTAGACTTCTTTTTGTTTAAATATTTATTCAGATTGATAGAATCGTGGAATCATAGAATGGTTTGGATTGGAAGGGACCTTAAAGGTCTTCCAGTTCCAACGTACTCTGACACCTTCCACTGGGTTAGGTTGCTCAAAGCCTCACCCAGCCTGGCCTTGAACACCTCCAGGGATAAATTGCTACATATCTGTAGAGCATTTTTGTTTTCATGGCTATTTTTTATATTCCATATTTTATTCCTTTCATTTATTATATTCCAGTATTTTTTTTATGTTCAATCAAAAATCCAGACCCAATAATTTTTGCAAGAGGCAAAAGGCATTCAGTTCCACTCCACACTTTGTATATTTAGCACTATTTCAGCTGCCTCCCTCCTTCAGTGAGGTCTGTGCATCTTCAGAAGAGCTAATTGAGCTGGTTTTCTGTAAGATGTAAGGCAGAAATAAAGAAGATGAGATGGGGTCAAAGAGGGAACTGTTTCTGCTGGGGGCCACTATGGTGGCAGCAGTAGCTGGGGTGAGGCTGGGGGTTCTCCTCTCCCCTTGCCTCTAGGGAATGTTTCTTGATATCCCTTGGTCAGGTATCAAACTGTATCTTAAAATGGAAATGAAAGGGGAAAACCCTTCTGTAAGGTCCCACGTTTTGCAGTGGGATAATAATCATGTCTTTTGCTAATTAATTTCCCTTTTTTTTTAGCTATTTTAGGATTGCACATTCTAGCACAGGAAATGATAAAGTGTGGTATAGAGATAGGAGAATTGAATTCTTGGATGAACTGCCAAGTGAACAGAGACTTCACCAGGTTCTATTTAGCTTAATTATTCATTACCAGTCATTACCAGTATGGTCAGTCCTGGGTCCAGTTCTGCCCAAGCTGTTACAGCTGGCTGGAATAAATCTGCTTTAGAACAACTCAGACTTACAGCAAGTTTTATAGCTACTGCTTATGGATGGCTTTGTTTAGATAATTTAAACAGCTAGAAAAAGCACTAAAAATAGAAATCTTTCTAGTGTTTCTGGTAGGATGAAGCATGACTTTGTCTTCTGGAAGTTCCTCTTGCAGAAACCACTTTTTATCTATCTAATGTATTCTAAAAGCAGCTCTTTACTTATTTTATAACCTGCTTCTCATTAAAACTGGTTTACCACAGAAACGAGCTCATAGACACTTAGACTTTTGGTCAGATGAAACTGATTTAACTCAGATCAATTTTTTTTCCCCATTTTTAGAGTGCAAGATAAACTTTTCATTACTTGACTTGAGCGTGGTAGCATGGGGGGGGGGGTTCTTGCTCAGTTTAATCTTGCACAAAGGTCACCAGCTGGTCAGTGGTTGAGTATCCATTGTACCTGGGGTTATTGTCAGCCCTTCTGAGTCAGGGCAGAGGTTGGGTTGTTCTAGGCTGGTGGTTTCTATACCCTTAGGGTGCTGGGCTCGGTAACTGTGCTGTCCTTCCCAAGTGGTGGTCAGGAGAAGGCAGAAATGGAGTTCAGACCAGATCACTCCACGAGTTTGTGTTTGTTTTCCTCTCTGGGTAAATTAAGACAAAATGCATGATGTTCAGAATCAGCAGAGCCAGATGGCAAGCAGACCCCGTTCTGATGGACAAAATTCAGCCTATTTTCTTGCAGCATGGAAGCTCAGACTCTTTCCCTCAGCTCAAGTAGGTTTAAAAATGGATATTCTTTCTTTATCATTCCTTTAAAATTGAGGTTAAAATAGAAATATAATTTTGAGTGAAGACTGAGGAAGGAATGAGGTCAAGTCTGCTCGTGGCGGTGTGCTGTGACCCATATGGTCCTCATCTTAGGACACATTTAATTATTGAAATGGGAGTGGTGGGGATAAGTGAGTAAAATTTAACTTTCAGTATTTTATTGGAGTTAGTCATATGCTGTCATGTTTGTGACCGTTAATGAAATTAACAGCATGTCCATTGTGCTACTTCCCAAGGTTTAAATGGTTCTTCTCTCGCAGCTGAGCTTTAAAATAAATTACAGATTGTAATAAATGCTTCCAATAGGGAATCTTTTTGCTAAAACCCAGAAGTTTTAAAGAGAACAATTTCAGAACAAAGTGTACCTATCCAAGAGTGTCTTCTGCCACGTCCCATGTGGGCTGTGGCAGTGGTTAAATGGGACTGGGAGATGCTGCCCAGCTGTTGTCTGCTGGAGCCTGTTCCAGTGAGCATCTGGGACTTCCATTCACCTCATCTGGGAGCCACACGTGCTCGAGAGCTGAATTTGACCTTAGGGAAGGAAGTGGGAAAGAATATTGTATCCACTTGAAACGGTGAAGGGGATTTCTGTAGACAGGACTTCATCCTCCAGATGGGAATTTGGCACGAATGCTGGGGCGAGCGCCCAGATGTCAGTGGAAAGTGCCAGAAATCCTTTAATAGCCACCTGTGAACAAGATCCCAGTTTCAGTCTTGTTTAAATTCCAGAGCAGAGGCCTCTGAGCTGAGGCATTAGTTTCAGGTTGGCCCGGAACGAAGAGTGCCAGCCACTGGACGGGGAACATCACCATCTCCTCTGCTTAAACCCGGCCCTCTCTCAACATTATTTAGGGGGTGAATAAGCCTACTGGCAGCTTTAGCTTTACTTCCTTTTATAACAACAATATATATAGTAGTTAAAGTGATGCTCTGCTACTGAAGCATGGACATAGCGTAACGGTCGTCCCGTGGGCTGTTTCCCCATTTCCCCACACCATAAAGTCAGGTCCCCTGCTTCTCTCCAGTGCCCCCCTCTCTTTTTGCTTCCTTTCTTTGGAATCCAGAGATCCTCCCCGTTTCACCAGCCTCCCACACAATCCTCTCGTTTCCCTCCTGCTCTTTAAAACTTCCCCACAGTACTTCTAGTTTCGTGTTTCCCTTCCAGCCTTGCTCTGCTCTTTCCCCGCAAGCACCCACCGTGCTCCTGTGTCCCTTGGGCAAGGAGCACCTGGTGTTGGGGCTGCCGTGGCGCTGCGTGTGCCTTGGTGAGCCAACTGCTGAGGCTGTGCTGGTTCTTGGAGTAGGTGATAGGTTTTGAAGATATACCACAGCTTTTCTCTCACTGCACGCGCTGCTTTTTCTTTCCCTTTCCATTCTTTCACCAGTCTTTTCCATTGAATCAGTTGGAGGGTTGAAATTATTATAAAACACTTCATTGTGACCTCGTTCCCCCGACATATAAGGGTTTACCCACCAGATGAATACTCTGTTTTTAAAAGGAACTGCTCCTGGAAAAGGTATGTCCCCTTCAGCAGTGAGAGAGTTAACTCTTTAGGCCTTGTGAGTCCTCAGACATGTGTAGCTTTTCTTCTGATTATCCCCAAATGTTGATTCTGAGCTGTAAAACATGAAAGAAATCCCGTGACGCCTCCGTGGGCAAGAGTTTAAATGCTTCCTCCTCCAAGCCCGCTTCCCATCAAAGCCTCGGCCCTGTGGTGGGTGCTGCACTGGAGATGTGGTTCCTCTTTAGAAGTGCAGTGGGGAACGTGGACGAGTACCCGTGGCTGATGATCGTACAGCACCAGCTGCTCGATGGGCCTTGCTTTCCATGTGTGGAATTTGCATTGCAGCAGGGAAGTTCGTGCCTGACTTGGCTCTCTTTATCTCCACTGGCTTTCTTTTATCCAATCTTCTGGTCAAGGGGGAGCTTGTGTTGAATTCCAGAGGGGTTTGGCCACTCGTTTACTGCTTTGAAACTTAAAGATGCTTGGTAGGGTCAAAATGTTATCGCTGGTACTGATTGATCAAGAGAAGAACACGGAAACAGGATTGAGATCAGGGCGAGCACTGACAGACTGCTTTGTGTAAGTCACACCTACCCATGGTTATCAGCTTTCAGAGGCTCTCCAGAGTCTTATCTTTACCATGAGCCAAAAAAATACCTTGTTGGCTTTTTTTAATCGTGTAGCCAGTGCTGCCCATGAGCTGCCCTGAGGAAAGAACGTGCTTACGGCAAAGCACATCGTGCGACAAGGGAATCGAGGAGTATACACGAACCTTGCTTAGTCTTGCCTTGCAGCATGTTTCCACACTGCTTTTTCCCTCTGGGTTCCATGTGTGTGCTGGTTATCTGTGAGTGAAAATAGTTGTCTGAATAGAGAAGACCAGGCTGATGATAAACAGCGTTACCCTGGATTCTCATTCAAACATCACAACCTGCTGTTTAATCCCAGTGCCTGATACTGGTGGCTTCCACTGGTGTCAGTTCACTGGCCCAGGTTGCCCAGAGCAGTGGTGGCTGCCCCATCCCTGGAGGTGTTCAAGGCCAGGTTGGATGGGGCTTTGAGCCCCCTGATCCAGTGGGAGGTGTCCCTGCCCATGGCAGGGGGTGGAACTGGATGGGCTGTGAGGTCCCTTCCGACCCAAATCATTCCATGATTCTGTGTCAGTGCAGGAGTTGGTCTGCAGAGATGTTTTTCCTCCAGTACAAATGAATTTACACAAATAAGGTAATCCATGTGTGTAATGCTTTGTTACTTGTTTTCTTTTTAAATTCAGCCTACATTTTGGTTTAAGGATGCGAGCCTCAAGAAGTGAGTGACCCAGAGCAGTCTCCAATAAAGCATTAACAAGTAGAGAGAATATTCCCACAGCAAATAATTCTTTAAATAAATATGTCCTTTTGCAGATGCAAGAGAAAGCTAAAGACATTTACATGACTTTCCTGTCCAGCAAAGCTTCCTCCCAGGTCAATGTTGAAGGGCAGTCCCGTTTGAACGAGACCATTTTGGAGACACCTCACCCTCTCATGTTTCAGAAGCTCCAGGACCAGGTAAAGTTATTTTCTTTGAGAAAGCAGTTTAAGTATTTGTCTGATTTTCATGGACTCTGCTTGCTAAGTACAAGCTGGGTAGGAAAGCTGGGAATCTGCCTGGTGCTCCCTGTGGCATGGATTGAACATGCAGACACGGAGCTGGGCTGTTTCTGCATTGGGGATATCAGTGGGCCCCTCTGGGGGTGGATGCACCGTACCCCAGGTTCTCAGCCCCATCTCACTGGGGCCAGTTAAGAGACTCAGCACAACCATGCTAATTCCAGTTCAGGACTTCCCTGGAAAACTGGATGAGGTGTTCTCCTGGGTTCCTCTGCCAGTAGCTCGTGAATCACCCAGCTGGCTGACTTGGTGCCTATGTTTTTCCTGTGGATTCACTGGTGCTGAGTCATTGCTGATGTTTGTTTCTGAGGTTGCCACTGGTTTCCTTGAGAGCTGAAGATTCTTCACTTTGCTTTATTTTGGTTTTTATGTTGATATCATATAATACAATTTCCTGAAAAGCTTTCTCTTCTGTAACACACAAAACTGAAAAGAAGAGTTGGGATCTGCTTTGCCTTTTCCTGTAGATCTTGGGAGATCTGGTAGAAATCAGGTGGCATCTTGCAGGCATGGCTTTTGGTGGTAAATTTTCTTGATATCTTGCTTATTTTAAAGTTATGAAGCGAGTCACTCTTAGCTGAGGCTTTCCAGCTCTTGCAGCCTGTACTACTTTTAAGTTCAGCATTACCTGTCTTTTCCACTTGGCTCTTTTCCTTTGTGGAGGAGCAGAATGCTGATTTAAGTAGTGTTTTCAACCTGTTTCACATCAGGCACTGAACACGTTAGTTGGGCACTGACTGGGCCGGTTGAAGTGGTCTGAGGAGCAGAGTCTTTCAAGCACGTTCCGAGTCATTAGCAGAGGAAATGTCTGAAACCCAACTGCTGTGGGAAGAGGCAGAGCTTCTCGTGGGAGAATGTCTTGGGGGACTTGAGGGAAGGGGAAGAAAATGTTCTGGTGAATCTAAGCACTGCAGTTCAGAGTGGGTGATGATGAGAGCAAAGCTGGAGAGACTCCCAGAGACAGGATGTTTTGCAGTGTTACAAATGAGAGTGCACAGAACCGGTCAGGGACTGGTAACACCTGAACTGGAAAGATCCCAGACCAGTGGTGGAGGAATCCTACTGGTGTGAGAAGCCCATGAGCTTCTAAAACCAAATGCAGAGCAGTTATGGGTTGTTTCAGGTTTCTGCTGCTCGAAGCTCCTCTTTACTGCTGTTAGATAATAGTTCAGGAAGAGTTATGATGTTCTCGAGTTTTCAATCCTTATAAAGCTATGAAGAGTGGGATATTTTGTTCCCTCAAGCACAGCGTTAGCTACTGCTGGCACTGTGTGTCTGAAAGATAAAAAGGCAGAGCTTCAAAGCCTCAGTCTGGTCTGCAAAGTGACTGGAAACTGGCACTGCCGTTCTCCAGAGACCTGCAGATTTAACTCCTTGTGGGGTGCAGTTCCGTGCCCGTGGGATGGTCCTAAGCAAACAGCTTGGAGGCAGCCGGTGGTGCTGAACAAAGTGCTGTTGGAGTGCTTCACAGAAACCTGTAGGTTTCAAAACACTTATGGGGTAAACATTTCTGCTCTGGAGGCTACGAGAACAGGGGAGGGAAAACGTGAATTCTGCTCTGTGTTGTTTATCCTGGAGAAGAGGAGGCTTAGAGGTGACCTCATCACTGTCTATAACTACCTGAAGGGAAGTTCTAGCCAGGTGGGGGTTGTTCTCTTCTCCCAGGCAGTTAGCAGTAGGACGAGGGGGCATGGGCTTAAGCTCTGCCAGGGGAAATTTAAGTTGGACATCAGAAAAAAATTCTTTACAGAGAGAGTGATCAGGCACTGGAATGGCCTGCCCAGGGAGGGGGTGGATTCACCATCCCTGGAGGTTTTTAAACTGAGATTGGATGTGGCACTGAGTGCCATGATCTAGTAAACTGGAGTTGGACCAAGGGTTGGACTTGATGATCTCAGAGGTCTTTTCCAACCCAATTGATTCTATGATTCTGTGTGCATTTGGCTGACCAGATCTCAGAAGATTTTGATCTTGCAGTGCTCTTTCTCACTGGCAGGTGCCTTAAACGATACCAAGAGCAAGAGAGGTCTCAGTTCTTAACACTGACTTGTGACGTTTTAACAGGCAATGTTGTCTTTACAATTTTTTTTTTTCCCTTGACCTAGTTGGATAAATTTAATTATATTGCAGTTAGCCAGGGCCAGGAAGTGTAACTTGACTTTGCTTAACTGCATCGATTTGGGTCTACAAGGAGAGGGTGTTTGGGAATTTTTAGTCTTCCCATATGTAGCTTGTAAAGCAAGATTTCCACTGTTTTAAACATGAACTTAAATATTTAAATATGTGAACAAACAGTGGTTAGTGAGATGCTTAATGTAATTCATTTGTAAGGAGGGTATTTCAGCAAACACATAGACAAAACCAGTCAGGTTTTGTGTGTTTGCCTGTCCACGTTTCTTGAGGAAGCAAGATGAAAACGCAGTTTGAGAGCTTGAGGGTTTTTTCCTCCAGTTTTATTACCCAGTTGTGCTATCAGAGATGGGGCCTATAAAGGTGAAGCTCAAATTATCCACACATTCAAGTCAGAAATAAGAAATTCCTTTTGGAAATTTAGTTACTCTGAGTCCATAAAATGCAGTTGACCATGAAGCGTGACCGAGAGGCTCTGCCAGTGAAAGGCAGAGGGTGAAGGAGGCCTTGGAGCTGCCTCAGTTATAGTTCTGAGGTTTACTTTTTTCCTTCCCCTCTGTTTGAAGACCAAGCAAAACACAGTCCTGACCGTGACACCTGAACAGATTCCAGGCTCCTCTTCCAAGCCTTTTTGTTTTCATAAAGCACCAAATGAGTTCTAGCTTTTATTTTTTCTCTGAAATGGGTATAAATAGAAGAGAAAACAGCTGTGCTGAGGGACGAGGCTGAACCCCAGCCCTGGGAGAGGAAAGCTGAACTCCATGCTGACTTTGCACTTCCGTGCTGGCTGTGGGAATAAGAGCAGGTGAAAACCCTGATGGCACAAGTTTAATCCAGCATAAATTTTAAACCACACTTAACTTTGGCAGATTACTTCTCTAACAGGTGTAACTTTTTGTGATTTGGCCTGAGACCCATCTTGGCATTTGGTTGTGTAGTAATCTGGAGAGAGTAGGAGGATTGGCCTAAGTTTAAGAAACATTGGTTAAACCAGTTGTTTCAGTCTTGAGTTCAGTTTGAAGTTTCAGTATTTGTGTAAATTATTTAGAGGGTTTTCTTAATTATCCAGTGCTCTGCATGTATAATGAGCTGTTCTGTAATGCTCAAGAGTAACTGCAGTCAGAAAGGTGCCTAAAAGTGCCTCCTTCTCTTCAGCTCTGCTCTGTCCCTCTGGATTATCTTCCTCCTGCCCTGCCAGGACACCCTCACTCGGTTTTGCTCCCGGTGGCTCTGCAGAGCTGAGGCTGCTGTGGGAAGGGACCAGGCTGGTCCCCGCCTGCAGTTACCTGATCCTCACCGTAAAATCCTCCCTGGTGGCCTGTGACCTCCCACCTTCCAGTGTTCAAAATTGGCTGCTGTGAGCACCATTATCTGATTCTTGAACTAATGCAGTCACTATTGCACAGCAGTGACCACAGAACCTCCAGTATTGTTTGCTACACCCCCTTTAGAGAGTTTGAAGCGTGTTTTAATGTCTTGCTTTTTCAGTAATGCTTTAGCAGTAACAGAACGAAGATAGAATTTATGTACTGCCCTTTGCATTTAAAATCTAGTTTTCCTTAGGTCATTGTTTCTGTTTTCTCCTCCTCTTCCCAGATATTCAATCTCATGAAATATGACAGCTACAGCCGCTTCTTAAAGTCAGACATATTCCTAAACCACAAGAAGTCCGAGGAGCAAGAGGAGAGTTCACCAGAGGCTCAGACTGCAGCTAAAAGAGCATCAAGAATTTACAACACCTGATCCCATCAAGTGTCTTCAGGAGAGGCAATACAATGGCAAAATTACACTCAGGAACAGTCTAGGTTTATAGCAGCTGCAATTTAGAGCTTGAAAAGCTCAAAACCTTTTTAGGAGATACTTACCTTCTTAATTGCTTGAACGACTAATTGGTTTTTGCATGGTGGCTAACAACCAAGCACCCGGGAAGAGACTGTTTCCTAGCTGGAAGGCTGAGCAATTCCTCCCTAGCATGAATTGCATTTCAGATTTCACAAGTTAAAATGCTTTCAATTTTTGTATTTTCTGTGGTGAGGCATCATGATGATGAGAAATGGGAGATGGGTTTTTTATTTTTGCCTTGTAATTCTTGTTTGTGACCTTTTTTGACATCCTGAATTGCTGGGAGAAGCTATTGAGGAGTACATCTCACTTTGCTTCGTGGATGAGTCATTCGTAGCAAACTTAATCATGAAGGAACAGCATCTTTCAGGGTTAAGCACAATGGATTCCAGTCCCTTCCTGTGTAACTTTGTCCTTTCAAGGTGATACCTGTTTTGCCGTGCCTTTGTTGTTGAATCAAAACACTTCTCTGGTCATGATTTTAATTTCTGTAGTTCTTAAATGTCCTCTGGGTTTTTTTTGCAGTAGGCAATCACCGTCTTCAGAAGATGGAAGGACCTTTATTCCCTTGGGAACAAAAGCTCTCAGCTAGAATCTCTGAGGAACTTCTAACAGCTGTTAGGAAACCTGGCAGTTAATACCCTGCTCTGGGCACGCTGATTGCAGCAAAGCAGTGGTGTAACATCACAGTCAGATGCTGCTGTTGGGAAGCATCCAGTCCCTCCTAGGTCTCCTGAGCAATCCTGGCAAAAATATTTTGACAAAGGACCAACCAGCAAAGTCTGGCTTTGTTTTACTAAAAACTTCCCTCTAAAATCACCCTGCCTGATACCCAGAGAAGAATTTCAGGGTTTCCTAGTCATGACTTTGATAGCTGCAATGGAACAAGGGGCTGATGTTGTGGTTTAGCCTTTCTCACATCAAGCTTGAGAGGAAGGGGAGTTCATTTCTGTCCAGAGCAATCAAAGCTGGAATGTCAGCGTGGGGAAGAAAGATGCTTCCAATGAGCCTGCCGTGTTACCCTGGGACTGTATCAGAGCTGAAAAGCACATTTTGCCCTACAGTTTTCCATGTGATCATGTATTTTTGAATTAATTCACTGCAGCATTACTGAACTGCAGCTTAATGGGAAGGTGTATTAGCCACATGCTCTATTTGCACGCTTCGCAGTGCGTAGTCTCTCGCTCTTTCACATTCTCTCTTTATTTACTCTTTCATTTTTTGCACTGCTTTTCTTGGCCATGTGTTTCCCTGCTGGCTGATCTAAGTGCACACTTAGCTTTTGATCATTTTATAGTTCTTTTTTTTTTGTTGGAAAGGCCAGGTGTGTTTTATACGTTACTGTTGCTATCAGCGTTTTAAAACTAAGCCTAGATTGTAATTTTTGAGGATGCAAACTCACTTGGTAGGCTTGATTATTTTTTTTAACTCTGAGCCACTCTTGCAGGTGACATGTGAAGAAAGTGGTTTCCATGGGCTCTTCTTTAAGGTCCCTTCCAACCCAAACCATTCTGTGATTCCCTAGTTAGATGCAAGAGCAGGAAAGGGAGTTCTGATTCTTCCCCCAGAGCTGAATGACCTGTTCATTTTTAGGAAATTAAAGAGGAGGTCAGTGCCTCTGTTTGCACATTTTAAGATGTACTTCTTATGCACTGAGTTAATTTTCCTCTTGTGCTCTCAAAAGATTTAATGAAGTCATACTCTTGCTTCAGGCACTTTCATTAGTGTTTGACCTCGTGCTGAAGTTGTATTTTAGAGTTTTCCTGAATAGGGATGATGTAAGCACATGCATGAATCCTTTTGTTGTCTTGGGGCCTAGGGAATGGGACTGTCCTGTTCTGGACTTGCCAACTCTTTATAATCTCAGGATTCACTGTAATAATGAACTCTTAGTGCTTGCCACAGTAAAGAAAGGGGCTTCTGATCCCACTGAAGCCCTTGGAATGGGCTGCTTAAACCCATTTAGGAGTTGGGATTTGTCTCTTCTCATTTAGTGATGCAGAAAAATGCAGGGTGGGGACCTTCCTGGGGACGATGCAGAACGAGCTCTTGCCACGTTCATCACGTGGATGTGCAGTAGATTCATTTTTAGTCGTATTGGTTTTAAAAAAGGATGAGCAAGGAAGGAGAGTCTTTTACTATCAGGTTTGAAAATAAAGTTAATAAAAGATAAACCCAGAAGGTGCCTGGAGAAGAGCAGGGCATTAAAGAGAGACAATACTCATTTGTAGCTGCTTATAAACACCATTTTCCTTGGCAGTGTGCTCCCCATCAGGTACTGTATTATTTACTTGCCCATAGGAGTAGCCACAAAGGTGCTTTAACGCTGCTGCCAACCAAAAGTTACTCACATGGAAATGTATTTTTTAGTGGTGTTTAGGTCAATGCCTGTGATGTTTCTAAGATCATATACCTAAATCCACAAAATTCTTCACCTTTGACTTGCTCTTTTGCCTCAGCAGTAGAAAGTTCCTTGCTCCGTTGCCTGTCTTGTTTGTGGAGTCTGCTTTTGCTTGGTTCTTTAGAAGAAAACCAACAACCAGACTTGCAAGGAGCAGAAATAAAAGCATTTTTTTCCCCCTCTCCATTATATTATCTGTATTTTCCAGTAAAAGAGCAATCAAAGTAAAACCATGCAAGCAGATGGCTGTAACTGCAGCAGGTATTGATGTGGAGGAGGGTATTTTTGCTCCTGTCAGTATTGCCACTGATGTGAAATACATGATATAAACCAAATCAGACAGAAAAAGACCTGAGTCTCCCTGTAAATAAATCCTGCATTCCAGGAGCAACTGTAAGCATCGCATCGAACCTCAGGCTGTGAGTGGGTACTCGGAGTTGCTTTAGGTGTGGATTTTTTGGGATCTGCTCCTTTTCACAGAGCTTACACTGAGGGTGTGAGCATGAAAAGCGAGCAAGGGAAGTTTCATGCCTGACTGCATGCCTTAAACTTTACCATATTGTGTTTCTCAGCTAATAATTAAAATCTTCTCCAAATACACCAAATCTGTGTGCTGACAGTTGGTTTGTGTTTTGAACACAATTTGTGCCAAGATCACTTCGTATCCCATCGTTATCCCAGTTTCTACTTCCAATTCCTGTTAAAACTGTTGCTTATGTTCTGTCATAGTGAGTTTTTCTCTTGGTAGATGGGAAGATGGGACAGCAGAGTGGGTTCTGCTTTGGAGTGAGCCGTGGTCTGAACAAATCACAGAGGGTCACTCGAACAGCAGAAGGTGCTTCTTGCACCTTGTGAATCTCCTCCCATTTCTCTGTTCCTGTTGCATTCCTTCCATTCAGCTTGCTTCAGGTTGCTGACCCAGTGATGTGGAGAAGGAGGGTTTGAAGAACCATAGGGAGGGAGAGAAAAAGGTTTGAGTATTCAAGTTTGAGTAACAGTTCAGGGCATGCTTATATCTTTAGTGAAGATTCAGATTGATTTCAAGTGGGTAGCATTTGTATCTGCCATAAAAACAATTGGTTCTGTGATGCAGAGAGAGATCCTGAATCATTCTGTGATTCCACACCTGTGGTTCAAGGATGAAAGGGGATTTCTTCTCCCTTCTATAAATTGTTTATAACTTTATTTCATCCTCCAACAGAGCAGCAAGTCTTACAAAGTCAACCAGTTTTGCCAGATATCTGCCCCTGACACGCTGGGACAATCGTTTCGCCCCTCGGCGTTCAGTTCCCTGTCCCAGAGGCAGAACCCTTCTTGGTTTAATCCCAGCATGGTTGATGTCCAAGGACTTCAAGTGCCCTTTTGGCACAGCCACAGTTAAAGGCAGGCTGGGGGCCGCCCTTCATCCAGAGGATCTGTGTCATTCACGGTGTTGCCATCGGAGCGCGGAGCAGCTGCTGCGCGGGTTCTGATCGCTCCCATTTAGCAGCTTTATTATAGTGAAGTGTAAGAAGGGTTTTGTCAGCGCTGCTACCTCAACCTTGACTGATCAGTGCAGCAAATCCCCTTCAGGCAGGAGTTAAAAAGCACCTGATTAAAGGGGCTTGGGGTGGCGGGGGAAGAAATAGGGAGAGGCATTTTACAGCATGTGGTTTTTCTGCGGATAAATGAAATAATAGTCAAATTTAGCAGCACCCTCTCCTGGTTCTTGGCAGAATAACTCGCAGGGATGTTGGTCTGAGTGAGCTGCAAGAGCAGGAAGGTCTCAGCTGCTTGTTTCCTCAAATATGATGGACTTGGGGACCTTTCTGTAGGCAGTGAATGCAAGTAAGTTAAAACACTGCACTGAAATACTAAAAGGGCTCTGTCATTGAAGGCAGTCGGGGTCGCTTTGATCCCAGCTTGAGGGGACGGCTGTGTGGAAGAAAAAATTGCTTTGAAAGCTGGCACAGAGAGTGCTCTCACCCTCCTGAAGCCACTTCAGGCTTCGAAACAGCTGCAGGAAAGGACCAGCAGTTGTCCCTTCCCCCACTGCCGCTCCTGCCGTGAGCCAGGAGTGTTTGACTCACTCCCAGACAGGACATTCCGAAGGGAAGCAGTGACCAGCGTGCCGAGTGTTGCAGCCCAGGCCTGGGGAGCGATGCCGATCCACGCTTGTCTCTGCTGTTCTGCTGCCTTAGATTTTCCAGAGGTGCCATGGCTGAACATCTAAACCGTTGCCTGTTGGCATCCCTGCGCTGCTCTTTGGCCTTGTGAAGCTCCATTTCCTTTACACACAAATGTGCAGAGCAGAAGAAAAAGGCTGGTGGAGAAAAGCAGTGCTGCACGGGTCGGGAAGGGAATGGGGAGCGTTCCCCGTGTTTCACGTCTCAGGTAAACACTGGGATTGCTGTCAGTGGGATGTCCTGACACCACGTGGGAAATTCACAGTGGCTTTTCATTTGCTTTGCAATATCAATTCCCAGCAGCATCTGGGGGTTTATTTCCTTGCTGCAGCAGCCCCTCTGTGCGTGTTTTCCTGAAGGGATCTCTCAGATTGTTTTTTGTCAGACCCCTCAGCCCAGGGGAGTCGTGGTGGTCAATGGAGCTCCAACGGACGTCGTGCAGCTCAGCAGAGCAAAAGCTGCTCTGACAGTTGTGGTTTCTGCTTTCAGCAGGCCCTATCTCGGCTCTCCATGGGCTGGGACTGCTCGTGAGCGATTCATTAGATGCATCACAAGTGTTTTTCCATGTCCTTAATGGAAACAGCTTGGACCTTGAAACCTTGGAGCAAGTTATGCCAATAGTGACAGCACTGAAGCTCTCCCAGTGTTGCAGAAACCCTGATCTCTTGGAGGTAAGTTAAATCCTTCCAGGCCCTTTTTCAAGCTCCAGTGCAGAGGCACAGCCCAACACGAATTTGTCTCAGTTCCTGTTCTGTATTTACTGACTTCATCATTTTTCCATGGTTTGAAGTTGGACATTCTTTCACATCCACTGTGCACACATCATCAAAACGTCCCTTTGGCATCCCTGAAGTGCTGCAGAGAGGGGCCTGGCAGGAAAGAGCGGAGAGGACAAGCCTGATGCCCCTCTTTTAGCTTGCAAAGAGATAGCAAATGATAGGAACCCCTGGAAACTGCAGGACACGAGGGCACTCTGCTACGGCAATGACTGGGACCGAGCACCTCGGAACGTGACCGGATGGCAGGGAGAGAGTTTGGGAGTTTCCTGCTGGAGCAAGTGACTCCCAAAATGAGTGGGAAACCCATTCCTGCTCCTTTTGTTGCACTGATCTGTTTGCCACATTCAAAAAACAGTGTTCTCACCATCCTTACCAGGGTGCTTGGCAAATCCACAGACCTAGAGAAGACCTCTTGGATTAAAATTACAAGCTACTATGTAAGGAAGATAATCTTCCTCATGGAACACCTCTGCCTGCTGCTCACTCCACAGCTCTGACACCATTCCTTGTTAAGAAAGTATGAAATTACCAGGGCCATTTCGAGCTGAGCTTTCATCCTGAAGCCGGCGGAGCCCCAGCTGCCTGTTTCATCCTTTCATCCCTTTTCCCCACCCACTTCCTTTTCTACTGGGGAGAAATGAGTGAACTCTTTGTGATCTCTGCTTTCAGAGGGTTTCATCTCCCAAGCTGCTTAATAGATTATCAGCGCCCTCCCTGCTCACAGATGGCTGGGACTGGTGGCAGCACTGTGAAGATTTAAGTGAATTATTCCCAGCTTGGGATTGGTCTCGTTCACATCATTAGGGAGCTTTTAATCATTTTCCATCCACTGGGATGGATATTTGTGTATCATTTACGGAACACGAGCAAAATCTCTCTGAACCAGAATTTCCAGCCTCGAGGCGAGTTGTTGGTTTTGGAGTCATCGTGAGGCCTTGGGCAAAGACCGAAGGGAAAAATCTTCTCTGTAGTGGGGCCAATAACACTGTGAATTTAATGATGAGCTGTCTTTTTCTGAGCTCAAGATTAGGCAATGACCCAACCTCTTGCTAAGCCACCGGCAGCACTCAGAGAAACTACTGAGTGGGGCGAATTCTGTGTAATTGTTTGTGTTTGTTATTTTGACTCTTTGCTCTCGTTTGCTAAAAAAAAAATCCCTTTCATGTCCAAGTGTGGAATGTTCTGTGAGAGGAGAGCTGCCAAAAACCTGAATCATTCTTTTTTTTTCCCCCCTCCTTTCATTTCCCACCCTCACTTCAGAAGGGAGGCTACAAGCTAGAAAAACAGAACTTGGAAGGGAAGAGGGTTTTTAGGGTTCAGCGTTTTCAAAGAAGGATGGCCGAGGGTGCTGACCCCCAGCCAGACCCCCAGCAGTGTGGGGTGAGGATGGACAGAAAGGGAAAGCCACACATTTGAGTGCTGCCAAGAGTAGCTCATGGTCATGGTTATGCTGCTAAGGTTCATTTGTCCTTCTGTGCATAACTGGAGTCCCAGAAGAGCTCGCAAACTGGGTAGGAAAGGAGGGGGCAGAAATCAGTGCAAAAAAGGATCTGCTAAATAAAATTGAGATGGCCAAAGCAGTGACCAAAGTGATGTAAATTAAGAAAAAGGGACATGGTTTAGTGGGCACCGTGGTGCAGGGCTGACAGTTGCACTGGATGATCATAGAGGTCTTTTCCCACATTAATGATTCTGTGATTCTATGATTCAGACTGGTTTTAGTTTCTACTGAAGTGGGACCAAGAGTGTTAGAGCAGAGCAGCTGTAGCTACACTGGGAAAAGCATTCTTCACTTCACCATTGTTGCTCAGCTGGGAATGAAAGTCTCCAAAAGCATGACGTGGGCATGTCCTTCCAACTTCAATTTTACTTATGTGTCAGTGAAGCAGAGCAGTGGTGGCTGCCCCATCCCTGGAGGTGTTCCAGGCCAGGCTGGATGGGGCTTTGAGCCCCCTGATCCAGTGGGAGGTGTCCCTGCCCATGGCAGGGGGTGGAACTGGGTGGGCTTTGAGGTCCTTTCCAACCCAAACCATTCTATGAATCTATGATTCAATGTCAGCAACGTCCTATTAAGCAGCATCTTGCTTCAAAGCCCATCTTGCTTCACCAGGTTGGGAGATTTATGAGCATCTGGACTACAGCACCCACTCACCCCACCTTCTCTTCATTCTCCATGGTCTTTGCCCTGTTCCTTCATCCCTCAGATTTTGCATAGGCATAACCCACACCAGGATCATTTCCCACCCCCCCATTCTTCACCTTCTCCTTATTCTCTTCACCTCTAGATACAGTGGGCAGGGGTGGTGGTTCCTCTGGAGGGCTGATTGATCACAAGTCCTCCTAGATACTCTATAAAAATCACAATTTTTTGTCACAGGAAAAAAGCAGTGATGAGAAAAAGAAGTCATTGTTACTGAGCTTTTCCAGAAAAGAAAAAGCACAGCTCACAGCAATGTGAGCATCACTGTTTTCTCTTGAAATATGCATTAACTTGTTACAGCTTGTTCTATAATATAGCTCATGATTTTATTTTTCCTGACAATTAGATCTATTGCATGGTTCTGGTGCCTTCCTGTGGGTGTTGGTCTCTCCTCCTCAGTAACAAGTGATACTGCTGACAGTGCTTGGTGTAGCTGATGATAAACCTGACAACTCTTCGTTGCTCTCGTGCTTTTGCAGCTCAGTTTGTCCCCAGGAAGCAACACCTGCTGAGGGCAGAAGCACAGCAACACAGCAGTCCTGAACCTGTTGATGCACCCAAAGGAGTGTGGAAAAGCCCCTCACTGACACTGTGCTTCAGCCTGGTTAATTTACACCCAGTTTGCTGCTCTGCACAGTCCAGGTACTGAACACAGACAAAAAATGAGTGTATTTGGTGGGTCAGATTGGACCAGATCTGGATCTGTGAGAAGCGGTCGCCTTGTTTATGACTTTAAACCTGACTTTTGCTCTATTTTCACCCTGCCCTGGCTGTAGATTCACTAATGCCTCCTTGTGCAGTAGAAGTTGCTGTGGGTGGAGGTGGGTGGCTGAGGCACCTTGTCCTGGTGCAGTCAGCACCTTGGCTTAATGCACCTGAAACACCTGGCGGTGCCCAACGCTGCCGGTAAGTGTCCACCTCTAATTTCAGAATTAATCCCTCACAGAGGGAGGAGGCTGCTTTTCTAACATTTAGAGCACTTGGCCTGAAAAAAAGTGCAATGTGAATGTGCTACAAAAGTGTCAACAGGTTCAGGTGAATTTGTTCTTAGTCCAGAGCAGCTGCAAGCAGAGACGAAGGACGTCCCACGCCTGGAGGGATCGGTGCTTTCAATCGCCCAGGCTGGAAGCTCGGAAACCTCTATTCAAAACCAGGAAAGGAAACAAAGAAAGAAAAACCCAGAGAGCCTTGTTCTGGGGAAGGCAGTGGCAAAGCTCTCAGCTTCCCAGCTGCTTTATTCCACGACACAAAGGTTCCCACCTGCCTGCTCCACGGGAAATGCTCACGTGGGAAAGTGTGTGCAGAAGGCAAGCAGAGTATAAAGCAGAGTATTCACAACAAACAACTGTAAGCGTTGCTCCCAAGCCTTGCTCCTCCTGCAGCTCTGCTTTTTGATGGTGTTTCCCCTCCTGGGAGCACGAGAGTCACATTTTTCATTCTTTTCCCATCTTTTATTTAACATCCACTTCTAATACTCTGCTTCCTGAGCTCTAAGCATCCCTAATCCCTCTCCTGTACTCCAGCCTACAGTCAATATAAACAAGAATCAGAAGCACAAGAGAGATATAAATCTAACTGTGGCTCAACCCAGTCAGTGAATGTTTGCTTTGGGCTTAAAGCTGGTGATTATGACAAAACCCCTGGCTATCTGGGGCAGGAGCCTCTGGTGCAAATCCAATAGTGAGTGTGCCACGTGAGGCGCACGTCCGATATCCGCAAACGGGTGCCATCTGTTTCTCCTTTTCAGAGTATTAGTCACCTAAGAAAGGAAAAGAGATGCTTGAAGATTGGTCTGAGGACAAAAGAGGGTGAGGAAGATCAAGGTTTTGATTGCCAAGTGAAAGGGTGTGGAGATTCACCCCCCCACACACTTTTTGTACAAGTGGAGGGGAGATCCTCGGAGCAGACACAAAGTCACACCGCCCGGATCTGGGGGAAGTCTGGGTGCAGAGGCAGGGACACAGCCCAGGCTTCTTTTTTGAGCTAAACCAAACCCTTTCTAAATGAGGAACCTCAGAAACCAAAGATTTTGACTCAATCTTTTGCAATTCTACTTCTGCTCCCACTCCCAACCACTCGTCTCTGGGCAAGGAACAGCCCGTTTGTCTCCTTGGTCAGTAGGTCATTACCTACTGTGTTGGTGTGCCCATTTCTCCTCTTTCCCACCTCTTGGCATGCTTTCAGGCCTCTGGGCTCCCACTGGAGCTTCAGCACTGCTTGAGTCCCTGGCAGTCCCACCTGGTGCTGGTTTACCAAGGATTTGGGACTGTGTTCCCTCTTTCTGTTCTTAAGTGTTACAAACCAGCACTTTCCACAGTTCAAGGAATCATAGAATCATAGAATTGCTTGGTTGGAAAAGACCTCTGAAGATCATCAAGTCCAACTGTGCCTGTCCACTAGTAAACCAGATCCCTGAGCACCTCATCTGCCTGTCTTTTAAAGACCTCCAGGAATGGTGACTCCACCACCTCCCTGGGCAGCCTCTGCCAGGGCCTGAGAACCCTTTCAGTGAAGAAATTTTTCCTAATATCCAACGCAAACCTCCCGTGGTGCATCTTGAGGCCTTAAGGAAAACCTTTTCTGATTTAAAGGCTTTACTCACGTAACGCTGGAGTGCTCTTGGTGTAAGATTGGTGGCTGTAGGGAAGCTCCAGTCTGTTCTGGGCACTAACTATGGCAGCTCGATGAGGCTTTGCTGAGCTGAGGGCTCTTGCAGCAGAATTGTTGGTCCTTAGGCAGGTTGGGACATATTTGGAGTTCAGGACAGAGCACTACAGCAGTGCCAGGCCTGTAAGAGCAAGGAAGAAAGGATTTGCTGTGCAACTCAGTTTGCTCTCTTTGTGAGTTTGCTTCTACTCACAGTCACAGAGGCATCCTTCTGGATTGTGATGCAGGTTGTAGAAGATTGGAAAGCTGCAGCTCATCAAGTGACATTAATTAGATGGAAACCTCTAGTTTCAATTGAAGGTAAATGACAGCAAATGCCTCTTGATTGCAGTTAGCTCTAAAAAACCAATTAAACCATCACAAAATGTATTCAACTAATTGGGATTTTTGTCAGACAAAGCAGCCCTTTGAGTACCTTCCATGCGAGGACAGGCTGAGAGAGTTGGGGTTGTTCAGCCTGGAGAAGAGAAGGTTCCAGGGAGACCTTAGAGCAGCCTCCCAGTACTGAAAGGGGCTCCAGGAAAGCTGGGGAGGGGCTCTTGATCAGGGAGAGCAGGAATAGGATGAGGGGGAATGGTTTGAAGCTGAAAGAGGGGAGATTGAGATGAGATCTTGGGCAGAAATGTTTTCCTGTGAGGGTGGGGAGGTCCTGTCCCAGTTTGCCCAGCGCAGTGGTGGCTGCCCCATCCCTGGAGGTGTTCAAGGCCAGGTTGGATGGGGCTCGGAGCCCCCTGATCCAGTGGGAGGTGTCCCTGCCCATGGCAGGGGGTGGAACTGGATGGGCTTTGAGGTCCCTTCCAACCCAAACCATTCCATGAACGTACTCATGCCAGCTGCCATAAGCCTTACCTGACCTGAGGAATGCTGCAATAGTGTGACTCTCCACTTTTTTTAAGAAAAGGCTTGTTTAAAAGAGTGGCAATGTTAGGGTATAAGGTGAGTAACTAATGAAGCCTACACGCTGCTGGGAGTGGAGTTTCTTTTGTCTGGAGGATCAAAGGGCAGTACGAAGTTTCACGTTCAACAAGATGGAGAGCTCTGTGAGGAGAGAATTCCTGCTGGGTGCAGTAATGATATGGTACAAGAAGGAAGAAGGCAGAAGGAGTAGAATCAGAACCTCCCATTAACACAGGAAGGTGGGACTCTCCTTTTAGAGCTCCGGGCAGCCCCACACTGTCCGTAGCACTCGCACATTCATTCAGCACAATGAGCAATTACAGATTAAAAGCTGCTGGTGTCTCACTTCAACCAGGCAAACGCTTTCTGGGGAGGAGAGAGAATGAATTTTGATAATGAGGGGTTTGCAGGCTCTGAGTTGAAATGGAAAGAGGGAACTCTTTACCTGTTGACAGTAGTGGTGCACTGGCAGGTGCCCTGCCAAGCCTCCACACCTCATCCCTGAAGAACGGTGTCGGTGGCAGCTGTGGCACACGGCTCTTGTTTCTCCAAATCAGACACCAACTGTGGGCAGCACCGTGGATGCCTTGATCTGTGAAATAATAAACCTCTCTGTCCCCAGGGAAATTAGTTCAGCTCCTGCTGCTGCTGTGGTTTTCCCTCCTCCTTCTCTTCCCAAGGTGAGACGTGTCCTGCCACCAGCCAGGTTGGACACCACTTGCCTCTGCGTGGTTGAAGAATTTTGGACCTGGATGTGGTGACCTGGCCTGAGGTTCCACACACAAACTCCACCTCTTGCCTGTCCACAGTGATTTATGGGGCCAGATTTGTCTGGGACATAACCCAAAGCCAGTTTTGGCTCAGAAAACATCTGAAAGAGCTGGGGAGGAGGAGGACTAATCAAATAATTTCCCTTTTTTCTGCTAAATTGTACCAGGAAAGTCTTTTAAAGGGAAATTTGGTGCCAAGAAACTTGTTAATGCTTTGTTATTTTTCTTCCCAGGTATGACCAGCAAGGCCACGTTGTGCTTGGGTATTAAGGCACCATTATGTATACAAGAAAAATGCCAATAATCAGGGCTACATCAGGGATGACTCAGTGCTACCTGTGAGCATCGTGACATCTCCACTTGCAAACTGTTTCCATCAGGCTCATATTCAAATGATTGTGGCTCAGTTGGAGCTGTGGACACAGACCCTGAAATTCTGGTGTGGGTGTAGCTGAAATGGCCACTCACACTTTGCTCTCTGAGGAGCATTTCGTCCTCAAATAAAAAATGCCAGAGCCGGAGCTGGCAAAAATTGATGCTGCAAATTTGCATTTGGGACCGTGAGGAGCTGGATGTGACTGTTTATGGAGTTCTCTACTTCTACCTGACCTGCTTTTGTACCACTGGGTGGTTGCTGTTGAAGCTTCTGCCCTGAGCCAGCCAAGCTGCCATCTGCCAGAGCCCAAAGCACTAACCTGAATCCAGCTGATGGGCTCGTGGATAAGATCCAAAGCTCTTTACAGCTTGCAGTCAGTGCTCTGAATACCTTCATGCAAACATTTATGGATGCCCTGGATGGATTTCTAGCTCACCCAGGACACACACAAATATTTGTGTGCATGTATTCAGTGTGCAAGTATTTATGGACACCTTGAATAAGCTGGAAGCCCTGGAGGTTGAGGGGATGGTAGATCCCCTCTGTCCAGCTTCCACAAGCACCAGTGAGCACAGCAGCTCCTACAAGGGCCTGAGATGGAGAAGAGGCAGTTCACCCCTCAGTGCCAATGCTCTGTGTGCAAGCTGGCCACGGTGGGGCAGTGGCTGGAGGTGCCTCCCTCCAAAGAACAGGAGGTGTCTGCTGTCACTGTGAGCAATAAGGAACCCTGTGCTGCCAGAGTTCATGAGGTACCAAGTATTGCAACCGCATAAATTTATCTGTTTCTAGCAGATGGGATCACTAAAGCATCTTCAAATGCAAACCATGGAGCTGTTTCCCTGACTGCCCTTCATCTATCACAGGTTGTAAGCAGCTCAGGGCATCTGTTGCTTCTCATTGTGAGCACTGTCACAGCTGTGGCTGACAGGAGCCTTGCTCCTACCCTGGCCTCTTGCCACACCTGCACTGGCACTGGGCTGTGCGAAGGCAGCGCTGCCCTCTCCGGACACGGCTGCAGGAACAGCAGAGTGGCTCAGATCTCCTCAGATCTCCAGGGTCATGGCCCATCAACCACACTGAGGGAGCCTGGTGGCACAGGATTTCTTGGAAGGGATGTTTTGTTACACTATCTACACTGTCTGTCTTGACCTGTCTGTTAATGGTGTTGCCTTATTCACCTTGATGTTGTGGTGCCAGGGCTCCCTCGTGGGAAGGGCAGCGATCTGCCCACCCTGATTTACATCTGAGTGACACCTCCTGCGTGTGCCTCTTGATCTCCTCTAATTGCTGCTGCGTCAGCAGTCACGTTAGGCTGTCTGGGATGACGACCTCAGACTTGGTAATCTGGGCAAAATCCCTCCTCACCTGAGCCCTTTGCGTTCACACGTTGGATTTACCGACCTTCTGTAAAGAGCTTTCAGGGGATAAAAGTGGCATCAGTGGTTTGAGGAACCAGAGCCCAGCGAAGGCATCCCTTGCCTGTGATCTCTATGACCCCAGTTCAGCAAGGGCTGTGCTGTTCAGAGCTGTTGGAATGTCTGCAGACACCCAGCATCACCAAGGGGCCCACTAGTGCGAGACTGTGCGTTAGAGGGAACCTGGAAGAGAGGACTACTCTGGAATACAAATTGCTCCCGACCTTCTCTGGATTGTGCTGGAATGGAGGGGCCTGCCTCAATGCTGTGCCTGAGAACTTGCTACATCAAAGATTCTAAACCACTCAGTTTTGCTGAAAATCCAGCTGAGCTGGGACAATCCCACCTCTCCAGGAACTACAGTCGCTCTCGTAGGCTGATGAAACAAAGGCGGTCGAACAGTATCAGCATGTGCACCTTGCCCATCATCCCAGAATATCCAGGCTTCCAGGATATTAAGGTTTGTATGCAAAAGCTCTCTTTACAACACATATTAACTGCTACCTATTCTTCCATTAGAGTTATTCCCCCACCTCTTGCTAAGTTGGCAGTTGATATGATTTGGGGTATATTTAGGCATTAAAAAAGCCTAACTTGAAAGGCTTTTATTCTGCCACATTTATCAAGTTGTTTATTAATTTTGTAGTTGATTATTAATTTTTAAACCAATTTTTAATGTTTGAGGCAGGAAGGGGAAAAACTACTTTTTAGTCAAGTTTTAGTGTTCTTCAGTTACCGAACTTATTCCAGAAAGTACAACCACCCTAGGCAGGGGCATTTGATTTGCTGGGTCCCTTCCAGAATGAAGTGTGATGGAATAGTGAGAGATCAAAAACTTGATTACTTTTCACTTGACCTGGCATGGCCAACCCACCATTTCTCGTTTGTGCTCAGTATTTTTCATTCATTACCAGCAGTCAACGTGCCAAGTGCTGATGATGGAGTGTCCTACTGAGACACTGCTGGGCTCTGAAACCAGATTTGTGTCTGGACCCTTAGCAAGCATCAAGACTTCATTAGCAGTTGTCAAAAAACACATGAATGATGGCTTTTTTTTTTTTCCAATACCAGAGGCACCGTCAGACATAATAAATGATTGCAGAATGTTCCATGATCCCGCTGGGGCTGTCATCTGCGTACAGTGCAGCCTTTCTTTTCATTGATTTCAACCAGTAATATAACATAAACCATTGCTCCCTTCAACAACTGAAGTTTTGCAGAGGAAAAACCACACTCCAGCCTAACGTGGTGTACAGAAACCAGTTGTTGCTCCTGGGAGCTTGGGAAAGACTGGGATGTCTTGGGATAGCTGTGAGAAAGGTGGGAACGGCAGAGCAGTAGCTTTGAAAACCCAGGAGATATTTATTGTGGAAAGGCACAGTGAATTTCCAGCCAACTTGTTTGGTGGTCATTGAATCCTTTCCCAGTCAATAACAGGGCTCACAGTGTGGATGCTCCCCTGCAAACAACACAGCACCCACTGGTGCAAGTGGGGGCTGGATCAGCCTTTGTTTGCCTCTTCCAGTAAATCAGGTATTAAACTGATTGATGAGAAAGGAGATAGGCCTCCTGTGATGGGAAAGCAGGAGAAAATTCCATGCACACCTGTAACATGCTGTGGGATAATAACAAACTTTGATATGCTGTGTGGTAATAATAATAAACCTCATAGTTTTAAGATGTAGAAATGTATTGTATGTGAAAATTGCAGTTCTTGCAATGATACACCACAATTTAGAGCAGAGTTACCTGGGAATAAGGAAAGGGGGGAAAAAAAAAGAACATTTCTTCCAAGTGGGATCTGTGTGGGGAACAGCAGCTACAGGCTAACAAGATTTGAAAAGAACAATCCTGAAGCTCTGTTAATGCAGACAGGTGAAAGATTCCTTCAGAAAAAATGGCATTTTCAGAGAGGTTACACAAAATTGTGGCAGTACCTGAGAGCCCATGGGAAGTATGGACGCCCAGCACTGTTTACCCTCAGCCCACTGGCCTTCTGTTCCAGAGAGGGATTGGTACCAAACTCCTACATCTTCAGGGAACTGGGTTAAGAACCTAAACCCTTCCCCAGCAGCTGGTTACTCTACAGAGCCATGGGCTTAAGGATCCTTTGCCACTTAAGTCAGGAAAGCTGGGGAGGGGCTCTTGATCAGGGAAAGCAGGGAAGGGTTTTCAGCTGAAGGAGGGGAGATTGAGATGAGATCTTGGGAAGAAATATTTTGCTGTGAGGCTGGGGAGGCCCTGGCACAGGTTGCCCAGAGCAGTGGTGGCTGCCCCATCCCTGGAGGTGTTCAAGGCCAGGTTGGATGGGGCTTGGAGCCCCCTGATCCAGTGGGAGGTGTCCCTGCCCATGGCAGGGGTTTGGAACTGGATGGGCTTTGAGGTCCCTTCCAACCCAACCCATTCCATGATTCTATGTTTTTTAATTCAGATCTCCCTCTCCATTCTGCCCCAATCCTGCCTCTCCCCTACCCTGCTATTTTAAATAGTTATCAAGAAATTATTTGAAAACTCCAGCCTTCAACTGACTTTTCCAGGATTTGGAAAGAGGAAGGAGCTCCTCTTCACAGCTGAACAATTTTCCAAACAGAGCTTCGTTAGTCCATCACTTGGGGAATTCCTCAAGAGGCTACTTGAAAGGCCACCCAACACCCAGCAGTGGCTTCCACGACAAACCATTGCAAGACTATTTCAACGAGAAGCTGATGGAGCTCAGGAACTACGAAAGCAAGAGGTCTAACAGGAAGACAAAAGTATTTGCTGATGAGAACCAGAACCCCTTCCTCAGCCGCAGAGGATCCCGGCGCAGGAGCAGTTGCAGTGCAGTATTAGTGATGGGGCACGACCAGGAGAGCCAAGAGCCCTGCAGCTCAGCAAGTGATGACAACAAAAAGGTGATGAAGTGTAACGGTCAGGAAGCAACCCAGAATGTCTTGGACCTCTACAAGGGTGACTTCTTGGACATTTTGACGATGCACATCGCGGCTCCCCTAGAAGCTTTTGTGCAAAAAAAGTGATACTGGAGGTTCTTACGGCTTTTTGTGCAGTTCTGAAAGCCAGGAAGGATCATCTTTGTAAATTTAGCACTGTTCTGACTTAATTCATATTTGTCAGCCCACTCTGAGAGAGAAATGGGCTTGTGTGTGGGCAAAAATATTGTCTCACTTTGTGTTCTCGATTAACATCGCATATATTTGGTTTCAATCGCTTTCCACAAATATACAATATAATTGAGACACAGTTGTGACTTATTCCATACAGAGAGCAGTGTTGGAAATTCATGCACATATCACTTGAATCCTTAAGTTGCCTTAAAAAAAGGAGATTAGTGTCAGCAGAGCAGCTTCGTTTCCTGCTGTGCAGTTTGTAGTAGCTAATCTTAAGAAAGACTGCTGTGTTCTGCCTTGTTACTTTGCTTGGTTTAAGCCTCTTGGATTTTCTCCTGTTGCTTTGGCCCCACTCCTTCATGCTGATGTTCTACAGAGATGCAAAAGGTGATGAGAAATGACTGATTTTTCACTTGTTGCCACATACAATCACCAGGTAATCAGGTAGTCATTGTAAGTGGTCAATGCATGAAGAAGCAAACATAGATTTTAAGTTTTACTTTTCAGTATGATTGGCCATTATGGTTTCATTGTGGATTCAAAACCTTCTGACTTAAAAAGCACAACGATGGAATTAAGTATGGAAGAAGGCTCCTTCCCTTTTTCCTACTGTAGAGATGAGAACATAGCAGATTCCTAATGTAATCTGAACTTCAAATTGTTTATTTTCTATTAGTATTTATCGTGGTCATCTAAGTATACAATGCCAGCTGCAGCTGAATCTTTTTGTTATGTGAAATATCCATGGTACAGGGGCTGAGCATCAGACCCAAAGCAGGGCACTTATGATTTTAAGCTTCCAGAAAGAAGTACTGCTGCCTGTGGTATCATCAGCAATAAATTCCTCATCCCAGTGTTGGTTTGACAAGGTTTCTCTCTTTCCTGAAGGACATAAAGGCGCTGGTGGGTGAGAAGACCAACATGAGCCAGCAATGTGTACTCACAGCCCAGAAACCCCCCGTGTCCTGGGCTGTATCCAAAGCAGTGGGACCAGCAGGGCCAGGGAGGGGATTCTGCCCCTCTGCTCTGGGGAGAACCCACCTGGAGCCTTCTGTCCAGTCCTGGAGTCCTCAGCACAGGAAGGAGACGGAGCTGGTAGAGCAACTCTGGAGGAGACCACAAAGATCATCAGACAGTTGGAGCCCCTCTGCTGCGAGGACAGGCTGAGAGAGTTGGGGTTGTCCACCCTGGAGAAGAGAAGGCTCTGGGGAGACCTTAGAGCAGCCTCCCAGGACTGAAAGGGGCTCCAGGAAAGCTGGGGAGGGGTTTTTTTAAAGGGCCTGGAGTGCTAAGATGAGAGAGAATGGCTTTAAATTGGAAGGGGAAAGATTTAGATTGGACATTAGGAAGAAATTCTTCACTCTGAAGGTGGGGAGGCCCTGGCACCTAAACCCTTCCCCAACAGCTGGTTACTGTGCTTAAGATTCTTTTGCCACTTAAGTCAGGAAAGCTGGGGAGAGGATCTTAATCAGGGAGTGCAGGGATAGGATAAGGGGGAAGGGTTTTCACCTGAGAGAGAGGAGATTGAGATGAGATCTTGGGGAGAAATGTTTTGCTGCGAGTGTGGGGAGGCCCTGGCCCAGGTTGCCCAGAGCAGTGGTGGCTGCCCCATCCCTGGAGGTGTTCAAGGCCAGGCTGGATGGGGCTTGGAGCCCCCTGATCCAGTGGGAGGGGTCCCTGCCCATGGCAGGGGGTGGGACTGGGTGGGCTTTGAGGTCCCTGTCTAGACCTCACCCTTCCAGTGCTGGCTTCTCTCTATCACTTCTGTTTCTCTCTGTTCCTTCCATTTCTTCAGCCCTGGTGAAACCTGCCCCAAGGTTTGTCTTCTCCCTTCTGCAGTTCATACTTTCCTTCACCTGTTAGCAGAAATACTTCTACTTCTCTGTCTCCTCAGCTCTCTGGCCTCATATTCCTGTCTTTCAGAGTGTGTGAGTGAAAATGTGCAGAGAGGAGAGGGCAGGTTAAGGAATCTCTCACATCCCTCCTGCCAGCTCCCTCAGGAAACAATCGCGACTGCCCCCTAAAAAGGGAAGGGAAACAGAGCAGACTCATTCCACATCCCTCATTCCCAGTTCTGGGATCAATAGGATATAAGGGATCCGAGATGGGACGCCGAGAGCTCTCAGCCCTTTGTGTGTGGGAGGAAGATTTGTACACCCAGGCTAAATGAACGTTCCAGAACTTGCAGCGGCCTCACTGTTGCAACTGGAGGGGAGCAGCCAACGAGGTGAGACTTCTTTCTCTGAAGGAAAATATCTTTTTAAGGTTTAAATGAAAGTCTGAAGCACATAATGCATCAGCAGATGCCACGGAGGGGATGCATCTGGTTTTCATTGTGATTATGCCAGAGGTTAGTTTCTCCTCTAGGAGTGAATACATAACAATATAATAACATAGAATTATGGAAGGGCACAATAACAACATGGCAGAAGGACAAGGCAACAATATAAATGGAACACAGGCAACCTTAATTCTTTCTTTCCTTAATGATGGAGCTTTTCACCTTTAAATAAGTGCTTTTGAGATGCAGTTTTGCAAGTCACTTCCTACCTACAAGCCTTTTTTTTAAAAAAAAGACAAACTGCTTGCTTTTGTGCTCCTGATATTTGAATCATTATTACAGTGCTCTGACCCCAGATTAGCAGGTCTGGAGCATCCCAAACCTCTGTAAATATTTGCTGTATAAGCTACAGGTACATGGAGTTTTGTACTGTTAGGGTTCCACTTAAGATTGCTGACAGCAGAGGAACAAACTTCCCATTAATTAAGAAAAAACTGAGCAGCGATAAACTGTAATAAAACCACCAGAAAGTCAGCTAAGGCAGAGAAGCTGTGGCTGCCCCATCCCTGGAGGTGTTCAAGGCCAGGTTGGATGGGGCTTTGAGCCCCCTGATCCAGTGGGAGGTGTCCCTGCCCATGGCAGGGGGGTGGGACTGGGTGGGCTTTAAGGTCCCTTCCAACCCAAACCATTCCATTATTCTATTATTTGTCCAAGAGTCTATCCATGGGCTGGTTAAGTTTCTCAGCCTCTGTGTCCACTCAGGACAAATCAGAGCACTCATTTTTAATAGGCTCTATTTTCATGTTATTCTTCACTTTTACTAAATACTGAATATAAAATGCACATATGAATCCAAACCCCAACAAATCACACTCTGACTTGGCAGAAACTTGTACTGTCTCCTTCCACTCAAGCACCCCATAGTCCTGATGGTCAGGCCCATTTATGGAATTTTTCATCTGTAAAGCATCCTATGGGATTAAAAAAGCTGTGGTGTGGGGGTTTTTTTAATTGGATTTCCTTCAAAATTGTGTAATGACTTTCATTTGAGAAGCTCCACATCTCATTCCAGCGATAATGGAAAAGTCTAAGGAAGATTACATCTCCCAAGAGGGAACACATTTAGATGTTGCTGTACAGAAAGGACATCAAGCTGCAGAGAGAACAAAACCACCAAAAGCTGTTAGGAGAAGGAATAAAATTTCATCTCACATCCTCTCAGATTGTTAAAAACCTTGTGAAAAAATGGCTTGGGTTTGTTTGGAGAACAATAATATGCATGACCTGAATTTATGTAGGGTATTACCGTGGGTTTTTACTGAGTTTTGTTGTTGGACAAGGCTGCTGCTTTCATGTAGATAATCTGTTTACACAATGTTCATTCATGAAACTTGATGCAAACACTGTTTGCCATTAGCAGCCTCATAAAGATATTCTTTACGTCTCTCTGAAGAAATTCTTCTTCCTCCTCTTAAAGCAAAAGCATTGCAACACTTTCCTCCTGGTGGTTTTGCATCTATTCTTTATCTTTGTTTTAGACAGTGATAGGACAAGGGGGAATGGTTTTAAGATGAAAGAAGGGAGATTGAGATTGTATATCAGGAAGAAATGTTTTGCTGTGAGGGTGGGGAGGCCCTGGCCCAGGTTGCCCAGAGCAGTGGTGGCTGCCCCATCCCTGGAGGTGTTCAAGGCCAGGTTGGATGGGGCTTTGAGCCCCCTGATCCAGTGGGAGGTGAAACTGGATGGACTTTGAGGTCTCTTCCAACCCAATCCATTCCAGAAGTCTATGATTTTATCTTTCTGTACTGAAATACTGAAGAGTACAATTGTTGTTTGCAGTCCTTGTTTTCCTTCTCCGAACACTTCCTCTCTGTTTAATTGGAGCTTAGGCAAGTCCTCTCTAAGGCCTCATAAATCAGACACTGTTCAACTTAAAAATAAGTTCCAGGAAAGGATGACAAAGTCAGTTGTAGGGACACAGGCTTCAGAGGACATGAACTACTTTTTTAAGAGGTTTTTTTGGCTGACAGTTTGCCGTGCAGAGGAAGGCTGGGGATGTGAGGATGGAAGGCAGAGGAAGACCCTCTCAGAGGAAACACAACCTGATGAGAATCAGAACCTCCACAAAGTGAGAGACAATCTCAGTTTGGTTTTCACCTCCCTTAATCTCTGTGAAGGTGTGATGGTCCAGAAAATACAAAAGACTAATAGTAAAATATTTGAAGCCCCAAAGGCATCAAGCAAGATACGAGCTGTGTCCCATCTTCAAGAGGTCTTGAGGAAGGTCTGCTTTGAGGAAGGTCTTTAATGCCTCATTGAAGCAAAACATATAGTCTTCATGTATTTAAATTAAGGAATTTATTAAAAAAAACAAAGCCAAAAACCCAATCAAAACAGTGGTTTGATCTAGATACAGCAGCACTGTGACATTACTAGGACATTATGTACGAAGAATCCAAGCAGCCATAGAACACAGAAGCCTTTATCTTCAGTAACAATCTCAAAATGAAACTAGCTTCATCAAACAATGGGAAAGATCTCCCTGGAAAGAGAAACAAAACCAAACAGACCCTCCCCACCCCTAACCCTTTGGATACTAGGATGATATTTTTTGTACAATACCAACAGCCACTAGCTCTTCTAATTGAGAACACTTGCTTTAATTCATTACAAAAAATGATCTGTTGACTCAGTTATGAAAGACAACTTCGAGCATCGCTTTAGAAGTGTCTGCTCCTCTTATAGACTACAGCATTAGAAGTGCTTAAAAACATTTAATCCCGGATAAGCTCTTGAAATTCGATCCGAAGAAGGATATTCTGTGTTTGTTTATATACCAAATATGAGTTATAATTTTTAAAGCAGGTGAAGAGACTAACCCTAATATGAAACTGCAATTTTACAATTTGATTATTAGTCGGATATGGGCAACCACATGATAGTTCATGATATCTTTAGGTCTATCTACATTGCTCAGAAACACAAAATAAAGTTTTTACAACTTTCACCTTCAAAAGGCTAAAACGTTGAGTCTTTGAGAAGAGTGTCCAGTGTTTAAAAGAAATGCAATTAAGGGAGACCGCATTCAATACGCATGAAACAACCCAGCTGAGCTTGCTAATAAACATATCCAACAGCTGCAGGTGGGGTGATGAGAAAGGAAAACACTTTTCCAGCCACTACCTGAAATGTTTCCGCTCTACAGGAACATTGCTTCTCCAGAAAACCTGGAGTTCCCCTTTGAAGCCCATTGTTGCCTCTTGTGTTTCCATAGCTGGGCAGTGACTTGACCCTGTGTTTGCCATGGATGCACCTACGTGACTTCATCCAGCATTTCACCTACTCGGTACCTCAGGATTCTCTTGCAGACTTGGCCAAAGAAGTTGAAACACCAAATGCTATTTTGCTCCCTTCCTCAACAACTATTTATTTCCAATATAAAAAAGAGGAGGTGTTAATGCCACAATTACCAGCTAGATAAGAGATGAATACTTTAAGACTCATCTTCTGTTGGTGGTGTCTTTACAGAAGCACAGTGCGTTCTGTTTCAGTATCTCTATGGAACTAAGACAAACTGATAACAAAAAAGAGCCCTAATTTGCAAGAGTCACACCCCTAGTCATGTAAATAAGAGCAGCTACATTAAGCCTATTTCACTTAAATAATGATACAAAGAGTTGATATTGATCTGCTTTATGCACAGACTCCAAAGTGCTTTCTATCAATAGGCAGAGAGAATCCCTCTGTGTTTAAGAGCAGGAAAACCAAATTGCACAGAGGTTTGCCCAGGGCAGTGAAGAAAAATATGGGCAGGATAGGAATACAAGTCACCACTTCTGGCTCCTGTGCATGGACCAAGGAGAATACATATGTGCCAGCAGTAATGTTCATTTTAGTGAACAGGCAGCAATCTGTTCCTTTCCTAAAGACCATTTGCCAGTTCCAGCCCAGCTGACCCAACGGCAGCTGCTTGTGTTTCTGTTATCACAGAGGCATTTGGGGAGGTCGGCGTACAAGACCGCAGCGCACGGTTGGGTTTCACCCTCTCTGGTGGCTTCCCTAGAGGAAAGAGTTTAAAAAATCCTTTGAACCAATTTTTCTCTCTTTTCTTGTTTTGCAGTAAAGGACAGAAAGTTATCACCAGCCAGCACTGCAATATTATTTTATATAAAAGAGATTGTGTCCTGCACACAAAAGAGTTGTTTTGAACGTATGCAGACTTTCTCTCAGCTTTAGCACAAGGGCGTGAGGCATTATTATTCTTACTCTAAATAATCAGTAGTATTTGAAATTGCAGGTTGTATTTGTGAAAGGCTTGAGACACACAGCTCTGGAACCTTCTGTTTTCCATCGAGCCACTGAACAGACCGATTCTCCCAGACTTCCCTGCCAAATGGACCCCCCCTGCAGCCCGAGGCAGACTAGGACCACCCCTGGGCAGAAGAGCCTTAAAGTCTGGACTTCCAGAGCTCCTGCAGGCCACTTTTGTGTTTCACACTGCACACCGGGAGGAAGATGGTCTGCAGCCCAAGAGGCAGACTAACCCAAGGGTGTTCCTTCAAAGGAAAGTCCAATCTTTTCAAAAACTGTAAGAGAAACCCTTAGAAATGCCTCATGAATGATCTCCTCGATTCTGAGAAACTCAACAAGAGAGCATTACAAATATGGACTGAAAAAATAATCACAACTGACCGTGGAGCAGCAATTAAAACACCCATGTGTTGTCCACAATGAAGCCAAGTCCTGCAGCCACCATGGATGTCTGTAAGAAGCAGCAGCTGTGCTCTTATTGCTCTTCCAGAAAAGCCTCCTTAGGCAACTCCTGAGCAGGTGAGTGTGAACAGAGACCTGGGTGATGGCTGCCCATGCAGGCTCAGTGGGTACCTACTTGCCTCGTCAAACTGTTCCATCTGACCCTCACAGAGAGGACGTTGTCTTTGAGCCATGGGCCAGAGCCTATGCTTAATATGACCTTGTGTGTGCAGATCCCAGGTTACTCCAAAAACTGTGAGCCAAGGAAGAATGCACAGCAATGTGTGATAACAACTGCCATCGGGTACTTGCTGAAGATACACACATTATGGCAGTTTTCACACTGTCCTCTGGAATTCAGAGTCTGTCTTCCTTGTCCTACCCGTGGTTTAGTAGTATTACAGATTGCTTTTCTGATTTTCTTTTTAGCTCTCTAAGAAGAATTAAGGTGTGTCTTCTCTTGTCTCAGGTAGGCTGATACACATCAGTTGTCTGGCTAAGATCTGTTCCTCCACTTCTCATCTTAAAATCAGGTGAAATCCCATGGCATTGAAGCAGGCCTGTGGAAACCTCCCAGGACGGGTGTGTCTTCATCCAGAGTGTGCTCAAGTGACTGATCAGACTCCTGTTGACTTAGGTCAGGCCATGAGAACAGAACTGGAGGCCACAGCCCTATGGTGGCTTTCACCTCCACACTGTTTCATTCCTCTCCTGTCAGGAAGCTGAAGCCATCATTGATTTAGTTTACAGATGATGCAGAGAGAGAAATTTACTCAAAATTCTCATCTATTGCTGCCTCTGTAAAAATCTTCCACAAGATCTGCAATGCCATCATCTGACACGTGAGAGCAGCTGAAGCTCCTCCTGAGCAACCCCAGTAGAGGGGAAAGGAATTCTGGACCACACTGGTTTGAAGGAAAAAGAGGAACATCATCTCGATGGTATTATGGCACAATTAGCAGCTTCACTACATGTCTACTAATGACCAAGAAACTGGAGGCTTTCCAAATCACGTTGACTTGCATCTTAACATACTTTATTCCTGGTAAAGGGGCTAAATCTTCATCTCCCATTCTCTGCCAGCTGCTTTATGCAACTCCTGTCTCTGTTCTGTCTTTTTCCCTCATGACCTCGAGCTGTTTTAGTCTGTAACTGCTGCGTCTTTCTCACTCAGAGATTCCCCACTGCTAACCTGCACCTCTGCCCCGCTCTGCACTGGTCAGATAGAACATATACATGATTGTCTAATGAATTTTGGTTATCAAGACTTCCAGTGGAACAGTGATTCCTTGTACCTGGGGATAACTGCACCGCTAACAGAGGTTTATACACACCAGCCTGACTTTCAGATGTTGACCCAAAGGTCAACTGATGACCCAAAGGTGGAAAATCATCAGTACAGTCCAACCAACACCGTGGACAGCATGGCAAACCAAAAGATCCTTTGGGCTATAGAGATCCTATCTGCACTTCTAGAGACAAAGGATTTCCAATTCCTGTTGAAGGGAAGTAGATCTTGTGTTCTTAATTATAATAGTCAGTGGCATACTTGAGAAGAGTGGGATTCTGATGTCTGAGGCACTGCTACTGGTCTGACCGGGAACAATGTTTTCATCAATGGTTAAAGGATCCTGGACAAAGAGTGATGGAACCAAAAGTGGGAAGTTTTATTTCATAGCTGACGTTTTATTCAATTAAGTAGAGGCCTAATTGAAGTCACGGTGTGTTTGGCATGACCCATGGAAGTATTTTAAGTGCAGACACAACTGTAGGTCCTGCTGCTGCTCAGAAGCACCTCAGATCCTGCTCTGAACCCCCAGCACTCAGCTCTAGCAATCGGTCATGAATCTCATGGTCGGCACAAACCAGACTATTGAGTTTCCCTCTTGCTACCTCTTCGATACGAGCAACTGTGGGAAGGCCCTGGACTTTCGACTGCAGCGTGGGGAACATTTTGAGCTTTGCTCTCACTTCAGCAGATGCAGGCTCCAAATCCTTGAAAAACAAATGCTCGTTTGCCTTCCTGGCCCCCTCTCACTCGGTTTTGTTCTTGCTGTCATTAGAAACAGCACAAAAAGCGGTGAAGGAGAAAGGCTTAAAACCAGGTTCCCTTTCTACCTAAAATGTTTTTGGTGAGCTAACAGTGTGAATAAGTGCAAATCTCAGCTGTGCTGGTCCCATGGCATCACAAACTTTCAGCGTAGCAAGTAGCATTCTTGAATGCATCAAAATCTTGTCTTTCAGCATTTAATGCGAGACTACAAACTAACGGAGAGGAGAAATGGATGCAGTGTTGCTGTAAACCAAATATACAGATGGAAAACAATTAAGAAGAAACTGTTCCATAAAAATGCATGTCAGTAAAACCCAGTCTGAGAAAGTGATTTATGAATAATTGTCTAGAGTTACTAAAAAGAATGATTTCTCATTTGAGGCTCTGGAAGTCTTGAGTCACATTTGTTTTTGTTTTTTTTTTTTTTCCTTTAAAAAAATGTCTTAAAACACATGGCTTTACAGCTGCTGCTTGGAAAATATACACCTCCAAAGTCTGACTTTCATTTAAATACAAATGTACAAAATGTAAACTGAGACAATAGAGAAATTTACAAAATTTTCTTTAAAAATAATAAAGACAAAATTCAGTTCTAGTATGATGCTATTTAAATACGTGCAAGTAGTCATGTTCATTGGATTTCTATTGCAATGTTCTAATAGACAAATTGGATTCACACAGTCTTGAGTGCCACCTCCAAAAAACAGACCTGAGTGGAAAATTCTTCTTAAAATGCGAGGCTCCACTGGAAGGAATGGATAGAAAAATCTCCATTATGGGGAGATCCTTTTTTTCACTCAACGATGGAGGCTCTCTCATCCATAGAAGCTCCATAGATTATAGTGGAAGGATGCAACGTGTTTCACACAACTGAGTTGGAACTAGCTGCTTCCAGTGGAGTTTGAACTTACGTGATTTGAATTTATGTGGTGATTTAAACTGGCCTTTGAATTTGGAGAACTCTTGGAATTGTTCTGGTGCTGTAGAAAGAGGAAGACAATGACAATTAGCTTCCCCCAAAACACCGTGCGTTCTTTTAATCTGCCATCGTTCATTTTATGGTGATAAAGGACTGACTGGACTGCAAGATTTTTGTTTGAAGATCTTTGGATGTGAAATATTCTTCACTTTCTTAGCTGTCTTCTCTCTAGGTCTCATGGTAGATCTTGAGGAATACAGCAGAGCAGACTCACTCGAGCTCCAGGAGTCAAATCAATCCACTGCAAACTGTCAGTATCAGCTAATCTGACTAATACAGAGGATACCTGCCATGGTTTTAACCCTGAATAAATAATGGGTCTCAGAGTTTCACTTAGATTTGCAGGCGGTGCCATGGTGCCTCATGAAAGCTGTCCATCCGCCTCCTAGTGGGAGGTGTCCCTGCCTGTGGCAGGGGGGTTGGAACTGCATGATCTCTAAGGTCCCTTCCAACCCAACCCAACCCATTCTATGATTCTCTGATCATCTATTACCCGGTCTGCTCTCTTCTCTTGGTTTCCTGCCATTAACATTTTCATTTTCTTTTGTTTTTTTTTTAAAATACATAAATCAAAAGTTTTCACAAAAAAAACTTCCCCAAACCACATAACCATTTCAAAAAGCACTTCAGCACATCATTGAAAAACCCTTTGGGTAAGGAGCTTTCAACCACTGGAAACAGAGCTGATGAAAACTGCTGGAACTTCTGGCGATACACAAAAATATCACAAGACAGAGATGGGCAACCTGGAACAGGGAATTACCAGGTATCTGTGATGCCCTCTCTAAGACCCACTTTCTTCCACAAAAATATCTCCAGAACCTGGCTGTGACACTGGGCATCTACGGGAGGTTCCTTGTTTTAGTCATAAAAGGTCTCACCTGCCGTTTAAATATTCTCTGTAGCAATCCTTTCTTGGGTGGCTCGGGAGGGTAACTTCTGTTTAGGTCTGGTGAGATAGTACCATTTGGTCCAAATACATTCAGTTCTTTGAAACACTCTGTTTCTATCATCTAGTGGAATACAATGAAAAAGAGAAAAAGAAACTCTGCATCTGCATTAAATACATTCCAATAATGCAACGTTGTTCAAAATCAGGAACAGAACTTGAGCAATGTGTTAAGAGAGTTCACAGTTGAATTGCTGCTGGTGGCTCTAGAATGAAACAGGAATGTATGAAGAAAGAGGCTGAGTCTGCTCTGCACAACAGTCTTATCAGAAGTTGTCCCATAAAGCTTTCTGTTCTTTTCTTTATGGGCAACATTGGGTAAGAACAGGCACACTCACAAAGTCCCCCTTACTAGCACCCTTCTGCCTCGCTCTTTGACTCAGTGTTGGATTCTGAAATCTACTGCTGGCTCTGTTCTGACATCAAACAGAAACAAAGACCCAGATCTGGAACCCCTGGAGAGGTTCAAGGTCCAGAGCCAACTGCTGTAGCTGGGACCCACTGTGGGTACAGGATGATGGGTGAGACCACGATGAGGTGATGGCACTGCAGATGACGATCACCAGGGGAGCAGCCTCCCATGGAAGTTCCTCAGAGCTGTTGTTGAAACACCTCTGCAGACATCCAGGAGAAGGAAGTACAGTCGGATCCTTGCCAATTTACACAAATATGCAGAGCCAAGAGATACAGTCACCTGAACCTGACATCTGTGGTGCATTACAGATCTTGAAAGAGGCCATTTGTAACGTATGAAAGCATTAGAGTCTGGCAGGTTATCCAGTAGCTATATATTACTGGAAACACACAGCTCCTCTTAGAACATCTGTGTTAGGGGGTTTATTGGAGTAATTTTGCTATGATACACCCTTACCTCATTTTGCCATGGAATCGACACTGATCCTGTGGAAAACTTGGAATAGAAATCATCATCTGTTTGGTCCAGGTTAACTCCTTTCACGGTGGAGAACTGCTCTATGTCCAATACATCCTTGCAGTACACTGCTCTGGGCTGTATCAGCAGGAGAAAAATAGGAAGCAGCAAGAGAAGTAAAACATTTCTGAGCCTGACCGTGTCACAGATTCAGCCAAGTGAGAAAGCCTAACAAGAAGTGACTCCACCTCCTGCTCCTCTCCACTTGCTCTGCCTGCGTGCTTGTCATCAAAGGCTGACTTTGCTTTAAGCACGTTCAGCTTCCCACTTTGAAGTCCTTAAAGCATCAGTGCAGCCCAAGTGCATTTTCAGTCATCCATGGTTAAGAGGTGAAGGGAAAAGGACAGAAAAAGGAAAAAAAAACCCAGTAAAAATCAAATCCTTCAGTAGTTTTTTTTTTTATTTTAGAGAGGGAACAAGAGAAAACCAGAACGCTTCTGAGAGACAGCTCTGAAAAGGGACCTCAAATAGAAGTGTCCTTCTGCTCAGACAGCGGTGGTGTTTGTGGCTTTAAAGTTTAAAGGAATGTATGCTAATTGGTAAAGAAAACAGACGATGTTTGGCATTTTTCCATTGTTTTTATTAATAGCTCAGCTGCTGGAGGCTGTCCAGAATCACCTCTACTAAAGCTTTCAACTTCAAACAAATAGTGAAAAGGCTTTGCCTTTTTTAAAGTACCTAATTCCTGGGATGACAGAGACAGGACTCTTTGCAGTGATGCTGCTTTTAGCTCATACTCCAGCAGGAACAGTCATATCTGGTGACCCATCATAGTTAGTATGGTCACCTGTACGTCTTAGAGAGTCAACAACATCAACCCTTCAACCACAGTTATCCTTGGATGCACAGGAATAACTGAGGGGTGGCTTGAGGGACAAGCCTGACCTGGTGAACCCAAGCACGTGTTGAATCCTACTGCCTACACACAGTACCACGATTGTCCAGCCCTGGGGTCCAGCTGGGCACTATTTTATCTAGAACTGAGCAGTGTGACCAAACACATCAAGCTGATTCCTGACACAACTCCTAATTGCTGGAGCCTTGCATCCCTCTGCATTCCCTATGGCTGCAACCCACAAGATTTTTGTGGAGACAGTCTAGAAGAGTACGGAGAGACATAAGCTGGATTGGAGCCTCTGCTATGGGCTCTATGGCTTTGGGTCATTCAGCTGAATTCAGTAAAGACTTGGAAATCTATGGATGAAGTGCCAAATAAATTAAATTAGGCGCAGCTCTTGAGTTCCCAATAAATAGCCATAAAAGTTTATGTGCTGCTGCTTTAGCAAATATGTCTATAAGAGGTGCCTCCTAGGCCTCGTACGCCACACTTAAGCTTTTAATACACCCTGGTGGATCCCAAATTTGAGCCCAGAATTTTCCAATTCTCAACATCAGAAGGAAATAGTAGCGTGTCTCCTATTTCTTCCCATTAAAGCAGGTTGTAACTCCACGGGCTTAATTGGCAGGAATAACCAGGCCACACAGTAAAATGTAAAGCAAAACCAGAGCAGTTAAAGTAAACTTTTGTGACGCTCAAACCACTTTGGTTAGGTTGCAGCAATGCGAAAGAGAGCTGCCAAGATGTTACTTTCCTTAATATGTTGAAATGGCAGTGTTTACTCAGAACCATATGGGAAGTTTAAGGATAGAAGGCTGAGCCAGCAAGAGAGCCCTGCAGGAGGAAAATCATCAGATAACTGTGCTCTGGGGTAGAGACCAATCCCACAAAAGGGTGGAAAAAGTTTGCTTCTTGCCAAGGCAACAAAGACTTTCAGTGTGTGTAAACCTGAGTGAGGACTCAGTGCTGAGTTCCGTGCCCCACTAACAAGTTAAACAATCTATCAGGTTCAAGTCTTGATATTCAAACCTGGTTCACCCTGTCTGTACCAAATGCCTGGTTTCATGATGACCCAGCCCACGGCTCAGTTCCACAGGGCTTTGGACTTTGTAATTCCGGTTTCACCGCAGATTTGTAATTCTGATTTCATCATAGAACCATGGAATGGGTTGGGTGGGAAGGGACCTTAAAGTCCATCCAGTTCCAACCCCTCTGCCAGGGGCAGAGACAGCTCCCACTGGATCAGGGGGCTTAAAGCCCCGTCCAATCTGGCCTTGAACACCTCCAGGGATGGGGCAGCCACCACTGCTCTGGGCAACCTGGGCCTGGGCCAGGGCCTCCCCACCCTCACAGGAAAACATTTCTTTCCAAGATCTTATCTCAATTTCCCCTCTTTCAGCTGAAAACCATTCCCTCCTTGTCCTGTCCCTGCAATCCCTGATCAAGAACCCCTCCCAGCTTCCCTGGATCCCCTTTCAAGTACTGAAAGGCTGCTCTAAGGTGTCCCCGAAGCCTTCTCATCTCCAGGCTGAACAATATATATATCTCTATATACCTGCATGCATAAATGGCTTTGGTTGCTGACTGTTCCAAGCACCACCTGGTCCTGAGGACACTCATTCTTGCACTACTGCTGTGGATAAGGGAACATAAAGGTTCCCAGTAGAAAGTTTGGGAACTGAGGCACTGAAGAGATCAAGAGGTGCTTCCAGTGTCTCACAAGAAGACTGGGAATGAATCAAGCCTCAGGTTACCACCCTACATGGAGGCCCACCAACCCTGCAAGCACAAGCCTACAGAGCAGCTCTGCTCTTCCTCCCTTTTCTTTCCTCTGCTACCCATATGGGGAGTCATGGCAGCCCTAAGAGAGGGAAGTTATTTTAGAAACCAACCCCTTCAAAGAGGCCACTGGGGGTTCATCCTATGGTACTTACATCAGGGACAAAGGGAGGATCCAGCATTCCAGCTTCTAACCGCTTGAAATTCATGCTCTTGAAAAATGGGTGCCTCTTCACTTCTGCTGCACCTTCCCCTTGACATCCCAACCGCTGCTTCACGTCTTTGGTGAGGAGCTGAAACACAAGAGGAACAGCAAGGATGTCAGAAAAGCAGGAGTGCTGCTGAGACACCTTTAGCTCCAGCTAGTTTTGAATGTGCCCAGAGGGATGCACAGTGGGGAACTGGAATTGCTGGTATCTAATGGCCAAAGATTAGGACTCCACTGCAAAACCCTTTACAGTCATAATAGAGATTGTTGCTTCTTCTTACTTCCACTATGAAATTGTATTTCCCTCCACCCATTGCAGTACCATCAATGTACCAATCCATTACACGACACGTTGAACCAACACTTTGTGCTCATGGCCTTATCTCTACTGAACTCCAGGGGAGTTCTGTCCACGGAGCCAGTACTGATAATGATCCTCAGTTCAGCCTTCTTTGTTTTCAGAGAAGGGCAATGCACCACCTCTACCTACTACAGCAAGTTCTGCCTGTCCCCTGGCTACCTGCAATGGGGCAATGGACACCACCTGAACTCAGCACCCTTGGTCTATTAGATAAGCAGCTCTATAAACACAAAAACAGGGGTTGTGGGTCCTGGAAGACCTTGTATGGATGAACTACTTGAAGAGGACAGTTCAACGGAAGAACAATTCTGGCCCAGAGCAGTTGGTGGATGAGGACACAGAACCTGTAGGCAGATCTTCACCAAGATGCCTCTTCTTTTAATCATATGCATAGAATCAAGTAGGCTAAAATGATGTCTTCAGAGATCACAATTGAACAGTTGGCAGAGCTCAGCATAGAAACAACTGGTGCAAAAAGACCATCACGTGGGACTAGGACCTTTCTGCACCACTGACTTCAGGCAATCTGCTGAAAACTGGAAGTTTACAGATTTGTTTCCTTTTTCCCCTTCCATTCATCTTTAAGGAAGCCTGTATGATGCTCTTAGGTACAGGAGGGAAAACACAGAATCACTGCAGCTGGAAAAGACCTCAAAGCTCATCCAGGCCAACCGTCAGCCCAACCCCACTGTGCCTGCTAAACCATGTCCCAGAGTGCCACCTCTACATGCTTTTTGAACACCTCCAGCAATGGAGACTCCACCACTGCCCTGGGCAGCCCCTTCCAATGCTTGACAATGTTTTAGGTAAGGGAAATTTTCCCAATATCCAGTCCAAACCTCCCCTGGCACAACTTGAGGCCGTTTCCTCTCATCCTATCACTTGTTACTTGGGAGAAGAGACCAACGCCACCTCACAACCTCCTTTCCAGAAGCTGTAGAGAGCAATGAAGTCTCCCCTCAGCCTCCTCTTCTGCAGACTGAACAGCCCCAGGTCCCTCATAGCATAACTCCAAACTCACCATAATCTGCCCAGAGATCTCAACTGCCTATCAAAGAGATGCAGAACATGTTCCTTGGGGCAACAGAACACTAAACATGCACTGGAAACAGTCTGGGCTTGCTTAGTTGAAGCCTCCACTCTAGGGGAGAAAACTACATCATGATGGGAATAAGACCAGCAGTTCTTTTCCATGGGAAGGGTAGGTGTGCCTCCTGGAGCTGAGCATGCAGCTAGGGAGACACCCCAGCGCTCAGCACTTCTGGTATCCCAGTTCAGTTCTGGGGTCCTCAGCACAGGAAGGACATGGATCTGTTACAGCGAGTCCAGAGGAGGCAACGAAGACGATCTGAGGACTGGAGTACCTCCCATATGAGGGCAGGCTGAGAAAATTGGGCTTGTTCAGCCTGGAGAGGAGAAGGCTGTGGAGAGACCTTAGAGCAGCCTCCCAGGACTGAAAGGGGCTCCAGGAAAGCTGGGGAGGGGCTCTCGATCAGGGAGTGAAGGGTGAGGGGGGATGTTTTCCAGCAGTGCTACGAAGGGATTTTGTTTCCTTTTGTGGGTGTTTTTCCAGTCTTTCTGTGAGTGGGCCACTGCCTCTTGCCTGATGGTTATTTATTTCACTTCCCAATCATTTCCAAGGCCTTCCCAGACTCTCTTTTGGATTGTCATTCCTTCATTCAGGTGTTTTGTCATGTTTTTGGCCTGCTAATGGAAAAAGATGAATGCAAGTTATGCAAAATTCATTCTGGAGTCCTCAGCACAGGAAGAACCTGGAGCTGTTGGAGTGAGTCTAGAGGAGGCCATGGAGATGATCCAAGGGCTGGAGCACCTTGTGTATGAGGACAGGCTGGGAGAGTTGGGGTTGTTCAGCCTGGAGAAGAGGAGGCTCCGGGGAGACCTTAGAGCAGCCTCCCAGGACTGAAAGGGGCTCCAGGAAAGCTGGGGAGGGGCTCTTGGTCAGGGAGTGCAGGGATGGGATGAGGGGGAAGGGGTTTGAGCTGAAAGAAGGGAGATTGAGATGAGATCTTGGGCAGAAATGTTTTGCTGTGAGGGTGGGGAGGCCCTGGCCCAGGTTGCCCAGAGCAGTGGTGGCTGCCCCATCCCTGGAGGTGTTCAAGGCCAGGCTGGATGGGGCTTGGAGCCCCCTGATCCAGTGGGATCCCATGGCAGGGGGTGGGACTGGATGGGCTGTGAGGTCCCTTCCAACCCAACCCATTCCACGGTTCTGTGATCTTTGAGGGGCTGGGGAGGTGCGGGCAGCCGGCCGAGGGGAAGGGGACAGGTTGCCCTGGCGGCCGCCGGGGGGCAGCAGAGGAACGGGAGGGGAGCGGGGTCGGGGAGCGGAGGGGACCGGTGCCCCGTGCCCGGGGAAGGGTCACAGCAGTGCGGTCGGACTCGGTGATCTCAAAGGTCTTTTCCAACCAAAGGATTCTACGAGTCTCTGATTCTCTGCCGTCTCATCCTGCAAAGCTTCACCAGAACAGAAGACTGAGGGGAGACCTCATGGTGCTCTGCAGCTTCCTCACACGGGGAGGAGGAGGAGCAGGGGCTGAGCTCTGCTCTCTGGTGACCAACGACAGGACTTGAGAGAACGGCAAGAAGATGTACCAGGGTTGGGTTGGACATCAGGTAAAGTTTCTTCCCCAGAGGGTGGTGGAGCACTGGAACAGCTCCCCAGGGAAGCAGTCACAGCCTGACAATATTCCAGAAGCATTCGGACGACACCCTCAGACGCACAGGGTGAGTGTTGGGGTGTCCTGTGCACGGACTCGATGGTCCTTGTGGGTCCCTTCCAACTCAGGTAATTCTATGATTCTATCTCCCCCTGCCCCCCAGGGCAGGCTGTGCAGAACAATCACCCCAAAATGACAAGCAGAACTCACTGGGACTGCACTCCCACTGGGCTCAGCACCCATGCAGGACAGCAGGGGGTCTGGCTTCTCTGCACATCTGCGAAGGGACTTGGGAGGTCCTCTGGAAAAGTCCCCAGGAATCATAGAATCATTGAGGTTGGAAAACATCTTTAAGATCATCCAGTCCAACCACCAGTCCAACCCCACCCTGCCTGCTAAACTACACATCTTTTGAACCCCTCCAGGGATGGAGATTCCCCCCCTGCCCCGGGCGGCCTCTGCCAGGGCTTCACCACTCTTGTCAGTAAAGGAATTTTTGCCAATATCCAATCTAAACCTCCCCTGGCACAACTTGAGGCCATTTCCTCTCATCCTATCACTTGTTACTTGGGAGAAGAACCCAGCACCCACCTCACCACAACCTCCTTTCAGGAGCTGCAGAGAGCGATGAGGACTCCCCTCTGGCTCCTCTTCTCCAGGCTAAACAATCCCAGATCCCTCAGGTGCTCCTCATAAGGCCTGTTCCCCAGACCCTTCACCAGTTTTGTTGCCCTCCTCTGGATCTCACTAGCTGCACCTGACAACCACAGCAGACACCAAAGCAAGCTGTACCTGGGAGCACCCAGCTGCGGCTCAGTTAGGAGAGAGGAGGCAAATGGGTTTGAGAGGGTCAGAGAAGAAAAGAAGCGTTTAGGGGATTAGGTAGACAACCAGATGCAGCCTTGTGGGAGGTTCAGAATGGGGAGCCAGGCAGCTTCCCTGCTAGGGCGAAGATGTCTGTAGGCACTGCTTGTAGGCTTTCCAGCTCAGAGTATGCCCTGGTACCCTCTGATTGTGTTCCTGTCTCAATCACACCACCTCAATGAGGAGGAATCTTGAAAGGACTGTTGCTAATGTGAGGCTGGAATCTTTCTTGTCCTTATCACAGGTTTACAGGATCACATTTCTTTAGGTTTCTCTGAATGCTTTGCTACCCCATGGACATCAGTGGTTTTCTTATCTGACATCCACAGCCTCCTCATTGCCTTCTGCATCTTTTTGCTAGGAGTCTCAATTCCAGCTGGAGGCAGCAAAATGTCTTTGGCAATCAAGAATGCCCCATGTAGAATCAGAACGGTTTGGGTTGGAAGGGACATCAAAGCCCATCCAGTTCCAACCCCTCTGCCATGGGCAGGGACACCTCCCACTGGATCAGGGGGCTCAAAGTCCCATCCAACCTGGCCTTGAACACCTCCAGGGATGGGGCAGCCACCACTGCTCTGGGCAACCTGGGCCAGGGCCTCCCCACCCTCAGGTGGAAAAGATCTTTCTCAGGGCACTTCTCTGGAGCTCATTTTCCCTGGGTAGAAGGAAGAAGGCATGTTTTCAAATTCTTTCATGTGACTTTTTGAGCTCTCATAGTCTTGAGGCAAGGTATTTTGTTCAATCCCAACAGGCACATGGATTTAGTGTGTATGAAGAAGATAGCTTTAGAATTTCCAGTCAAAGTCTGGTTTGCTCTGTTGTGGCTGGGCAGAGAAGACAAAAGTTCTTTTGATCTTCTATTCTCATGTTGAGAGGACTTTCCTGACAGGTGGAAAGAAGAATCTGAAGGCAGAAGGACCTCTTTTACTCCCTATGGCTCTGGAAATGATACCCTGAAGCTTTTGTGAACAGTTCTGCTGGGGAGCGAGCTGCAGTAGGAAAAAAATAGATTTCAACTTGCCTGTACATGAGAAAGGAAACCTGTGCAGTTTCTACAAGTCAGCTGTAGAGAGGGGGCTGCCTTCCTGTCTGAGCAGCCAGTAATTCTCCTGCCTCCAGACTAAAGCTTGGAAAGACCAAGCTAAGCTGGGAATTTGCCTTTGGGAGGCTGTAAACGTGAGAGGCTGTTTCGGAGCCTGTGGTCAGTGGATAGGGTAGTGGAGGACAGAAAAAGGCTGTCTGGAGATTCCTGAGTCCTCTGTGATAAAGAAGGGAGTATTGAGTAATCTCAGATGCCAGAAGGAAGCCTCTGGAGCATGAATGCAGTTGGTTGTGGGTGGCTGGACAGTGCAGGCTGAAAGACACAAAAGGGACCAGGCCACTGGGAATAGGCTGGGACTGAAAGAGCACAGGAAGGAGGGGATTCTCCTGCAAAGCCCTGCTACAGGGAAGCAGCTTCCTGCCTCTTGAGGAGAGTCCTATAAGAGTACCAATAAACGATAGAATGATGGAATCATTATGGTTGGAAATGACCTCATCCAGTCCAATCATCAACACAATCCCACCGTGCCTGCTAAACCATGTCCCAAAGCCCCACATCTACTCACTTTTAGAGCACCTCCAGGGATGGTGACTCCACCACTTCCCTGGGCAGCCTCTGCCAGTGCTTCAACACTCTTTCAGTGAAGAATTTTTTCCTAATAAACCTCTCCTGGCAGAACTTGAGGCCGTTAGAAAGATTTTGTAAGCTGCAGCCAGCTCTAGAGATGGCAACAGCTGAAACCAGACACTCCTCTGTGGTGGCTATCAAGAGACAGCACGGCCTAGAATATTTTCCAGGAGGGAAAGTCCTTCCTTTCCCCAAGGAATACTGAGTCTTGTAGCATTTCCTGCAGCCACAGCAGCTTTCTGCAATAGAAAACCTGCGTAATAACCTGAAATGTGTGTCCCATTATGGGAATCTGAGCAGGGAAAGCAAACGGAGATAACAGCTGTATGTTTTGAGTCATCTCTTCACTTCTGTTTAATTCAGTTTCAAAAGATGTATTTAATATGAAGAGAGAGCAGAACAATAGCAACTACATCAGGACAGCAGTGCAATGACCCAATCAAACATAATTTAAGTGTAATGCTACAGCCAAAGCCTATGGAGAATTCATGGCTTAGGCCATCCAGCCATGCATGAAGTTAATTCCAAGAAGCAGAGCTTTATGTTCTGGCAGCAAAGGCTCCAGATGACACTGGATGTGTGTAAATGAGAGCAGGATTTGATCTACAGAGCTATGGGCAAAGTGTGGCTAGGACAGGTCTTTCAAAGAAGAGTCTGGAGTAGTAGTGGTGAAGTTCTATTATTATTTTTCTTGACATAAAGAACTCTCTGATACTTTCATGTCACTCATTTGATCCCCACTGGGGATACAAACTCCGCAGTGTCTGAGACTTTTTCCATGACTTTATTTTGCTTCCTTTACAAAAAGAAACAACTGTTGTGAGGATTGCTAAAAAAAGCCAACATTCCCAAAGCCTTGCTTTATTTATCTTCATGTGATCAACCAGTTCATATCCAGATCATGCTGTGTAATACATAACTCCAAGTCCTAAGATGTTAGTCATAAAGTTATAGGAGGGAGGGAAATTTTTTTATGGGCAAGAGTTGCAAAAAAAACTAATGAAAGGAGAAAAGGGAAATGGTAAAACTACTTCTGTTGACCCAAATAGTTTAAAGGATCACCTAGATAAATTTCAACCCTGAAACAGAAGGAAATATAGTATTTTTAACAATTTTTAGACAATAGATATGTAAAACTGTGGTCACCTCTCAACTACTAAATAAGACAAGACAGGGGTGTGGGAACTGAAGATGCCACAATGACAGAAATGGCTGAATATTGAAATCACAGCCCAATCTGGCCAACTGAAGAGTCCAAACCCTCTCAGGCATGGATGACTATGGAGCTTATTGCAAACTCTTACTACAGAAGATCTATTATTATTATTATTATTATTATTATTATCAATAGCAATGATAAAAAATTGAAGAGCACCTTGATGTGCATGAGGTGCCTCAGTGTAGATGAAAGAGGAAGCACCAATCAACTTAAAGGTGCCATAATGTGTGAACAAGCTGGTTTCCAGGGATGAAAGCAGGAATAGTAGCACTGTGGGGACAGTTTCTGTTGGTAAGTGAGGAAGAGAAAAAACTGCTTTCAGGGAAAAAGAATCCATCATCTTCTAGTTGGTTGGGAAGACGCTTTGGGAAGGCAATGGAGATCAGAATTGCAGAACAGCTGAGGATGGAAGGCACCTCTGAGGATTGTCTAATCCCATCCCTCTGCTCAAAGCAGAGTCACTCAGAGCAGGTTGTTCAAGGCCATGTCCAGTTGGGTTTTGGATTATCTCCAAGTGTGGAGACTCAACATTTTCTCTGGACAAACTGTTCTGGTATTTGACTACTTTCACCATGGAAAAGTGTTTCCTGCTGTTCAGAGGAACCCTCCTGTGCTTCAGTTTGTGCCCATTGCCTCCTGTCCTGTCCATGGACACCAAGTCAAGAGTTTGGCTCCATATTCTTTGTACCTTCCAATCAGAAATCCCTTTTGCACAGTAAAATGGGAGCTGCAGGAATAAAAACCGGCAGGGAAGACAGTCTACAGGACACTACAGGACAAACAGGACACTGTCAGAGTGACAGAAGAGCACAGCAAGACGGGCCCATCCAATGCTGTTGACCTGAATGCACTCCAAGTCACAACTCTGGATGCCCTGGTCAGGGAAAACACCCATGTACAACTCATACCAACAGCAAACAAGGAGCATTTCCTAGAAAGAGGAGATGTTTTCACAGAAAAAACACCATGAAGTGGTTATGTTATATGGGAACTACGGGTTGGGGAGCTTCCCAGAAAGCCAGCTGCCACTGTTCCTAATTATTTATTAATAATCTCTGTTTCAGTCCAAAATGAGCTCTAAATTTATGGGAAATGACTTACAAAATGAAACATGGAAATACGGGATGGGTGATGATTAATGGCAGACATGATACGTGCCTTCAAAAATGCAAAGGGCATCAACATCCAGGAGGGGAAGCTTGACGTGGGGTGACACTAAAGGGTTTTCATATAAGTAACTGAAGATGTCCCTGCTCATTGCAGGAGGTTTGGAGTAGATGACCTTTAAGGGTCTCTTCCAACCCAAACTATTCTATGATTCTATGAATAAAGACAATATATTTCCCAATGGAGACAATATCAGCTCATGGAGGAAGCTCTGAAGACAAGGTTAGGGGACATGATGGAAAACAAGTTGTTCCTCACTCCTGCCCTGAAAAGTCCACTACAGGAAAGCCTTTTGAGTTGGATCTTTGAGAAGGCTCAAGTTGGATTTATGTACTGCAACACTATGTTTAATTTCACAGGTACTTGATTACCACATCTTTGTTTCCTTGTTAAGGAAGCAACAAAGTTCTGGTTTTCAATACAAAGAGCAAAAAGAATTTGAGAAAATATATTTGAATCATGTTGTTTTAAAATATCACTTGATAAAATAAATGATTGTTGGATGGAAAACCACAAATGTCATCATGCTCAGTATCAGAAGTAAGGCTCTCCCAGCCTTAAGGCACAGTCATTTTAATGCATTAATGCTCAAAAAGGACAAGGTTATCTTTGGATCCATTAACAGTTTGCACAAACCACCTAAATAAACAGCCACGTGATTGGACAGCGAAGCAGTAATGATCAAGTTGTCAGGAATGATTTACACATGGTTCATGGTTCCCCGAGGCAAGGGAATGAGCAAAATGACTTCCTGAAGTCCCCGACTCCCTGCAACCATAGACTCCGTGGCTGGAAGATGAAAATGATCACTGCAGTATAATGACTTCCCCTGTCTGCTCCCCTGGGAGTGGTCGGCCATCTCCAGCACTATCCCAACAATGACACATTTCATTCCTCTCAGCTTTAAGTTCTCAAGGCCTTGGTTATTTTCAAAGCAAACTTTCATTCTCTCATGCCTCTTGCCTGCAACTGACTACAGAATGAACAATATGAAAGGGTTTTCACCCCCTTTCCTTCCAGGACTGAAAGGGGCTCCAGAAAAGCTGGGGAGGGGCTCTTGATCAGGGAGAGCAGGGATAGGGTGAAAGGGAACAGTTTTAAGCCAAAAGAGGGGAGATTTTGATCAGATATTGAGAAGAAATGGTTTCCTCTGAGGGTGAGGAGGCCCTGGCCCAGGTTTCCCAGAGAAAGTGGTGGCTGCCCCATCGCTGGAGGTGTTCAAGGCCAGGTTGGACAGGGCTTTGAGCCCCCTGATCCAGCAGAAAGCATCCCTGCCCATGGTAGGAGGGTTGGAACTGGATGGGTTTTGAAGTCCCTTCCAGCCCAAACCATTCATGATTCAATGAATATAATTTTTGCCTCCTGACATTTTCATTTCGTGCTAACAACACGACGTGCACAAACTCTGCCATTACAGCAGACGTTGCTTCTCACCTGGTGGGAGCTGAGCTGCTACTAGAGAGGAGATGGCAGGCTGCTTGAGCACACCAAATGGTCTGTAAGAGCCTGTGGCTGTTCTAGATCCTCCCACGCCGACTTCACCAGGGGCTCTGAATCGCAGATTAAGGGCCCTGAATGGCCCAGAGTGTCTATCAAGAGTGATGTCAGTTAATTACTACCCTGGGGATGCAGCAATGAGTTGGTGCACTGTGAGTTAATGACTTCCAGGCATGATACTTGGCAATGCTACCATTATTATTTTGCAAGGAGACTCCAGTGTCTCCCCATGAAGCCAGCCAACCAGAATGTTGTTGATCTGCTGTTTGCTTGCCTGTTGCACAAGATGTTGGTGAAACTCTCACTACCTATTTGTTGACCTTTCTTTTCCTTCATTCTCTCCCCACCAGTGCACACTGATATGTCATTGCCTCCAAAGGAGACTTCACTCATGAGCAAACAACATCAAGAAAAAGGCCACATCCCTTTCCAAATTACAATTCAGCCTTCTAAAGATGGATGTTGACAAGACGTTGATGAATTCAGACACAGCTTTGAGATTTCTCAGAGGGTTTGAGGATTTCCATTGTCAGGCAGGGCTATTGTGCTACGAAAATGACTCCCAGCTGAAAGAGTGAGAAAACATTTTAAAGGACAGCTCAACAGTATTAAAAAAAGCTGGATACCCTGGCACCTCGAGGGAAAAGCTGCTAACAAAGTTCGTGAGGTGGGGTGGGACAACATTTGAGTGTCACAATAATTCCATTGCATAAGCTTTGTCCTGCTTACCCCCAGCTCACACCAAAGACAATGGAAGCATGGGGTTTTGGGTTCCTTGCAGGAGACAGAGTCTTGCATCATCAAGTCCTTTTTATTTTTTTTCTGCAAGGCTATAAAAGAGAGAAATGCATTCTTGACTGCAAACTAACATTCCAAGTCTCACGAGAATAGATGCCGCTCCCTTGGCCATGAAACTTTGGAGGGGACTCAAGATGACCGTGATGAATCTCATGGAGAAGCAAGCCCAAATAAACACAATTTGAATGAGTAGAGAATGCAGTCATTCCATAACAGATGAGCTTGGTTAGTCCTTGTCCCTGCAGCCCCTCTCTGGCACTGTGTTACTGCTCAAACCCTGTGAGATACAGCTTGCTAATGAAGCTAAGGCTTCAAGCCTTCAAGTCCTTACCATTTTACAGATGGACTTGGCCTCCTCGGAAAACTTATGGGAATACACCTCTTCTGTCTCCAGAACTCTTCTGTCCACTTCTTCTCTCTTCACCTTCTCTTTCCTTCCACGAAACGGTGATTGCCCAGCAATCATTTCATAAATGAGACAGCCCAGCCCCCAGTAGTCAGGGCTGAGGGTGTATCTCTGGTTGTTCAGCACTTCTGGAGCTGCGGAGGAGAAAGATGCATCTTGGGGAAATGCTTGGTATTTACATAGGCAAACCCCTGAAACTTCTAGAAGTTCTCTTTTGGTGACTGAATGCACATACACTGAGAATGGTGGGGAAAATACAGCAACCCCTCCTGATTTCTGTTGGTGGCATTACAGAAAACGCAGCGTGCTACGTGCCATGTCTTGTCTCCACACGATAGGCCGTGCACAGGCTGTCTCCTGACTCCTCCACCAAGTCAGACCCTTTTAAAAACCAAAGAGAACTTGAAGCTAACTGTTAAGCAGAGGCCCACTCTTAAGAGTCCCTTCACATTTTGCCATTTAGGGACATACAAACATCCTATGAGCAGCAGTGACGTTAATTCAAAAGCAAATTCCGTCTTTTCAGTCAGTTTATGACCCCCCCCCTTCCCATTTAAAAACTAAATCCATTTATTTTGTGCTGCAGCCATCCCGTGTGCGCTGGGCACGCGGTCGCTGTCCTGCAGGCATCCTCACTCCCACAGGTGGGTACAAACACACACCTGCATGTGTTCACACAGACTCACACCAAGAAAACAAAGCTGTCACTTAGAAATGATAACTGATTTGCTTGCTTCCATTCAAGTCTCTACATGGAGTAACAGCAGCTCTGATCAACTACTTTCTATTCAGTCACAAAAACATAAGCAAACTTTACTCCAAGAAATGTGCCCACCCAGAGAATGAATGAAAATATTCACATTGAACCTGGAAAACAGATCTAGTTAAATTTTGGAACTAGATTTTGGAACTAGTCTAACTGGAAATAGATGATCTCTAAGGTCCCAACCCAAACCATTCTAAATCAAGTGTGTTTTTATAATCAATGTACAAACCTCTGCTCTTCTTTTGTGCAGCCTCTGCTGCACACAGCAGAGGACTGAAGATGATTGTTCAAGGTGATTATAGGTGTGAACTTGCCCATTTCATCATAAACATGCAAATGCATTTTAATTATTATACAAATTAGTAACTAGAAAGAAACATTCCTTTCATGCAGATAACTCTCCTAAAATAAACCACAGAATCATAGAGTCAATCGTAGATCATAGAATGGTTTGTGTCAGAAGGACCTTAAAGATCATCCAGTTCCACCCCCTGCCATGGGCAGGGACACCTCCCACTGGATCAGGAGGCTCAAAGCCCCATCCAACCTGGCCTTGAACACCTCCAGGGATGGGGCAGCCACCACTGCTCTGGGCAACCTGGGCCAGGGCCTCCCCACCCTCACAGGAAACCATTTCTTCCCAATATCTGATCAAAATCTCTCCTCTTTCAGCTGAAATCCCTTCCCCCTCATCCTATCCCTGCACTCCCTGATCAAGAGCCCCTCCCCAGCTTTCCTGGAGCCCCTTTCAGTACTGGAGGCTGCTCTAAGGTCTCCCAGCAGCCTTCTCCTCTCCAGGCTGAACAACCCCAACTCTCTCAGCCTGCTCTTGGATCAAAGGTTCTCCAACCGTCTGATAATCTTTGTGGTCTCCTCCAGAGTTGCTCTACCAGCTCAATGTCCTTCCTGTGCTGAGGACTCCAGCACTGGACACAGGCTTCAGGTGGGGTCTCCCCAGAGCAGAGCAGAGGGGCAGAATCCCCTCCCTCTCCCCTCTGGTCCCACTGCTTTGGATACAGCCCAGGACTCCGTTGGTTTCTGGGCTGTGAGCACACATTGCCAGCTCACGTTGAGCTTCCCATCCACCCAGCACCCCAAGTCCTTCTCCTCAGTGCTGCTCCCAATCCATTCTCCACCTAGCCTGAATTTGCACTAAATCTACACTAAAATCACTCAAATCTCAGTTGTTGTCTCCCCTTTTCATTTTCTTTGCTGACTTAACATGACAGACCAGTCTCATTAAGAGCTGCTCTGGTCCATCCTTTCGCCCTTTTCTGATTCCCACTCGTATGATGCCTTGGTGGTTTGCTGCAAGGACTCAGCTGAATGTGAACCTTTTAGAATTCTTTTTCTTAAGCCCTGCATGGCAAAAAGATGTTAAAAATCCAGGTAATCTCTGCAAATTATAAAAAAAGATGAGCTAGTGAAGACTCACCCATGTACCCCACTGTTCCTACTCTTCCGCGGATTGATTCACCCTCAGGGATTTTAACAGCCAGACCCAAATCAGATATTCTAATATGGCCTGGAGGGGAAAAGAAACAAAACAACACAGAACAGATATAATAATATGACTTGAATTAGTCCAAAGTCACAACTGCTGTCATTGTTCAGACATTTTAAGAAATGAGTGCGCCGAATCAGCAGTTTCATTGATAAGGAAAAGGGGAATTATTAAGGGCATTACAATGCAGTGAAATTAACTTTACCAGTGAGGCTACAGTCCAGGTGGGATTGTTTTAGAAGTTTTAAAACCACCCAAAAAAAGGCAATGAGAAGCTGTGTGGAAGCACCTCCAGCTGGAATGGATGGGCTGATATAATTCTGTAACTCTGGTGGCTGAAGAGGCTCCCTCTGGGCTGCAACTCAGCAGGAGATGGGGTTATCGCTGCCTTCAGCAACCAACGGGTACCTGGGTTTGCATCTAATGAGAGCTGACTCAGCAAAGGGTCAAAGTGCTTCAGAAAACAGGACAGGGAACACAGATTTAGAAATCCCAACTTCCTTTGTGTTGTGGCAGCCTTGCAACAATAAGGATGGAAAAACAATGAAGAAATGCAGCCACTCCCAGCAAAGCCCTGCTCTCAAGAAGAGGCCCTGCTGAGCAGCATGGCTGCTTCATTCCACCCGGGCACTGAACTCTGGCACCCCAAGACAGAAATATTGGTGTGGGCTGAGCCTCTTCGTCACTTCAGAGCATTATTTGTCTTTGTGCAACAGATACTCTAAAAGTAACTTAATCTGCTTTACTGTGAAAGCATCCCTGAGACTCACCATAATCATCCAGCAGGATATTTTCTGGCTTCAAATCTCTGAAAATGAAAGAGAACAGTTATTTGTACGAAGCTGGGTTTGCTACCATAAGCATCTGACAGCGTGCAAGTGCCTTTATTACTGGTAATAAACCAGTAGATTGTCAACTCAAACAGCAAGGACCCCGTGAAACCAACACAACTTTGCACGACTCACTTCACGGACAGACTGAAACCAGATGTCTTTGCTAAACTACAGTCACATTTTTTCACTAAGGCAAGCTTTTAATTCCTAATCCACTCTATAACAGCCTCATCCATCTTGTCCTAAAAGCCCTGTAAACCAGCTCCTACAGCTCTGTTTAACCTCTGCAATATTTTCTGTTATCAAATCTTTTGTTAAAAAGAAAAATATTGAAATTTTTGAACTATTTTATTTGCTTACAAAAATGGCTCAGATAGGCTCCAATTTTCTATGTGTGGCATCTGACCCAGGCCAAATACGTGAACGTGTGTACATGCACTTGTGCACATGCATAAGAGTTTCAGCTGGTTTGGAAACTGAGGAGCAGAGTGGGGAATGCTGTGCCCAGACTGAAATTCTTCCTACAAACATTTGTGAAGCTCTAGTGCCTATGTGGTTTGGAGCAAGGCCATGAAAACTGGCAAGGTGGCCACTCTGATGTCAAAGATGTGCCTTTTACTGCTCCTGTGGAAATAAAATAATCCCAAATCTGGCCAAGTTATAAACTCCTGAAAAAAAATAATCTCAGTTTTCATAGATTTAGCTTCTGAAAGGTTTGTGGGCACCAAACCTGCTCCACCAGTCGCTGTTTCTAGATGCTGTCCAGGCCAGCCACGCTCAACCAAGGTCACTTTCCAAAGCCAGGAGCTGAGCTCTGAACCCCTGGATGTGGTGGGTTGCGGTGGAGCCTCCTTCCTGTCCTCCCCGTGGCACTTAGCAGGGATGAGGCACAGCCTGCTGCTAGTGCACAGCATGGATGAAGCCATCCCTGACTGGATGGGACCTGGAGGTGCCACGAGGAGGATGAGGATGTGCTGGGCAGGGAGCATCCCAGCAGGGCCATGCGATGGGAGCAGGCTGGGCCGGCTCAGGAGCCTGGATGAGGCACCAGGGTGAGGCAGGGAAACAATCTCACAGCATCACGCCCTGACTTCTATCTGCTCAGCTCCTGAGCCTGAAACCTGGCCTGGTTGTTCTCTCCAGGCAGTGAGAGATGGATTTTCCGATGCTGTGTTTTACTCAGAAGGATTTTGTTACAGAAAATGAAATTATAACTAAGGAATAAGTGTTTTGCCATGAATTATTCACCTTGAGAAAGTGGTAGCATTTAGCTGCTATATTTTATTGACCTATATAGCACTTCTCCCAGGCCCCAGAATATGCTGTGGCATTACAAATTAGTGGTCTCTGCAGATGCTCCTAAAAAACTGTTTGAAAATGTCACCTAGAAGGACATAACATCATTCATCACCAAAATGAAGTGCAAACTAGCAGCTCTCCTAAGAGTAACGTGAAACAACTGCTTAGGGAAGTCGGATGCCATCTCTCTCAGAGCCAGGTACAATTTTACGTGGCCAGATAGCGTTTGTTTTATTAGAAAGTGGCATTACCAGCCATGTTATGAAGGTACCAGTCATTTGCATCAATAAAATATGCTGGTGATCTGGTACCTTTGAAAGAAACCCTATGACACCTCCTAAACCCTCTTTTTTTAATGTGGTAGGATGTTTTTTTTTAAAAAAGGGAAGCCAGACAAGTCACTCATTATTTGATTTTTCTATTGACATTAAACACTTAATTCCATTTTGTTCCTTGGGAAGAAAAAATCTCCTTGTTGGGCCAGTGCCAGCTCAAGCAGCAAGTTATCTGTCTGTCCTCCTTATGCCAGGCAGCAAGATCTGAGCCACACTGAGGCAACCAAGGGGCAGTTTGCCAGAGATCTCCTCCAACCATCACCACCATCGTCATTTCTATGTAGAGAGGCATACACATAATGCTTATCTGCCCAGAGCAGTGGTGGCTGCCCCGTCCCTGGAGGTGTTCAAGGCCAGGCTGGATGGGGCTTTGAGCCCCCTGATCCAGTGGGAGGTGTCCCTGCCCATGGCAGGGGGGTTGGAACTGAGTGGGCTGTGAGGTCCCTTCCAACCCAAACCATTCTATCATCACACGTGGAGATACCAAAGGATTTAAAGTCTGGCTTAGTTTTTAAATATAATATATTGTTGTCTATTAATCATTGCCCTTGGAAGTTCTTTCATCAATTTACAGGACCTCTTTGCTGTGAATGCCAGCAATAATGATTTCACAAGCTGGGATGCCGAAGACAAACACTGAATGTTGTTTACAGCTACACTGGCTGCTGATTAAACAAGAATAAATCCTCACGGAGTCACAAGAACTCTCTCTGCAATCACGCTCCTTACCCAGCAAGTAGGATGCCCCTGGAAAAGCGCTCCTCTGGAGCTGCAAGCCAGACTGGAAGCTGAGAAGCTGAAATGTGTCCTTCTGGAGGCTGTGTGCCTGTCGCCGCGCCGGGCAGTGCCCTGCCCGCTGGCTGCACCCCCGCGGGGTGGGCTGGTGCCAGCAGGACGTGGCTGGGAATGTGCCTCCTTCCACGGCTGGCACACTGCAGCCACCATCCCCATCCAACCTAGCTAATCCAACTAGTTCATGTCCTAGGGCGTAGATCCATGTCTCAAACACCCTCTCGTGCCAATTGTGCTCCCTCTGGGGTAGCAGAGATGCTTTTCTCCACATCTGACGCGCCGCAGCCCCTAATGCAATATAATCTAACTAATTAAAATAGAGGCTTGAGCAACATGATCTCCGTTTCACACCCACTAGAAACCAGAATGCTTAATGACAACCCTTTACAGGAAGGTTTTATAATTTTCTTATGCCAGCCAGTGCCCAGCGAGGCCGGGTTTGGGGAGCTTTGTGCTAGTTCTGGATGATTTAGACAGGATGTATTTAGCGAAGCAACTGCTTCCTTCCATTATTACTGAATCATAGAGTATTCGTACAGGGCTCTGTGAAATTGCAGCCAAAGCACTGAGGCACCCACGCTGTACAGCACCACGAGGAGCAGGGAGGAGGCAAGCAGTCCTCTTCTACCCAGAAGAGGTGTCCTACGACTCCGGAGAGCGCTTACCTGTACACAGTATTTTCTCTGTGCAGGTCTTCTAAGCCACAAAGAATCTCTGCTGCGTAAAACAAAGCTCTTTCCTCCTCAAAGCCCGGGTTCCCCATGTTGTAGATGTGAAATTTCAGGTCACCTCCATTCATGATGGTCAGAACTAAACACAGTGCATCCTTTGTTTCATAGGCATAGGCTAAATTGACCTAGAAAAACATTTGGAGCATAGTTGAGACAGTTCACTCAGCTGCTAGCAAGAAAGCACTACGTATTCATGAATGATTTTATCCTGAAAAGGGAAAACATACATTGACTGATTTTGATCTGGGCCTTATTACAATAGCAAACATATATTGTAAAATACAGAAAAATCAGATGTTAGGATTTGTTAGGATTAATTTGTTGAATGCAGCCTTTTCATCATCATAAACCCTCAAGGTTATTGCTCAGAGAGCCTCCCAGGCTGGACAAATGTACCAATTCCAGGCATACTTTTCCATGTAAGAGAAATCTTAATAATCAAGGGAAACTACACCTCCTGCTGCCCTGTTTGGCTGGGTAGCTGTCAAAAACCTATCACGTCAGCACCTTCCCAGGAAAGCCCAGACAGTCAAACAGTGGTGGTCAAACAGCCCATCACTGAGGTGTGAAGGTCAGTATCACCCTTACGAGGTGCTGGTGGGTGTCCCAGGAATGATGAGACAAGCGAAAAGCTACCCATCACTTTGAAATATGTGCCATCATCTGTGTGTCTGCCAGAGGTAAGTAAACATCTTGCATCTGTTGTATTCACAGTGTTTCCTAAAATAAGTAAAAAGAACATGACAGATGCTGAGATAGCAACACTTCCTTTTTTTTCTTCTATATTCTTTTCCTATATATTCTTTATTTTTCCTAAGGCAAGTTTTTTAAGAGATACAAGAGCTGGCACAACTCCGGAAAGCCCTGTGTCAGGCAGACCAGTTCCATGGCACTAAGGTGGATGCTTCTAGTAGACAATCTCATCTGATCTGTTTGGGCTGAATCTCCTTCAGTCTCTTCCAGGCTCCTCTTTCCCAAACACTGGGAATTCAGGTGATCATGAGGGATAAAAAGAACTCAGCCTGGTACAGCAAGTCAAGGCTATAGAATGCATCAGGTTCCCATGGGATGAAGAGGCACCTTGGTGCATTTCTCACAGACCAGAGACTAAACTAAGACTCAACAAAAGTGCACGGAGCAGGACTAAGGCACAAAGGATAGGATGAAACAGCCTCAAGTTGTGCCAGGGAAGGTTCAGATTAGATATTAGGAATAATTTCTTCACCTAAAGGGTTCTCAGGCCCTGGCAGAGGCTGCCCAGGGAGGTGGTGGAGTCCCCATCCCCAGAGGGGTTTAAAAGCCAGGCAGATGAGGTGCTCAGGGATCTGGTTTAGTACTGGACAGATACAGTTGGATTTGATGATCTCAAAGGTCTTTTCCAACCAAGTGATTCCATGATTGTATGAAAGCGAAGGAGTCAGGTGCTGGCACCTCTCCCCCAGCAGGAGGAGGAGGCACTGGATTCACCAGGAAGGGTGCTCAGCAGGTGAGCGGGGAGCTGGGGACTTCGATACTCACTACAAACTGACTATTGACTTTTTCTAAAATCTGCTTTTCATTTAGTGCCATGGATTCGCCTTTCCTCTTTTTTATTCTCTTCTTCTCTAATCTCTTGCAGGCGTACATCTTCCCCGTCGCTCGGACTTGGCAAGCGCAGACCTGGAAGGAGAGAGAACAATTGCTGGGTAAAGGGAAGCAAAGGCTGCATCTGGGTCGAGCTTTACTCCTCGTGATCTGATCTGATTTAGTCCTTTTAAGGTTAGAGCTGGTAACGTGGCGAATCAGGGCACGGGCGGGGGCAGCTGGAGGACCGACTGCTGTTTCCAAACCTGCTGTGTAATATTGGTTTGATTATTGTGCTTTCCTCCGCCTGCTTCCTATCCCACCTCCTTTTGTCTGTGCAGATTGTGATCTGCTCAGCCACAGCCTGTCCACACCTCCTCCTCCAACTCTGCTGCCTGGGCAGTGGCCTCCAGCCATCACCAAAACACGGGTCAGGGTGTGACCCTCGCTGCGCTGCGAACGCAACGGCGAAATGCAACACCATTCTCAAAAGTGTTCTCTTGAGCTCACCGGGTCACGAGAGGTTAAACAGAACTGTCAGCAATTAATGAAACTCAGCTCAGGCTCCTGAAACCTGCAGTGCCTGAGAAGTAAGAAACACTTCCAACAAAACTTTGAGACTCACCTCCCCGAAGCCGCCTTTTCCCAGTACCCTGTACTGCCGAAACGTGTTTTTTGTTACTGGTTGCCTGGAAGAAAAGGAAATAAATTAAAAAAAAAAAAGACACACTACATTTAATGTACTCTCTGTGATTTATTGATTTCAGGGTGTACTTTTGAAAAGGAAAATAGATAAACATTCTATAATCACATTATTTCAAGGTAATGGTATTATCTAATATGATCTATAATTATGTAATTACATTACTTCAATACTATGTATGGCTTGAACTTTTCAATTCCAACATATTAAGCTGTAATAAAATACAACACATTAGTGAGTCATCAGTATAATTTCTGCCAGCATCTGAGGACCAAGAAGCCTTCTGAGTCTCCATTCTATAGCTTTGGCCTTTGTTCAGGGAGTGTAGGGATGGGATGAAGGGGAACGGTTTTGAGCTGAAGGAGGGGAGATTGAGATGAGATCTTAGGAAGAAACATTTTGCTGTGAGGGTGGGGAGGCCCTGGCTCAGGTTTCCCAGAGCAGTGGTGGCTGCCCCTTCCCTGGAAGTGTTCAAGGCCAGGTTGGATGGGGCTTGGAGCTCCCTGATCCAGTGGGAGGTGTCCCTGCCCATGGCAGGGGGGTGGAACTGGATGGGCTTTGAGGTCCCTTCCAACCCAAAGCATTCCATGATTCTGTAATTAAGCAAAGAGGAAGCCTGAGAGCTTACATTAGGATATTAATTCTCATAATTTATAGGAATTTGTTAAGGGTAGTGCTGGGTAATGCTTTATTGGTTTGCTTGATCTTCAAGATGAGAAAAATAGATCAAAAATTCAGTGCACCAGAAAATATTTCTAGTATCTTGACCTTAAACAGAACAGGAAACATATGTGAAACAAGGAAAGAAAGAATCCTGGGAACCATGGGTGGTTTAGGTTTAGAGGTGGGTTTAGACATCGCTCGCTGCAGGGGAGTGCAGGATGCCAGGCTCCAGGCCCCGGGGTACCTGCCTCCTGGGAGAGCAAGAAGGGAGGAGCACTATCCCTTTCCTTTTAAGGACACATTAAGGGTTAAATAAGTCTGTTGTTCTTTCTGAGGGCTTCCTAACAATCACTACATGTGATCACTGTACAACCTGTACAGGTTGCCCAGAGCAGTGGTGGCTGCCCCATCCCTGGAGGTGTTCAAGGGATGGGGCTTTGAGCCCCCTGATCCAGTGGGAGGTGTCCCTGCCCATGGCAGTGGGGTGGGACTGGGTGGGCTCTGAGGTCCCTTCCAACCCAAACTATTCCATGATTTTATAAGTCACACAGGACTTCCACAAAATTCTGCTCTACCTAAACAGTTTAAGCCCTACATCTGAATTCTTCTTTGCTACCATAAAAGTTTTATAACGTGACAGAAGAAGATCTCTAGATTCAGAGAGATTCAATTCCGTATCCACCCCTCCATCCCTGAAGTCTTCCAGTTATTTTAGCAAGTGCTATTCCTACCAGCTTTGTCTTCCTCTGGCGGGCAGCCAGCCTGCAGAGGGAGCACAATAACGTGGCTGTTCCCACAACAGTGATGATGAGGTTGATGACAATAAGGAAAAAATGTTAAAGTGCATCATTTCGTTTGTCTTCGTTATTGTTTTTAAAAGTGGGGGAAGGAAAATACGCAGAAGGCCAAAACTTGAAGTGGAAAAGATGCTATTTTCAGGCTTCTGTGAGGATACTGCAAATGCTACCGGGGCTAAAAGCAACAATTCACAGTGATAACTACACCCTCAGCAATGTCCATGGAATAAAGGGACTGTTTGACTCCTTCCCTGGAGCCAGCAGGCTGCCATAAGGAGCTGTCGATCGCTCCGTGCCACTAACATCTCTTGGCTAATCCCAAAACCAGCTCTCCCACCTTCCTAAGCCAGGGGAACGGAAAAAGAAATCCTCAAAGCATTTCAGAAAATTCCTTATCCCGAGTGTGAAAACAGGTAGGAAATAGCTTGGCTAGAGATGAGTCATCTAATGTATTCTTAATTGAAATGGAAGAGTACATGCTGGATTCAGTGAAGATGGCATGTGGAGCACGTCCTGGAATGTGGTGGCTCTCCCTTCTGCCCACCTCCTCCCGTCCCCCTTGTGCAGCAGCTTTGTAGCTTTCCAGGGAGAGGACCTGGCACAGCTCCTTCGATCTCCTTGCTGACACACACTGCTCGTGGAGCTGCCCCGGACTCATCTGCGTAATTAATTCCGCTTGTGGAAGCCAGGGCTTCTCTCAACTCAAGGTCATCGTTACCCAGCAGTGACTGTGCTGCAGCCCACACCAACACAGAGAAGGCAAAGCCCTCTTTCCTTGCAAATTAATACCTGCTAAGGCTGCCTGGTTATTAAATGTGCTCAGAAATGGCTCAAAGCGAGGACTTATACATCCAATTTCTGTCTGTTTACAGAGATTTAATACGAGTGATAACTGCTCCAGACAAAAAGTCACCCTATGCAGAGTGGAGCTACACAGAAATAAAACTGCAGTTGCTGAAGGTACTTTATTCACACCTAATACCATTAAATGGCCAAACATTTGAGCTTTAGAGGCCAAAACTGGCTCCCTGGTGTTTTGGGATGGATTTCTGTTTTATCCTTCACTTCCCTAGTGAGCAGCATCTCTTTCAGCCTTGCTCAGGCACGGTGTTTACAAATGTAAAAGCCACCCTGGCTGTGTATCTTACATTTAGCTTTACAGATGTCCAAGGGGAGGCTATTAAAAAGTGCAGCGTGTCCTTCAAGCTGTGCCACGAGTAGCTCACGGTGACAGGGCCTTAGTGAAACTCACCACAGATGTTTCTCATATGACAGGAGATTTGGATTCATGTTTTTTCATAGGCTGTGGGTCTTCTCCTATTCACCCGCCGTGCACAAATGCGCTGTGCACAAAAAGGTGTCCAAGCTGCTTGCTGGACAACATCATGTCCTTCAAGAGAGAAGGGAGTGGCTGAGGAGCATTTATGGGTGTAAGCACACTCAGAGAGGGTGAAGGAACACTGTCCATACCCCAGGCACCCATCACACTGGTTGGATGGTCACAGTTGGAGACACAGCTCATGGTTAAATTGAGTCTAATGCCAACATGACTTCTCCATACGGCATCTTGCTGTGGCTAAAGCCATTACCTCTTCTGGAACCTCCTAACAATCAACACTTAAAAAACAAATACTAAAATTAGGAAAGCCTTCTGGGAGCTCTCTGGGAGAGCTTCCCTGGAGCACAGCTCAGGGTAATGAGGAATGAATCTTGATGGAGCTCCCTGAAGGACAGCAGTGAAAAGACCAAGAGAACTGCTGCACAGAGAGGGTCACAAATGGCAAACATTAAGATGAGGCATTGGTAACACTAAAGAAAGGCCAAAGTGTCTCAATCTTGAAGGCAAAGGGAGCAAACACAGTCTCAGCTGTCAGATTTTCAGTGTATTTTACAGACTTTGCATGGAAAGGGAAAATAAACCTTTTGTATTCCTTTTTAATGAAAAAAAGCTAAAGTTGAAGCTTACCTTTCCAACCACTTCCACTGGAGAAACCGGTCGAAGTACATGCTGTTCAGGTATTCTTGGAATGGTTCCCCACTGAGGTGGTCAAGGACGGATCTATCTCAGATGAAAAGGATATATAAGCATTTTATAATCCTGAACTTGGAGCAAAAGAGAAGCAAAAGAAGAAAATCCAGACTTCTTGCCTGGTAGGATCTTTTTATTTTGTATGTTATTTTACTCTGATTTTCAATCTAGGAACAGAGTGATATGTTTGATGTATTTCATAACAGGAGGCCTGGTACAAGCTGAATAGGAATATGTCCTGGTTATGCTTGCTGAAAATTCCCAGGGTGCCTCCCATGGGCTTCAACGGACTCTTACAAAGGCTGTTAGTCACAGGGCAACAAATGTCTTTGCTTCTGTTGGTAAATTAACACAACACCCTCAGGAACTGAGCTCCTAAACTTGGGGGATGTTTACATCTGGATTGAAAATTTCTGGCTGAAGCCCATTTCTGTCAAAGAGGGCCCACAAGAGGGGCCATTGTGAGCAAAAAAAAATCAGTTTCAGTCCCTGTTACACAGAAGCAGTAGAAACTGTGATTAAAAACGGGCTTTTCCACACAGCCATGTGCTTTGTAGAACAGGGGAAAGAATGCCTGAACAGGGGTGTGGATTTATTTCTGGATCAAGAACAGGATTTTGGGGCTCATGGAGTGGATGCAAAGTCTTTTGCATCATCAAAGGAATATAGGAATAAAAAGGCCAGGCTGCAAATGTGAGAAATAAGACAGGCAACCGGCAGCCAGCAACTAAGAGACATCCCATAAGAAGGGTTGAGGGTTCAGAGATAAGAAGAGATGGGCTGAGCTGTGAAAGCTGCCTGAGATGAAGGTGGTCCCACTGCTTAACAGGGCACTGCTGACCTGCTGGGTTTGGTTCTTGCCTTGCTTACTGGGGCTACTGAATCCACTCTCCTGGCAGCGTTGGCAGGGATAAAACTTGAGTTTGGGTCAAAAACGCCCACAAGAAATTAATATTTCTGTCTTGGTGTACACAGCCACTTTTTTTTCGTGTATCTACGCGTATACAGACAGATTTCCAGATTTTCCCTCTCTGAAGGATTACTCTGGTTGGGGAATGGATAATATGTGTCTTACCCTAGGGCAGTTCTAGACCTGAGCAAACAACCCACCATGAATAATGTGTCTCCTCAGTTTAGTTCCTCCCTGTTCATGGGATACTGTTCATAAGTTTTTGAAATTTCTCAGCTGTTTGAATTTTTTGGGGCTAATTCTTGCACCACCAGTTTGGAACAGGCAGGTAATTGCACATATTCAGTACTCAGAATCCAAATTTTTGTTGTCTTCATCAGCTTTGGCTGGACGCAGAGCATTTGGTTTCCCCTAAGTGGATTCAAGCTTACGAAAGAAAACAAAAAGTCTTAATGAGCTTTAACAAATGTCCAAATTCAAAGCCAAAATTATGGGGTGGAATTGGAGGGGGGCAGGAGCAGACAGTCAAAATATTAAAGGTCAAAGCAGTAGCTTGAGTTTTACGTGCATTTCTCCCGCAGACTGATCTTATCTATGAGGACATGTCTGAAACTCATCCCCGTTCCCTCTCTGAGGGGACAGCAAGCTTCATATTTGTATGTAAGCCTCTCTTTTTTGGTCTGACTGTGAACTCTTCCAAAATTAACATTATTCAGTACATTGAGTAAATACCAACAGCAAATTTTTAAGGCTTCCTTCTGACCCCGTTTCAGTCCATGTGAAATGATCAGCTTCTTTATTAACAAGGTCTCAAACCTGGCTCATTTATCTGTTTCAGCTGGGATGTCGGCAAATTCGAGCTTGAATTAAGTGGTGCCCAACGCTGGCCTATTCCATTCAGTTAATTAAAAGCTGCATGTATTTTAAAGAACAATGGCTGCCTTTCAGCAGTTGTTTGCTTTTTAGTTCCCCTCTTTGGCAACAACAAAGTGCATTTTAGAGGGAACTGTCAGCTCTCAAACCAATTTGAGAGCTGGAAACAGGCATCGGGGGGGAGCTGTGTGGAGCACAGCTCTGCCTTTGTCACTGGGACTGGCACACACAGCCGGTGCGAGTTACACGAGCATCTCCCCACGACACCAGGCCAGTGCAAAGAAACTGGTTCTGCTGCAAGAGGAGGCCAGAAATAACCCACATCTCCTACCAACGCAAAGAATAACCGCGAACAGAAAAGGTCAATGAAACGAGTCAAAACAATGAATGACAGCGGAGCACATTTTACAAATCCCCATTACATCACGCAGGGAAAACGCACGGTGCTGAGCCAGGAAGCACAGGGCCGGCTCGCCGTGATCCCTCCCTTCCCTCTATCCATTGGTCTGCGACGCGCTGGCGCGAGCGCCCGCGGCTCAGGGTTTGCAAACGCCGGTCGCATACCTGGAGCTTTAGTGCACAAAGGCACGGATTGCCACACCACTGGCCAGCCTCTTCCCAGGCAAAGGAGGAGACAATGCCTGTCCCTCCCAACGCCAGAAAGCATTAGAAGAGCCTGGTGAAGACTTTCTGGAAAAGCCACGCGGAGCAAGTTTGCACATTCCTCTGTCCAAACGGACTGTATACCCACTTAATTTTTATTCGCTTTGAAACAGAGATGTTTTCTTTGGATACATTCTCATTGTAGCTCTTTGCACACAGCATGAAATCCATGGCTGGTGCTCTTGGCTAGAACACTCTGTCAAATACCTGAAACACTAAGTGTCTGTGTGTCATCTATAGAACGGCACGGAAATGTGTATTATATTTTGTTCAGACGAAATGACTTCACCACCTCGGACATAAACCAGAGATACACGCTTCGAGGGCAAATCAAAACGTCTCTCTTTACCTGCCACAGGCTGTGGACTGCAGGGTATCGAGTTATACTTACTTTGTACAGTGAGAGAACAGCTCTTTGCAGGGGCTGTTTTCGAGTTTCTCCTCTGTCTGTTGGATCAGGTCTGGACTGACTTCAGGAACGAAGGCTGGAGACTGGGGAGAGAAGAGAAGGGCACGTTACCCCTGCGATGAGGCACAGGTTCTCCTCTCTTAACACGTAAAAGACACATTCACTGTTTGTGCCCTGAGTTGCTTCCATTTCGGTTCCAGCAGTTGGGTAAAAGCAAAGGAGCTTTACGTCAAACAGCAGTAAAACAGGAGACCGTGGTAACTCGCTCTGCATTCCACTCCATCCTCACATCGCTGTTTTGCCTTCTCCTCTACCTTCACCTCTTTGCCCAGCCTCATGAATATGCAGGACCCTCTCCTTTGCCAGTTCTTTGAACTGCTCCCTTGCATCCCATGAAAAATGTGCTGGCTTGAACCGTGTGCAAGCCATTTTCTTAAACAAAAGAGAATTTTCCCAGTGTTTGCACTTCATTGATGATTCATTGCTCTCTGAAAAATCCATCTTCCCTTTTTTTTTAACCAGCAAATGAAAACAAGAGCAGAGCATTCACATTTATCATTTTATATACAAATGATATAGAAAGATGTTTGCACCTTCATTCTCATTAGACCAAAAATAATTCAGCTGTTTTAAAATAATCATTTCAGAAAGGAACCCTGCCAACCACATAAGCTCTTTTCATCCTCTCATCTCTTCAGAGAGAATGTACATTCAGCTCCTTCAAAAAGCCCCTACCAAAGAGAGGTCTTTTGCAGGATGCCCTGATGCTTACTTAACCAGTTTAGGACCTTTGGGACTAATTATCTATAAAGACAGTTTTTAAGCAGTCTGCATTCTTACTCATTGACAATATAGTGTAATTGTATAAAAAAGTGTGTGTGTGTGTGAACCTATTAATAGAGTTTTGTCCCACTGACATGAAAGCCCCTTTACAGAACTGATTGGATTTGGGTATTGTATAAATAAATTATAATAAATCCAGCCGTAAATGACAAAAATCCTTGCTCCTTGCAGAAGCCTTAACACTCAGGACGGTTCCCTGTCCCTGGCCACGACCACCAGATGAGCTGAGTGGGTGGGTCAGAGAGCATCATCACTCATCCCTGGCCAGATGTTCTCATTAACTCACTCTTGGTCGGGGATATCTTGGCAAGCACCGAAACGCAGTGCAGGCGGAGTTCAACAACACTGGGAACGAGGACAGAGGAAGGGGCAGAGGTGGAGCCAGAGAAAACCTCCAGCACGGTGAGAGCTGAATTAAGCCTTTTATCTTTTCCTTCCTGCTGCTGGAATGTGAATACGACCCTGTTTGTGACATGAAAAAGTCAGTTTATTCCACTTGAGTGTTTTTGAATAGGAACATGGTTTCGGAACCGGCTGTGCGTGCCGCGTAACGCAGTCTCACTATTCAACCTTGACAGACAATCTGCAGAACATGCTGGCTGTCTCTGACCTCACTGAAATATTTCCTCCATGTATTTCTCCATTTCCTCAGCAAAAGATACCTGGGGAACACCCCCTTTTTAATCACAGACAGAGAATATTGCTAATAATTACCAAGTCTCACAGCTTCCTGAGAGGTAGATGAGCCCCCAGGTTATCACCTACAAGATGAAGAGACTGAGAAAAGCCGGATTTTCTCAGCTTGATTGGCCACTGAGTTTGATGGGAGCTGAGAGCCATGGACCAGATCTCAGTAAATCAGACAGCTTACAGAAATTCCTAACTGCAGATGGCCCTGGCTAAATCTAAGTCCCAGTTTTAGCACATGAGAGTAAGTAGAGGCAAGAGCAAAGCAGTGAAAGGATGAGGGAAAACCCCCTCAAAAGTCCCATTTTCCAGTCTCACAGCTGAATTGAAACTACTGAAAAAAAGGGATGGGAAAAAAGGCTTTTAAAGGAATATTCAGCTAGTAACCAAAGCCTAATGATTAGCAGTATTTCAGCTGATTTGGGCTTGGAACCATATGAATTAATGCCTGTACTTTACACTCAATGGGATGTGCTACGCAAGCTCATCAGCAACCCAAAGCTCGTACGGGGCTGCGTGACTCCACTACTGATACCTGATTATCTTGAACATCCCTCTGACCTACAGGGTACAGAAACACTACTGAGTTCTTTTCCAACCTTAATGATTCTATAATTCAATGATTTGAAGAATCAAAATTCTTACAGGGAAAGGGGAGAACAATGAGCAAACGAAACTGCAAGAGGAAATGTGGGATGTATCTAAATATTGCATGGACTGTGATTTCTCTCTTCAGGTTTGTAAGAGATAGAGTCACCACTTGGCTTTTCGAACCCATCACTGCTGACATTTGAACCTTTCTTCCTCTCTTAAATTGAGAGCAAGCTGACCATACCAAGGTAGGCAAAGTCATAAATACACTGGCATGGACTTCATCCTTTACCAGATTACTTCACTTTCTGAATCAAAAATCCACTTTTTTTCACAGGATGATCATTTCCAAAGGTTTTGTAGGACCAGCAAAACATTTTGTGCCATTATGGAACACTTCATAGTGTTGAGGACAGCGCAGCTGCACCACGCACGTGGAAGGAGCACACTCAACCCCTTCCAACCGTATAAAGTCCTGGGGAGCCTTCGTGTGATCCTTCCTGAGATTTTCCTTGAGACTTTGTGGTTCCCAGTGCTCCCATTAAATACCCATGACTGCTGTTTTCCCTGTTTGAGCACCGTGCACACCTTTGAACGTTCAAACAAAGCCAGAAACAATTGGAAGCCAAACCCCAACCCACCAACGTCCTTTTGCTCCTCTGGAGAATAATAAGGTAGCGCAGGTCATGAGGGCAAGAAAGCATTTGGAGCTCAGGAGTGAAAGTTTCCAAAGACAACACCTTGGCCACTTATGGGAGACTTAACCAACTTAAAGTTGCTTCTTCCCTAGGGAGGCACAAAAGACTTCTGCAGCCCTGATGAAATGGTTGTTAATGCTGTTCTCCCACTGTACTAGGTGCAACGGCTGTGAAAGCAAACTCAGCTTTTACAGGGGAACAGAGACACCTTTTTTGACCATATTAAATGTCCTGTGGCATCTGGGAGAGCTGCACACGTTGATTAAGACCATTACATCTGAGCATGTGACAAGGAGTGCTCTGCTAACTCTTCAGAAACACCCGCAGAAACCCGTGACATTTGCCTGCATTCAGAACAAAACTGGGTAGTTTTAACAAGCACAGTCCTATATTTTCCCTGATGCCTGTTCTGCTTCCTGAAGGCAAGGAAAGTGATTCTTGATCTCACCTGCAATAAGGTAAATCAGAAATAATGCTGGTCAAGCCAACAGAGTAACACTGTGGTGAAGCTGATGGAACTGGCACCAGATTCATGGCCCAGGACAGTGCAGAAATTGCTCAAATTAACCCAAACCCCCAAGTCTCTCTCATCAGATTATCCTTTTCAACCAGACAATTTAATAAAAGTTGAAAAGTCCAAACTACTTTCATCAGGTTTTAACCAGAATCTCCCATCTCCTGTATCTTCTCATTTATGGCCAGAAAAGGAAAACCTTCTTACAAACATTTTGCTGGCAAGCCAACATCTCAGTTTTATGATGCTCTATTGCCTATTTTTCAAGAAAAGAATGCAACTAGGGATTGGATTAGTGATTATCTGAGAAACAAGGAATTCAGTTGCTTCTGAGTGCCGTTAACACACTGAGAAAAAAGTCTCCACTTCTAAATTTTGGGCGTTTTTCTAATTTAAAAGGCAAAAGGGATCCTCCCAGCTGCTCTTCTATTTCAATAAATGGCATGACAAGAGCTGCGAAGCCACCCAACTCGTTAGTTGTGTTCATGTCCACACAAATCTGGAGGCTGCTGTCCCTTCCAAATTAAACCTCTGCAAGATACTGCTCATATTTTGCTGAGATTTGAATGCAGCTTCTCCCCGTTCCTCTTCTGTCTACCAGGACACAACCACTGATGAAGAGCGTGGTGGCTAGGATTGATGCTAGATGCAATATCACCCACAAACACCAGGTTGTTGGTGGGAGCTGAGCACCACAAGCTGGCAGCATTCTGATCTCTCCTGCACCAGCACAGCTCTGTGGGTGCTGCATCTGGTACCGTCCACGTCCCAGCACTCAGCACCTCACGAAGTGCTGAAAAGAAGTGAAATCTGATTCATAGAATCACAGAACGGTTTGGGTTGGAAGGGACCTTAAAGCTCATCCAGTTCCAACCTACTGCCACGGACAGGGACACCTCCCACCAGCAGGATTAAATATTCCAGGCTTTGTAACTGCCCATTATCTGTTATTTTGAATGTCGCATTGCATCACTATAAAATGTAAACTCTCCTTTTCTGGTAGTTCTGTAAGTTTTGCTACAGCCTACTTCACTCAGTCCTTCAAGCCACAGTAGTTGTTGACCTTCACTGAACAGGACAGCAAACAAATAAGCCTTCTCATCATCTTTATACGTTTGCCAGGGTACTTAGAACCTTCACCTGACGGTGTTTCCCCTGTGTGGAGCACTCCTGACCTCCTGTCGATCTGTCAGCTAATACAATTCTGCACAAAACAAGCTGAAACGCTGACAGCACCAAGGGAGGCAGTCAGAGGATCTCTGATCATTTTACTTTCTCAATAAACCATGTTATTTCTTCTAGTTTTCCTTAAGACAGAACTTCCAGATCTTTAAAGCGGATGACTTTGGTCAAGATGTAGGACACTATTGGTGTTGCCTCTGTGGAAGTGAAAGCAAGCGGCTGGATAGCAGAGATCTGCAACTTCAATGAATACAAGCATTTTCCATCAACCCACCACTTTGAGCTTGCTCTTCTGAAACCAGGGTAGGGTGGCTGGCAGGTGTCTCTACAGAACCCACTCTGATTATTCCCAATAGCTGCACGGAGCCCACAACAGATGCAAACACAACACACGAACCTGCGCGTGCGGAGTTGGTTCATTAATTATTGCTGTTCCTGTGGGAGAAGTGCCCAGACAACAAAGGGAACTGAGAGGGATGTGCTGAGACTCCAGTGAGAGACACGTACCCAGGCGGGGTCACCACTGTTTGAGAAAGCCAAGGAGAGCTGAGGAGAGCACTGAGTGCCTGGAGGGGTGGGAAACATGCTTGGGAAAAAATGCCAAAGGGAAGCGCTGAGGAACTAGATCTGTTTAGTCTGGAGAAGTAAGAGTGAAACATGATCAAGGTCTTTCATTATAGAAATGTTTTCAATAAAGAGGGCAGGGATCAATTATTCTGCATGTTCTGCTCTGTGCTGGGGGAATGATGAGAAGGAATCCACTTAATTGGATGTGAAGATATTTTTTCTGGTTTTCCACACAGGGAAGCACAAGAACGGGCACTTGAATGCTGTGGAATCTGCTCTGAGAGGCCTGAAAGCCCTCCGAGGGCAGACAGACATCTGTTGATGATCTAAGTGTATTTGATCTCTGCTCAGTGCAAGAGGCTCTGGAGTGCTCTCCCAGTCCTTTGTACCAACCCAGAACACTGGGCTCTGTAAAACACAGCCCCAGGAAAACACGAGGGAGTTTGTTTGCTGAGGGCTCACCAAAGGAAACCTGGAGATGTGAGCAAAGTGGCACTGGTGAGGCTGCACCTTTAATCCTGGGTTCAGGTTTGGGCCCCTCAGTAGAGGAAGGATGTTGTGGGGCTGGAGTGCATCCAGAGGAGGAAAACGGAGCCGGGGAAGGGGTTGGAACTCAGGGGTTATTGGTGTGGCTGAGGGACCTGGGGCTGTTTAGCCTGGAGAAGAGGAGGCTGAGGGGAGACCTCATTGCTCTCTACAATTAAGCAAAAGGAGGCTGTGGTGAGGTGGGTGCTGGTCTCTTCTCCCAAATAACAAGTGATGGGATGAGAGGAAATGGCCTCAAGTTGCACCAGGGGAGGTTTAGACTGGGTATCAGGAGAAATGTCTTTACTGATAGAGTGGTGAAGCCCTGGCAGAGGCTGCCCACGACAGTGGGGGAGTCTCCATGGAGAGGTTCAAAAAGCTTGTAGATGTGATACTTCAGGACATGGTTCAGCAGGCACAGTGGGGTTGGGCTGACAGTTGGACTGAACGCTTAGAGGTCTCTTCCAACCTTAATGATTCCATGATTCTAAAGGAATAAGTACCTTCTTTGCAAATGAACAGTCCTGCTTCAAAGACACTTGTATCAATCATCACTGTCTCCTACAAAAGAGAAATAGCTTGCAGAACCCTGAATGTTGGATCAGAAAGAGGGATAGCATTGACTTCATTCAGACAGATTTTGCAAGAAAAGGAGCAGGCCTGTAGTCTGGAGGCAATTGTTTATCCTTACCTCTAAGAACCTCAAAATATTAAAGCTCCATTGCATGACGAAGTCTTCATGAGCTGGGTGGCAATCTCACAAGACTTTACAGAACAGCGAGCAGGGAGATTAAGGGCTGGGTTTCACAGAAAAGCTGATCATCATCTGTGACTGAAATCAAAGAAGACTCACGGAGATAAATGAAAGATAGAGATGCTCAGATTCCTCCAATCAGTTCATTTGTAGCTTGCAATTAGCGAACAAGGAATAGAAACCTAGAAATACAGGCTTTCATTTTATACCAGCTCTTGCCATTTGATGTGAGTCATCACGGTCCCTTAAAGCACAACTGCTCAGCACTACAAAAAATACATGAACAAGACAGATACCACACCATTTAGATCAAACAGACCTCATGCAAACTTTTGTCATAAACACAACTGCTTTCCTGGCAAGTTTCAGATGCGCAGCCATGATACTGAAACACGACGCGTTATTTGAAAAGTCACTTGCATAAAACAAACAACGTGCAGCATATGTTGTGTCTCAGGTTATGAAAACATTCCAGAGCAAACTAGCTTAAAACAATTAGAAATGCTTCGGTCAATGGACAAAAGTTCAAGCCATAACTTTTCTTGAGTTATCTCCAGTTCCAAGCATTTCTGTCTTAATGATGTGTGCATTTTCAGTTGTCGACAACAATTTTCCACGTATAATCTACTTGCAGATCTCCACACAGATTTGCTCCTAGTAGAGAACTCAAAACTATGGAAGAAAGAGGCCAAAATGAACTTTGGTGTGAGATGGTGCATGATGGGACGAGAAGAGCTCATGCAGAAAAAACTGGAAACACTGGCTTTATCCAGTCGTGAAGTTGCTGCATTGGATTTGTTCTCACATGGCCGTGACCAAGGCCAGCAATGGACAGCAATGGTTTGTGTCAGGGATGGGAACTCTGCCGCGTGCAAGGACATTCCTGCTGTTGCTTTTGCACAGTCACATCCTTCTCCAGATGTCTGAGGAAGGCTCAGCTAGCAGAAGAGTTACCAGGACAGGTATCAGTGGGGACTCTCCTTTGAGGTAAACACTTGTAAGGAGTCACAAGGAGGACTAATGAGAGCAGTTACTAGAAAAAGGGAGAACAGGTAGATGAACACAAGCCATGCTGGGAGGTGCAAATCATGGAAAGATAAGTTTATGTGCTCAGGGAATGCAGGTTCTGAAAGGGGAAAGGTGATGGAAGGCAAAAGCAAGACCATGAAATCATGCCTCTTTGTGCCTCCAAGGCTGAACTGCTGCTTGTGGCTAGGGATTCACCCCACAAACTGCCCTGCGTTATCACCACTGGGCTCTGCACTGCTGCCCTCGGAGCAGGAACACGGCAGCGTGGGGCACAGCCTGGGCTCTGCTTGCCCCACCACAGCGAGACAGCCAGAGCCACTTGGGTGACTCTGAGTGGGGGAACGTCAGAGTCACCCAAATTCTGCTTTTCCAAACTCTTTTCCCTGCTTTGGGCAGGGTAAGACCAATGCCAGCTGAGAGTCAGTTTGAGCTAAAGCCTGGGAAGTACTGACCACGCAGCTGGCGACCGACGCACGAGAAGTGTGAAGGGGCTCACCGTGAGGATCACAGAACCATGGAATCACTCAGCTTGGAAAAGACCTTTGAGATCATCAAGTCCAACCAAGGACTGCAGAAGAAAGCAATGGAAGAGGAGACGGAGTGTCTTGGTGGCTCTTTGATTTTGGGAAGCCCGGGTTAGGTACGTGCTTTACCCTGGTGAGGGACAAGGTTCCCTGCCCCGTCACAGCACACGCAGCCTCCTGACACATTTTGGGGGTCTGCACAGAAATGTTGGGACATTCTTTTTCCTTGCCCTGGGTCTGATCTTGCCTGTTTGGTTTTTAGCTGTGTACGTAGTAAACAGCCAATTCTACATCAGGAGCAGCTGCAACACTTCAAATAATCAACTTCTGCATTTTCTTTCATTTTTTTTTTTCCTACCACAAAGTCATTTGGGTCTGTATGAGGCAAACCAGTAAAGCACAAGGCTTCGTAATTCCAGGATATTTGCTTTGAGATGACAGATGTAGGAATTGGCAGTGGGGTGGATGGGGAGCATGGAGAGCAGCTGTGCTATCAGCAGCAATTTATCCATTACAGCAGTGTGCAGATATTGTACCTGAGAATGGGTGCCCACAGTGCTACATGAACACTCTCAGACTACCTACACACATCATGAGAGATACAGCTTCCAAAGCAAACCAATCACACCAGTTCTGGGAGTGGGAACAGGGGCCAAAGACATGGAATATCTCACCCAGGATTATAGAGCGGGTCAACAACAGAGAAAAAAAAAATTGAACCTGATCCTGTTCTTTGATCAAATGATGCTATCAGTACTGAGGGCAGGATCACTTGCTGGTAGATAAATGAGGCAAATCAGCAGTGCCTATCAACTGTGGGGTTGCTTGCAGCTGATGTGGAGTCAGCAGGAATCTGTTCTCCTTCATATTTCAACCTATCAAAACACGTGTTGACATATGGAAAAATACAATGGCTGAAGACAACAGAGCCCTCAGCAAACAGTGGACATGTTCCTCTGCCTGGAGGGGTTGTACTGATCCATCACAAATGGCAATGCTAATCACCTCAGTTCATTAACTCATTTACTGCGGGGGAGCTGATGTAGCTTCAGGCTGACTTCCTTGCTCCAGACTTGCTGGGTTGCCTCGTGGGTCTCAGGAAGCCCACTGGTAGGAAAAGAATAAGCTGCTTCCCTGGGTTGCCAGCACCCTTCCTCTTTGGTGCTGGGGTACAAGTTGCAGTTTTGAACTATGTCTATCCTTAGAGAAATCATAGAATCATAGAACAGTTTCAGGGACCTCAAAGCTCATCCAGTCCCATCCTCCTGCGATGGGCAGGGACACCTCCCACTGGATCAGGGGGGCTCCAAGCCCCATCCAGCCTGGCCTTGAACACCTCCAGGGATGGGGCAGCCACCACTGCTCTGGGCAACCTGGGCCAGGGCCTCCCCACCCTCACAGGAAAACATTTCTCCCTAAGATCTCATCTCAATCTGCCCTCTTTCATCTTAAGAAACTCATCAAGCACTGAGGTTTTCTTTCTGACAAGCACATAGGAAGTAAAGGAAGCATTTTTCATGGCTCTCCTGGCAATCAGGAACAGAATCTGCTATCTCTCAATACCTTGTTTTTCCTGTTCTCAGCAGACCCCTTTGCAGCTGCTGTCACTGAAAGCAAAATGCTCTTTTCTAGAAACCACACTCTGGTTCCTGGTGGTGGCAAACAAGCAACTGCCATGTAAATGCTGTGAGTCAAAATATTCCCTGTATAAAGATCTTCAATCCAAAACGTGTTTGCCTTGGAATGTTAAATTATTTGGATCAGAGAAATTTGGGGGTGTAACCACACCATGAGTTCCAGAGCAAGAAAGGAAAAGAAAAGATTGCCTGGATGAAGAAGGAGAAATTTCTTCCTGGCTCCCATAGGTGACCAGAGGAAATCTTAAAACACTCAAAGCTCAATAGAAAGTAATGTTGAAATAACAGAAAGTCCCATGAGACAAAATTTAGTTGTTTCATCAGCTTCTTTTGCAAGGCCAGTGAATCAGCTGCAGATTTTATACTCTTCAATTAAATAAAACCACTCACTGTAATCCCAGCCAGCCATGGGGGTTTTGATATTGCTTAGTTTAAGAACCTAAAGTGGTCACCTTGGAAGACAGGCTTTTGACTTCAATTAGTGAGAAACTGGGCTTCAGAAGAAGTGCCTGGCAAGATACTTTTCAGCCTCTTTAAACCCCAGTCCTTCCCCACTCATAATTTGTTAGTAATTCTTTGGAAACCTGCTTACAGAGGTTTCTTTACCAAAGAAACACGTTTTTCTCCTCTCTACAGACACACAGGTTTATTGGTGTAGGGGTGCTCATAAACCAGACAGCTGAAATTGTTTTATATAAGCCTGCTTTGAAGTGGGGGAAAGGAAAGTATGTTTTACCTGTTGCTTTTTTTTTTTTTTACTTTAAAAAGCAATTTGCAAACAGATTAAAGGATGAAAACACAGATGAAACGACCAGTTCTAGCGGCTGTGAGCAGGATGGGGGGGGAGCTTATGAAATAAGGAGAAAAGACAACTCATTATAATCACAGAATGGTTTGGATTGGAAGGGACCATGAAGGTCATCCAGTCCAACCTCCTTGCAGTGAGCAGGGACGTCTTCAACTCAATCAGGTTGCTCAGAGCCCCATCCAACCTGACCTTGAATGTTTCCAGGGATGGGGCATCTAACACCCCTCTGGGCAACCCGTGTCAGTGTTTTACCACCCTCAGCATAAAAAACTTCTCCCTAATCTCTAGTCTAAACTTCTCTTTTAGTTTAAAACCACTCCCCCTTGTCCTATTGCTACAGGCCTTGCTATAAAGTTTTTCCCCATCTTTCTTACAAGACACCTTGAAGCATTGAAAGGCCCCAATATGGTCTCCCTGGAGCCTTCTATTCCCCAAGCTGAACAACCTCAACTCTTTTTAACCCATCTCAAATTAAAACTAACCAACTCAAATTAATCCTAACCAGGATTTTCTAGCTACCCCAAAGCCAGGGTACTTGCCCAATCCTTGAAAGCATCATTAGTTCAAAAGGGAACCTCTTTTGAACCGCTGAGCCGTTGCCATAGTGCGTTACGACAAGGAGCCAGATGTTTGATAAAGTATTTTTGGAAAAGAACAGCATTCTCAACGTTAGTGGCAACAAAGAGGAGAGGACAATTCTGAAAGCTCCTGTTCTCAGGAGGGTTTGGTTGTTTTTTTTTTCCTCTCATCACTTGTGCTTAATAGGTTTGGACAGCATCCAGCATCCAGCCTGTTATCAGAACCTTTCTGCTTTTAACGGCCTCCCGCGCCGAGGGAGCAACCTTATGGTGCAATAGCCATAGCTTGGCTTCCTCTGGTAAACCAAAAGTCATTTGTTCCATTAAAAGAAAAATCCCTAAATCTATGAACACTCATTTACAACCTCAACAAATAAATCCCTGCTTGAACTCGCTCCCCTGGGACATGAGCCTGTAAACGTGAGCAACCCTCCCCTCGCAAGCGATCTCAACTCCACGAGGTGTTTGCTTTGCATCAGGGGAGCTCATGTGGAGAGAAAGGCCTGATCAGGGCTGCACTCAAGTCAAAGGCTGCAGCACTACTGACTGCAGTGGGGATCTTCATGGAATCATGGAATGCTTTAGGTTGGAAGGGACATCAAAGCTCGTCCAGTTCCACCCCCTGCCACGGGCAGGGACACCTCCCACTGGATTGGGGGCTCAAAGCGCCATCCAACCTGGCCTTGAACACCTCCAGGGATGGGGCAGCCACCACTGCTCTGGACAACCTGGGACAGGGCCTCCCCACCCTCACAACAAAACCTTTCTCCCTAAGATCTCATCTCAATCTCCCCTCTTTCAGCTCAAAACTTTTCCCCCTCATCCTATCCCTGCACTCCCTGATGAACAGCCCCTCCCCAGCTTTCCTGGAGCCCCTGGAGGCTGCTCTAAGGTCTCCCCACAGCCTTCTCTTCTCCAGGCTGAACAACCCCAACTCTCTCAGCCTGTCCTCACAGCAGAGGGGCTCCAGCCCTCGGATCATCTCTGTGGCCTCCTCTGGACTCGCTCCAACAGCTCCAGGTCCTTCCTGTGCTGAGGACTCCAGAATGAATTCTGCATAACTTGCATTCACCTTTTTCCAAATCCTGACAAAACACCTGAATGAAGAAATGACAACCCAAAAGAGAGTCTGGGAAGGTCTTGGAAGTGATTGGGAAGTGAAATAAATAACCATCAGGCAAGAGGCAGTGGCCCACTCACAGAAAGACTGGAAAAACACCCACAAAAGCAAACAAAATCCCTTCGTAGCACTGCTGGAAACAGGGCATTCCCTAATCACCTGTGTCACACGATCCATTAACGACCACACAGTAACAGCCTTTAGCAAAGAACTGAGAGGAAAGACCTTTACTGCAGGAGATGGCACACCCTTTGCAGTGGCCTGTTCTGCTCTTCCTCGGATTTGCTGGTTGTGCAAACAGTATCTGTGCCAGAATAATAAACTTGCTATATGCTTGATTTTTGACTCAGGCCAGAGTCTTACTTCATTAAAAAATAATAAACTAACAAACAAGCTGAGGCTTGGCATGAAGGTAAATTGAGATTTGTAAGTGTAGTTGCATTTACTGCATTAAAAAAAATCAACCATGAAGAGTTTGAAGTGCCACATTTCCACAACTTAAACATGCCGGCAATTTAAAATCCATTTGTGATGACAATATTTTCTTTTAAATGACTGCCCCATCCCTGGAGGTGTTCAAGGCCAGGCTGGATGGGGCTTTGAGCCCCCTAATCCAGTGGGAGGTGTCCCTGCCCATGGAGTTGGAACCGGATGGGCTTTGAGGTCCCTTCTGACCCAAACCGTTTTATGAGTCTACAATTCTATGATTATGCTTTTAGCTGCAGAAATCCAAAGCTGAACTCCCAGGGAAGTTGCTGCACATTGCAGTGGGTGGATAGAAGTGCTGTGGAGGTCACGTGTTCAAAGGGCTCCCGTAGTATCGAGAACCCACGCACAGGAAAATGCCTGGAGATGCCACGTAATGTTATTTAATGTACTCTGCATTATACCTAGCATGGAATTCACCTCATTGCACTTTAATCACCTAAAAACCAAGACACTCACAGTCTCCCTGGGATCCCTATACAGTCAGTGGACAGAAAGAGGCACCTCATCCCTCCTACCCATGTGATTCCCTGTGTATGGACAGCCAAGGCTGCAACGCGTGTATTGGGAGTGGAAGAGCCTGGACTCATCAGAGGTCTATTTCTATGCCATTGTGTGTAAACGCATGAAAGCCATCTCCTGCAGATTGCTGGAAGGCTTGCAAGCCAGTGTTTCAGACAGCTGGAAAAGGCTGATTCCTTTTTTCCCATGTGGGCAACATTTTCAGGCAGAAGAGGCCATTTCTGGGGAAGCTGAATGAACCTTAAAGGCTTAGAATAAACTTCCGCGGCCACTGGATAATCCATATGAACTGAGTGCAAGTGATGAGGGGAGCACAGAGGGGATAGGGGAAAGATGACCCCCTGAAAATGAGAGGAGGAAACCATAATGAGCACATTCCTTAGCCAAGGGCAGACAAGTACATCCTTCCCATCCGCAGATAATCCCGAGCAGTCGCTCTTTTCTTGCAGTGACCGCTGGCCCTGGCCAGTGTCCACGGGGAGTCAGAGCAGCCTGGGGGGCCTGCCCTGCCCCAGCAGGCAGATGTGAGCCAGGTTTACACGTGTGGTTGACATCAATTAGATGAAGCAAGTTTCCATTTTCCACAGGGTCAAAGTCAGAGCTATTCCAGCAAACACAGGGAAGCTAAAAAGCTTTTGCCCACTGACCAAGCCTTCCCAGTGATTTTCCTGACCACAAATGACAAACAGTTAAGAAGAATGAGATCTTGGGAGCGGAACCTCTCCAAAACAACAAGGAAGGAAAAGCAGAGCTTCAACTAACAGCATAAAACCAGTGTAGTTAATGACTGTAGCCCAAAACTTCAACCAGCCTCAGCAAGTGCCTTGCAAACGCAGCCATCCTTAAGGAGAGGACACAGGGCTGCCCAAGGAGCGGTTCTGAGACAGCATCACCAGGACACAGCTGATTCCATGTGGCTTCCATAGGCTCTCCTGCAGTTTGGCACCATTGCAAGAGACAGAACTCCTCAGTAAGTGTTTAGCAAACTAACGTTTGTATTATAAACAGTGAGGAAAGGTTGAGGAAAAAGGACTTGAGCAAACCGTGAGAAAATGCCTTTCAGTCTGAGCCCACAGCAAAGGGACTCCTAATCAAGGCAGCGCTGTGATTTTTCAGATTCCTCTGCCACACTGTATTACAGCCCAGCCCCAGTGACAGAAGAATGCCTGTTAAAATAAATTCTGATTAGAAAGCATTAATTTGAGTAACAAGGTTTCTGTTCTGCTGTGAGCAGATATTTTCCCAGAACTGAACATCAGAAAGATGAGCTTACGCAGAAAGCACGCTGAGAAGGTACTTTCCTGGACTAAGACATAGTGATCAGCAGAGATATCGATCGTGCTGTCTCTGGAACAACAACAAGAATTATGTATTGATTTCTCTGGAGACTGGATTATGTATCAACTACGCTTGCTGCAAAGCAGAGGTCTAAGTAATGCTATCATCTCTGGCTAAAATGGTGCCCGTGGAGTAGAGAAGTCAATAGAAAGGGGAGTTGAGAAATCCATTGAGTCAAAGGGTAAAGTCTCAGGGCAATTAATTAAATGGCAAAAACTCTCCTTGGCTCAAGTAAGGCCAGGATTTCTACTTAAGTATTTAGCATCCTGAGAAGTCTCCTAATAGGAAGGCAAAGGACACACAGTGAATAAGGCTTTGAGCAAGTAACTAATTCTCGCCCATTCTGCCTCCGTGTAACGCACTGTATCCAGACAGGCACCTCATTCATCACTTACTTCAGCTGGATCATTAATGAAATGCACAGGGTTCAGAAAAATGTGAAAGCTAGCTGTGGAGATAACTCCTGGGCTGAGCCTTAAGGGACCATCCCCTGCAGCCAGTGAAAAGTGATATTGTGCTGGCCTTTTATCAGCACGATAATAATCTTACAGGGGGACGACGGGGAGTAAGTGATATAAGCTGAATTTGTATGACAGGGGTAACAATGTAGAAACCAGTCCCTGAAGGCTCACCTTTCAAAACACAAAACCTCTGTCTCGTATTAAACTCTGTAGATTGCTTTACAGGAGCTTAATGTTTCTTTCTTTTGGAGCTCCCCTTATAGTGACATTCAGGTTTTGGTCTGGCCATTCCAAAACCCAATTATAAAGCATTCCCTAGAAGGCGTCGGGTAAAACTAAACAGTTAGAGGAAGAGGTCTCAGTACTTCAATCCAATTCTTGGTACAGTATGACCTGCCCTTCCAGGATTCAGCCAGCATCATTAAAAAGTGATACATTAAACCTTCCCTCCGGGAGATGGAAGGCTTTAGCGATCAGCGAAGATGACTCACTCAGAAGGGCAAGTGCTGAAGTTTGCGTTTAGTTTGGTGGTGAAAATAGGAAGGGGGAAAGAAATCTCCAGGAGAACAGAACCGAAGGCAAAGATCCTCCACATCACGATTAAAACAACGATGTGCAAAAAGAAAACTGCTCTTTGCCAATGCAAATATTTGTGAGCAGGAGCCTGGACTTGGCTGCACGGCTTTGTCCAGCAGAAGGGCTCATACATCATTTTAATTTCATCTCACCCATATTACACTGATGTTTTCTTCTCCATAAAGAACTGAATTGAGAGAAGAGCACATTCTAGCCAGCCTACAAGTGGAAGGCCAGGCACTGCTGATCAGCCAGTTTCCCCTTCACAGGGCTTTTCCCTCCCTTCCTTATCCTCTAATTGTTCATAAAAACAAAGACGTATTTTCATTTAGCAAAATACCCACTGCTGGCGTTAGACTGGAGCAGAGGAGGTTATTGCTGTGTCCAGCTAACCTCTGGCAGCAAAGAAATTGCAAACACGGCCTTTATTCTGTGCACTTCCTGGAGGAAAAGAGATGGAACAGGATTTCAGATAAGAAAACTAATGCTGTCGCTGTTCTTCATATTCTGTGAAGTATATTAATGGGGATAACAATAACCATTATCCACCCTATTCAGTAACATTTTTAGTACCCAGCTGAGTCCAAATATGAACTATAATGGCATATGGAGACAGTCTTAAGAGCCATTTCAAATCAATTTATTTTTATATAGCGTCTCTCAAAGCATCTCAAGGTGATTTACAGTGAAAAAGAAAATAATGGGCTAGTGATTTAGTAGAGCCCAGGATGGCAGGAAGGAAGGCAGGCAAAAACGCTGCACAGAGATGCAAAACTCTAATTTAAAAGCAGTAAAAAGGTAAACATCTCTCTTTGCTCTTCCAGTAAAAGAAGCAGACAGGTAATGAAGCCCAACTGGGTTCGGCTTAACTCAACTGTCCCATGAAACACTGAGGGCTTTTCCACTTACAGACAGAACTGGAACCTAAACCTGAAACATTCCCACTCAAATGCCGAGACAGGGAAAAGCCAGGAAAGAAATATTTGTGACCAATTCATTTTAGCAGCTTTACCATCATATTTCACAACCTCAGAAATTTTAGACTTCCTGTGGGTTGGACTTTTGCCCTATGGGCTTATTAAGTCAAGGAGGCAGCTTTAAGTGCCTTTTTCATGGAAACTTTTAAAGCCTCTCTTGAAGGAGCAAGACTCCTGGCAAGACTGGTCTGGCCAGTGTGGCAATCGTTGTGCTGCTCCTGTTAAGCAAAGGTAGCCTCCAGGTGGACAGATTACAGCACTGAAGTGGTACACACCTTGTTGGGTCTCTTCCTCTTAATGGTCAAGGTGGCTCATACCTCGTAAGGTCTTTTCTTACTGGACAAGACCCTCTCACCAGCACTCATCCCCATGAAGCCCCTAAGTGAAGCTGCTAAGGAAGCCATGAAACACTTGTATTTTGACATTCTCAGTGTGAAGGTCACACGTACTCCTTACATTTCCTTACCATCCAATAGCTCAGAATGCCCCGTTAGATATGAGTATGTCAACAAACTTCAGGCAAGAGAGAGGGAACACTGTCTTGCTAAGTGAGGACTTGTGTAGGTTGAATCACAGAGCAGCTCAGGTTAGAAGGGACCTTTAAAGATCATCTGCTCCGACCTTCCATGGGAAAGGGAGCCTAGATGAGATTATCATAGAATCATAGAACCATCTGTTTGGAAAAGACCTCTGAGGTCATCGAGTCCAACTCTGTTTAACAGCATCTTGAAAACCTCCAGTGATGAAGACTACCACGACCTCAGGGAGGTTGTTCCTACACGCCACTTCTTCAAGAGGCCTAAACCACCCATCTTCCCTTCCAGGTGCCAGGAGACGTTCAGAATCTGTCATTGTTGTTGCCTGTAGGTCAGGATGGTGGAAAAAGCCTGACCTGCTCGTGCTGTCCCTGGATTCAATCACAATCATAGAATCATAGAATTATCTAGGTTGGAAGAGACCTCCAAGATCATCAAGTCCAACCCTTAATCCTATCATGATTACTAGATCATGGCACCAAGTGCCACAATGAAAGGCTGCTACACCTTTCTCAACCTCCCCAGCGAGCACAGGGGCTCTTCAGGATGTTAAAGCTGCAAAGAGCCTGAATTGTGATTACTAGAAAAAGTTCTGCCCCCTCAACATCTTGGCAAGTGCTGAGCTTGTTTAGCAGCCTCGGGGCTGATGCTGAATGTTCTCACACAGCCTCTCCACGGGGGAATTCACTGCTCCCACACGCTGGAGCCTGCTAACGGAGCAGCCCAGCCCCACCTTGCAGACAGCGGCTGCGTGACTCACACGAGGCTCTGACTTCTGGTGTGATATCTGTTCATCTGGGAAAGCATTTTCTTTTCCTTTCTGCAGCGCAAGGAGTATATGGTTTGTTAAATGAAGTGCATGTTCCCTATGGAAAGGAATGCACTCTAGAGCAATGATACACTGACACGTTCTATGTTAAATATGTACAATACTTAAAAACCTAAGCAGGAACTAAAAATCATTTATAAATATTAAAGAGCAAGAAGTCTACTTTTTGTTTTCATTTTGCTTCTGATCATGCACTCTGGGAAAAATACTCCTCACAGTACAAGACTGAATTATCTGTCCAAAAACTAAAGCTATCATCTCACCCTATCAGTCGAGCTGTTTGTCACACTATTTTCATATCAAGACAATCGGGTTCTTTGAGGCACAGACACACACCTACTGAAAAGAAGCATTCCTCTGAAAGCAGAAGACACTGGAATCAGTGGCAAGTTGTGTCTTTCAAGGGATTGATAATTAAATGGTGAAGCTTAGTTCCTAATGACAAGAAGGTTTCTTTGCTGGCCATGCTGGTATTCCCTTAGGACACCTGGGTTCAGATTCATAGAATCATGGAATGGTTTGGGTTGGAAGGGACATCAAAGTCCATCCAGTTCCAACCCCATGCCATGGGCAGGGACACCTCCCACTGGATCAGGGGGCTCAAAGCCCCATCCAGCCTGGCCTTGAACACCTCCAGGGATGGGGCAGCCACCACTGCTCTGGGCAACCTGGGCCAGGGCCTCCCCACCCTCACAGGAAAATATTTCTCCCTAAGATCTCATCTCAATCTCCCCTCTTTCAGCTTCAGAGTGTCCCTCATCCTATCCCTGCACTCCCTGCTCAAGAACCCCTCCCCAGCTTTCCTGGAGCCCCTTTCAGTCCTGGGAGGCTGCTCTAAGGTCTCCCCACAGCCTTCTCTTCTCCAGGCTGAACAACCCCAACTCTCCCACCCTGTCCTCACAGCAGAGGTTCTCCAGCCCTCAGATCACCTCTCTGGCCTCCTCTGGACTCACTCCAACAGCTCCAGGTCCTTCCTGTGCTGAGGACTCCAGAACAGAACGCAGGACCCCAGGTGAGGTCTCATGAGAGCATTCACCCCTCTTGACGACAAACATCTAACCTGGCTTTGAATCAGTGACTTCTAATGATTTCAAATTCATCTTTTGAAGGTTCTTATTTTTCTTTCACAATAAGAGAGTACAACAGGCCACTTGAACTCTTAACCTGTGTGTCTTAGGTATTTAAAAAGAAGTTAAATTAACCCAGGCCTTACTCTAGTTTTGTAAGTATTTGTTGCATGGGAGACCTGCTGGAGAATCTATAATTCATAGTCAACCTTGCCTCTAGGAAGTATTTTCTGCCACACAGGGCTAAAACATCCCTCTGGAAAGAAGCAGAAGTTTTCCATTAAGAAAAAAAAGTGCAGCAAGACCAATGCAGATGTTAAAGCACCACCACCACCAGGGGGGCAGCTTCAGATTGCAAGTGTAGGAGCACAGCTCCGTGTTTCCTTCTGCCCAAAGACACTTGCAAATACCAGAAAAGCTTCAGAACAGACTGTAGACACTGTGTGCCCACTTTATGTACTGAGAAACCAGGTACATGGGGCCAATCTGAAGTGTGGAGCATGGCCAGGAATAAAAACTCCAGCTCTGGAGTCCCACTCATTTCCCTTCCTGTAACACCACTGCTTTTTCTTGATGAAGAACTAACTACTCTCCAGTTGGTCTCCACTGCACGTTCCCTCCTCTCAATAAACGATTCCATGTGTTTCTACAGTGCTGTGGGATTGCTGGCAAATGGAGAAGGATGGCAGGAGTGCCATGGGACAACAGGAAAGGGATTTGGTGTCTGAAAACCTGCACCAAGAGTGGCTGAAATGAAGCAGTGCCGTCCTTCTCGCACTTTACTTTGCCCTGCTAGCGGCAAAGGCTTACGAGGAGAGGCTGAGGGATGTGAGGCTGTTTAGCTTAGAGAAGAGGAGGCTGAGGGGAGACTTTATCACTGCCTACAACTGCCTGAAAGGAGGCTGTGGTGAGGTGGGTGTTGGTCTCTTCTCTTAAGTGACAGGTGATGGGACAAGAGGAAATGGCCTCAAGTTGTACCAGGGCAGGTTTAGACTGGATATTAGGAAAAATTTCTTCACTGTAAGGGTGGTCAGGCCCTGGCAGAGGCTGCCCAGGGAGGTGGTGGAGTCACCATGCCTGGAGGGGTTTAAAAGACGGGTTGATGAGCTTCTTAGGGACATGGTTTAGTAGTGGACAGGTACAGTTGGACTCGATGATCTCAAACGCCTTTTCCAACCAGATGATTCTATGACTCTATGAAAATGCCTGTCTGCATTTCCAGATGAGAACTAGAGCAGTGGGAAATATGTTTCCCTCCCTATTTGTCCCTTGTTCCTCTGTTCACAGACATTTTCAGACAAATGGTCATTTAGGTGGATTTAAAAAGCAGTGGAACTCCATGGATGCTGCTCCAAATGAATGTGCAGCAGGAACTCACACTGGCAGCGCTCAGCGGCTGCGCAAGCCATGAGCCACGCTCAGTAAGCAAAACCAGACCCCCAGATGCAGCCTGAGATAACTGAAAGTATGCATTGAAATTTATTGTAGGAAAATGACTGGGAAAAAAAGTGGTGTGCTCTGCCCCTGCACCTCCAAAAACATATTGTACCATTTAAATGCTCTGGAAAGACATCTGCCAAAAGTGCCATTAATTCTCCTGAAGGTCAGATGTATTTCTCTCGTAAAACCATTGCAGCAGCGATTGCACATCTTGATTTCTCTCGTGAAAGCAACTCAGGAAACATCCCAGGATTGTCCTTGTGTTTGAAGTTGGATGTTCATTGCTTACTGGCAGTGGCTTTTGTTGCAAAGGTTAAACACGCTCAGCAAACGATCAAAACACCCCCCAAAAAGGGCGAGTGCCCGTGCAGCCTGGCCAAAACTCCCCCAGCAGTTGTGTTGTTCTGTGCCCCCCTGGGGGCACAGCTGCTGCCATGAGCTCCTCTCCCTTCCACAGCCCCAAAACTACTCAGAAACCAACAGTGATGGAAACAAGAAGGGGCGACAGCACCTCCCAGCTCCAACCACGTCCCAGGGCAGCCTGGCACGGCCCTGCCTACCACGGGGCAAACGGTGGGGGTGGGAGGATTTTGTACCAAAATACAGTGTCTGTCACCAAAGACCATCTCTGCTGGTGCTTCCTACACAGCAGCACATGGAATGCCACCACCTCTCTCGAGTTGGACAGGAGTAACAGTGGCATCTGTCGATAACAGCTGTCTCTTGCATTCCACCCCAGATGTAGAACTTTGTCCCCCGAGAAGACACCAGAGAAACTCCCTGCTCACCCACAGATGAATTAAGCCCCTGATAAGCTCAAGTTCATCTTTAGAAGTCAATTTCTGGACTGGATTACCAGCTTTTTTCTCTCTGACTGTATAAGACTCACAGGTTTACTCACTGGAGATTGCCCCCATAAATTTTAGGAGTCTGGCTTGCAAAGCCTATAACAATCTCATTTAGCAAAGGTGTGCCTTGCAGCATTCTCTCATAATGCCACTTTGGCTGCCCCTTACCTCTGGGGTGAGGTATTTCATCATGATTTCCTTTCCTTTCTCTCCCAGCTTTTCATCTGGAGCAATTTCATATTCTGCCTGGAACAGATATATATAAAAAAAAAAGTCAATATTTGCACTCATATTTCACCATTATAACTTCATCTTGGATGTGGCCTTAATGGAACACTCTATCTGAAAAACCTGCAGGGTAAGCACCACTTTCTGATGGAAGCCAAACCCATACACAATCCTATCAGAAACCTTCCACTGTGTTTTGACCAAACCCTAGTGATGCAATTTCTGAGATGATGTTTCTTAATTAACACCAAAAAATTTGAATTAATTTCTATTTCATAGTCTTGCCAAGCCAGCTTCCAGAGAATATTCAGTGATTACAGATGATTTTGGTTTTGCTCAAATGAAGGTGGACACAGGGAAGGTGGACACAGAAGCTCAAATTATTTCTCTGAGTAGTAAGAAAGTGAATGTTCATTAATTCTTGCCACAGTGGTATTTCAAGCACCAGTTTGTCTTTCTGGTTGAATGTGTTCTTCCTATTTTTTTATGTCTTCCCCTTGGTCTAACACCTCCCCTTGGTCTAATATTCCTTCTGCAAAGCAGAGGGATTTGCTCATCACTTTTATGGATCCCTAACTCTGTCCCTCCACAAGGTAGATCTAAGACCCAATTTCTCAGGCTCATTTCTTAGGATCAAGATAAAACAACAGAGACCATTTAGAGGAACAGACACTACAGGCAAAATTCTCTTTGACTTCCCCACTGCATTAAAACAGAGAGCACCACATTCCCTCACACAAACATTAGATACATTTTAAATTCTGACTGTTCTATGTATTGTAGCATTACTGACTTTTGATGAGTTTAAGGATTGCACAAGAAACAAAGGAAGCATAACTTATGTACCATGAGGACACCCACAGAATCACAGAATGTCCTGAGTTGGAAGGGACCCACAAGGACCATCCAGTCCAACTGCTGTCCTTGCACAGGACACCCCCAGCACTCAACCCGTGGGGCTGAGGGCATTGGCCAAAGACTTCTGGAATATTGTCAGGTTGTGACTGCTTCCCTGGGGAGCTGTTCCAGTGCTCCACCACCCGCGGGGGAAGAACCCTTTCCTAATATCCAGTCAAACCCTCCCCTGGCACATCTTCCTGATGTTCTCTCAGGTCCTGTCATTGGTCACCAGAGAGAAGAGCTCAGGCCCTGCTCCTCATCCTCCCCATGTGAGGAAGCTGTAGAGGGCAAAGAGGTCTCCCCTCAGTCTCCTCCAGGCTGAACAGACCAAGTGCCTTCAGCTGCTCCTCACACAGCTTCCCCTCTAAACCCTTCCCCAACTCCGTGCCCTCCTCTGGACACTCTCCTGTAGCTTGATATTCATCACTTCAGTTCACACTTTGGAATCATGGCAGGCATTCGAGTGCTAATCACTGGGGACCCCAGTGGCCAAATGACAAGTTGTTAGAGACATCCCCACTCAGCATTGCCCAGGATATGAAGCTTTAGCCTTAGAATCAAATATTTTCCAGGGGAAAAAGAAAAAGAAGACAACAGTCTAGCAGTCTTTGTGACTGCTTGTATTAGAGAAAGGATCCCAGCAACCCCTGCCAAAGCAATCAAGTAACCTGGTCCAACTCAAGCTGTCTGTGATGATAAATGAGGAGGAAGTTAAAAAAAAAAAAGAGTAAATCAGACAGAACTGGCAAACACTTGGAAGAATGAATTTTAGAGCTCTTGCCCACTGGAAGATGTATGTGCTGCTCTGAGCCTGCTGCAATCAATCCAAAGGCAGGCTGTAATGGATCTCCTCACTAAGCAGACCCAGGAATGACATGAAAACCTGAAAACCACAATGCAGTAATAATGCTGTTACCCAGCTCTCTGGCCAGCGCAGCTCAAGGCTAAAACTACACATTCATGCACAGAGCAGGTTGTTTTAACAATCCAGAATTACAATCTGATTCAGTTTGGGAAATAACAATGCGTGCAAATACCAGAGGAACCAGTGCTGCTGCTGAAAAATACACAGAAAGCTAAAACCCACAAGAGCAGAACTTCTCTTTTAGCGCCCGTTTTGGGGATGAACTGATAACGTTCTCATAAAACTTAATACAAGGGTTTAAAAACATCTTTCATGCAATTTCCTGTCCTTTTAGATGGTATCTCAGTATGGGTCATTCCAACTCTTAAAGCACAGACCATGTTTACAGCATCTTAACAGCATTTTTCTCCATGAGTCCTTGCACGGGGATAAAGCACTGGGCAAGAGGAACCATTTTTTAAAAGGTCAAAGTTGTGTCTGGTTTGGACCTTACCATTTATGGTGAGGTTCACAGACAAACTAGGTGGTTTTCAGATAAAAGAAAACAGAAACAATGTATTTTAATACAGAAAATAATGGTACTTAAATGCAAATGTCTGTGTAGAAGACTGCAAAGAAAGGAGAACTCCCTGGCATTGCCTCAGCATGGAAGCATCTAGATCTGAATTCTCCACTCAATGTTATTTAAAGTTTATCCAATTATGACCATTCCTTTCTCCTTCATTTCCTTTTAGATCATGGATCCTGGTAATATAAAACCATAGAATCATGGAATGGTTTGGGTTGGAAGGGACCTCAAAGCCCATCCAGTTCCACCCCCCTGCCATGGGCAGGGACACCTCCCACTGGATCAGGGGGCTCAAAGCCCCATCCAACCTGGCCTTGAACACCTCCAGGGATGGGGCAGCCACCACTGCTCTGGGCAACCTGGGCCAGGGCCTCCCCACCCTCACAGCAAAACATTTCTCCTTAAGATTTCATCTCAATCTCCCTCCTTTCAGCCGAAAACCATTCCCCCTCATCCTATCCCCACGCTCCCTGACCAAGAGCCTCTCCCACCTATATCGTAGCTCCCCAGGAAATAAAACCCAACTCAAAGTCATCATCTGTCATTTGAAGATGGTTAGGAAGGAATAAAATGAAAGTTTAATTATACTTCCATTTGACAGTGTCAGAAAATGCGACGTAGCGGTGGGGAAGGTAGGAAGTGACAGACAAGTGACGATGTGAGAAGGAACCATAAGCTCCAACTGTGAAAGGTGTTGATTTCACTGTAGCTCAAGCACTAGAAGCCCATTTTGTTTTGTTTCTAAGTTCATTACTATTTCTCCCTTCAGTGCCACTTTTGAGCTATTCGGTAACAGACACCGGTACATTTTCAGCCGTGTCCTGTCATTCCAGGAAGAACTGCCCATGTAGACAGACAGACAGACTTCCCCATGCTCACTCTACCACCTGTCTGGGAAGCACTCTGAGGTCCTCAACTTGCTATCTTGTGTTTAAACCACAAGATACATCCCCTTCTTCCACCACACTCAAAAGCACGGCTACAGTTTGCAAATCCCTAATTGCTAGAAATAACATCGTTAGTTAAAATCCACGTGGAACTAAATATTTTCCATTATTCCTTTGATGAGTCCAGGCATGTGTTTCAAGGCTTCTGCTCTGCAGTCTAATAGGTTCTCCATGCCCTAGTTAGGTCAGACAGGGCCCTATTCATAGCTCATAAATGAGGGGAGGATTTACGATCACCCTGACTGCATGGGACGAGCTGCAGGGAAGGCTCTTTCTGCGGGCAGGCTCAGATCCTTCAGTCCAAATGGCAAGAGGATGTGGGTTGGCCACTGCTTATTGCTAACTTTTATTTTGGCTGCTCTTATAGCTCCTTCGGTGGCTCCTGCTTCCTTAGAAACAACCCTGGATGAACGGGGGGCACAGGGGTGTGAAACGTCCTTCCCCCAGAGCTTCTGCCCTGGGAATGGACTGAGTGTGACTGGATGTGAAAATGTACTTCTATTGGGAAAGGGAGCAACACCCAGCGTGCTTTGGGCTGGAGCCAAGGATTCAGGCATGGCTGAGCAAGAGGTTCAGGGGCTGGAGGGTGCCTGTGACTGATGAGAGCATCACCAGGGCAATGGCACAGGGACCCAGCAGGGCTCACATCAGCAACCTGATTTCTGACGTATCATTTTATCAATTGTATAAGTTTTGTCTTTGTATTCTTTGAGCTCCTGAAACCAAACACTGAAAAAATGAGCTGAAGGGATTGCTCTGTGGATCCAGACAGACTGTCTCCCATGGCAGGTGGCTGCTACCTGCCTGCAGGAGCATGGAACGGCCACAGGAGTTGGTGCCTCATACCCAACAGGAGATGGAGAAGGAGATGGAGAAGGAGATGGATGAAGGAGATAGAGAAGGAGATAGAGATAGAGATAGAGATAGAGATAGAGAGAGATAGAGATAGAGATAGAGATAGAGATAGAGATAGAGATAGAGATAGAGATAGAGATAGAGATAGAGATAGAGATAGAGATAGAGATAGAGATAGAGATAGAGATAGAGAAGGAGATAGAGATAGAGATGGAGATAGAGATAGATAGAGATAGAGATAGAGATAGAGATAGAGATAGAGATAGAGAGAGAGAGAGAGAGAGAGAGAGAGAGATAAAGATAGAGAGAGAGAGGGAGAGATAAAGATAGAGAGAGAGAGAGAGGGAGAGAAAGATAGAGAGAGAGAGAGAGGGAGAGAAAGATAGAGAGAGAGAGAGAGATAGAGAGATAAAGATAGAGATGAGAGAGAGAGAGAGAGAGAGAGAGAGAGAGAGAGAGAGAGAGAGAGAGAGAGGGAAGGATGGGGATGGGGATGGGAACAGATGCACCAGAGTAGTTTTGACTTCTCAGTAGAAGTCAGAGCAGTGGAGCCACCTGAGCATCTGCAGGAGACTACTGATGTTTCAGTCTCAATTTCATCCCCACTTTATCAGCTCCCTCCTCTGTTACCCCCAGTATCTGTGTTCCAGCTCCTGCTCAGTCCTTCCTCAGACTCCAGGCTCTGCCCTGTTACTGCTCGGTGCCGCAGCCACTGCCCTTTGCACTTGCTTCTCCTGAGGCTTTAAAATCTGTGACTGAAAATTGGAAGACACAAACAGCTGGGATTCATAATAACTTGCAGTTGTAAATGAAAAGTGAACTTGAAACCACATTTTTTGTGTTTAAACACAGGGCAAAAAAAAAGGGCCCTTTTGACTGTTTAAAAACACGTTTTGAGTTAATGGGTTTGTTGATATCAATAAACTGGCATTTCTGATGGGAAAAAGCCTTGAACAGCTTCAAGACACACACCCACAGATGGTTTATATACCATGGAAGGGACTTATCCAAATGAAATCTCCCGAACAGCGAGACAGGGCTTTTACAAATGGCATTAAATGGATGCTTGCTCATCCTTTTACCCCAGATCAGTATAATCTCTAGTGAAGCTTGCAGCTGTAAAGTCCATCCAAGGAGATTATGCCTCTCACCCCTGGTCACTTTGCCCAGATAGCACAACTAGAAACAACCTGGAGAGGTAGCAGGGCTGTTTTCCTCCAGAGAATCATGGAATTATAGAATCACTTGGTTGGAAAAGACCTTTGAGATCATCAAGTCCAGCCGTACCTGCCCACTACTAAACCAGATCCCTGAGCACCTCATCTGCCTGGCTTTTAAACCCCTCCAGGGATGGTGACTCCACCACCTCCCTGGGCAGCCTGAGAACCCTGTCAGAGTATTTCTGTGTGGCTCCAATGCAAAGAAGTAACATAAAACAGGTTAGAGAAAAAATAACGTTGGGGTATTTTCTCTTTGACCAGAATTTGCCACGTTCTCAATCTAAATCTGGTCCACATTAAAATGTTAAAAGCCCTTCCTCAGAATAAAAAGGAAATTAAAATATAATGAACGTGAGGAGATGAAGCAAGAGAGGGGATCCAGAAACTCAAGTTTTCATTATAATGGCACATAAAAATCAGAGGAGAGGAGACGAGAGGGAAACATCAGGAGCCAGCACCCCCGGGAATGTGCTGTTGAGAAGGGGAGGTGGGCAGGAGGTCCCTGCTGAACTGTCACCTTCTTGTGCTGGAGGGGAAGGAAATGCCTCTTGCTAAGGGATTCCCTACTCACTGATCTGCCTGTCAGCACAGGAAATGTAACCCCTAACGCTCTGTTCTAACGGCTACAAAGTCGTACGATGTCGCTAAAATATGTGTAAGCACAGCAAAGCAGGCTTTAGGGTTGGGCATAAAGTCTTTGTTCAGAGCTTAGAGGGGAGCTCATTTCATCATAAACCATCTCCACTTCATAGAATTGGAGAATGGTTTGGATTGAAGAGACTGGTCCAACCCCCTGCCATGGATCAAGGGGCTCCAAGCCCCATCCAACCTGGCCTTGAACACCTCCAGGGATGGGGCAGCCACCACTGCTCTGGGCAACCTGAGCCAGGGCCTCCCCACCCTCACAGCAAAACATTTCTTCCTAAGATCTCATCTCATCTCAATCTCTCCTCTTTCAGCTCAAAACCATTCCCCCTCATCCTATCCCTGCACTCCCTGATCAAGAGCCCCTCCCCAGCTTTCCTGGAGCCCCTTTCAGTCCTGGGAGGCTGCTCTAAGGTCTCCCCAGAGCCTTCTCTTCTCCAGGCTGAACAACCCCAACTCTCTCAGCCTGTCCTCACAGCAGAGGGGCTCCAGCCCTCGGATCATCTCTGTGGCCTCCTCCGGACTTGCTCCAACAGGTCCTTCCTGTGCTGAGGCCTCCAGAACTGGACACAGGACTCCAGATGGGGTCTCACAGAGCAGAGCAGAGGGGCAGAACCCCCGTCCTCTCCCCTCTGGTCCCACTGCCTTGGACACAGCCCAGGACTCCGTTGGTTTCTGGGCTGTGAGCACACGTTGCTGGCTCATGTTGAGTTTCTCATCCCCCAGCACTCCAAGTCCTTCTCCTCAGGGCTGCCCTCAGTCCATTCTCCCCCCAGCCTGTATTTGTGCTTGGGATTGCCCTGAACCAGCTGTAGGACTTTGCTGACCTTCCTGAGGTTCACACAGCCCCACCTCTCAAGCCTGTCCAGGTCCCTCCGGATGGCTTCTGCCAATGACTGACTGTGTGACCTGGCAGGGTTACTTCACCTTGCGCTGTGAAAGAGAGATGTTCCTCCTCTCCATGTGCAAAAAGCTCTGTGAGTCTCTCATGAACACCTAAATACTTCCCTGTGTTATTTATTTCTTATATTTATTTTACATTACACAATAGTGAATTATTGAATCTCACGTTAGAAAAATAACTAAGTCAAAAGAAAATGGAGGCCCTTGGCTTTTCCTGCTTAGGGGCTTGTTCCAGCAGATGTTCTCCAAAAGGTTTCACATTCCTGGTGGTCTCAGAATAGGGCTGTAAAGTCGAGCTTCTGGTCTCATTATGGGTTTTTTTTTTTTGCCTAACGTAGGACTTGGCCTGAATCCCACCACTCACTCAACACAGCGCGACCCCGCTGGGCGAATTTCGGTAGCAGTCACGGATTTAATGGCCATGGCTGGGTTGCTCAACCTTACTATTGCCTAATGCAGGGATTTTCATGGGCTGGGAGCAAGCTCGTAGAGAATTTGAAATCAATAAACAAAGGAGACTGCTGTTAATTAGCGCTCAAAAGAAGAGAGAAAGTGTAAATATTCAGACCTCTACACAGCCAGATGTTTCGTTCCTGAAATTCTCGTACTGCCAGTCTGAGCCTAACTGGGAACAGCTCGCTGGCCCAGTAAAGGGAGGCAGGGCAGCTCTAGTCTGCAAACCCAGCCTGGGTGTGGGTGAAAAGCACACCCTCACAAAAGGCTGTGGGGATGGCAGTCTGGGAGAGAGCCCCTCCCCAGCTTTCCTGGAGCCCCTTTCAGTCCTGGGAGGTTGCTCTAAAGTCTCCCTGAAGCCTTCTCCCAGCTGAACAACCCCAACTCTCTCAGCCTGTCCTCCTCAGAGCAGAGGGGCTCCAGCCTTTGCATCATCTCCAAGGCCTCCTCTGGACTTGCCCCAACAGATCCATATCCTTCCTGTGCTGAGGACCCCAGAATAGAACTGAGGTGAGTGAACTCAGCCAAGTCACCAAATACCTTGTGCTTCTGTTTTCCTATTTGAAAACCCAGGATGTCCTTTGTAAATCACCCTGAAGTCTACCAATGAAAAGGCTTGGTAAGAGATAGATACCAGCATCATCATATTCCTCATCCTCACCTTCCAGTCCATTCCTCATCTTCCTTTTTCTCCCAGTGCCTCCCAGCACTTCATGCTTCACCCACATCAAAAGATGTTACTCACAGGAGCTCACCTCAACTTGGGAATCGACAGGAAGGGGGGCTATGCCCCTGCTGTGCTGGGGTGCCTGTCCTTCTCCAGCAAGGGTGGCTTGTGCTCCCTGAGGCTGGTACCAACCCCCTGTGCAGCGCTGCCCCTCTACCACCAACGATGCTGGGATGGCACCTCTGCCAGGGGGACAGGCTGAGAGAGTTGGGGTTGTTCAGCCCGGAGAAGAGAAGGCTCCAGGGAGACATTATAGTGGTCTTCCAGTACCTGAAGGGGCTCCAGGAAAACTGAGGAGAGGCTTTTTACGAGGGCCAGTACTGATAAGAAGAGGAGGAATAGCTTTAAATTGGAAGGGAGAAGATTTAGATCAGACATTAGCAAGAAATTCTTCACTATGAGGGTGGGGAGGCCCTGGCCCAGGTTGCCCAGAGCAGTGGTGGCAGCCCCATCCCTGGAGGTGTTCAAGGTCAGGTTGGAAGGGGCTTTGAACCCCCTGATCCAGTGGGAGGTGTCCCTGCCCAGGGCAGGGGGTTGGAACTGGATGGACTTTAAGATCCCTTCTGACCCAAACCATGCTATGATTCTATGGTTCTATGATTCTACAGTTTTACAGTTCTATGGTTCTGTGATTCTGTGGTTCTATGGTTCTGTGATTTATGCTGACAAGGTCAGCCCTGTCTCCTGCTTCCTCAGATGCGTTAGAAATAAAATCACACCCCATAAAAGAGTGATTTCTTGGGGTCAGGGGAGGTTCCTCTGTCAGGAGAGTGCTGTGAAGCACCCCAAAATATCACAAAGATTGACTTACCACCGAGTCAAGGAACCTAATGCAGCACTCGAGCTCGGGTCGAGTTTCACAGAACTGCCGAAAGAGAAGCCTTCCGATGGGCTGCTTTTCACATATGCTGCAGTAATCTCTCTCTAGAGGCAACAAAGAGAAGAAGAGAAGCATGAAAATGAGAAGAGCTTTGTCTTTTGGGTTGATCAGGAGTTTAAAGCATTGCAAGTCACTGCAGAACTCCGACCCCACATCAGAACTAACTGCCTTCTCCCCACCACCACGGTTCAGGTATCCGAATGCAAATATAATGAATGGCTTTGAGACAACAGAGGCTCAGTTTTATAGAGCTGAAAAGCCCCACAAAAGACCTGCTCATCAGCAGGTTGACCCATCCCAGCTTTCCGTGTAGGAAAGAGGCTTTCTAGTCCCTTTATCATCATTGTAGCCCTTTGTTGGACTCTCCCCAGTATGTCCACATTTCTCTCGTACTGGGGAGCCCAGCACTGGACACAGCTCTCCATGCACAGCTTCACCACTGCTGGGTGGAGCAGAGGGATCCAGGATCCCCTCCCTCAGCTGCTGGCAATGCTTGTGTCCAATGCAGCCCACCTATTGGATATATATATTGATACATCTATATTGGGTCTATATACCATACACCTTCTTTATCCCAGGGAAGTGGTGGAGTCCCCATCCCTTGAGGTATTTAAAAGCTGTGTAGATGTGGCGCTTAGGGACGTGGTTTAGCAGTGGCTTGGCAGTGTGAGGTTAAGGGTTGGACCCGATGATCTTAAAGGTCTTTTCCAACCTAAACGATCCTGTGATTGTGCACAAAGCCATTCAGCTATTATGAAAAAACTACTTCTCCTTTTTCTGTGGTGGAGACGTCCGCGCTCCGCAAAGGCACCGCTCAGCCTGGCGGCGGTTGTGGGAATGTGGGGAGCAAATTGCAAGATCTTCCAATGTGAGTCACACACTGAAGAGTAGGAAAAGCTAGAATTTGTGAAGACCTTTCTGGATGCTTCCTAGATATGCACTAAAGTGCCTCTCATCTCTGGAAATGCTCAACCCACACTCTACTCAAAACATCATTGCAAACTATGCATTTTCAAAAGTTTCTAAATTCCTGCTATTTACTCGCTGAACATTACCAAATGGATGGAGCAGAGAGCATCCAGGTGGGTCCAGTTTCACACAGCACACCTTTACAGAACTGCATTTCACAGAGTCACACAATGTCCTCAGTTGGAAAGGACCCACAAGGACCATCCAGTCCAACTCCTGTCCCTGCACAGGACACCCCAACATTCACCCCGTGGGGCTGAGGGCGTTGGCCAAATGCTTCTGGAATATTGTCAGGCTGTGACTGCTTCCCTGGGGAGCTGTTTCAGTGCTCCACCACCCTCTGGGGGAAGAACCTTCTCCTAATGTCCAACCTTAGTTTCTCCTTAAATACCATGCTCAAATGCTATTCCCCTGTGCTGACACATCCAGAACCATCACTCCCAGTAAACTAAAAGGTCCTTTACCCATCCCAGGGATGATCTCTGCAGGAAAACACGTGAGAAGGGCCAGCATTGCTGACTCGTGTTGCACCAGTAGAAATGCTGAGGGCTTTGGATATTTTTCTGGTGAGAGCAGCAAATCCCCCAGGCTGTTTGGAGCAGCGGTACTTGCTCAAAATACGTTATTCCTTTAGAAGCACACACATGTCAAACAACATACTGTGTTTCCTTGAGCATTCCTCTCACCACCCTCCTCGCTGCCATATGGCACTTGCTGTTATTATGGAAACAACGAGCTTCTAAACACATAACACAGCGCTGCAAACAGACATACGGATCCCACACAAGTTGTCACTGCCTTGGTTACTTCTCTCCCAGGCCTGGAGTGGCTCCTGCAATGTCTTTTATTCCCCCTTTGCTGTGGTCCCCTGCACCTTTCAGCTCCATCCACTCCGTGGAGAACACCTGCAGGCACACGGCTGCGATGGAGCTCTCCTGTGCCATGGAGGCCACCAGTCAATCCCTTGCTGGATATCAAACACCAGCCCTTCGTCGCTCCTCACAGGTGATGCCCTGGGGGCCATGCCCTGCAACACCAGAACATCCTTCCTGAATGGAAAATGCTGGATGAGATGTTGGACTTGCTGATCCACAGCTGGCTGGCAGGTGGGCAGGAGCACCCAAAGCTGCCTCTTGTAAGAGTGAGGAGGCTGCCTGCCCAGAGCTATTCCTGTGTTCAGGCACGGCTGTACTTCAGGCACCAGCCCCTGAAGCACCTACAGGGTGGTTGCTGGAGACATGGGTTGGGGTTAGCTGGACTATGCTTTTAATTCAGTGTGGTCCTGCTCCAGTCTGGTCTCCTGAAGCAGTCTGGAACAACATACCAGCACTGTTTTGTGGCTGGCATTGCCAGTCCATTTTGGATCAGGATATCACTCAGTCTATCCACAAGATTGCAATGCTTTGACACCCTCTAGCACATAAAACTGGATCAAAATCACTGTGTAAACCCAAACCTGGCCTCCAGTCTATCTAACTCTCAGCAGCAAGCCCAAGGCACTGGTTTGTTTGAATGAGCTGGAGCCTCCAGTGTGGAACATCACAACACAGACACAGAGAGTGAGAAAGCCAGTGGGCTCACTCAGGTCCTAAGCAGCCTTGGGGTGTCCTTGTGAGAGATACAAACTCACACTGCTTGGCTGAGTCACTTTTTCAGTGGGAAGGTAATTGCTGAAGGGATGTGCAGACACACACAGCACTAAGGTAAGGAAAGGAGTTTGTTAAGTGCTGAGTGGATCGAAACCATGACCCACAGCGTCCCCGAGGCTGGCACGAAGTCAGAGGCTGTGCAGCTCAGGTGAGCTGTCCCAGGAGCTCTGGACATGGAAATACATTGGTTTAATGCTGTTTTCTGATACCTGGACTAATTCTTCTGAGGGTATGAATCAAATATTCACCCCAAATAACACCCAACCTGCCAGATGCAAGACTCAGTCCCTCCAGAAGCCCAAACCCACAGAAAGCTTCTTCGTGTTAAACAAGCAGTGCAAAAAAAATACAACTGTCTGAATTACTAACACAATAAACCACAAAGGAACAAAGACATTAATCAGCTGGTTTGCCCTACATTTCCTCTTGTACAGTGCTATTTGATGCACGGTGACAACGCTTGTTGTACAAAATGCAGGCAGTTTATCACAGTTGTTACGATACGGTGACACTCGCTGTAGCAGAGGATGCTCTTCTAACAAAAGGGGCAGTGATATCAGCTAAATAAGCATGCAAATTGCACATCCAGTAAGTGTACTTTACAGCAGAGTAGGAGAAGAAAACAAGCAGCTAAACACAATTACACATGGGATAAATCACAGAATCGCAGAATCACTTGGTTGGAAAAGACCTTTGAGGTCATTGAGTCTGTAGACATCCACTATGAAACCAGATCTCCAAGCACCTCGTCTGCCCATCTTTTAAACCCCTCCAGGGATGGGGACTCTACCACTGCCCTGGGCAGCCTCTGCCACGGCCTGAGAACCCTTTCAGCAAAGTAACTTTTCCTGGTGTCTAATCTGAACGTCCCCTGGTGCAACTTGAGGCTGTTTTCTCTCCTCCTAACACTTGTTACTTGGGAGAAGAGACCAACACCCACCTCAGTACAACCTCCTTTCAGGCAGCTGTAGAGAGCAATAAGGTCTCCCCTCAGCTTCCTTTTCTCCAGACTAAACAACCCCAGTTCCCTCACAAGACTTGTTCTTCAGCCCCTTCCCCAGCTCTGTTGCCCTCCTCTGGATGCGCTCCAGCCCCTCAATGTCCTTCTTGTAGTGAGGGGCCTACTAAAACGAAACCTAAAAGAGACACAAGCACAGACTTCCTCCTACAGTGCATAACTTGGCCAACTCATGAGAAGGGTGACCTGTTTGTAATGAGGAAAAAGGAAATACCAGAAATAATCTCGGAAAACACAGGAGCCAGAGCCCTTCCCTGGAGCCATCCACTCCTCAGTCATGTTCGTTTAAGTGCTGGATACACCAACAGAGACAATAAATACATGATGCAACTGCTTTCATTCCTTATAGGTGACACAAAGTATTTTCTTAGGCTCTGATCTTGCCATTGGCCCCAGCTAAGGGAGTCTGCTCCCAACTATTCATAATTCTTGGGATGCATGGGCCCTGGAGTGGACTAAGCAAGAAAAACACCTCTCTCAGCTAAAGCAGCAAAAAGGAGCGGGTGGGTTTATTACAGCAAGGAAAGCAGAAGTGTTTTAACAACGTGCTGCAGCCTGGAGACCTGACTGAAGCACCCCGAGCTGTGCCCGAGGGGAGGGGATGGAGAGCCAGGCGGGTACCACAGCCAGGGGCTCCCTCGGGCTGCTCCGAAGCGCTGTCGCGCTCAGCCCGCCTGCCAGCAAAAATATCCCTCCAGTTTCAAAGGTTTGAAAAACAGAAAGAATGATTTCCTGAGGAAATGGAAATGTTAAACACTTGGAAGTGAAACCATATGCTTCTGGTGATGAAGTGTAACTAAAACAGCTCCGAGAGCGATAGGTTGGTAGTCAGACCCTCCTGATCCAGCGCGATTCTGTTAAACAGCTGCAAAGTCACCCAAAATGAGCATGAAAAGCTGGGTGGGTTGAAGTCCTAGGAAGGCAAGCACTTCTCACTGATGCTTAACTCTTTACTGCCCCATCCCTGGAGGTGTTCAAGGCCAGGTTGGATGGGGCTTTGAGCCCCCTGATCCAGTGGGAGGTGTCCCTGCCCATGGTAAGGGGGTGGAACTGGATGGGCTTTGAGGTTCCTTCCAACCCAAACCACTCCATGGTTCTATTTAGAAAAGGAAATGCATTCTTTATCTTCCTAACAGAGCAATGACACAGATTAATACAGAAAAGGTAGTATAAAAAATGACATCATAAACATTCAAAGGATAAATAAAGATAAATCATGCTTATCCTAACCTCTACTGGCTCATTTTTCCCTTTACTCCATAGTTCATGTACTGAAATATTACTTTAAAGAGCACCCAGCACACAAACCATACCCAAACAGTCACAAGGTGCATCAGAATCTTTCAACCGGACATTGTTTCAAGTCTATTATTTATCTGCTGCTGTCTTCTTCTAGCTTGGTTTAGTCCAGAACAACAAAAAGCACACCAGACTCATGGAAAAAGCTTTTGAATATGAGGGAAAGCTGTAGCAAGGTGGGTTCTGGTCTCTTCAACCAGGCAACAGGTGACAAGATGAGAGGAAATGGCCTCAAGTTGTACCAGGGGAAGTTTAGATTGGATATTGGGAAAAATATCCTTACTGACAGAGCGGTGAAGCCCTGGCAGAGGCTGCCCAGGGCAGTGGTGGAATCTCCGTCCTTGGAGGGGTTCAAAAAACGTGTAGATGTACTTCAGGGCACGGTTGAGTAGGCACAGTGGGGTTGGGCTGACAGCTGGACTGGATGAGCTGAGAAGTCTTTTCCTACCTCAAGGATTCTATGAGTCTCTGAACCCTCAGTCCCTACACTCAAGCTGGACAACAGGGAGCAGTGTCAGAGCCAGAAGGCCCTACTCATTGGTTTGTAAGACTGCAGGCACACCAAACCTGAAACTTCCTTTTTCCAAGGCACCGAGACAGTTCCTACCAGCCCTGGATGAAATACTTCACCTAGAGATGTCCCAAAATTGCCTCCCTTCTCGTTCCAGCTCAGGGGGCAGCAGGCAGAGGTGTGTGAAGGCTGCTAAAGGAGCTCCTAAACAACCCCAGCTCAAAACTAAAGCCTCTTCTGGGTTTCTTTGCCCATCTCTGCTTTCTTACCATGCCACACATCGAAAAGGAGGACAAGAGCAGGAACTAAAAACAAGATTAAAACCCATGGAGCATGACTGAACTAAACAGACTCTCAGAGCCCATCGTACAGTGCACATGGAGCAATTTCCTTCTTTTTGTCAAAAAAAGGACCAAAGCCTTTAGACTTTACAGATTCTTTTTGTGCCCAGTCAGGGTACTAATGGAAAACAAATTGCGACTTTAAACTCTGAATAACAGCTACATTAATACAAATACATTTCTCATTTAAACCCAGCAAGTCTAATGTTAGTGGTTATAAATATGTCTTATAATGCACTGCTGCTCTTCCCCAGCTGAAAGTGGAATTACCACCGTCTCCCTATAAACTTAATAAACAGTACATACTAAACTGCCTCGTCTTTGAGGCTGATGAAAGTTGCTTCTTATCAAAGGCTCCTTTGTGGGTGCTTTAAAAGGATTTAAATTGCTTTGATTGCATTATTAACAGTGTCTGTGTTGCTCTTGTATTTCAGAATAATCTGGAAAGCTGGAACATTAGCTCTTGCATTCTACAAAAGATGGTTTTCCATTGCTAATAAATATGCTTCAATACAAAAGATAATCCTTCTGTTCAAAAGTGAGATCCCAAGATTAGCCAAGTTAACGCTTCTGCAGACCCGCTCATTACCTTCTGATTTTTCCATGGCCCTCAGTACTGGAGGTCTCACAGCCATCAGAACTCCCCAAACTTCCCTGGGAGCCCAGGGACTTGCAGTGAAAACCATAACAGGTTTCTTTATTTGAGACACTGAAAATATCATAGAATCATGGAATGGTTTGGGTTGGAAGGGACCTCAAAGCCCATCCAGTTCCACCCCCCTGTCATGGGCAGGGACACCTCCCACTGGATCAGGGGGCTCAAAGCCCCATCCAACCTGGCCTTGAACACCTCCAGGGATGGGGCAGCCACCACTGCTCTGGGAAACCTGGGCCAGGGCCTCCCCACCCTCACAGCAAAACATTTCTGCCCAAGATCTCATCTCAATCTCCCCTCTTTCAGCTCAAAACCCTTCCCCCTCATCCTGTCCCTGCACTCCCTGATCAAGAGCCCCTCCCCAGCTTTCCTGGAGCCCCTTTCAGTCCTGGGAGGCTGCTCTAAGGTCTCCCCAGAGCCTTCTCTTCTCCAGGCTGAACAACCCCAACTCTCTCAGCCTGTCCTCACAGCAGAGGGGCTCCAGCCCTCGGATCATCTCTGTGGCCTCCTCTGGACTCGCTCCAACAGCTCCAGGTCCTTCCTGTGCTGAAAAATATGGGCCTGTTTCTGATGAAGAAACGTGGATTTCACTGTTTGAACTGTAAAACCTGGCCAAGTACCTGCACTGTAAGGTAGTGAGGGATCTCCTTTTAATCACGACTACTTGGGAATGTTGCAGGAATGGGAGGAAACAACAGAAGGGAATTTTCTTGTTATTTTTCTGGGGTTTTTTTCTGAGGTTTGGTTTGGGGTTTTTGTTGATTTCTTGCTGGGTTTTGGTGCTTTTTTAATATGGAAACCTGCTGTTGAGATGCTGAGGACCCTCCGTTTGCCTCGCCTCCCACAACGCATTTTAAAAGTGAGCCAGATGGTTAGAGATTACAAGACAGGAAAAAAAAATGCCTCATTTCAGTTAATTCAAACATTCCCAGGAACTGTGGCAGTAAGTCACCTTCTAAAGCCTACCCCAAGCGGCGAGGCTCCCGGGGGAACCCAGAACGGGTGCACTGAGGTGTGTGAGCCCAAAGTGCTCCTGGACAGCCCTGGGGCTCCTCGCTATTTCCTCGCAACGCAAAGCCCCGGAGAGGAAATGCAGTCCAAGAGAGCACAGCAGATCTTTTTATGCATTAACGGTTGTCCTGCGCCGTCACTTCACCTGGCACTTGGCAGTGATTAAAGACGACGCCGGAGCCGCTGTCCTGGAGAGTGTTTATCTTGGCAGGGTCAGAGCTGTGCAGGTGCAGGGCTGCAAACCTGAAGCCAAGGGCTTGTGATGAAGCTGTGGTAAAGTAGATTCCCTCTAACAAGCAATATTTAATCTGTTTTCTTTCTTTTTAATATAGAAATCGTTATAATGTATGACAGGATAATGGCTTGAGAGATTCCTTATTTTAAACAGCAGCTCATCCCGGTCTGCAGCTAAGAGCAGCACTTCAGCACTGTAGAAAGCTCTAGACCCCACTAGAAGCTCTACCCTAGAAGCCAGCCCTACCTTACCTCAGCCCTACCTACAACTCTACCCCAGAAACCAGCCCTACCTTACCTCAGCCCTACCTACAACTCTACCCCAGAAGCCCTGGGGAAGGACACATTTCACAGTATTACAGTATCACAAGGTTGGAAAGGACCTCTGAGATCATCAAGTCCAACCTATAACCCAACACTAACACCAACCATCATCTAAACCATGGCACTCAGTGCCACATCCAATCTCCCCTTAAACATCTCCAGGGTCGGCGACTCCACCCCCTCCCTGGGCAGCGCATTCCAATGGCCAATCACCCTTTCAGTGAAGAACTTTTTCCTCACATCAAGCCTAAACTTTCCCTGATTTTTTGGCCTTTGTTGGTTTTTCCCCCTGAATTTAGGATTTTCTACAAAAAAACTTGGAGACCCTCATCTGTGCTGTTCCTGCAAGCATTGCTTTGGCACTGGCTATCCCACTTTAATTAGTTAAAAATACAAATACAATCAAGCCCACTTGAGACAATGGAATTACCCCAAACTGGTTTTAAGTCCTGCCACCTTCATTTTCTCTGCTTGTCAGCTGTCATTTTTTAAAACAAATTGAATTTAATTTCCTGATCATCAAACATCCAACACAATTATTCAGATGCAGACGGTGTTTGCTTTGTACAACTTTTCTTATTTCCACTCTTTTCATGGTATTAGGCTACAGGGATAAAATCCACACATCCCAACAGCATTACACTCAAGATGGAAACAGTCCAAGCTGGATCAATACAGAAAAAATGTCTGGAGAATATTGCAACAAATTTGCTGTTAAACACATTGGTGATATACACGGATCTTCTCATTTGTTGTTTTGAAAGCAGCTGTATTGGAGATTTGCTCATGGAATTTTATCGGAAAGGCAAATCCCACAAACAGTTGCATAAATATGTTTGCACCAGGATTTGAAACAGAAAGTGTACGTGGTTTTGTTGACTTTGGACAAAGATTTTGGCAGGAGGGATAACGACCCACCCACCCTTTCTGTAGCAGCAGCAGGAGGATCAAACGAGATCCTGTGAGCTCAATATAGACACCAAACAGAAAACAAGAAGAAGGGTCCTGAGCCCGGGGAGGGACCCTCAGTTGTCTCAGTGGAGACATTTGGACAACCAGCCTTGTGCCAGAGGCACAGTCAAATGGCAAAGAGCAAATGCTCTTCCCTGAGACGAGCCTGTTTGCCAATGGAAGACAAATTCCCATCCTAAGGAAAGCTGAGTTACTCTGCTGAGTGATTCCAGTCCTCCTCCAACACTTCTAGTATTTTCTACAAGTTACTTGTTCAGGCAACTGCATCCTCTCCACATGGGCCATGAATCAAGCCCTGAGTTTGAAAGCAGAGTGCAGATACTGCAGGGTCAAGGGCAGGTTTAGCTTGAGAAGACAGAACTTGCCATTAAGGTTTGAGACCCTTTAAATCAGAGAAGCAAAAATATGTTTTGTTGTGTGAAGTACAGGGTGCAGGGAAAGATGAGAGATAATTATTACAAGTAATGAAGGTGATCTTTAAGCCTGCTGAAATAGAAACATTTCCATCACAGGATCATAGAATCATTAAGGTTGGAAAAGACCTCTAAGCTTATCCAGTCCAACCATCAGCCCAGCCCCACGGTGCCTGTTAAACCACGTCCCACAGTGCCATGGCCACATGGTTTTTGAACCCCTCCAGAGATGAAGTCTCCACCACTGCCCTGGGCAGCCTCTGCCAGGGCTTCACCACTCTTTCAGTACAGAATTTTTTCTTAAAATCCAATCTGAACCTCTCCTGGTGCAACCTGAGGCCATTTCCTCTCGTCCCATCACTTGTTACTTGGGAGAAGAGACCAACACCCACCTCACCACAACCTCCTCTCCAGGAGCTGCAGACAGTGATGAGGTCTCCCCTCAGCCTCCTCCTCTCCAGGCCAAACAGCCCCAGGGCCCTCAGCCGCTCCCATAACCCGTGTTCTCCAGATCATTCCCCAGCTCCATTCCCTCTTCTGGACACGCTCCAGCCCTTCAATGTCCTTGGAGTGAGGGGCCCAAACTGAACCCAGGATTCGAGGTGTGGCCTCACCGGGGCACGATTACTTCCATCAATTCTAGTGGGTCTTTGACCAAGCCCAGTTTTCCCACCTCTGCCAAGCACAATTTACATGAACAAAACGCTCCGCTTGTGTCTCAGTTGCACAGCCAGCATCAACATGGCAGTGGGAATAGATGCACCATGATTCATCACCAAGAAAACTGCATTGTGAATGTGCAACAGGAATACTTCAAGATCTTTTAAAGTGAAATTATCAGGTTTCATGCTGTTAAACACATCCTTTCTTTTGCACTTGGTTACCAGTTAGTGCAGAGAAAGGGAGCAGAAAGCCAAAGAAAGAGCAGGGAGACAGACAGACTGACTTACAGACAAGGAGATGGGCAGGGATTTTACACTGCAAGTCAACAAATTCAAAGAGGTGGTTACCATTCCCATAAATTGCCCTTGGAAAGCACATGTCCCTGGATCAAAGCCTTTGATGAGGTTTCCTGAGCACAGTGTCTGCGCTGTTGCCTTCGTGGTTGGTCACAAAGCCACTTAGGCTGTGGTGGACTTCCAGACTACTTCACGTTGATCACAGAAGATGCACCATCACCAAGATTTCCCAGCACTGAATGTGGTGCTTGTTCTGCTGCCCCAGGGGGAGGTCTGCCCACACCATAACCGTGTCGACCACCTCAACTAGAAAAGGAATTCATCTTTATCTTCCTAAAAAAAAAGCTTTCAACAATGTCTCTGTGGCAAGGCCAGAGGAATGGAAAAAATGACAAATATGAAAGCTCACCTCAGAAGTCCCTTGGGAAATCGGGGGAACAAACACTTGCTTGTTCTCATTTTGTTCTGCACTGGATGGGGATGACAAAATTGGATATTTTGTCCTCAAAGAAGGTAGCTACTGAGATTTTCTTTTTATTTGGGACTTTTATGTCCAGTCTTAAAGATTTTAACTCAAATACCAACCTTATTTTCTGTCTAGTGCTGTTATTTAGACTCCAGCCCAGCGAGATTCTGAGTAATACGTGCTGAAAGACAATTTCAGTAAAAGTTGTAATTTGAATGTTTTAGGTTATGAAATCTGCAAAACTGTTGCTGTTGTACATAGCACAAAATAAACATCTCGATTCCAGGAAACTAAAGGAGACATCTTGTGAATCGCTTTAAGACAAAAAGGCTTCTGCAAAACTACTCTTTGACTTCTAAACTGGGCTGGGTGGAAAATGAAGCAGCTGTCGAGACTAAACCTCTACCAGGCCAATAGAATGGCAGCACACTCGCTTGGCAAATCATGGAGTCAGGGAAAGGTTTGGGTTGGAAGGGACCTCAAAGCCCATCCAGTTCCAACCCCCTGCTATGGACAGGGTCACTTCCCACTGGATCAGGGGGCTCAAAGCCCCATCCAACCTGGCCTTGAACACCTCCAGGGATGGGGCAGCCACTACTGCTCTGGGCAACCTGGGCCAGGGCCTCCCCACCCTCATTGTGAAGAATTTCTTCCTAATGGCTCATCTAAATCTTCCCCCTTCCAATTTAAAGCCATTCCCCATGTCCTGTCACTCCATGCCATGGTAAAAAGCCCCTCCCCAGCTTTCCTGTACCCCTTTCAGTCCTGGGAGGCTGCTCTAAAGTCTCCCTGGAGCCTTCTCTTCTCCAGGCTGAACAACCCCAGCTCTCTCAGCCTGTCCTCACAGCAGAGGGGCTCCAGCCCTTGGATCATCTCCGTGGCCTCCTCTGAACTTGCTCCAACAGTTCTATGTCCTCCTCATGTTGGGGACTCCAGAACTGGACACAAGGCTCCAGGTGGGGTCTCACACAGTGGAGTAGAGGGGGAGAATCCCCTCCCTGGCCCTGCTGGTCCCACTGCTTTGGGTGCTTTTGGACATGGTTGTGCTTTTGGACTGCGAGTGCACATTGCTGGCTCATGTTGAGCTTCTCATCAACCAGCACCCCAAAGTCCTTCTCCTAAATGCACACCTTGCTGACAGGCACATCATAAAAGTATTTGCAAGGATTACAAACTCTGCATGCTATTCAAAAGGCACTGCAAGTTCTAAGCATCTCAGCCATTCCAGTAGTGATTCCTTTAACAAAAAATAAGATGCTATTAAGTTACTGCTTCATCACTATATTTACTTTTATTTTTTCCTAACAGGGTTTCTCCTGATATTTTGAAACCCCAAACTTCAAGTACAATAAAACTCCATGACTTTATGCTGGTGAAGTTATTTTTCTAAGCATTTGTCTATTCCAAACTTTAAAAAAATTGCAAAATAAGGTCAATTAGCAACTGAAATAATCAAAGAGATAATAATATACTTGAAAAAATAACCTAGCCTCAGCATTGTTAAGGGGTATTACTGACCTTTGATGACACTGCTAAATTGCCACTTAACTGGATCTTTGGCCCAAGTACCAGTTGTCTACTTGTGATAATATAGAGACTTTGACTTGGCTTCTATTCACAGGGAACTGCTGAGTGGCAGCTCCCTCTGAGTGGGCATGAAGGAGCTGAGCTGCTGAGTAAAATAGATGGGAGTAGTGGAAAAGATATTTTAAACCCCAAATACAAGAAAAGGAACTTCTGCAAGAGAGGTTGCCAATGGAAAAGGCTTTTTTTCCTCCTTCTTGACAGAAATCTGCAGTACCAAGGATCTCTTTGTAACAAATAATTGAGATGGATGCAAAGAGCATGGCAGCTGGAGAACCACAAACAGTCTTACCTAGGTCTACAAAAAAAAGTAGTTGTAGAGAGAATTCCCTCTTCATTCTTACAAAAACTGGGTTGCCACAGGAAAACCTATTGAAAGGATTCCAGCAGATGGAAGAGAAAATTAACAATAATTTCAACTAGCATTGCCTGTCTTGTAATTACTGCTGTGGTATTAGTGCTGAAAAACATATTTAGACACTTTACTTCTCATTTGGAAGATGATACTTCAACATCCCTTTGTACTACACGTTAGAGCTGAAGAAATACATCGATAACAGAGACCCTAATGCATTGTCTGATGTGTTCTCCAGTTTCCTCCCAGCCAAGTGCTGATCTACTCCGACCTTGCTTCACTGAAGGATATCAAAAGGAGGTCTGCACCACCATATGGCAAAATAAACAGAGCATTAAACACCCCCCCACTGACCTGGTTATCTCATAAACTTCACATGGTGTGAATCTGGGGATTGGCCTGTGCAGGGGCAGGAATTGGACTCGATGATCCTTGTGGGTCCCTTCCAACTCAGGACATTGTATGATTCTATGACTTCTGTACCAGACAGACATGTGGCAAGGAATAGTCCTGTTGAGGTAACAGCAGCATCACAACCAGACATCATTAATCACCTGAGAATCCTGTTCCCAAGTTATTCTGGTCAAGAAGGCATAGAGAGATGGGGTGAATCAGGCTAGAAATAAGCATGGGACTATTTCCACCTGTGGGAACTCTACAGCACCTCATGCTGCCTTTTATCAGCTGGGTGACACCACTTTATCTCTGTGTGAAGCATCAGCTCTGTGTTCTTAGGACTTTCTTCCTGGGGAAAGGGATCGCTTACGGGGCAGCCACTTAGATTCTCATTGCCCTTGCAATTCTACTACCAAAAAGCATATCCTCTCACGCTTGTACTTTCATGCTGACTTCCAGAATGGGTGGGGCAGATGTCTTTTTGGTGATTAGATGTTTAGAGCAAGCTGCCACTTCTCCAGCAGTATTCTGTGTCCCATCTGCACAGCCAGACTGCTCCAGTTACTTCATTAGTGAGTGTAATTGTTGCTGGGAGGAGTTCACAAAATATAGAAGTGAAATTACACCCTTAGAGCTACACGGATTCTCTTATGAGAGGGAGATATGGGAATATTAAGTACAGTGAGCGAGGCTGGAAGAGCTAAGGGTTAACACCTACACTCCCAGGACTGAGCTGCAGTGTCTTCTGAGACCTCAGGTGAGCCCAGGAATTGCACAGAAGACAGGGATTTCCTCTTCAGCAGACTCATTAAATGTGTTTCTATGAAAGGAAAAAGGAAAAAAGGGACGGAAAAGAAGGCTGATCCGAAAGGAAAGCATGTTTGAACGACACTGAAACATTAGAGACATTGTTCGAGTGCCGTTCATCCTTGCAAAAATATTATCCTCGTCGCGATGCCAAGGCCGGTGAAAGTATGGGCGACTTGCCATGGAAGTGCTGGGTATTTAGGCTGGGCCTGTCATGGGGCTTATTTACTCTCTGCGCCCAACATTTCAGACACACTCAAGCGTAGTGTTCACATCTTGGCAGGGGCTTCTCATTCATGCATTCTCCCCCGGTCCCCTTGGAGAAGTCTTCCTCCTCTGACATCGCAGCGGTTGAAATTTCATTGCTTGCCGAGAAAACCAACACTGATTAATTTCATCCTACTTGCATGGAAGAGGTAAAGTATGCAGGTCTGTAGCCAGGGACAAGGAAATCCCTGCTGCTTACATGCCACATGGAATAAGCAGCCCCATGGTTGAGGCCACTGGGCTTCAACAGCCTTCATTCCACCCGCAGGAAAGCAGCAATTAACCGTAGCAGCGTGGGAAGCACACGGGAAGTAACGCGACGCATTCACTTTTGATTAGAGAATATGGGTTTTTTAATGAGACAGAATATTCCACAAGGGAGAATTCAGCTGTAGCGTTACCCCAAATTATTAAAGGAACGTGATTGAGGTTGCAAAGTTAAGCCTCAAAATTCAGGAAAAGCCCAAAATGAATGTTGTCCGTGTAGCCTGAAGTTCTTTCCAATATCTTTAGGAGATCAGAAGCGGATTAAATCAAGTGGAATTAAGTGTAATTGATTTAACCTTCCAGGCTGATTTTTCCTTTTCTTTCATGTGACCCATATTCAATGATAGTGAATCCAATTATCAATGTCTAAGTGAGCTGCAGCAAGAGACCATTGACCCAATGCTTCTCCCACCTTGTCCCCCAGGTTGTAGCTTCTTCAGGGGCCTGAGAGTCACTTAAACTGATGATCCATGCAAAACCAGGCAGACCTGGGCCGACAGGCATTCAGATACAGCTCTGAATCACTGCAGTGCCAGTCCTCCCCAAATTTAGAAGTTCTCAGAAACATAATTTTCCTCCCCTGTGCATGTGTTCTGGTACAACCTTTAATTACATCACTGCAAACTGGTTTTCCCACAGGACTTTTGCCTCATTCGATGCACAGAACGGACAGTGCTTACTTAATGAGCAGCTATTCAGCATTTCCCCTTCTCCCCTGGTTCAGTGTGGCCCTAGACTTTATTTACCACCCACCAGTCAGGCCTGCTCTGAAGACAGTGATTCATTTCCCCCTGGACCTTTCCTTGGCATCCTCCACTGTAGCCTTTGAACACTTCACACATGTTCATGGATCTATTTTCACACCACCTCTGGGAGACGAAGGGGATGTCATTAGTCTCATTTTACAGATGGGGAAATTAAATGTATGGAGATTAAGGAAAAAGTATCCACTGATTGTTGATTTTCCACGTTTTTAGTTTTATACACTGTTCTCTCTGTTCAATCTTCCTCTTGCCTCGGTTGCACACGGTACTGCTGAGACCCAAAAAGCTCAAGGCAGCTACTCAGAAAATGAAAAATGCACAATTAGAGGCCAACTGTGAAAAACTCATTTTAAGTGACTTGCCTGTCGTCACATAAAATCTATCCCTGTCCAGTTCCCTAGTGTGTTATTCAACTGCTTTGGCCATGAGACAACTTCCTTTGATGCTGCAAAGCCCTGTTTAAATTTATCACATGCCTTTTACCTCATGCAATAAGTGGGTCAGTCATTCTATCCTGCTTTATTAGACAGTTTCATCCTCAGACTAACTCAGTCTTTTGAACTGACAGCGTTAGGGCTCCTAGGGAGGAAAATCAAGCATGTGATACATCCAAAGATATGAATTTAAGCTGCAAATGAGGCCTTAATTCAAAATCCAGTTTAGGTTCTCACCGTTTTAACACATATTTTTGCATGTTTTATTTCCTAACCTTTGAGAAACGGCAAAACTGAAGAAAAAGAATTGCTGTGGGCCAATAGGGAAGCCCTTGCTCATTAGAAAGAGCCCACACAAAAGGCTGGGAACTTTTGACTTGGCAGCTTGAAGAATGCTCTTTTATCACCGCTTTTCCTGAGCTCTTTCCTACGTTTTCTTTGAAACAGAACCTCCATCAAGTTGGCGCCCGTCCTGCTACCCACACCAGCAGAGCTGAAAAGGGATGTCATCACAGCCACTGGTGCTGCTGGGAGCTGGGAAGGGAGCTGCCAATCGTGTTAGCTGATCATCCTCAATTCTAGGGTCCCTCTGGACCATAATTTCCTATGTTTTTTCTTTCACCTTCCCACCCTAACTTCTTGTCATCTTTTCCAGCATCTTCTAGTTCCCCTGGACACACAAGTTCCCTCTCATCCAGTCTCAATCTCTCTAGATAATGGGTTACAGGCCAGTTCCACCTTGCCTGCTGATGCTTTAGGACCTTGACCTGTGAGTGGTCTCACTGAATTCAGAAGCCTTGACTGGAAAATTCAAAGATGCTGTCTTCGAGGATTATATGGGAATTAAAACACAAGCAGCTTCTTTTCCAGAATTTTCTTTCCATCTAATTAGATACAAATAAAACCATCAGAATATGAGGAAAATGAGGAAAAAGAAGAAAGACTTCATCAGATTTCTGCAATATTTTGTATTATTTTATATAAGCATCTCTGCTTATCAGGGATTAATACTACTTTACTTTCCTTGAGCTCCATTTAGCTCTTACATCACGCGTATTCCACATGAGCGCTCTCTTCTCTCAACATTTCTGGCACAAATCTGAGCCTTTTTGGTAAGGATTCATAAGGTTATGAATGTCTGGACAGCCTGAGTAATGAAAGGCCATCTGGGGCCGAACCATTGACCACAGCTTTAACTTGCCAGAAAGGATAAAACATAAAATGTAAATTAGGTACTAATAACCCCATTTTCCTTCTAACTCCTTGGTGCAGATAAACAGCATGAAGCACACATTATGTTTTGAGAGAGATTTTGGAACAATTTGCAGTTAAAAATATTGTATGGGCCCTTGTGTTGTGGCCTCAGAAGAGGCTGAATTGTGAGTTGTTACTGCTGCCCTTGAACCCACTTCAATGAATGGAAAGTTTCATTGGCACCTGGATTTGTTGCTTCGGGTAGCTGCCTGGCTACCAGCAAAACCCAGCCCATAACACTGTCAGCAGGGAAAGAGGAATGTGCAGGCCAGCAAGACATGCATGGAAAAGTACATTTCTCCCAGCATGTTTTGCAATCTCCATGCTATTCCCTCTCCATCTTCCTTTCCACTGATCTCATCTGTGGAGATGAAGTCAAGATGAAAATGTAGGAAGCAGCATTTGTAGGATCAGATCATTTTACTGGCTGTTGCATGGCCTTAACAGAACTCTGACCCTCTTAATGGGGCCATTCCCTTGTGAAAAACAGATGTCCTGCTCTACTGTTTGTCAGTCAAGGGGTACAAAGGCAATCTGAGTTGGTTGGGTGTGTTTAAGTTATAGAACCATGGAATGGTTTGGGTTGGAAGGGACCTCAAAACTCATCCAGTCTCACCCCCATGGGCAGGGACACCTCCCACTGGATCAGGAGGCTCCAAGCCCCATCCAACCTGGCCTTGAACACCTCCAGGGATGGGGCAGCCACCACTGCTCTGGGCAACCTGGGCCAGGGCCTCCCCACCCTCACAGCAAAACATTTCTCTCTACGATCTCATCTCAATCTCCCTCCTTTCAGCTTAAAATCATTCCCCTTGTCCTATCCCTGCTTTGACCCTGGTGTCCCTGCCCATGGCAGAGGGGTTGGAACTGGGTGATCTTCAAGATCCATTCTGATTAAAACCATTCCATGATTCTCCACTCCGTGGCACACATCTCTTTCATGTGAAACCCAGAACCTTGCTACCGTTCGATAGGTCAGCAGGCCTGACATGGCCCATCCAAGCATCGTTCTACAGGTCAGTAGTTTCTACTCTTTTTTGCACTTACAAAATAAGACAAACCAATCAGTAGTTTTAAAAATGAAATAAATACTTGGTTTTGGCCTGCAAAGATGGAAAAGTGTTAGAAAAGCAGACCCTGTAGAGAAAGAACTCTGTAATTCATGAAGGAATGGTTTAAGTTATCCATCAGCCCCAAGTGAGACACTCCAGTGGAAATACCCATTTTTAGAGACAAATGCATTGAATATTGAAAGCAGCATGAGCAGCAGGTCCAGCATACAAGGAACCCCACTCCACCTCTTTACAAAGGGAAATCAGTGGCTACGTTGCTGATATGAGACTGAAAGAGAAGCCAGGACTAGACCTCTCCCCCATCCTTGCACCATTGCCTTGCTGAATAGAGATCTGCCTGACAGACACCCCAGAGGAGCAAAGCAGGGAAAGCAAAGTCCTGCCTCCTCATTCACTCTTCCTGTTATTAATTTCTATCATTACTAATAAAGATTATTTTACTGTGCTAATGCCTGACCATGGCAGAGGACCAAGGTCATATGAGGGGGGAGCACGGTGCTAGGCACTAAATAAACAGAAAAACAAGACAGCCCCACGCTGGTGAGTGGAAAGGTTTGGAGAAAACAAATAAATACTCATTTCTTTTGGATGCCTGTAGGAGCCACCTTCCAAGTTTTCTCAGGTTCAACCACAACTATTGACGTAGCAAAGAAGAATCGTGATTTATTCAGTTATAGGAGGAGACTCCCTAAAAACACACGTTCTGGCAAACCAGAAACAGACTAAACAAGCCTCTTGAAGAAATATGCATTTGAGAAACTGCCTTGATTTAAAAGATTGGGTTTTTATCCTTCACCCATTACGTGGAGCCACGGTACAGCACCACGCTGGAGATACACCATGTGATAATTCAGGGACACTAATGCTGTAGAAAAATCAAATGCTACTGCAAAAGCAAGCAAATAAACCTTGAGATTACAAAGGAAAAAACAAAATGTGCAAGGTCTGGTGTGGTGCACGCTGTCGTTATTAATGTGAATCACAAACTCCTGGTCCTCGGAGGAGAGTTGCTGTGCCTCCCCGTAAAGCAGGACAGGCTCCGTGGCTGCTCTCATGGAGTGATCCAACCAAACATTTAAGTCAGCAGGATATAAACACCCAGGCTGGAATCTGGCCAGAACACTACATTTAGCATCTTATTAGTAATAAGAAATGCAATATAGTCTGCAATGTCCAAGCAGAGCAGACACACCTTAATTAAACAATCTCATTAGATAGCTCGACACAAACTCCACAGGCCAGAATTTACAGTCCTGGGCAACACTAAGTGTTGAGTTGACCCTGGCTGTAACTGCCACATGTGGTGGACATGGAGAACATTTGCTGTGGAGGAGAGCAAGCATATTTTACCTTGGAGGGTCCCAGGTATGTCCCATGGGAAAGAAACTGCCTGCAAAAAAAATTATCTCTCTCCCTCGTGTTTCTTCCCCTGTGTGTACCACCCTGCTCTCAGATGAACTCATAACGTGATGACAGCCTCCCCATTTTTTGGATGCCAGACTGTAAATGAAAGGAAATTACGGTGTTTGGAAGGTTGTCACCTTACCCTCTGCCAAAGAGCAGGAGAATTTTCTTTCCTTTTTTTTTTTTTTAGGAGCGGCCAAACCACTTTTGAATCACAGAGTCAATGTGGTGAGTATGGCTGAGTTGCCTTAAAACAAAACTAAACTTATTTACACCTTTACTGAATTTCATAATTGTCTACTCATTTTTCTTTTTCTAGCCATCTTTTTTTCTGCTGTCTTTCTATACCTTCACTTTACATGTTCAGGCCATACTATTTCTGATGTTATCCATCTATCTGCCTCCATCTCCTCTCTCCTCTCCTCTCCTCTCCTCTCCTCTCCTCTCCTCTCCTCTCCTCTCCTCTCCTCTCCTCTCCTCTCCTCTCCTCTCCTCTCCTCTCCTCTCCTCTCCTCTCCTCTCCTCTCCTCTCCTCTCCTCTCCTCTCCTCTCCTCTCCTCTCCTCTCCTCTCCTCTCCTCTCCTCTCCTCTCCTCTCCTCTCCTCTCCTCTCCTCTCCTCTCCTCTCCTCTCCTCTCCTCTCCTCTCCTCTCCTCTCCTCTCCTCTCCTCTCCTCTCCTCTCCTCTCCTCTCCTCTCCTCTCCTCTCCTCTCCTCTCCTCTCCCTCTCCTCTCCCTCTCCTCTCCTCTCCTCTCCTCTCCTCTCCTCTCTTTCTCTAACCTAACCTAACCTAACCTAACCTAACCTAACCTCTCCTCCTTCTCCCTTTGCTTATATTTCCTTTTCCTATCTCCTGTTCAAATAGGAATACAGATTGGCCCCTTCCAACCTTAAAGTTGTGTGCCTTACAGCAATTCACCAACCAACAGAGAGATAACACAATATTTAAGGTAAAAATTGAACTGGATGACCTTTAAGGTTCCTTTTGACCCAAACCATTCTATGATTCTACTATCACAGCATTTACTTCAATTCCATTGCTCCAACTCCTTTGAACTGAGCAGAGTTGCGATGACTGGGAAAAAACCCATGAAAACCAAACAGGCTTTGGGAGTTTTGCTTATTCTGTGTGACCTCCCCTGTTCCAGACAGGACCCCACAGGCATTTGCAAACAAGGACAGTCATGCTTTCAGCGTGCCTGTTTTCACTCATACCATGATATCCCCATCCTGTTCTATCTATACACTCCCAGAGACCAGCCAAACTGTTTATTTTCCATTGATAACTGTTGAAGGTCTCTAACAAGAATTCTATTGCTCTACTGAATGTCACTATCTGAAATTATCTGTAAATGCCTTGTGCTGCTTAAGCTCAAGGAAGTTCACTGATCTTGAAGTCTGGTATCTAGACAATCTTCCCTAAACAGCCCATCCACAGAGAGAAGCTAAACAGAAAGGAAGTAGGTTTGAAAAACCTTGCAGGCAAGGTCAGTGACTCTGCCATATCATTGACTTATTTAATACTTTTAATTCTCAGAAGAGTATTAAAATATTAATCATCACAATCACAGTAAAGCACTTAATAAAAAAGAGTCCTTAAACTTCTGCCTGCCATATCCCATGGCAATACTGGTAGCCAAACAGATGTAGCACTATATCATACAAGGGAATATTCAATGTATCAGCAAAGTTAGAACAGGAAATGCTAAAAGCATCTGGAGACACTGTTCCACATCAGCTGAGGTTAGGCTGTGGAATTGTACCTCATAAACAATATATCATTTTTTGTAAGTATTAGCAATCTGTATTTAAATCTACTATTAAAAGTGTGTAGGTTATATTAGGAATTTGCTACTGTTGAAACTAACACACCCTTTAGCCTGTTACTACTGGTAGACTTGCCAGGGCACTCCAAGGTCAGTAAGTCCAGTCCCAGTTATTTCAGGCCACCATTATCAGAATCATAGAATAGACTCGTAGAATGGTTAAGGTGGGAAAAGACCTCTAAGAACATCCAGTCCAACCATCAACACAACCCCACCGCGCCTCCTAAACCACGTCCCAAAGTGCCACATCTATACATTTATTTAACCCCTCCAGGGATGGAGACTCCCCCACTGCCCTGGGCAGCCTCTGCCAGGGCTTCACCACTCTGTCAATGAAGACATTTTCCCTGATATCCAATCTAAACCTCCCCTGGCACCTTAGAATGAGAATTAGAAATGGAACTAAATACTCCTTGTACGCTTCTCTATTGGACATCAAGCGACACTTTCAACAGTCACACTACTTACAGGGCTTAAATAACAACAGAAGAGGTATTGAGGTTTTGTGTAAATGGAAGAAGTATGCAATATTCACTATGATGCTTCTTGAATAAGCCTGACAATATTCCAGAAGCATTAGGCCAATGCCCTCAGCCCCACAGTGAGAATGTTGGGTTGTCCTGCGCAGGGACAGGAGTGGGACTCGATCATCCTTGAGGATCCCTTCCAACTCAGGACATTCTGTCATCAATGCCTTGGAAAATTAAATATCTGAATCGTGGAGTAAGAACTGAAGGCACCAAAGTGTACCAAAACCATGTCCCCACTCTTAATGCCAAAGGAGAAAGGAAGACAAATTGTCATATCCTGAAGTTAATCATTTTATAGTGTTCATTCCTGTATGATGCATTGGGTTTGCAATGGAAGCAAAAAACCAGCTCAAGTGCTACCAACACTCCAACTGCTTTCTGTCACATCCTGAATCAACAAACAAAACATGTTTGAAAAGGCTGTCAGTGGAGCAAAACCAGAAAGCAACAACAGACAAGATGAGATGCCAGTCAGCATCCTTCATTCATTCAGGATGTACGTAGATGTGTTCGACAGTATTTACATTTAGGTATCAACATATTCTGCTTCTTCAAGCAAAGCTAATTAGGTTTATCACCTACAGAAAATCAGGATTCAAACTCAGAGGAGCCCAAAGACTTCTAAAAGCTCAGAAAGCTTTCACTTAATAAGGTTTCAATTTCCCATGTAGGTATCCACATCTCAGTTGGAATATCTGCAGGTTCCTCAATTAAAGGAAGGTAAGAAATCCTGATTAACAGACTCTGAGACAGAGACCACTGTTTATTTCTTGTGTGCAGTAGTAGCCACCAGCTGAGTTCTGAACAAGGGCAGTGGTTTCAAAGAGCTACAGCATGTCATTAATAATACGAAATGTCTGGAATGAAGACTTAAAATACCCTTTCTCTAAAATTAATAGGGGCACAAGATTCATTTGCTGCAAATCAGAGACCAGGATGCCCAAGGAAGATGTACTTGGTACCACTCTACTTAAGTAGAACCATGGAATGGCAGGGTAAGTACAGTTGGAGACAGCAAATGCCTACAAGGCTAAAGCAGCTGCAATGGGCAACGACAGTCGGTGGACTGGATGGTCTTAGAGGTCTTTTCCAACCTTAATGATTCTACAACTCTATGAAGCATCATGGTCTGTTCATCTTCAGTTCTTAATGAGCCTCTTGATGAGCATCCTGCACTAAACCACTTGAAATTCCACCTGTAATTCATGGATTGCTTGGGAAGGGCCCTGGATGAACACCAAGGATGGGGCAGCCACCACTGCTCTGGGCAACCTGAGCCAGGGCCTCCCCACTTGCACAGGAAAACACTTCTCCCTAAGATCTCATCTCAATTTCCCCTCTTTGAGCTGAAAATTGTTCCCTCTCACAGCTTTTGGATGCACTTTCCATTGCCTTGAATTAGAGCATGATCTTTTACCATTTTACTCCGTCGTTCCCAGCCTCTTTAACCCTGATCTGTTTGATTTGGGGTCTGAACATAACCCAGAGGCCACATTCCTTGTGTTGACTGACAGCCTCCTCCAGGCCACAGATAATTGTTTGTCCACAGCAGCTCTTTCAGACTGGTCAGCTCCAGTTATTACAACACATTGACCACATGGCCTTCCCCTTCTTCAGTAACAGAAGCTCCAGAGCAATGCTAAGCACTGGTTCTCTCACACTGGGGACTTCCATGGGAGGTCCATGCCATCCCTAGCTCTCTTTCACACTTAGAACTTTGATGGGACAGAAGGTTCAGCACATGTGGACAGCACTGGATGTGCTTTAGGGCAGCTGAGTGACAATTCAATACAATCCAAGGACATAGCTGGAGCTTATAAACCTGGGATGAGAAAGAAAACTGATTTACTTAAACAGCACAAAAAAGCCAGCATTTATGAGAGGCCAGACTGTTCTGTCACCCATGTTCAGGGCTGGTTGGGATTTGCCCAGTGGTTTTCTCCTTATGACTGATGAGAAAACCATGGGTTTGACATTTGAATATGGACCTCTCTACAGTGATTCACGCCTCAGCCCGGCTCCCTGCATGCCACCTGCTCTTCCAAATGACTGGGAGCAGCACGACACTTCTCAATGGATTTTTCTTCTTGGGTTCTGAGATGTCTGCAGCACAGGATTCCCATGACCATCATTAGCCAGCAGTTGAATTCCAGCTCAAGTGGAATAACAACCTAAATACCAGACATCTGCTGTCTCCGTGCCCCAGGCCATGTCACTTGCAATCACTTGAAGAGCTCGGTATCAGCTCAGTGGTGTTGGCTGGAGAGCAGCCCGAGCTGTAGACACTCCTGGTGGAAAGGGTTGTCTCCTCTGGAATGCACTTCCCCACTTCAGCTCTAACAGCCTGGATTTTGTGACCTCCAGGGCATCCTGTAGGGTCCATCTGCTTTCCCAGGCTCTGAAGGGGGGGAGAAGGAATTTGGGAAATTGTAAGGCTACTATAGGAAATGCTTGGTTATAGCATGGCAGGAAGGGGTTCTGCCTTGAGACATTGACTCAGTGGGTAGAAATTGTCCTGAGTAAACCTGCCCAGAAAGCAGGACGAGGAACTGTTACTGAGCTGAAGAAACAAACACATATTGACATTGCTGGACAGAAGTTAGAGGATTTTTATAACCTGGTAAGTAAAATTGTCCTGATCAAGGTTTTAAAGCCTAAATAAAAAAAAAGAGAACTAGTAGGAAACATAAATCTTATGGTCATAAAAGGAAGGGAGAAAAAATTCCTTCAATGGATTGTTCCAAGAGCCCACTTAAAATATTTAACGCTGATCCCTTTGCCTTTGAGCTCCTTAAAAGAAATCACCCTTTACATCTTGCCACTCAAAATGAATTATACTTTCAATTTTCCTTGTTTCCTGCTCTAAGCACACTAAACTGTTACACTGTACCCAGGAAAGGATCCAGCAAAAGCAACTCATCTTTCTGTCCGCTAGGAATGGTTTTCTCAAATGGCTTCAATGCTGAAGACAAAGGTCAGCAATTTACGCCAAACAAAGCACTGGAATTTAATCTTCCCTTTGCTTGAGAGTGTTTCCACGGCCTTCACAGCGTTCAATTACATTCCTACTGGAAAGCAGGGCTTTAAAAAACCCTCTATAAAGGCTCTTCAGTATTTTTCCTGAGAGATTTGAAGCCGTGAATAGTGTATTAGGGAGCTGCCAAGGGATCTGCAGAGGTCTCCACCATTTTACCTCTTCCAGAGGCTCTTGTTTAATTAACGCATTCCACAGCTGCAGGACTCCTCACAGCTGAGGACTCCTTCAGCTGTGACACACAGCCGAGCTGGAGGATGAGGGATGGAGAGTTTGTGTCCAGCCCTGCAGCCCTCTGACCAGCTCTGCCTTGCTCAGCATCTCGGAGCAAGCCACGAAACCAACAAACCCTGCTTTGAAACTGGGAAGGAAGGGGAAGACAGCTGGAAATGTGCATGATTTGAAACGCTGTAGGATGAGAAACAGGTGCTGGCATGGGGTTGGTGGAGTGGCAAGTTACTCTGGCACTTGGCAAGCTGAAGGGGTATCAGATCCACAGCAAAACCCACCACCACCAGTGGCATCCAGGCTGGAAAAGGCAGCCAAGAGCAAGCGAGCTTGGGCACTGAAGTGTCCTCTCTCTTGCCCTTGCATCTCCACCCTAGAAGGGACCAGAGCAGAGGGAGGGAAATCAGTCTGCACCTGCCTGGGAGATCATAGAGTCACAGAATGGTTTGGGTTGGAAGGGACCTCAAAGCCCATCCAGTTCCACCCCCTGCCATGGGCAGGGACACCTCCCACTGGATCAGGGGGCTCCAAGCCCCATCCAACCTGGCCTTGAACACCTCCAGGGATGGGGCAGCCACCACTGCTCTGGGCAACTTGTTCCAGTGTCCTTTCAAGCACTGTCTGTGCATCACCTGTGTCCAGGACTTAAATCCACATAAAGTAAGGGAAAATAGGGAGGAAGAAAAGCAAAGGAGTGTATTGGCCCTCGTGAAGCTCCACATCTCACAGGCAGAGCCTCCAGCTGAACTCCCAGTGCCTTCCCTGCTTTGGAGGCAGTTGAACTAGAGGGTTTTTGATTCTTCCTCAACACATATTGTAAGTGGGTGAGTTGGCAGCGAGATGAGATTCCCCTCCTTATTGCTGCCTACCCAAAAGGGAAACCCTGGAAAACTGCCAGATCCGGGGACTTGCTAGGGAAACACCAGTTTGCTGATGGGAGGGAGAAAAAAAAGAAAGAGATGAGGCAGAATTCCACAGAATTCTGCCAGCTAAAACACTGTTTTGACTTGCATCAGTAGAAGGAAGCCATCAGCTAATTTACACAAAGGATAAAGGCTTTTTAGGAGATGTGATTTAGCATCATCGAGTGAGGCAGAAGGCTAAAATCACTGGGGCTTGGGAAAAAGCCATGAGCTCTCCTTGGGGATGGGGAAGGACAAGTTTTCAACTGGTCTCATAAGAGAAGAGAGAAAATAAAGGAATATACCTACGCTGTGAGTTACAGTGAGCATTTATGGAGCTTTATAGATTTGAAGCTGCTCCCTAATAAGTGCTTGTGGTTGATGGTCACTTTCTATGTAGTTCAACAGTGCTATTGAGAATAAATCCTATCCCTTTTTTTTGACCCAGGATGGCAGGTCTCCATCAGAGTTCCTTTAGGATTTGGAACAGAGGCCTGTGCCAGAAAACTTGCGAAAACCACAGGGCTACAGGGTGGATCTGTGTCTTCCCTCCCTCTGTGCTGGCCCTGCTGGAATCCCAGGCTGTCCTAACGCACACAGCCCATTGCAGCTCGTGGTGGGAGTAACCACAGCCTTGTGTGACCTTTGCGTTGGCAGCTCCTCTGCAGAGCTTGAAACTTCTCATTGCCTCCTTCCACTCCTTCAGATCCTACCTAAACGAGTTGACTTTTAATGCAGCAGAAAGGCTGTGGCCTCCCAGGAGACTCTGAAGGGGATTCTGAAAAAGATATTGGTCCCAGTCATAGGACTAGGGGTCGTCTACAGCGAAGAACCAGGAGGAAAGGCTGTAATTCTCCATCACAGCTCTGGCCACTGATTCATGGTCACACTGGTACAGAAAATACTGGCATAGGTGATATTTTTAGACCTCTTTTTTTTTTCCCCAGAGAAGATAATGAGGTTACGGCACGCCACGGACACCCACAGTCTCTTGGGCAGGGACAGAAGCAGTTTCAGAAGAAAACAGTCTTTGCCTTGGAGGAAGAAAGCCTCAGTGGGGCTCAGGGCAGTCATGTGTCCACTCCCAACACAAGAGTTGTTTAATAGCTGCTCTTTTCACTCTGTCTCTTTTCTCCTCTCCCAGGCAGTATCAGCCTCAAGAATATTCCCCCTGACCACGCTTAGGACCCTTAATTGCCTACAGAGTTGGTGTCCCCAGCTCACCTGCTCTCCTGTCCTGCATTCTCCATCCTCCTCGGGCACAGACCTGCTGGCCTGCTCCCACCCACAAACAGGTCAGCTAATCCCATGTGGGACCCAACCAGTCACCAGCATGGAGGCCTTTCCCAACAATATCCCACCCAGCTACTCATGCTCAGGCTTTGCAGGTTCAGCCAAAGAGATCCGAAAAGGATCTTGCTTGAAGTTCCAAAACTGCCGGTTAGCTTTGGCTCTTGGAAAGCTGATCAGCATAAACAGAGAATCACAGAGTCAGGAAGGTTGGAAAAGACCTCTAAGAACATCCAGTCCAACTGTCAGCCCAACCCCACTGTGCCTACTCAACCATGTCATGAAGCTCCACCTCTACGCGTTTTTTGACCCCCTCCAGGGATGGAGACTCCCCCACGGCCCTGGGCAGCCTCTGCCACTCTGTCAGTAAAGAAATTTTTCCTAATATCCAATCTAAACCTCCCCTGGTGCAACTTGAGGCCATGTGACAGACTTTGCTCCATTAAATCAAAAATTCCATGCTATTCCATAAGTTCCCCACCACTGAACTTTTGTGTTTTAGAGCTGGTGTTGTACCTTTGTAGGGTGAGCTGCGGCTCAGTGTGTTAACATCACTGCTCATGAGACAAACTCTACCTCTCCTGAAAGGTCAAATGCGATGGATGTGATACTCAAGTGCTGAACATTGTTTGTTTGGACTGATCAGAATCTTTCTCAAGTGATTTCCACCAAATTCTTCCTGTTCTCAGAACCATTTTTTTCCCAATAAGCCGTGTTTACAAATGCCAAAAATATTTTGAACCAGGAGTTATGAAAGCACTTACAGAGAGCTGTTTCAACATTGCAAATACTTAGATGCAGTTGAGCCATGTCCAGCTGCTCACGAGAACAGCCTTCACCAATCTGTCAACACTGCCTTGTCCTACCATGTCCAAGTGATGGTATTCCATTAGGACACTTGGGTTCAGATTCATAGAATCACAGAATCGTAGAGTCACAGAATCATAGAATGATGAAATGGTTTGGGTTGGAAGGGACCTCAAAGCCCATCCAGTTCCACCCCCCTGCTATGGGGAGGGACACCTCCCACTGGATCAGGGGGCTCAAAGCCCCATCCAACCTGGCCTTGAGCATCTCCAGGGAAGAAATGTTTTGCTGTGAGGGTGGGGAGGCCCTGGCCCAGGTTGCCCAGAGCAGTGGTGGCTGCCCCATCCCTGGAGGTGTTCAAGGCCAGGTTGGATGGGGCTTTGAGCCCCCTGATCCAGCGGGAGGTGTCCCTGCCCAGGGCACTGGGGTGGAACTGGATGATCTTTAAGCTTCCATGATTCTATGATTGTTCTCACCCCGACCAGTGAGTTCAGCCTGGAGAAGAGTACAGTTTTAGCACAAAGGTCACCCTACCTCTCAGTCCCCACACCCAGCAAACACTAAACTGGTTTGACAATAAATCCCTTTAACAAGCCAGTACTACTATTTAACAGGACCCGTGAGCACTTCTATAGCATTTTACAATTCCAAATCACTGCGTAAGTATTAATTAGCCTTAATGACTCATATTACCTAATAAGATAATGAAAAACCCTGCAGCTCACAATATCTGCTTCTATTTTCAGTAAGAGATGAAATGGATCTTGTTTTCTTCTAATTCCTCTTCTGCACATCCCTGTAATAACTTCTGGAAATAATCCAAAGGGTGTCATGGCAAATGTTAATTTGCAAAGACTAATTTATTGCACCAAACACAGCCTTTTGTCACAAAGCAAACCTACAGAGGTTTAGTGACAGTATTTTTTCTTCGGGATGCTTTTGATTAAATGACAACTGGTGTGAACTCAGCGCTTGGTAAGGAGCTGTGGATTCGCTGCCTGTTCCTTATGGAGAATAGCAATGTCTTTCTTGGGTTGCTTTCTGGGTTGCCACTGCCAAGGTAATACTTAATGGATTAAGTCTTGTGAAATAAATTCTGTAAATAGAATGTGGGCTGAGATCATTTCAACTCATTTCCCCTGCGTCCCCTTCCCGTCCTGGAAGCCGTCAAGTACAAGCAGCCTGCTCGCAGCCTGCTCTCCCAGTGTTAGTCTTGAGTCTCACTAGATGCATAAAACAGTTTGTTTTTCACATACTTTCTGTGATGGCATTTAAAAAACTGCAAGAAAAACCCCAACCCTTCTCAATTCCACCCATTGCCATAAACTGGATACAGCTAATCTTGCAAGGGCACCAACCATCGCTCTGTTTGCCCTTCATTACAGCACTGGAAACCTATGTTTATGATAGAATTATAGTTGAATCTGAGGGATTTTTTAAAGAAAGGAACTGAACCAACTGTGGGTTTGTAAACAAACAAGATGGTTTTGACGTCAGCCATATCATTTCAGGCGCTGGAACAGTTTCTATCATGGGGCCAGTTCCTGCCCCTGAGGAGTGTCTCCTTTAATCGAGATGTATTCATGATATGGGACAGCACATCAAATCCCAGAAACTCCAGGGAACTGCTGAAGGCAAGGTCTATGCTGGGAAGATTGTTTAAACTGCACTTTGAGGGAGCGACAGAGACTTTGGGCTCAAGGAAGAGAGGGGGAAGTTGTGCCTGGTGTGGAAGAAAGAGAATGAGAACGTGAGGGGGAAGGGATGTGCACTGGGTGGGGACCATCAAGGGGAAGGACTTTCTTTCTTCTTTAGAAATAAATCAGTTTGAGGGTTTTCTTTAGCATTAGTGTTAACCTCCCAAAAAAATAATCTGCATAACTTTTCCCAGAGCAATAAATCCCATCCACAGCTTTCGGCAGCTCTTCCAGTTTTGCTTTCAGCCTTCCTTGGGTTCCTCTCTCTCCGTGCTCCTTCTGTACTCACCACACAAACACCAGGGAGGACAATCCGTGTGGGGAGGGTTTCTGTTTGGTAGCACTCCAGCATCCAAGGCACGACCCACGACCCACCCCACAGTGCCACAACCAGCCCAGACATCCTGGGGCAGTCAGAATGATCCTGAGGGGCAATGCAGAGCCCCTGAGGTAGGATCCCCACTCCAGTCCCTAAGCATGGGCACCTAACACACACCTAGGGCAGGAGCTGCCAGGTGGGTGATGCAGGAACAGCAACCAGACACCCCTTGGCTATTGCTGAGAGTGATTGAAATACACCTCATGCTGCTGCCACCTTAAGGGAACAATTCTGATTGCTGACTCCCCCCATCTCCTGGGAACTGAATTTAAAGGGATTCCCTGTTTGGATAAAAAGTTATTTGTGAGCCTATGCATTTGTCAGCTTGGGTCTTAAATAATATGAATTTCTCTGGACACATATTTCAATGAACAGTGTAACAATCACAGAATCATTAAGGTTGGAAAAGATCTCTAAGATCACCCAGTTCAACCCCCAGCCCAACCCCACAGTGCCTGCTAAACCATGACCCCAAATGCCACATCCACATGGTTTTTGAACCCCTCCAGGGATGGAGACTCCCCCACTGCCCTGGGCAGCCTCTGCCAGGCCTTCACCACTCTGTCAGGATAGAAATTTTTCCTAATATTCAATCCAAGCTGCCCCTGGTGCAACTTGAGGCCATGATACAGCATGTGGCCTTTTTTTTAACTAGATAGCATTTTCTACTCCACAGATTCCAGCCCCCCAGGTCTGCAGAACAACCAGTGCCTTCCAGAAGTGGTGCAGAGCTCCACACTGGGCACTCAGCTCTGGCTGCACACACCCACAGACCACCAGCATTTCCCAACACAGCTACCTGCACCCCTATACACTTGGAGACAATTCCCCTTGCTGTGATTTCATGCCACAGAATCCTGACTACTTGTCGAAAAACTATTTCCAATAAAAATGTAAGATTTTTTTTCCAAGGAGAGCTGATGCCTTCTCCAAAAAAATGTATTTCTCACAAACCCAAACCCTAGTTTTAGCCAAAACCATGACAGCAGCCTTAGGTGCAAAATTCACACCAATACTCCGAGACAGTAACAGAGGTTGTGCTTGGTTATTTGCAGTGGAAAGCAAGCTGCAATTCTTTCTTTTGATCTCTTTGTTGGCTTCAGGATTCCATTCCTAAACCTTGCTTTTTAATCACTGTAAACATCAGAGCTGAAGAATTTGCTGGACAGAAAATTGGCTACTTTTTTGTGGGTTTGATCAGACTGGGCTTTTGATGCCTTCTTTTTTCCAGTGCCTGAGCTTTATGAGTGACACCATCCTGGGATTTCAGATTCTGGGATCTGCACATGCACTGTATTTCTGTGCCTATGTCTCCATTCCCTGGGTGGATTCTCCTCCTGGGTCTGCTGTTGTCTTCAGCTGACGTGGGGCAGGGTGCCACAGAGACACACCATGAGGAACTCCGGACACCTTTGGATCTTGGGAAGAAATGTTTTCCTGTGAGGGTGGGGAGGCCCTGGCCCAGGTTGCCCAGAGCAGTGGTGGCTGCCCCATCCCTGGAGGTGTCCAAGGCCAGGTTGGATGGGGCTTTGAGCCCCCTGATCCAGTGGGAGGTGTCCCTGCCCGTGGGAGGAACCGGATGGGCTTTACAGTCTATTCTGACCCAAACCATTCCATGATTCTATGCTGTCACTTGATCTCTTGGAGGCAGCTTCCCCTGTGAGTACAACTGGAAACTCACTCTTTTCCTTTTCCAAGACCCCTCACTCCTGTATTTATCTCTGCAGTGCTGGAGAACCTCTGAAGCCAAGGAACCCAAGAACTGCTGGTGGGAATTCATGAAAGACGCCCCAGCACCATGGAGCAGAGCAGAGGTACCCAAGCTAATTTAAAGGGATAACCAGGGTAGAGTAGCAGTCTTTCTGCCACAGGATGGAGCTCAGCACAGGCTGCAAAGCATTTCTAGGAAGCTGGATAAATACCCAAGCATCTCCCTTCCACTGAGGTCCACCTGCTGCTTCTTGACTGCTACCAGCGCCCATGCAGGTGGCTCAAAACCCTCATTTAAGTAGGTCTGAACCTCATTTCAGAGCCTGCACCATCAATGCCTCCAGGCAGATAAATTCCAATGTGACTGAAAAAAACCCCCATGTAGGTGAAGGTCTTGATCACATCTGAAAAAGGACAATACAAGAAACGTGGGGGGAAAAAAAAGCCAGCTTTTGTAAAAAGCAACCACGTGAACTCTATGGCTTTGATTTTGTCCCATTTACTCTGTTCACTCTCTCTGCAAAGTATTTCTCACACAGAAGTGTATTTTTAACAACCTGCTAGAATTGGAAGCTCAAGTTACTTTTACTCTGGATAAATGGGACGCAAACGTCATGTAAGAGGTTAAAAGGCACTTTTCCCCCTCTTTTTAAACCAAGAGTGGCAAAATCAGTATTAATGGGGCTGAACTTTCTGCCAGTGAAACCTCATTGAATATAAATATTTAACAACAGGAACCATCAGAGCTCTTGTTCCACAATGCACAGCCAGAAACTGCTTTGCTGAAGGAGTTAAAGTTAATGCAACAAATCACTTGCTGCAAGAAACTTCAATCTACAGGAGGAAAAAAAAATCTTGATTTATTATATAGCCCTTGGACAGTTGTGAAAGAAAACTTGCCAATGATCAGAATAATCAACTCTTTCACCCAAGCTGTTTCTTTTTTTTTTAATGGAAGAAAAAGGCACAGAATGGGTCTGAGCAAAATAAATAAAAATTGCACACATTTAACCAACAGAACCTTTTGCGTCATTTTGAAATATTTACAGCCAGCCAGATTCTTTCATCATCAAAAAGACACTCTGGCCTTCCAAATTACAGCTTTCTCTTGTATTTTTGTTTACTGATGGTCTCTAAACTACTGGGTATCCCTGGCTGGTGGCATCTCCGCGCTGGTTTTGTCAAATGCGGGAATTCTTAAAGCTGTGCCTTGTGTTTTTTTCCCCTTCCCTTGAAACATCTCTCATGCTAAGCTGTGAATTTCCAAGATTGCAGAACACCCTCTAGAAGCAGCCTCCATCATATGAGTCATTGTCACTGGTGCCTCAAACAGCACTTCTCATCGACTGAGAAGGCCGCTAACGCCAATATTAACCTGGAAAGGACCAGCTGGTTTAACACAGATTAATCCTTCAGACCTGGGAAGAGGGCTGCAAATAGAAACAGGCATCAGCCAGTCATCAGCCCAGTAACAGCACCAGAGAACCATGGAATCATGGTTGGAAAAGAACTTTGAGGTCATAGATCCCAACCATACCCGTCCACTGAGCACCTCAGCTGCCTGGCTTTTAAACCCCTCCAGGGATCGTAGAATCACAGACTCACCCAAGTTGGAAGGGACCCAGAAGGATCACCCAGTCCAACTCCTGTCCCTACCCAGGACACTCCCAACATTCACACTGTGTGGCTGAGGGCATTGTCCAGATGCTTCTGGAATGCTGCAGAGTGGGTGCTGGAACTGCTTCCCTGGGGAGCTGTTCCAGTGCTCCAACCCAACCCTCCCCTGGCACATCTTCTGCCATTCCCTCAGGTCCTGTCATAGGTTGCAAGAGAGCAGAGCTCAGCCCCCATTTGGGTGCTCCACCACCTCCCTGGGCAGCCTCTGCCAGTGCCTGAGAACCCTTTTAGTGAAGGGATCTTTCCTGATATCCAACCTGAACCTCCCTTGGCGCAACTTGAGACCATTTCCTCTCATCCCACCACTTGTTTCTTGGGAGAAGAGCCCAGCACCCACCTCACCACAACCTCCTTTCAGGAGCTGCAGACAGCAATGAGGTCTCCCCTCAGCCTCCTCTTCCCCAGGCCAAACAGCCCCGGGGCCCTCAGTTTCTCCCCCTAACCCTTGTTCTCCAGCCCCTTCCCCAGCTCTGTTCCCCTTCCCTGGACACGCTCCAGCCCTTCAAGGTCCTTCTTGCAATGAGGGGCCCAAAACTGAACGCAGGGTTCTGCACACCCTGCCATTCCCCTTACCCACATAATTAGCACACAACAGAATTCCTCTGCAAAAGGTGTTGTGGACTTTGGACAAGAAAGGAGAAAAGAAGTTACTTTGAAATGCAATCCAAGAACCCAGCGCCTTGGTTAGATGTTACTTTTAATAAAGATGCTTCCAGTGTTTGTTTATTTATCAAAAACCAGTGTTTCTCTCAGGTGATTTGATTTTTGTGTCTGAGCACAAGAAGGAGGGGGGGAAAATGGGCTTTACTAAGCAGGGCTTTCAGTAAGACACCAGATGATGGATAGTCAAACACAGAGCCTCCTGTAACCACAGAGGGAACCAAAAGGTATGAACTGACTCAGAATTGTGTCAACACAGGTCGCAGACCCTTGGTTTATTTCAGCCTTCCTGTTTTCCACAGGTTTCTTCTCACACTACACTGTGTTTTTTAAGACACAGGCTCTTTTCAGCACACCTTAGCGGGGTGTAAAGCACACATTTTTACACCAAAAAGCAGGCACCAACACACACGTGGGCTGCACTGCCACAGCCACAACAGCAGCATTTTCCATCCCTGGCTCCTGGCTGAGGGACACTAAGCCATGCCTTTCTCCACCACTCTAAATCAAAAGGCCCACCCCAACCCTGCCTCCAGTTCTTCCACGGAGGCTCCTGGGAAGCAGCCAGAAAAGAGGAGCTCAACGAAACCTCAACAGCCTGGTCCTCCAGGTCATGCAACCCTTTAAGACTCGGTGTGATTTATATTGTTTGACATGTGGCAAAGTGGCAAGACTCTGTCTGACCAGAAGTGTTTGGAGGCTGACACACAGCAAAGAGGTCTGTGATGGGCAGAACCTGCTGCTATTTCTCTTCATCACAGAATCACAGAATCATAAAATCACAGAATCACAGAACCATGGAATGGTTTGGGTCGGAAGGGACCTTAAAGCCCACCCAGTTCCAACCCCTGCCATGGGCAGGGACACCTCCCACTGGATCAGGAGGCTCAAAGCCCCATCCAACCTGGCCTTGAACACCTCCAGGGATGGGGCAGCCACCACTGCTCTGGGCAACCTGGGCCAGAGCCTCCACACCCTCATAGAAGAATACTTCTTCCTAAGATCTCATATCAATCTCCCCTCTTTCAGCTCAAAACCTCGTCCTATCCCTGCACTCCCTGATCAAGAGCCCCTCCCCAGCTTTCCTGGAGCCCCTTTCAGTCCTGGGAGGCTGCTCTAAGGGCTCCCTGGAGCCTTCCCTTCTCCAGGCTGAACAACCCCAACTCTCTCAGCCCGTCCTCATTGCAGTGGTGCTCCAGCCCTTGGATCATCTCTGTGGCCTCCTCTGGACCCACTCTAGCAAATCCATGTCCTTCCTGTGCTGATCTCTAAAGACATTGAATTGAGGATGCAGCCTTTTCCTTGCATAAAGTCATTTTTCTCTGCTGATTGCCTATTCCCATAGGGACTGGAGGAAAAAGCCTCTCTGGGGTCTCTATTTCATAATCAAATTTAATTGGCTCTGACCAACAGCAGAAGAAGTTGTGAGGGGAGGGACTGATGGACCGGTGCACCAAGCAGTTGGATCCCCTGCAAGTCCCAGAGCAGTTCAGCTGATGGTTCAAGAATGATATTTCAGTCCATGCCCTCACAAAACCACCTGCAGAGACACCTCATCACCTTTAAACCCTGAGATCCTTTTAGAGGACTTGCAGAAAATAACAAATGAAGATGGATCAAAGTCAAAAGGGTTGGTCTTCCTCAGCAGAGACAATGAAAGAAGCAGCTTAAGGCCAGACCCCAATGACCTGTACTTGTCTCTGGATGTGCCTGAGCCACACAGAGCCAAATGCAATAGATCTGCAGGTGCAACAAATCCATCCTGAGCAACCAGACTCGTGCAAACGACTTAATGCTATGGACTCAGAGAGTCTGGCTCATCCAAGACGTGCCAGATTCCCTGTATGGGCCAGGAGAAGTGTATAAACAGCAGCTGTTTGTCTGGGGTGTTTCAGTCTCAGCTACATTAACAGAAAAACAGAAAAGCCAGCAAGGACAGATGACCTTACTCAGGTTGAGCAGTGCCTCGTTCCTTGTGTAATCACATCCAGCTCAGTGGGAAAGCTACCCAATACAAACCAGAGTCACAGAACAAGGATTTGGACTTTATTTCCCTTTATGTAAAAGCCAGTTGCTAAAATTCCCAGCTGACAGGTGATCTTTGCAGTGAAACCAAATCCACCAAGACCATCACAAGGCTCTTGCCCTGGTACTTCAAGAATTCATTCACAAAAAAAAAAGGCAGAACAAATTACATTTAGGAGAAAGCTGACACCAAAAAACAGTGTCATAAACAGCACTTCAGAAACAGAAATCACTGGCAGACTTTAAAGACTCCTCATCTTAGCATAGTATTTGTTTGTAAGGAGTGGGCATTTCATCCGGTGTAGTTTTCCACTGTAGCAACCAAGGTTGATGGAACAACAGAGAGAATTCCCTATGCAAATTACAATATATTAAGTCAAATTTGCTTCTAGTAGGTCCTGAACACTTAGAAATTGTGTGTCTGTGGAGTGGCCATAAATCAGAAAACCTACATCTTTTCTCCTGCCTCCCCCTTCTTTCTTTACAACCATTTGGCTCTGCAGCGGAAAATGAGGGAAGCAAAATTTACAGAAGGAGACCATGAAAAGAGTTTGAAAACATTCCACATTTTCTCTGCATAAACAGGCAGTGAATCTCAAACGTTAGCAGTGCCAGGGCACTGTCACTCAGACCCCAGGAGTTCACCCAAGTTAGACAAATTATGCTGCCCTTATCTGGTTGCTGCAGTTCCTTGTCTTTCATTCATGCGTTGCCAGTGGGTGGATTTTATCTCAGTGTAGGGGAGAAAAGGAGCCTCAATTGCTGAAGCCACCACCTCTTGTGGTGAGACCAGGAATACTGGGCTTTCCAGGGGGGGATTCACAAGGAGGTAGCTGCTAGCCTGGTTTGCCAAGGCTGGAATTTGGCAGGTAGGGGCAGGAGAAATGCTGTGTTATGGGAACGGGCGCTGCAAGCTCCCTTCCAGATCTGCAGGGTTTGGCCCACATCAATAAAACAAAGTGATTTAGAAAACATTTTACACACCCTATAAAGTGTAGTGTTTGGACAGTAGTGTTGTGTGTGGACAGAGGAGGGTACTGCTGAGCAACCCCACCTGGCAGAGCGCAGCGGCTGCCGCTTCCGACATCACATCCAGGGTTTAATCAACATTAACCTTCAGCTACATCAGTGATCCCTCTGCTTTCATCAGGTCTCATTTCCTCCCTGATAAAGAGCTCCTTATTACAAAGGAATCCAGGATGTGATGAGGGGATTAATGCCTGAAAGTCCTTTTACAGCCACGTTGGCCTGGTTGGTACCAAGTCAAAGGCCGTAATGGTCAAGTCCCTCTGGATCCCAAAGCTTGTGCATACAAAGCAAAGGGCTTGGCCACTGCCAGCCCCACCCCTGCCTTGTAAGTGCATTATGGAATGGTTTGGGTTGGAAAAGACCTCAAAGCCCACCCAGTTCCACCCCCCTGCCATGGGCAGGGACACCTCCCACTGGATCAGGGGGCTAAAAGCCCCATCCAACCTGGCCTTGACCACCTCCAGGGATGAGCCAACCCTTCCCTGCCTGATCCACAATGTCTTGGTAGGAACCAGAAAATGTTGAGTTTGCACTGTGGGAGCTTATCCACAGCATATCCATCTCTAAAGTGATTCCATTTAATGGTGAGTACTCTGAAAGTAATTCTGCTGAAGCAGTTTGGAAGCACATTTTATTTATGCAACCCTTCCAAAGAAGGGAAAAGCTCTTACCTATTGTTCTTCGGAGATCTTCACACTGGCTAATGTGAGGGAATTTCAAGATTTCCTTCCACTTTTTGCTTTTGCCTTTGCGTTTCCCTCCACCCCCTGCAGAGAAAGAAATACCAAGATTAGGCTGCTTTGAGGACCACGCGCAATCCAGACTTTACCAGCTCAGTCACAGTTCTTATGGATATCATTAATAATTAAGACTGAGACATTGCAGGTAGATGCACAGATCAAGCCCGAGCATCGTCAGGGCTGAAACAGCCTCAGAGATGCATCTGGAAGGTGGATGGTGAATGACCTCCTTATGCTTCCTTATGCTCTGGCTGAATGAGGTCCAAGACCATCAGCCTTCCCATGCTGATGAATCTCCCTCATCAATGTCCCTTCATAAATACCTTGCTGCAGGCATTGTTGGCATCTCTAGGTGCCACCTACCAGCTTGCAGGGATACCTTCTGCACTGGTCTCCAACCAGCAAAGGCAGTATTTCCATCATGCCTCACTTTGCTTCTTGCTGGGATCACTGGATGACACAGCCATGGGGTTATGTTCTTCACCCCAAGCAAGCCTAATGCAGGCTGACTCGCTGTGTGTGCTCTCCCCCAGTGTCACATCTGAAGCAACTCAACCTAAGAGAACACTTTTAGATTTCTCCTGTCTTTTTTATTCCACTATTATGGAGAATTTTTCACTCCAGCCCTCCCCTCGGTTGCTCTTTTACGCCTCCACATTTTTCATGCTGCTACATCAGCGTCACTGCAAAGGTTTGGTGTGGTGCTGGGGGTTTCATTCCCAGCTTGTTTGTGGGCTTGTCCTGCCAGGAGAGGCTGCACAGCCAACAGAGGAAGAGCATCCTTCCAGACAGGTGCAGACTGAGATTCTCTGAGTTGCTGTATTTACTGCAATTCAGGCCCTGCATACAAAACCCGACTCACTTGAGTCTATTCTGCATGCGCTGGCACGTCCAATGACTAATCCAGAGCTGAGTTAATTCTGTAGAGGGGCTGCTGGAGTCACAACTGAAGATTGAGGGTGTGTTGGGTACTCCATGATATTGCAGGTTAAATGGGGAGAGCATTGACTCAAAAGGTAAGAGACCATTAGAGAGAAAACACAAGCCTGGGAAAAACTGTGAAGTATTGCTCGCTGTGGGGTGTTTCTGATCACACCTTTGGTTTGCAAGTGCTTCTGCTGTATCACACTTTTTATTCCTTTGCTTTTGGGGACCAATGGATTTGTTATTGCACAGCTTGGTTTGAGTTATTTTAAACTCCTTATCGATGGGAACTCATTCTATGTCTCTATTATGCAATCAGAGCAGAGATCTGCACTGGCCCTAAAGGAACTGGCTTGGTTAGACTCTCAGGAGCACAGCTATGCTGCCCTTTCCAGAAAGAGCTGCGACAGCCTCCACTCTACAAGACATTACGCAATGCAGGTGCCCCCTTTGGGTCTGTGATGGGCTCTGACTCAAGTTCCTGGGCTGCACCCAAAGCAGTGTGGCCAGCAGGGCACGGGAGGGGATTCTGCCCCTCTGCTCCACCCTTGTGAGACCCCACCCTGAGTCCTGTGTCCTGTTACGGAATCCCCACCATAAGAAGGATATGAAACTGTTGGAACGGGTCCAAAGGAGGCCAAAAGGATAATCCGAGGGCTGGAGCCCCTCTGCTGTGAGGACAGGCTGAGAGAGCTGGGGTTGTTCAGCCTGGAGAGGAGAAGGCTCCAGGGAGACCTTAGAGCAGCCTCCCAGGACTGAAAGGGGCTCCAGGAAAGCTGGGGAGGGGCTCTTGATCAGGGTCTGTAGTGACAGGACAAGAAGGAATGGCTTTAAACTGGAAGAGGGAAGATTTAGATTGGACATTAGGAAGAAATTCTTCATGGTAAGGGTGGGGAGGCCCTGGCCCAGGTTGCCCAGAGCGGTGGTGGCTGCCCCATCCCTGGAAGTGTCCAAGGCCAGGATGGATGGGGCTTTGATCCCCCTGATCCAGTGGGAGGTGTCCCTGCCCATGGCAGGGAGGTGGAACTGGATGATCTTTAAGTTCCCTTCCAACCCAAAGCATTCTGTGATTCTATGATTCCCCTCTTCAGTGCCTCACAAACACTCTTACTAAAGTGATTTCCTCTGCCATCCCTCCAGCCACAGTACCAGAGACGCTGTCCTGCTCTCCTCTTGCAGCACCCAACCTTGTTCTTCCAGGCTGAAGGTCTCAGGTAAGCCACAAGGTGCTGGGCTGGGCACCGTCATGGTCTGTTCAACTCCCCTGGAGCGCTGAGCTCTGCTCTCATGGCCAGCGGCTGCAGGGCTTGGATTCAGCCGCCCAAAGGATCCTCCACTGGCTTTTGTCTCCCTGCAAGCTCACTCCTGCCTGTCTGGTTGCCACCTCTGCTCGCCCCTCTGCTGCTTCTCTTCTCTTCCAGGGTCCTTCCTGCCCACTCCTTGGTGCCCCTGCCCTTACGTTGCATCACACTGTACTCACACTTCTCTGCCCCCTCCCTTTGCACACCCCTCAGGGGAATGATCCTTCAGGAGTTCCCACTTGTTCTCTTTTCCATTCATTCTCTTTGGCTGCATCTTCATCCCTAAACTATTGCTTCATGGTTTCCCTCACACTCAATTATCTTGTAAACTTTGAATTCTATGTCTTGATACCCAACCTCCACGGGAATTAAATTAATTATGCATATATTTATGATGGGAAGGAAGGGGAGGGCAAGGAAGGAGGGAAACAGCTGGGCTGGTGTTAGATCAGAATGACCCCCCCCTTTGAGAGCCACAGGGTTTGGATCTGGATTTCTGGATCCCTTCCTTAGGTTGCCAGCTCCCCGAGCAGCTTATCCCACCTCCGTGTACGTGCATGTGCCTCTCCCAGTGCGGAGACCCCCTCTGCTTGTACCAAGGGGTGCTGCAAGGGGGCAGGCAGGAGGGCTCTGCTTCAGGCCTGAGCAGGCACTGCAGGCACTGCAAGAGATACTCAACTGCTTGGGCAGTGGTGCCTGCTAGGACAGGATTTCCAATCATTTCTGGACATGGGAGGCAGCAGGAGTGAGCCGGACGAAAGCATCCTTTAGGCTGCATCTCCTCAACACCCTTTAGAGCAAAGCACTGGAGATTTCAGGACAGAAGCCCTCACACCATGGTTGCAGCACTGAGCTGTGCAGAGCATTGCAAAACAGCTCTAAATGACAGCTCTGAGATTTGTGCAGGGATGAAGTTATTTTACTAAGCTGGGCCTTGCATCGGATGAGATATTTCAGACATTAAATTTCCATCAGAAGTGGAGAAGGGCTTTGAGGTCCCCTGTTACAACCACGATCGATGCGGCCAGCCTGTTCTCTCCTCTTTCGTGGCCACCCTCCAGAAAGAAGCAGCCTTGCCTGATGAATCATTTGCTCTTAGCTGAGTGTGAAGCAGCGTTACTGCTTTGCCTGTGACGTCTTTATGTTAAAGATTCTGATCAACTGCTTTAATCGACCTGACCTTTCCGCTCTCAGCTTTTCTTGTGGAGCCAGCAGTGTTTGCTGGCTCCAAACATTAATTCCAGGGGGTTTGAAGGACATAATGCAACGAGACAGCTGAGACAGGGTGAATTGCCTAGCAGAGCTAAAAGCTAAAAGGGGATGGTTCTCTGAATAGGTCAGTAATTGTGCAGGTTGCAAAGGGAAGCTTTTCACACATCGCCTTGATTGCTGCCGTCCTGTCGGTCCTGGACAGGAGGGTTTGCAAGCTTCAAGGCAGCTTCTCCAAGCAAGACTTGACAGTCGTGCTGTGGTTTGGATGTGGGTTCCATCGTGTGGGGTTGGAAGGGCTGACTGCTCTAAACCCTTGGTTTGCTGCTGATGACAAAGGTGAGCTCCCAGCACCAGTGTGAAATCGCAGCTCCACTCCTTGCGCGCACTGAACAACCCAGCACTTGCAAACACAGGATCGAAGCTGCTTCTCTAATGTGTCAACCAGGAAATAAATGCATCTGCTCTACATCCTTCCTACTGAAAAATACATGACACTTTTCAGATCATTTTGCGATGCTGGATGGCAAATCCAGCTCTGATCTCTGCATGCAAGGAGAGAGACATAACCAGAGGCACACGTGTAAAACATCTGAGAGCAGGAGCTTCACTTAGCCTAAGGTGTCTACTTCTTTTACCTCTGTTATTCAGGGTACACTTACTCTCTTAACACCTACAGGAGGTGGAAAAGTACCTGCATGCTGTTAAGCCAGTGAGGTACTAAGTGGCTCATCCAAAATGCCACGAGAAATCAGAGGCAGAGTAAGCCAAGGCCTTGAGCTCGTTAATCCTGCCAATGACAGGATCAAGTCATAGAATAATAGAATTATCAAGATTGGAAAAGACTTCTAAGACCCAGTCCAACCCTCAGCCCAACCCCACCGTGCCTGCTAAACCATGTCGCATAGTTCCACAACCACACATTTTTTTAACCCCTCCAGGGATGGAGACTCCACCACTGCCCTGGGCAGCCTCTGCCAGGGTTTCATCACTCTTTCCATAAAGAAATTTTTCCTCATATCCAATCTGAAGCTCCGCTGGTGGAACTTGAAGCCATTTGCTCTCATCCCGTCACTTGTTACTGGGGAGAAGAGATCAGCATCCAACTCACCACAACCTCCTTTCAGGGAGTTGCAGAGAGAAATGAAGTCTCCTCTCAGCCTCCTTTCTCCAGGCTAAACAGCCCCAGGGCCCTCAGTCACTCCTCTTAAGACTTGTGCTCCAGCCCCTTCAGCAGCCTCGTTACCCATTGATGAGAATCAGAGGCAGAGCAAGGAGCTGAAGCCAAGGCCTTGAGCCCGTTAATCCTGCTAACGACAAGATCAAGTCATGCTCCTCCTCAGTTGATTAAAGATATTTTGTGATGCAAAGTTAAGCATTACATGGCTGAATTCACCCCAGCATCATGCCTGCAGCATATTTCCTTCATGCCACGATGCACGGTGGCTTTTAGCATGGATAAGGTGGCTTCTTCCTTCTGCTCTGTTCTTGTTCGAGCTGCCAAGCCTGCATCACCCCCCACGCTGCCAACCCAAGATGGCCAAACATTTCATTGCCTTCAACCATATTATCTGCAATCTAGTTAATCCATAGTTTAGGTAAACTGTTCACAGATCACTGAAGGACAACTACAGTTTGCGTCTTCCATTTCCCAACAGCAGCCAGGCGTTCATCCAAGTCCTTCCAAACAAGACCACAGAGTTCTTGACGCTCTGATTGCAAGGCCTTGACTACCCAGCACATAAAAGCAGTCAAACAAACTAAAAACAACCCATTAGAAGTGCAAAAATCATGGTTATGTCCCATTTCCACTCAAAAGAAAGTTATGTTTCTTCTCCTTTTCCTCTCTCCAGCCTTCCTTTACTCACTCTCCCATCAAAGTCAATGGCAGAGATGGAAATTGCCATATGAGATTAAACAAATTGTCTGTCTAGGACAGGACAGACCACAGGCAGCTTCAGAGGAAGATCTTGGAAACCTTATTAATTAGATAAGGCTAACGAAACATGAACATTTCTTCCAAAATATCCCTTTTTTTTGGAATCTATTGAAATTCAGGCTGTTCTTCTGCTCCTGGGAAATGTCCTGGACCGTTGGACACCCTTTTGGCTCATGTGGGTGTGAGTTCCAGACATATTTGAATCACAGAATCATCAAATCATCTGGTTGGAAAAGATCTTTGAGTCCAACCACACCTGTCCACTGCTAAACCAGGTCCCTAAGACGTTGTAGTGGCAACAAGAGCAGAAGAGGCAACACCACAGGTGAATCTGGAGCCACTCTGCTCCTTTGGAAGCTGTTTCTGGACTTGTAAGGTTTCTTGGAGGAACATGCAGAGGCTTTGAGGCCTGAACCTGGCGAGCAGGAGGAGACTTTGTCCATCAATAGTGCAGGTAACAGAAATTGGTTGTCTGTAACTCTTCAGTATCGAAGACTACTATGGGAGACCAAGGTTTTTAAGAGAGCTGTTGAGAATCAAGGCCATCACCATGCTACAAATGCTAAATATCTCAGTGGCGTTCTCCTCCAAACTGGACCTCAGAGTCAGTATTTTAAACTCCTAGGAAATTCTGATTTGAAGATGTTAAACTTCAATTTTGATAACATTTGAGTCATCTCGGTTCTCTAACGTCAAAACATTATCATGGAACATATCAAACGGAATAGTAAGATAAAATATATCATTGGAACAAAATGGGTGTGGTAAATTGACATTCTTTACTTTGTTAAAATGATGCTTCATTATTGTCAAGAAGCAAATCCTTTTTTTCTTTTAGGGAGACACTTCCCTGCAAACCCTTTCATTTTTGACAACTTTATTATCACAAAGGAAGATTCTTTTGTCAGAAATGTTCTCAACCATCACATGTTTTGAATCACACAAGAATTAAACAGGGAACGTGGCCTCCCCACACCTGAATGTTCCTCACCGTTAAGATAATTTGCACAGCCACAATTTACAGCTTCCCATTATTCCCATTATAAGAAAGAATGCAAATGCCTGCTCTGCAAATCCTGCTTGAATAGGGCTCAATAACACAAAAGTTGGGGAAGGGTTTAGAGGGGAAGCTGTGTGAGGAGCAGCTGAAGGCACTTGGTCTGTTCAGCCTGGAGGAGACTGAGGGGGAACCTCACCGTGCTCTGCAGCTTCCTCACACGGGGAGGAGGAGGAGCAGGGGCTGAGCTCTGCTCTCCTCTCTGGTGACCAGTGATAGGAATGGCAGGAAGATGTGCCAGGGGAGGGTTGGGTTGGACATCAGGAGAAGGTTCTTCCCCCAGAGGGTGGTGGAGCACTGGAACAGCTCCCCAGGGAAGCAGTCACAGCCTGACAATATTCCAGAAGCATTTGGCCAACGCCCTCAGCCCCACGGTGTGAGTGTTGGGGGTGTCCTGTGCAGGGACAGGAGATGGACTCGATGGTCCTTGTGGTTCCATTTCAACTCAGGACATTCTATGGTTCTATGATCTTTCCAGGAAGGAATTCAACTTTAAGCAATGGCTTTGTTAACTTATGACCTCTTCTATACATTTATTACACTGTTGCCCAGAGCAGTGGTGGCTGCCCCACCCCTGGAGGTGTTCAAGGCCAAGTTGGATGGGGCTTTGAGCCCCCTGATCCAGTGGGAGGTGTCCCTGCCCATGGCAGGGGGTGGAACGGGATGGGCTTTGAGGTTCATCCAATCCAAACCATTCCATGATTCTATGATTATGCAAATCTGACGAGTAGCAAGACAACAGCACACTGGGCACCACGAGACAGTCAGAAGGAACTCACAAAGAAACCTGGCCCTGGTAGAGGTAAATACACGGGGATCAGCTCTTCTGAAAACTCTGGTGCCGGTTCTAGAGGGAGAACACACAGAAACCCAGCCCTGAGCAGCAAATGACGTGGGTTCGGTCTGTCTCTGTCAAAGAGCTGTGTGGGCTTTTTCTCCTGCAAATAGTCCTGCAGACACTAAAAAAAGAACTTAGCCTCTGTGTTCCTGACATTTGAGTTTTGTAAGGAGTACTTCTGAACTGTGGGGAGCAGATCCAGCTGGATGGGAGGTGAGAATTCAAGTGTGTTCCTATCAGCAGTCTGTAGCCAAGCTCTGAGAATTGTGTTCTATTCTGTTGGGGTTTTTTTTTTCCTCATCTAAATAACTTACCAACAGGGCTAAAGAGAAGAATTTTAGTAAACATCATAAAAAATTAACGATTTGAGACAGGCTGTTTTATTAGCCTTGACTGATTTATTAGCTTCATCTAATTGGTAGAATCGGTAAAGATTTGAGATGCTCTGATAAGAACCCAGAAATCCAGATGTGTTTTGCTTTCCATACATAAATAACAGCAGACTCTACCACACAGAATGGCAGGGGCTGGAAGGGGGTTTGTGGCTGAGTCAGGAAAACAGCCACCAGAAGGACTCTGTGAAGGAGGGAGAACAGCAAGTCCCTCAAGCATCTAGACAGTCCACCCTACTCACTCTTGCTCTCTGGCTGGCACACAGGGAGATCCCAGATGTTTAGAGATCCCCACCACACATCCTGGCCCAAGCACAGGTCCTCATGTGGATGCTCGAGTAGGAAGGCACTGAGGAAGTGTTATCAGGTGCTCAGTATGTTTCTATCTTGTGGCATTTCTGTATTTTTGCAGAGGACCATTCAATCAGTCTCCCAGCAACAGGGAGGTTGCCCAACAGCCATAAGAAGTGTCCTTCAGCGATGCCTGGCTGGATTCACTCTTCCTTCTCAATGCTTTCCAGACAGGTGATGTAAACAAACCAAAAGTTGTGAAAATTAGGCTGGAAACCTCCTCAGAACATGTATGGGCTACGCTGCCAGAATTGTTTCAGAGGAACATCTCCTCTGTCACATGTCCAGAGTCAGCCAGGAAGAAAAGTGGAGCAACACAATGTCTCTTAGATTGGTTTAACATCAAGATCAGCCACGTCTTTCATTACCACAAAAGCAGATAACGACCCTGTCGATCCTCCTGGCTCTCCTTGGTCAAATAATGTGTCAGATTCTCAGCTACAGATGTTGCAGGAAGCATGAATTCAACCCTCCGCAGAGGAAATGTGGAGAGGGGGTTGAAACCATTCTGAAAGGCCTGGTTACGGCGAGCAGTTGCCAGCTGCAGTGACAGACTGGTGCTGGCACACACTTTGGCTCTGGAGGAGAGAGACACTGCATGGATGACAGGGCAAGAGTGGAAGAGGTTCACAAGGTTGAAGCAAGTGGAAATGATCACCTTGAGGGGAAGCTTTCCCCTTATTTAGCTACAAAGCATGGCTTTGGCCCCATCATCTTGTCCAGCAACAAGGTACCAACAGCTCCTTTCTGCAGATCTCGCAGTCAGACCCTGCTAAATCACACCTGAAATCATAGAAAAGTCTGTTCTCAACACTCAACAACAGCCCAAGACATGATGGTAACAGAGTTTCATGCGTCAGCATTTGGGATCATTACTGTAAAACGTTACAGAAGGGATCCGGGTTAATGGAGGTAATCTTTGATTATCTGATGTAACAGATTGCTCTGCCAGTGACTCACTCCTTCTGTCACAATATATTTCGGGTTTGCAGCTGCAAATAGCAAGCAGGAAGGAGCCAGCTCCCGAGCTAAGACTGCTCCTGTTGTTTGGAGAAACCCCTACAAGAGGGTGCTGAGCTGCTGCAGGAGTGTGAAAGGCCGGCAGAGCTCTCCCGAGGGGAGTGGGTTGTGGGCAGTGTCCTTGAGTCACTCATTCACGGGTGTCACTATAGCTACCAGCTGAAGGACTCCACCAGAAAAGCAGAAATAGAGAAAATTAAGAGGTAGAAGACAAAAGAGAGGAAACTTGTCATCAAGCAAAGGCAGGGGCTTCCTCCAATGAGCTAATGAAGAGCTTCGACTGAAAAACAAGGCTTGATGGTTGCACGGCGTAAGCGTCAGATGGTGCAAGCAGCTGGCCTGCTCTCGTCTCACCTCTCCCACCCACTCACCCGAGAGCTGGTGGTGGTGAGCACCATCTTCATAAACACAAACCAGCAGCTCTGTGCCAGGGGTGGATTAACTATTTCCTCCTTGTTCACAAAGTCCTGCACTTCCGCTTGCTCTCCCTGCAGCCCTGGGGCCAGAATTAAAACAAGGAGTTGACTTGGGCCAACGGGTCCCAGGAGCAGCACGGAGACAGGTGACAGTGAACAATGAACCTTCCAGCAGGGGCTCCAGGAGAGAGCAAAACCCCTCTACAGGAGGGACACTGAGGTGCTGGAGCATGTCCAGAGAAGGGCAACGAGGCTGGAGAACACGCTTTACGAGGAGTGGCTGAGGGAACTGGGGTTGTTTAGCCTGGAGAAAAGGAGGGTGAGGGGAGACCTCATCACTGTCTACAACTGCCTGAAAGGAGGTTGTGGTGAGGTGGGTGTTGGTCTCTTCTCATAAGTGACAGGTGATAGGACAAGAGGAAATGGTCTCAAGTTGCACCAGGGAAGGTTCAGACTGGATATTAGGAAAAATTTCTTCACTTAAAAGGTTGTCAGGCCCTGGCAGAGGCTGCCCAGGGAGGTGGTGGAGTCCCCATCCCTGGAGGGGTTTAAATAGATGGGTTGATGAGCTTCTTAGGGTCATGGTTTCACAGTATCACAGTATCACAGTATCATAAGGTTGGAAAGGACCTCTGAGATCATCAAGTCCAACCTATATCCCAACACAACACCAACCCATCATCTAAAACATGGCACTCTGTGCCTCATCCAGTCTCCCCTTAAACACCTCCAGGGTCGGCGACTCCACCCCCTCCCTGGGCAGCGCATTCCAATGGCCAAACACCCTTTCAGTTTAGTAAGGGAACAGGTACAGTTTGACTCGATGATCTCAAAGGTCTTCTCCAACCAGATGATTCTATGACTCTATGGTTCTGGGCACTGTCATAGCCTGTAGGATAACAGAAGAAGAAGAAAGCATCACCACCCACCAGTCCCACAGCCCCGACACCCCCTGGTGTGAAAACCCTGCTTCAGATTCAGATGTCCAAGATAGCCCAGCACACCACAAGCAGCTGCATCCAGGGACAGACACTTCTAATACATCCATAAATCTAAATAAATGCATAATTCCCACTCACATGCTTTCCTGACAGCCAGCTGTTCCCTTTGCTCTCTGTCATCCTTGCTTGGAGATTCATTTCCCTGTCCAGGACAGTTTATTAGCAATTTTTATTGCAAAACATATACATTTGGCTGGTGGTGGGCAAAAGCTAAGCCTCTGAGTAAATAAAACACTGGGGCAGCTCGTGGGGAATGACAGAGAACAGATATCTGTGAGGTCTTTACCCTGGTCCTGAAAGCCAATAATGGTAGGAGGTCAGAGATCACCGGCTTAATTGTCCGATGAATTAATGGTGACGAACGTCTGTTTCCCCTCTTGTTAAAACTGACACCAGATATTTCAGAGAAAGCAGAAGGGCACTTGGCCACAAAGGAATGTTTTGATGGCTCAAGCTGAGATTGTTGCCAGCCCCAGCCCATCAGAGCAGCCCGGGTCAAACAAAGTCATGGTAGGAAACTGCTGCTGACTCCAGCACAAAACAGAACCTTCTGGGCTCAGTCAAGCAGCCCTGAGTTATCCCACTTGCTTTGGAGAGAAAGATTGTTTTCTTAGATTTTAAATAAAAATCAGATTCAGATCTTTGAAAGTAACAAGTGTAAAAACCCTGAAACTGGAGGAGTGCGAGTTCCACCATAAAAACCAGACTGAGCTGGTTTCTGCCCGGTTTGAGGAAAAGTGGAGAGCAGCAGAAAAAAAAATAACACTAAAATGTATCATAAAAAGCAAAATTTTTCTCTACATGTTCCCTTTCCAGCCAAAGTTCCTCCTTCATTGTCCTGTAACCCTGCTCAGCAACGCATCTTTGAGTGGAAAGTGTCCTCGTGGGAAGAACAACAAAACTGGGAAATACTAGGGGACCACTTTTATCCAGTTGGTGACATTTGGTGGAGCTGGCTAACACAGCTCTATTGAAACGACTCCTTCCGCAGTTAAGAATGAGCTCTACTCACTTATTTTCTTCTTGTTGCTCAATCCCATTTCAATTCAGATTTCCATGTGGCGGGGTAGGAACAAGGATGAAAGCTGCCCTTTGTTTTAAGGTGGTTACGTTAATTTCAGGCTGTTGGGAAACATCTTTCCCATTCATCTGAATCAACTTGAACTCCTCTGGTATTTAATTTAAGCTACCTAAACAAGAAATGAGCACTTATTAAATTTAAAAACATACACTATCGACCTAACAGTCAGTTTCTGAGATCTGTAAAGTCATTTCTTACGTCGTGAGTCATTCCCCTCATTATGGTACATGCCAATATCTTCAATTAATAGAAGTAAAACTATCATCCACAATGTGTAACATTGAATTAGGTGATTTAAGCCTAAATAGTCTTTCAGCAGGGTATTTCCACAGAGGTCACGTTGACCAGGGAACAGACAAACTGGTTTTCTACCAGATCTATGTGCTCAGTCTCTGACAGAGCAAATTATAAAGGTGCCTTTAGTATTGCTGTCTTTAGGTGTTTGTCAGTAAATCCCTAACAAACCATCAGGTTCATGTTTTTCTAGCCCAAAAGGAAAAGTCTGATCACCAGGTCAGAATCAATTCTAGCTCCAAGGCCAGTGTATTTACATCCCATATGAATCTGGCTCAGCAGTTCACAAAGTCATAGAATCATTAAGGTTGGAAAAGACCTCTAAGACCATCCAGTCCAACCCTTAGCCCAACCCCACCGTGCCCACTACACCGTGTCACAAAGTGCCACGGTCACACACTTTTTGAACCCCTCCAGGGATGGAGACTCCACCCCTGCCCTGGGCAGCCTCTGCCAAAGCTTGACCATTTTTTGATTCCAGTTTGCCTGACACTGCAGCGTAAGTGCAGGTGTCAGAGTGGTACCTGCCCACCTGGGCTCTGCTGCACAGCCTGCCATCCCTGCAGGTCCCAGTGCCCGTGTTCCACCAGATGAGCAAAATTATCAGAGGGGCTTTTTCAGCAAAAGCTGTAAGTGGCAGCTGTGGAAAGGACAGTGGCCAGGGTGCAGCCCACACCACCTGCAGCAGTGCTGGCACAACCAGGCGTAAAGTCAGCCATGCAGAGCGTCACTCTGATAAATGAGGTGCATTTACTGCTTCTGTGGCATTGAGAGTCCCTCTGGAGCTGAACAAACCTACAAGGACAGAGGCTCTGCTGCAAGAAACATTTTCTGTTCAGCTCTTTTAACCATGTTCTGGGTTGCTATTATAGAATCACAGGATGGGCTGATGTGGAAGGGACCTCAAAGCCCATCCAGTTCCAACCCCCCTGCCATGGGCAGGGACACCTCCCACTGGATCAGGGGGCTCAAAGCCCCATCCAGCCTGGCCTTGAACACCTCCAGGGATGGGACAGCCACCACTGCTCTGGGCAACCTGGGACAGGGCCTCCCCATCCTCACAGCAAAACATTTCTCCCTAAGATCTCATCTCAATCTCCCCTCTTCCAGCTCAAAACCCTTGTCCCTCATCCTATCCCTGCTCTCTCTGATCAAGAGCCCCTCCCCAGCTTTCCTGGAGCCCCTTTCAGTCCTGGGAGGCTGCTCTAAGGTCTCCCCAGAGCCTTCTCTTCTCCAGGCTGAACAACCCCAACTCTCTCAGCCTGTCCTCACAGCAGAGGGGCTCCAGCCCTTGGATCATCTTCATGGCCTCCTCTGTACTCTCTCCAACAGCTCCAGGTCCTTCCTGTGCTCAGGACTCCAGAGTCAAAGTCACTCAATTTACTATCACTCCTTTCAAGGGTGTCAGTGCAGAAAAAAGAAACTCAGCCATCACTTTAGAGAGGATTCTGATTTTTAAACTCACCAGAGCAAACCCCAAACCATCCCACAGAAAACCCGAGCCTCCTTATCCCTCCAGGTGTCCCGGTGAGGCAGCGCTCGCCCTGCACTGGGCAGAGCAGCACAGCAGCAAACACTGAGCTCCGTGTCCGAGCATCTAAACCCAAGTGCCACATGTTTTAGCACCCCTTGGGAGATACTGTAATTAATATTACTTTGGTGACAGCTCTTTTACCACATCCCACTGGGAAGCTGCTATCTGAGCTTATGGAACTTGAACCCAGTTAATTCTCCGTGCCTACCAGTTTCAGGTGTCTCCTAATTTAAAGCTGCGTTTACAGACAAAAGGGGTCAGCAACTCTTCCCAGAGTGCCAAACGGTATCTTAATCACTTCTGTTTAATAGGAAACAAATGACTGAGCACTGATAAAGTTGGCCAGTATGCTTTTGAGGAAAAGAAAAGTGACTACAGAACAATCTGATAACGAGAGAATTTGCTTCCTGAGAAACTCGATATTTATAAACCTTCTCAGCAAGCGGGGCAAAAAGGAAATCATTTCAGCTGGCTGAAGTTAAAGTTCTAAATTGCATTTTAAAATGACAACAAAACCAGGACCCTGTCTGGAAACAGTGCTGCTGGGAAAGATCTGAAGGAACAACACGAGGCAGGAAGCCTCACGTTTGGGTTGACCTTTGCTCTGGAGGCTCGGGCTCTCCCGTTGCCTGCAGACATGGACAGAACCTTGCACACCATGGATCCGCACTTGGATCCTCTCCCACAGCAACGGGGATGGAAGGAAGCAGGATTGTCCTGGTTGTCTTTTCCACCTTTGATGGAATGACTGGATTGAACAGCCTCCCTCTGTCTCCAGTGGCTCATATTCACGATGACATGGGATTTTTTTCAAGCAAAAGGCTATGCTTTCAGCCTCACCAAACCAGGAATTTCAGTTATTTTCCATGCTTTGGTATCCTTAATCCTCTTGAAACGCAGGCAATGATTGCCCTCCAGCCTGACTGCTGTCTCAAGAGCAGAACTGGTTCTCAACCATAATAACCTCATAATTACTGGCTGGATGGCCAGGCCCAGAGGGTAGTGATAAATGGAGTTAAGTCCAGTTGGAGGCCGGCCACGAGTGGTGTTCCCCAGGGTTCAGTGCTGGGTCCAGTCCTGTTCAATGTCTTTATTAATGATCTGTATGAAGGGATCAAGTGCACCCTTAGCAGGTTTGCAGGTGACACCAAGCTGGGTGGCAGTGTGGATCTGCTCGAAGGGAGGGAGGCTCTGCAGAGGGGTCTGGACAGGCTGGATCCATGGGCTGAGACCAACGGGATGAGATTCAACAAGATCAAATGCCGAGTCCTGCACTTGGGACACAACAACCCTGAGCAGTGTTACAGGCTTGGGGAAGAGTGTCTGGAGAGCTGCCTGGAGGAGAAGGACCTGTGGGTGTTGGCTGACAGCGGCTGAACATGAGCCAGCAGTGGCCCAGGGGGCCAAGAGGGCCAATGGCATCCTGGGCTGTGTCAGACACAGCGTGGGCAGCAGGACCAGGGCAGGGATTGTGCCCCTGCACTCAGCACTGGTGAGGCCACACCTCGAGTGCTGGGGTCAGTTCTGGGCCCCTCAGTACAAGAAGGACATTGAGGGACTGGAGTGCATCCAGAGAAGGGAAATAAGCTGGGGAAGAGGATGGAGAACAAGGCCTACAAGGAGCGGTTGAGGGAACTGGGGCTGTTTAGTTTGGAGAAGAGGAGGCTGAGGGGAGACCTCATCACTGTCTACAGCTGCCTGAAAGGAGGCTGTGGGAGAGCAAGTGTTGATCTCTTCTCACAAGTGACAGTGATAGCACAAGAGGAAATGGCCATGAGTTGCACCAGGGGAGGTTCACATTGGACATCGGGAAAAGTTTCTTCACAGAAAGGGTTCCCAGGCCCTGGCAGAGGCTGCCCAGGGAGGGGGTTGAGCCACCATCCCTGCAGGGGTTTAAAAAACAGGTAGATGAGTTTTTGAGGGACATGGTTTAGCGGATGATGGGTGCGGTTGGACTCGATGATCTCAAAGGTATTTTCCAACTGGAAGATTCTATAATTCTATGATTCTATGATTCAAGTTCAGTTATGTCAAGAACCTCCAACTCCATCTGATTTCAGCTGAAGCCATGCATGCCAACAAGCCCTTCCACAAGGCCCTTGAGAGAGGGAGAGGTAACAATCCTGACCGATGGGTCCCCTCTGCACAGAATTATCAGTGCAGATTGTTTCTGGAGTGACTGCTGGTTCCTAAGCCTTCCTGCTATGGAAGTTTTTCATGGGAGAATAATGCATGAGATGTGGAAGAGTGATAATCCAAATAAATATAAATTATTGGTATTTTATGCCTAAAAAGGCAGCATTGTCAATTATTTTATAAAAGAAATGTTTACCTCCCAGAAGCACAGGGAAAAAAGCAGAAGGTGCATCCACTTTGCTTCACATTTTCCATGTCAGTAAATGACAAAGCAGTTTGCACTTTGCTGCCTTGGCTCCAGGTATCGAGCAAAACATTTCTGAGCTGCTTTTGAAGTATAAAGTACATTAATAAAATAATAAACCCAACGCATCCCTTGGCTTTTCAGCACTGCCCTCGACTTAAGGACCCAAAAGTATTTTGCAAACAAAAACAGCAAAAGCTTTTCCAGCTTGAAGATGAAATTTGCCCGCACATAAATTAGCGTGACTTTTACAGTCCGGTTGAGACACTCCACATGTACAACTGGGAAAAGAAATTATCCCAGACAATTTAACAGCACAGCTTCAATCAGAAAACAAGCATGAAATAAAACCAGACCCATTCTTCTTGATAAGTTTTCCAGTTAGTATTGTGAGAGGACCTAAGAGGCTGAAGGAAATGGGGTTGTTTAGTTTGGAGAAGAGGAGGCTGAGGGGAGACCTCGTCACTGTCTACAGCTGCCTGAAAGGGGGCTGTGGGAGAGCAAGTGTTGGTCTCTTCTCTCAAGTGACAGGTGATAGCACAAGGGGAAATGGCCAAAAGTTGCACCAGGGGAGGTTCAGACTGGATATTAGGAAGAATTTCTTTACTGAAAGGGTGGTCAGGCCCTGGCACAGCTGCCCAGGGAGGAGGTTGAGCCACCATCCCTGGAGGGGTTTAAAAAAAGGGTAGATGAGTTTTTAAGGGACATGGTTTAGCGGATGATGGGTGCGGTTGGACTCGATGAGCTCAGAGGTCTTTTCCAACCAAAGATTCTATGATTCTATGACTCTATGATAAGCAGGACTGGCTAGATTCTAGAAGGAAAAGAGGTCTTTATGTTCTATTTACTCTGTTTCTTTTAAGCAGTCAATCTTTGCTGGGCAGAGAATGGATTTGGAACAGCCCTGATGAGAAAGACTTGCCGGTACTTGTGGAACAGAAGCTCAACGTGAGCCAGAAACGTGCACTCAGAGCCCAAAAAGCCACCCGTGTCCTGGGCTGTATCAGAAGCAGTGGGACCAGAGCAGAGGGAGGGGGTTCTGCCCCTCTGCTCTGCTCTGCTCTGCTCTGCTCTGTGAGACCCCACCTGGAGTCCTGTGTCCAGTTCTGGAGGCCTCAGCACAGGAAGGACCTGGAGCTGTTGGAGCGAGTCCAGAGAAGGCCATGAAGATGATCCAAGGGCTGGAGAACCTCTGCTGTGAGGACAGGCTGAGAAAGTTGGGGTTGTTCAGCCTGGAGAAGAGAAGGTTCCAGGGAGACCTTAGAGCAGCCTCCCAGGACTGAAAGGGGCTGCAGGAGAGCTGGGGAGGGGCTCTTGATCAGGGAGTGCAGGGATGGGATGAGGGACAAGGGTTTTGAGCTGAAAGAGGGGAGACTGAGATGAGATCTCAGGAAGAAATGTTCTGCTGTGAGGGTGGGGAGGCCCTGGCCCAGGTTGCCCAGAGCAGTCGTGGCTGCCCCATCCCTGGAGGTGTTCAGGACCAGGTTGGATGGGGCTCTGATAACCCTGATCAGCTGGATGGGCTCTGAGGTCCTTTCCAACCCAAACCATTCCATGATTCTTTGCCACAGCCGTGCTTAGTTCACCAAGACAGGTGTTCTCTGCAATACAAAGAAATCCTTTGTTGGTTGTTTTGATGATGAATAAAGTTCCACTATAGACTGCCACCAGGACCTGTCTTTGGCCAGATGCCAATGAACCCAGTCATATTTGGATATCTTTCACCCAATGGTGACAGAGGCACGCATCCACCTCTGAAGAATAAAATACAAGAGGTAGAGCCTGGCATGTGAAACCACTGCCTACATGGCCTTCCATCCTCTTCAAGATCTGACACATTAAGACAACTGAAGAGAAGGAATTCATGGCAATTTGTTCACACAAAAAAAAGCCAAGAATTGGACTTAGTTTTGTCCTGAAATCCAAGAGAGATACAACAGCAGATGTCTTTCATCTATATGACCTTTTCCACTAAGACAAAAGGGAGACAGGATATTAAATCACAGTTTAAGATTTTTATGACTCCTGGCAAGTGTATTTATTGTGGGTTTGTTTGTTTTGGGACTTTGTTTTCAGACGAAGGAGTGTTATTTTTTGCACTTTTCATGGAACCTCAGCTGAAATACCATAAATGTGTCTGAGACTAATTTCTTTTGGGAGATTTGCACAGTTTCAAAGTCACAAGATGACTCCCCTTCCGACTCACATTGCTCAAACCGGTGTGTTTAAACCAGGACAACCGTGTGACACAGCCCAGAGAAGCTGTGGCTGCCCCACCCCTGGAGGTGTTCAAGGCCAGGTTGGATGGGGCTTTGAGCCCCCTGATCCAGTGGGAGGTGTCCCTGCCCATGGCAGGGGTGGGACTGGATGGGCTTTGAGGCCTCTTTGGACCCAAACCATTCCATGATTCCGTGACATGAAGACAGCAGTTCATCTTTCACAAAGTCATGGAAAACCATGATGGCACATGCAGTTACATTAGGGGGACAACGAGTCCTTTAACCAGCAGATCCAGATGAGGAAACGCTCCTAAAAGCTGTAGCATGTCCAACACAAACCCCTCATTGACTACAGTGGAGAACACACAGTGACAGCAGGACACAGGACAAGGAATTTGGGAGAAAGCACAGACTACCTGCCTCTGTCTCCTGTATCTGCTCACGCCCTTCGCTAGAGGAAAGCTGTCCCTCACATGCTCAGCTTTCCTTATGGATGACTAAGCAGAAAGAAGGATAGGGATGCTACTAAGAAGAATAATCCAGAGGAAGGGATGTTAACCTCAGACCCAGGGAGGATTAGTTTTAAGTCCTTCTTCCATCACAGATTTCTCATGTGATTATAGGCAAAGGGTTAGGCTATGTAAAAGCCAAGCTGCCCAGAGCAGTGGTGGCTGCCCCATCCCTGGAGGTGTTCAAGGGCAGGTTGGATGGGGCTTGGAGCCCCCTGATCCAGTGGGAGGTGTCCCTGCCCATGGCAGGGGGTGGGACTGGATGGGCTTTGAGGTCCCTTTCAACCCAAACCATTCCATGGGTCTGTGATTCCAAGACACACTTGGGTGAGATGGCTGGAGCAGATATGAGTCTGTTCACCCAGCCCCTCTGCCAGGGGCTATGACCCTTGAGCAGTGTAAGATTTCATGGGCTGGGCTCCTAATTTACAGCTGCTGTAATTCACATTATAACATCAGGATATAAACCATGACTGCAGGTGTAAATATATATTCTAGCTAAACCTACCTAGGATCCCAATTTGGAGCCCTTCACCTTGCCTTCAATCAGTTCCTAGCATATAATGTGAACTGAGAGTATTTCCAGCCATAAGTAAATGTTTAACAAAAGTTTTTTAAAGAAGAAAATTTTTAAAAATTTCAATAAGGTTAAAATAGACTGGTTTAGCTTTTGATTCCAAACTCTTTTTCACTCCTTTCAAAATATTGCATTATATCATACAGTATATCATACTGAATAAAATAAAAATGTGGTTATCATTTATTAGCAAATGAAACATAGAATGTCCTGAGTTGGAAGGAACTCGCAAGGACCATCGAGTCCCTGCACAGGACACCCCAACACTCACCCCGTGCGTCTGAGGGTGTCGTCCGAATGCTTCTGGAATATTGTCAGGCTGTGACTGCTTCCCTGGGGAGCTGTTCCAGTGCTCCACCACCCGCTGGGGGAAGAACCTGTTCCTATTGTCCATCCTAACCCTCCCCAGGCACATCTTCCTGCCATTCACTCGGGTCCTGTTGTTGGTCACCAGAGAGAAGAGCTCAGCCCCTGCTCCTCCTCCTCCCTGTGTGAGGAAGCTGCAGAATGTGATGAGGTCTCTCCTCAGTCTCCTCCAGGCTGAACAGACCAAGTGACCTCAGCCTCTCCTCACATGGTTTCCCCTCTAAGCCCTTTGCCAACTCTGTGCCCTCCTCTGGACACTCTCCAGTACCTTCAGACCCTTTTTATCCTGCCCCAAACTGCCCCCAGTGCTCAAGGTGGCTGAGTTCAAACATTTTTCCTCAGACATATTCTTCCCAGCCAATTGGAAACGCTCGCATTCCCTTTGTCTTAGAATAGAAATCGTTTTTCTTAAAACTTGGGGAAAAAACCCTGAAACAAACAATCAAAACCCCCAACCAGGACATCAGCAAAGCTTTTGGCCCTCAGCACCTCCCTAAGGCCCTCAGCTCTCACAATTGCAGGGGCAGGTGAGGACGGGCTGGAACTCGGCGCCTTCTTTCTGAGTGACTAAAACACGACATGGGCCAAACGCAACCACACGCTGCTTCCAAAACGAGAGCACGTATGGCTGAGCATTTCTGAAAAGTCAAAATCTGCTTGTCCTGAAATCAGTGGGTGTTTCACTCTCGACTGCTGTGGCAGCCGGGTTAAGTCAACACTGGGTAAGACGGGAAAATCCCAATCAGAGACCAAGCACAGTGTTCCCCCTAAAGATTATTCATAAAGCGAGTGCAGACGTCACAAGAAAACAGAAGGTGCCACAGAGCTGTTATTTTTAAGCTGAGGGTGAGAACGTAGGCAGTGAAGCAGAGAGCATAACTTCTTACATTGCTTTGTCACTGTTCTTGTTAAGGAGCACAAGGAAATTATTTCAAAGAGGAAAAAATCACAGTTACCTCCATTTCTTTGGTTCAGAATAGAGTTTTTTTTTTAATTTTATGTAAATTTTTACAGCTTTTTCAATACTGAATTTTCTAAAACTATTTCTTTCTGAATATTGTCTTTCTAAGACCCACCCAATCTGCAGAACCACCAAAAACTGCCCAAACTACCTAGAAGACATGTTCTCTATTCCCCTGAATTGTATAGAATTTAAATCAGGTCCTAGCTGCCTGAACTGCTTTTGCAGAATTGGGAACTGCCTCTACCTTCTCTGGCAAAGAACAAGCAATTTGGAAAAGCTGAGGCAGACACTGAAGTGGATCACAGGGAGCATCTGTGCACAATGATGGAGACCAGTTCTAATCATCAGCATTGCAGGACTGTAATCCTCCAATCCAGGCATGAGCAATTATCAGTGTAAGAGTATAATTTATCCCTTGCAGTCAGACACAAGATGGATGTCCCATTGGGCATGAGTTAGATTGTTCTACTCGCTTCAGAAGGCTTAGCAAGACCACTTATCACATATGAAACAGTACTAATGGCAGGCAGGCTGAGCCCTCAGATGAGTTTAATAAAGGGCTCTCACTACGCATCAGGATCAAAAATGCTGCCGTGTAACTGAAAGTGTAACAGCTTCTTACACTTGCCAAAGAATCATGGAATGGTTTGGGTTGGAAGGGACATCAAAGCCCATCCAGTTCCAACCCCTTGCCATGGGCAGGGACACCTCCCACTGGATCAGGGGGCTCAAAGCCCCATCCAACCTGGCCTTGGACACCTCCAGGGATGGGGCAGCCACCACTGCTCTGGGAAACCTGGGCCAGGGCCTCCCCACCCTCATCATGAAGAATTTCTTCCTAATGTCTAATCTAAATCTCCTCCTTCCAATTTAAAGCCATTCCCCCTTGTTCTGTCACTTCTTGTCCTTGTAACAAGTCCCTCCCCAGCTTTCCTGGAACCCCTTTCAGTCCTGGGAGGCTGCTCTAAAGTCTCCCCAGAGCCTTCTCTTCTCCAGGCTGAAGAACCCCAACTCTCTCAGCTTGTCCTTGCATGGGAGGTGCTCCAGCCCTCAGATCGTCTTAGTGGTCCTTTTCATACTATAACCCTCATACGCTTGAAATATCTCACCAAACATAAAAAATCTCCTGCATTCAAACCTTCAGAGTACATCATTTATCACTGAATCACAGAATCTTCCGGTTGGAAAAGACCTCTGAGATCATCGAGTCCAACCACACCCATCATCCGCTAAACCACGTCCCTTAAAAACTCATCAATGCAAAGAAATCACAAATTACAAAAATGTAGGATTTCAGCTGAAGGACCTTAGATTAATATTTAGTCTGACATCACTCAGGAGTAGTCCTGTCTCAATGGTGAAGGGGCTGGAGCTCAAGCCCTACAAGGAGTGACTGAGGGAGCTGGGGCTGTTTAGTCTAAAGAAGAGGAGGCTCAGGGGAGACCTCATTGCTCTCTACAACTACCTGAAAGGAGGTTGTAGTCGGGCAGGGGTTGGTCTCTTCTCTCAGGTGACCAGTGACAGAACTAGAGGGCATGGACTCAAGCTACGTCAGGGGAGGTTTAGGCTTGATGTGAGGAAGAAGTTCTTCACTGGAAGGGTGTTTGGCCATTGGAATGCACTGCCCAGGGAGGGGGTGGAGTCGCCGACCCTGGAGATGTTTAAGGGGAGACTGGATGAGGCACTGAGTGCCATGGTTTTGGTGATGGGTTGTTGTTGTGTTGGGTTATAGGTTGGACTTGATGATCTCAGAGGTCCTTTCCAACCTTGTGATACTGTGATACTGTGATTACTCTAAATAATTCCCACGACTCACCTGCCTGACAAATAACAGGGGAAAACATGCCCGAAGTGTGTGTCTGTCTCTCACACCACCATTTCAATAAATGCACCAGCAGTTTGCAAGTGATCCAATCGCTGGGATCTGTATTTGCTACCCACCTACGGGGATGTTCTCCAAGCAGCATCATTCCTTCCCTCTTGCTGTTTTTCCCACCCTGGTGCTGACCAGCCTCAGCTGCCCAGTTTGTGAAGCTGGACAAAAGCAGCCACTCAGCGTGGCTTGGCTGAGGTGGAAAACATACCAGAAAGGAATTTGGTTTTGCTTAGCCCGGCAGTCCCGAGCGCAACTGCAGCCCCCGTGATTAGGGCTTGAGGAGAACACACATCGTTACAGCTTCACCCTTGGGCATTCACCAAAAGAGAGATTTGTTTTTCTAATTGGCTCAATATTTGGAGAAGGTAAATGGTGAATAATTACAGCCTCGACAGCAACATGAGACGGGATGAAAGCAACACCAACCGCCTGCTTTGCTCTGTTCCTCGCGGTGTGAGCCGTGGGTGACACCCAACCCCGGGAGGAGACCGTCCTGCAGAAGTCCCTCACGGTGCCCAGGGACACCTCTTTTGGCTCTGGTCACCTCATTTGGCTTTTGGCCTCAGCAAACTATGGTATATTTGTGTACAGCTACAAACCTGCCTCGCAGAGCAGTCAGCTTCCTGCAAAAATGAGCTAGGAGCAAACTTCCTTTATTGCAAAGAAGAAATAAACAGTTCTCTGAGGCAAATGGCAATATTTCATTTGCATGAGCTGGATGCTGCTCCAAAGTTTATGCTAGGTAAAATGTTAATTTCTGCAAAGCACATCCTCAACAAAAGCAGCTTTATAAATGGAATTTGATACTCCTAAAATCATGGAATGGTTTGGGTTGGAAGGGATTGTCAAAAAGGCAAAGGGAGATAATACATTTGCAGTGGTGACTTTATTGGAAAGCATAGCTCAAGGCAAAAGATGGTCTATCAGTTGCTTCCCAGTCAAGGGCTGGTTTTCTATAAATATAACAGGGCACCTTCCACACAGAAATCATGGAATGGTTTGGTTCAGAAGGGACCTCAAAGCCCATTCAGTCCCACCCCTGCCATGGGCAGGGACACCTCCCACTGGATCAGGGGGCTCAAAGCCCCATTCAACCTGGCCTTGAACACCTCCAGGGATGGGGCAGCCACCACTGCTCTGGGCAACCTGGGCCAGGGCGTCCCAACTCATATCTTAAAAAATAATAACACCAAATCTAATATTTTCTTCAGAGATTCTTAAATCTACACTTGGTCCTCTCAAATAGGAGAAAAACCCGAAATAGCTACATCCATCATTAGGTTAAATACAATTGTTCACACTTAACCCCTGATAATTTACCCACACAGAGCACCTTTTACCCATTACAGCTGCAGAAAATGTACTGCACTCTATAAATACCAGGGGGCCCCGGATGGCTGAGCCGCGGCGTTCGCCCTCTCCGTTTGTGATTTCAATGCCCTGGGTCACGAGCGCAGCGGGGCCGCAGCCATCGACTGCTGCTGGGGCTCAGCACTGACAGATGTCCCCTTCCAGATCTGGAGAGGGGATGAATGAAAAGCCTCCCCACTGCCAAGGAGCATTTTTAAATGCAAGGAGAGCCGCATCCTTCCACCGCCTGCCGATACAGCTCTCCTGCAAGCAGGCTACCTTGCTATTTTTCACTGCATTCTGTATTTTTCTATTGTTTCAAGCCTTTTTTCCAATTGCTGTGAAAGCACCGAGCTCCCTCCCCTCAATGCCAGGGCCATAATTCTCCCGTTTGCAGGGCAGAGCGTGACCTCAGTCCTCTGCTCTCCCTGAGCGAGCGTATCTGCCATTGACGTCAAGGGCTCTGCACACGGAGGGAGGGAGATAAGCACTCTGGAGGCAAGAGCTGCTCCCTGAATGAGAATGGAGAATTCTGCTGGAGGAATTTACAAGCCTCTCGCAGGCTCCTCTCTTGATTAAAGCTGCTGGGATTATTACACAAAGTCAGCTGCTGAGTCCTGGCTATCAGAAAGCTGCCTCGCTGCTGTTAACCCACCCCAACTGCTTGGGCAAGACAAAAGCCTCCGTTAGCTGAAACAAAAGCAAGTGAGATGTAAAAAGAAGTGCCTTGGTCTGTTCAGCCTGGAGAAAAGGAGACTGAGAGGGGATCTCGTGGCTGTTTGTGCCTTCTCACAAGGGAGGGAGGGGAAACAGGGGCTGAGCTCTGCTCTCTGGTGACCTGTGACAGGACCAGAGGGAATGGCAGGAAGATGTGCCAGGGGAGGGTCGGGTTGGACATTGGGAAGAGGTTCTTCCCCCAGCGGGTGGTGGAGCACTGGAACAGCTCCCCAGGGAAGCAGTCCCAGCACCCACTCTGCACATTCCAGAAGCATCTGCACAATGCCCTCAGTCACATGGTGAGAGTGTGGGGAGTGTCCTGTGCAGGGACAGGAGTTGGACTCGATGGTCCTTGTGGGTCCCTTCCAACTCAGGCAATTCTATGATTCTATGATCTGCAGGCATGCTTGGGAGCCAGCAAAGGGACAACAGCCTCACCTCTCAACATATTTCCTCCTGCAGTGGAATTTCTCAACCTCACTTTCTCTGTGATTCGTCTGGGACCCAAGAACTGGGAGGTGTTCTTGAGTTGCCCAGTTTAGAAGTCCCCCAGCACCCTCAGAAATGCACTCTGCATGAACTCTGGTCCTCTGAGAAAAGCTGCTTATTACAAATATAATTCCAACAACAACAGACCAACAGCATGATCTGATTACACTATGGGTACATCTAACCAGGATTATCTAAAGTTAAATTTGTCTGTCAGCCTCCCCATGCTCTCACGCACAATGCTGCTTCGTGCTTACATCTGCACTGTCCTGCAGGGTATTGGCCAGGGATGTTTTATCTTCACTTCATCATGTGCCACCTCTACAGGCATTGTAGCTGTGAAGTAGGAATAGTTGCACATGGAATGGTTTGAGTTAGAAGGAACCTCAAAGTCCATCCAGTCCCACCCCCCTGCCATGGGCAGGGACACCTCCCACTGGATCAGGGGGATCAAAGCCCCATCCAGCCTGGCCTTGAACACCTCCAGGGATGGGGCAGCCACCACTGCTCTGGGCAACCTGGGCCAGGGTCTCCTCAACCTCACTGTGAAGAATTTCTTCCTAAGATATCATCTCAATCTCCTCTCTTTCAACGTAAAACCATTCCTCCTCATCCTATCCCTTCACTTCCTTTCAGTCCTGGGAGGCTGCTCTAAGGTCTCCCTGGAGCCTTCTCCTCTCCAGGCTGAACAACCCCAACTCTCTCAGCCTGTCCTCACAGCAGAGGTGCTCCAGCCCTCGGATCATCTTCGTGGCCTCCTGTGGACTCGCTCCGACAGCTCCATGTCCTTCATATATTGGGGACTCCAGAACTGGACACAGGGCTCCAGGTGGGGTCTCCCCAGAGCAGAGCAGAGGGGCAGAACCCCCTTCCTCACCCTTCTGGTCCCACTGTTTTGGATGCAGCCCAGGATATGGTGTTCATCTGTGTAGATGGTGCATCACATCACAGAATTTAAGAACTCTCAGTGTCTGAGCACTTAAACCCTGAGTGGGGTGACACAGACTTAAGGTGGAAAGGTGGATCTTCGTTAAGATGTCTTGGATCTTCTGATGTTACACAGCAGCACAGCCAATGTGCTGTTAAAAACTGGAAGGACTGGGGTGCAGGAGCAGTTTATGGGTTTGTGGATGAAATATATTCCAAAAAAGCCCTTGCTTAGACTAATGATAAACATGGAGAATAAAATATGAATGGACAGAAACTTATACCAGCCTAGTTCAAAGCTCATTCATAGATGTTTTGGCATTGCAAAGGATGGAACAAGATAACTCATCTACAGCCAAGGGCTTCCTTCTTTCCTGTTTTCCTCCAGCCTTGACAGTCTGGGGCAGGTATAACAGCACAATATGGTAAATGATCAGCTTGGATATACACAGGACAATGCTGATGTGGTTTTTGGATCATAGAATCATTAAGGTTGGAAGAGCCCTCTAAGCTCATCCAGTCCAATCCCACGGTGCCTGCTAAACCATGTCCTGAGGTGCCACATCTACCTGGTTTCTGAACCCCTCCAGGGATGGAGACTCCCCCACTGCCCTGGGCAGCCTCTGCCAGGGCTTCACCACTCCTTCAATAAAGACATTTTTCCTGATATCCAATCTAAACCTCCTCTGGTGCAGTTTGAGGCCATTTCCTCTCATCCCATCATTTGTCACTTGGGAGAAGAGCCCAGCACCCACCTCACCACAGCCTCCTTTCAGGAGCTGCAGACAGTGATGAGGTCTCCCCTCATCCTCCTGTTCTCCAGACTAAACAACCCCAGGGCCCTCAGCTGCCCCCAGAACCTCTGGGCTCCAGACCCTTCCCTTATCTGTTTCCTTCTCTGGACGCGCTCCAGCCCCTCAAGGTTTTTCCAGGTGATTCCCATAAACAGCTGTGAGTTACTGGTTAAGGTTTCTCAGCCTTGATCCCAACATTTGCTCATTGTTTCTGCTTGCTACTTCAGAAAAGAGCAAGGGAAAATGCCTACCAAAGTGTTTAATATGAAACTGGGCAAGAGACAAATGACAGATCACATCCTGAAGCACAAGATCTCATTTTCATTTTCTTCCTTGTCCTACGCAAAACCACAACCTTTATAAATCATGATAGCACCAAGGTTTTTCAAACTCTTCCTACAAAAAAATGTGACTCCCTGCCAAAAAGCTGCAGCAGTGAGTTCCCAGAGTTGACTGCTTTTATATATTTTGTTCAACCATTCCTATTGCTTTTCAGCATATTAGAATACGTTTAGAAGGCAAAAAGAAGGAAAAAAGTGATGCTGAAGCGTCAGGATTATTTTTCCCTGTATTTTTTCTATTCTCTAGTTCCCTCTTTTTTAAAAAAAAAAGGGCACATATGAATTTTCAAAATATTCCAATCAAATAAATGAAGGCATTTCCTCCATTTCTCCTTTCCCCCTCGCCTTAGGATTTCACAAAAATTGCTGGTTGTCTAAGTGCCAGGGGAAATCAAGAATTAAAATACAGAGCCATCCAAAACATCCTCAAGACCGTAGCCTGACACTGTGGTTTCAGTCAGCGACCACACTTTCATCTTATTGGGATGCCCTTGAAAAAAAAACCAGTGCTGTTGGAAGCCAAACCTGTGCCCAATTCATGAAATCCATGAATGCAATATAAACCCTCACAGGCCAAGAAATTCCACAGACACCGCACAGATTAGCTGTGATAACATCTTTTCCCATAATACTGAATGGTGACAGAAATAAAAGATGAATGTTTTTAACATTTCAGTCTCCAGGGCCAGCCCAGCCCCTGACTAGGGCAGTGGGGAGGAGCTGCCCAAAAGCTGGCTCACCCCATAGTGGAAAAATCTACCTCAGGTATGGAGATCTTAGAATCACAGAATCATGGAATGGTTTGGGTTGGAAGGGACCTCACAGCCCATCCAGTTCCACACCTCCCACTGGATCAGGGGGCTCCAAGCCCCATCAACCTGGCCCTGAACACCTCCAGGGAGCAGGGCACAGAGCCTTCACAGCAGGCTTCATTCATTCACCTCATCCACACCTGCTCTTCTGGCACCTCAGCCATTGCAGACCTGTGCTTCAGGCACACTTCAGCAGAGCACCTCTAATTTGTTCCTTAGGACTGGACCAACAGAGTGCAGATCCAGGGAGAGGAAGATTTGAATCCACATTGTACTCATCCTCTGCTTTAGGACCCACTCAGCCATAGGTGAGACCCTGCTTCCCAAGAATATTCCAGACACAGACAGTGACAGTGGAGGCACAGGGTTCCATGTTGATTTAAAGAAATTCCATCCGTAATTGCTTACTCCTCTAAGTAACTCCTCTATGTAACCCTCTGCTCTGCTCTCATGAGACCCCACCTGGAGCCCTGTGTCCAGTTCTGGAATCCCCAACATAAGAAAGGGACAGAACTGTTGGAACATGTCCAGAGGAAGCCACAAAGATGATCCAAGGGCTGGAGCACCTCAGCTATGAGGGCAGGCTGAGAGAGTTGGGGTTGTTCAACCTGGAGAGGAGAAGGCTCCAGGGAGACTTTAGAGCAGCCTCCCAGGACTGAAAAGGGCTCCAGGAATTCTGGGGAGGGGCTCTTGATCAGGGACTGCAGGGATGGGATGATGAGGAATGGCTTTAAATTGGAAGGAGGAAGATTTACATTAGACATTAGGAATTAATTCTTCATGATGAGGGTGGGGAGGCCCTGTCCCAGGTTTCCCAGAGCAGTGGTGGCTGCCCCATCCCTGGAGGTGTTCAAGGCCAGGCTGGATGGGGCTTTGAGCCCCCTGATCCAGGGGGAGGTGTCCCTGTCCATGGCAGGGGGTGGAACTGGTTGGGCTTTGAGGTCCCTTCCAACCCAACCCATTCTGTGATTCTATGAACTTGATTCACCAGGTTACACTTTTTGCATTCCAGGGCTCTTGTCTTTGGATTTCAAGCACTGCAGCTCTTGGCAGCCCAGGACACTCCTCAGAGGGCTTCCCCAGCTTCTCTCCTGACATGTTGGTCAGTGCCATGAGATGTGCCGGCTGCAGAGCAAAGGCCACGTTTGCACAGCTGCTACCCAGAAGATAAAGTTTCAAAGGGCAGAGCTGGCCTCCCCAGCCTGGTCAGAGGCCAGCAGGTATTGATCATGGAAATCCTTTCTGAATTTCCCAGACATTTCAAAGCCAGGTGATTAAATTCAGACTCATTCTTTTCTGTTCCCATAAATCAAAGAGTGAAGTGTAGCCTTGTGCAGCCAATGACTGCCTCAGAAAGTGGGAGCTACTGCACTTCAGGAGGTACCTGTCTAGAGAATCGAATCATAGAATCACAGAACGTCCTTAGTTGGATGGGACCCACAAGGATCACTGGCTCCAACTCCTGTCCTCAGTTTCACAAGGTACCACAGAATCACAGAATGGTTTGGGTTGGAAGAGACCTCAAAGCCCAGCCAGATCCACCCCCCTGCCATGGTCAGGGACACCTCCCACTGGATCAGGGGGCTCAAAGCCCCATCCAACCTGGCCTTGAACACCTCCAGGGATGGGGCAGCCACGGTTTCTCCGGGCAACACCTGGAGGACCAGTGCAGAGGTGTACTTCTGAAAACCTTCAGCTGCAATACCTCTCTCTTGACACACAAGTACGCTTCTCATAGCACATTTATGTGAAAGCCTGCAGGGCAACACAATTGCACTCCTGTGAATTTCCTGCTCATCATTTCTTAGCATTTTGTGTCCTGTAGAGAGCTCTTCACACCCCATAGGTGGTTTGTTGGTCAGGGATGTGAGGAAACTTCCATGCTGCCATAACCCATCCCTGGCTGAGACTTTCCCGACTGCCCTGATGCAAATTCAAGCAGGGATATTTCAAAGAACTTGTGTGGTCTTATTTATTATTGAATTTGGAGATGGCACCATCCATCATATTCATCTCTGGAGCTGCTCTCACCTTGGCCGAGTGACCGTCAGGGTGGGTTCATCCCCAGCCTGTTCCCATCTGAGACTTGGGCACCACACACAGACAACAGAGGAGCTGAAAGCTCCCTGGGGCTCTGTTCACACTTTATGTGAAGCAGCGGCGTCCCATCGCCTCCCAGAAACTCTCAGGAGTTTTCCACACCCCGCCAGTCTCTTCACACCACGCTCGGCCAGGCCACAGCAGCTCGCGGCAGCCAGAGGCGAGGGAGACTTCCCACAGCAAGCCCAGAGAGCCTGGAGAAGAATTTATGACAGCTCCCCCCTGCAGCCCAGATAAACCAGGAGGGATAAACTCACACCATCACTGCAAGTTCAAACAGCCGCGCAAGGGGCCACCGACACGGAAGCCAGGGAAGGAGGAGCCGTGTTTGTAGCCCCAGGTGTGAGCTCTTGCCCCAGAAAACAGATTTCACGCTCCTCAGCGGGTTCCTGGCAGCCTGCACCGAGGCTCGAGGTGAGAACAGCAAGGTGCCCGGGCAGGAGCTGGCTCCAGGCCTGTGCCCAGCCACGTGTGCCAAGTTGGACACGACTGCAGGGCTCAGACAGCTGCCCATGCACAGCACGGCACGGCCACGGCCCTTCCTCCCAGCCCAGGACAGATCTTGGCAATCTGGGTTTCCAATACAGGACTCAGAAAACCCCCAGAGTCTCGAGTCTGTAAAGGCAGGCAGGATGCCTGTAGGTGGGCCTGACTTCTCTGAGGAGATTTCAGGTTGATTACGAAGAAGTGGAGCAAAGAATCACAGAATGCTCTGGGTTGGAAGGGACCTCTACAGATCACCAAGTCCACCCACCTCCACAGGACATCAGAGAGCCTGCATCCCCTCCTCGTCACTGAGATCTCAACTTCAAAGTGCCAAAGTCACCACTCATAGAATCATACAATCAATTAAGGTTGGAAAGATGATGTCTAAGCTCATCCAGTCCAACCACCAGCCCAAACCCACCGTGCCTGATAAACCACGTCCCGAAGCACCACATCTACATGCTTTTTGAACCAGGAATGGAGACTCCCCCACTGCCCTGGGCAGCCTCTGCCAGGGCTTCACCACTCTGTCAGTAAAGACCTTTTTCCTAATATCCAACCTAAACACCCCCAGAGCAACCTGAGGCCATCTCCTCTCGTCCTATCACTCATTACTTGGGAGAAAAGACCAGCACCCACCAAGCAGAAAGCAGAGGCAGCTTTTAGCATTAAACCTCTAGCGAAGATTTACACAGAATGACTCAAATAAAGAGAAGAGTCGCACTGACTGATAAAGCAATAAACTGGGATGTGTCAGTGGAAGGAATTAAGGGTGGCTGCAGAGAAAGAAAACATCTAAAAGGCAGGGAACAGCACTAGGGGAAAGAGAGAGATCCTCTACAAAAGCAGCAGCAGGCAAATTAGAGAAAGAACACAGAGACAGATGTTAGAAAAATATAATGTTCCTGTGGGTGTATCACTTGCCAGCCATTCTTGCACATAAAACACAATTTTTTTCAACATTTAGAAAAGAAAAAGAATGACTGATCTGTAATTAACTGAAATAAAGGCCTGGCCCGGATCCGAGACTGGAATAACATTCTTGCAAAAGTGAATTTTGCTGAAATATAAGCACTGCACAGGGCAAAGCTGCTGCAGGAAGAGGGCAAATCCAGAATAATTGGACCAGTCTGCCCACTAAGAGCCACCCAGCTGGGAACCTCATTTAATAAGCCACTTCAATCCTATTTAACAAGCCATTTAACAACAATATGACCCCACTGAAGGGAAATCCCGGGGGGAACGAGTTTGCATATTTGATACAGGCACCTTTGGCTTATCCTGCAGCTCCGTCCTCCTGCCTGGGGCTCATGGAAGAGCAATTCCAAGGCAAAGCCACAGATGTGGTTTAGAGTTTAAATGGGAATTGCCTTGACAGACTCTCTTGTCCTCGTGCTGGCACAAACCCACACTCCATAGGAAGAAGCTGCCCAGCTTCATAGCTCCTCTGTCTCTGTCAGCAGCTTGCAGCCTCACAGCCCTGTTTGTTTTGATGGTCATCAGCTTATGCCAAGCCATGGAAGTCTCTTCCCTACAATCAATTCTGAACGACAAACTGTGACCCTATGCACTCATGGCTCTAGGTGACACCAGAGCAGCAACCTTACCTCCTCTACCTGCCCATGGCAAAGGGGTTGGAACTGGATGATCTTTAAGGTCCCCTCCAACTCAAACCATTCTATGAATCTACCTCCCTTCCTGTCTCAGCCTCCTGTTGTCATCCCCAACCTGTGGCAGCCGATGGAAAGCCACAAATGCAGGCAGAGCTACCACCCCCTTCAGTGGGTTGATTCTTCAAAGCAACCAGAACAACAAAGGGCAGCAATTTATCAGGAAAATATCAGCTGTCAAGAAAAGAAACTGCAAATAATTTCTCTGCTGACTGTTCTTTTCATGACTGCTGCGCAATTGTCTCGTTGATTCCCACAGCTGGATGCTGTAGCTTTCTCCTTGGCATATGTAATTGAAAGTGACGTTAGGACAACTTGAGTAAATTGGAATTGATTCCATCAACTGGGTATGTGTGTCTCAATGACACATGGGTCCTTTTTTCCTCCCCTCCCATTGTCCACCAGCATGTTCTCCAGCCCAGCAGCTGTTGGCATCTTGTTTGATGGCCCTCTTTCCCACTGGGAAAGGATTGTTCCATTAAACCCAAGAGCTCCCTAAGAAGGTACAAAATTTCTCAATATTTTCACCAAAAAAAAAATGATCAAAACAATTCAGATTTGACTGCTTTGGGATACTGCAATTTGACAAGGTCAAAATGCATCAACTCAAGCTTCATCATTTAGATTTCCACAATATTATAAAGTCATATAACTGAATGCGAGCTGATACAGGCAGAAAGCTAAATACCTCAGCCTCATCAAAATATTCCACTGAAATACCAACCAAAGATAAAATGTGAGGGAGGATAAACCTTTTATAAATAGAAATATCCCAGCTTTCAGTATTTGTTCTAAGTGGAATCTCATTTGCTTCAACATTGCCCATGGAACAGGATTTCCAGGTCCCACCCAGCACGGAGCAGCCGGCAGTCCCAAGCTTGGCATTACCAGACAGGGAATTTTGCAGAATGGATTCTTGAAGAATCTTATCTCCTGTTGCCCTCACACATAGACACAAACCCTCATTGCTTCAAGGCAAAAGAAGAATGGATGGACTTGGTGGTTCTGGGCTTTGCTGCAACCAGCTTGCCTGGTACCTCTCTGCCCTCATCCTCCTTTTGCCTCCTCATCCATCTCTCCCTCCATCCCTCTCTCTCCTGTCCCAGAAGCCCCCATCTGTCCTGGTTGTACTTCTGCAGTTCATAAATGTGCTGGGAGTCTGGCAGCAGGGTTTGTGGTTGTGTTTGTGTTTGGTTTAACCCATGTATGGTGAGGAGTGGGCAATGCTCACAGCCAAATGCCTGGCCAGCCATGCCCTGGGCTCAGTGAGCACCGTGCATTAATTCCCCTTGCATCGCCTTTCACTTCTAATTTCACCCTTCTACATTGATTTTGCAAATTCTCCACATCCTCAGAGTCACTTGGACTGTTCCAGCTTGGAGGAGACTGAGGGGAGACCTCATTGCCCTCGGCAGCTTCCTCACACAGGGAGGAGGAGGAGCAGGGGCTGAGCTCTGCTCTCTGGTGATCAATGACAGGACCCGAGGGACTGGCAGGAAGATGTGCCAGGTTTAGGCTGGATATTAGGGAAAGGTTCTTCCCCCAGAGGGTGGTGGAGCACTGGAACAGCTCCCCAGGGAAGCAGTCACAGCCTGACAATATTCCAGAAGCATTTGGCCAACACCCTCAGCCCCACAGGGTGTGTTGGGGTGTCCTGTGCAGGGACAGCAGTTGGACTCCATGGTTCTTGTGGGTCCCTTCCAACTCAGGACATTCGGTGATTCTATAACACTCTCTGACCCTCCAGCAGATATTTACAGTTTCTTTAACAGATTTTCAAAACTCCAAAGACTCTTCATTTAAAATAGATTTATAGGGACTCATCTCCTTCTCCATTAACTTTTAGTGCCTCCACTTTCTATTGAGTGCACGCACTGGTCTGGGCAAACGAAAGCGAAGCATCTCTGAGTCAAGTCTAACTGCCTAGAGAGTCCTTCAAGAAATCTGTCAGGTATGAAAATCTTCCTTTCAACTGATGTTTTAACATCTACCAGTTGTATTGAGAACACTGAGGAAACAAAACCCCAAATGTTTCGATGCACCTAAGCAAACAATTGAAGTATAACCTAGATTGAAAAATTTTTAATTACGGTATTTAACAAAAGGCATTATCAACTAAATACAGCAACTGGAGAAATTACAGCTCATGAATATGCAAATTACCTGCCAAAACCTTTCTGTAAATGCTTCAGTAATTTTCAGAGATAAACCCCAAACAGGCTGCCTCTTTCATTTGCAGTTTTATTTGTTGATAAATACTCAGTGCTCTCCACCACATTTTTGGGAAACATTTTTAATGCAGTCATCATCTAAAAGCACTTCTTGTGGATGAAATGCATTAAATGTACCCAAGGTTCTACGTACCCGAGGTTCTCCTCCTGCATTAAAGGTATTTTGAAGCCTGAAGTACAAGAATTTTTATTCCCTTTTAAAATTCAACATAGTAAGTGGAGAAAAGTCACCTCGGGCCTCAACGTCTGGCAGCCCATGATGTAGGAAAAGTCATAAAATCAAACACAACATCAAGTATCAACATTTTATGGCCATCTAGGGCAAAACTTGGGCAAGTAAAGGCCTCAGGGAATTTTACAAAGCTGCATGGATATTGTCTCACAAACTACAGAGGGAGTTTCACATTGCTGCTCAACCCAAAGAGTGGGAGAAACTGAGGATGGGGAATATCCAGTGTCAGAGCTCTGCACAAAGACTTTGCCAAGGCACTTCAGGTTACCCTGAGACAGGCTGTTCTCTTTGAAGATGTGAGATGACTGGGTATGGAAGTCAATGAGAACCCTTCGATCGCTTCGAAGGGAAACTGCTTCATATCCGACCTGCTTGCCCAGAGAGACTCAGAACCACGGACAAGTGCCCTACGTCCTATTCTGCTACTTAAGAGGATGCAGATAGTGCCCTCAAGACCAAAGGTATGAGATGGCATCTCCCCTCTCTCACCCATGACTGTAATCACCGCTGCTATTGACACGAGAAGGAACTGGAAGAGCACCATCAACTCCCACGTGTTCCAGTCGGCTTTGCAATCACTCACCTTCAGTTAACCAGGTATTGAGCAGACTCCCCCCTGCTCACAGCACACACACCTGGTGCTGCTGAAGGAGAACCACTTCGTGTCTCCTGACCCTGAGCTGCTTTCCTTTTAGCTGCAGGAGACTTGGTGGGGAAGGGAGAAGAGCCAGAGTGTGACCCACGGCAACTGCCGCAGAGAGCAGGGGGGCTGGAATTGGATCATCTTTAAGGTCCCTTCCAACCCAAACCATTCTATGATTCTGTGATCTGATCTCGATTCCACAACACACATATTTTGGATGGCCACACGTGCTCTCCCAGCATCAGCAGAGCTCCCTTGGCTCCTGTGTGCTGCCCTTCTGACAGAGGAGCCCTTAGGCCAGGCTTTGCTATGCTGGGAATATTCAACCCAGCTGGTCTGAAAGCACAAGCAGGGTTGACACTGGGCTTTACTCTGATCACTATAAGCAGGGAAACTTTAACATCTCATCAAAACCCTGCTTGGGGAAAAGGGGCTTGAGAAGAGTTTGTTTGCCGTGGCACAGAGACTTCCCTTTCCCTAGCGCGGTCCCAGCGCCTCCCTGGAAGCCACTCAAGGGTCTTTTGTTTTCTCTCCTCCTCTGCTGCACCCCAAGCAGCCACCACAGACGTAATCCCAGCCCGAGACCCAACGCCTGTATTGAAATCCAAGGGGCCTAAGGGCAGCCAAGGCCAGGCTGAAGGGCGTGAGAATTATTTGGGTGTGACAGCAGAGCGTGGACCTTTGTCGTCTCTGGGATGCAAGCCTACAGCCCAAGCCTTAGCTTGAAAGGTGATGTCACATGATTGATTATTTTGTTACACTCAAAATCTAGATTTATCAGTAAAGAGGAAGCACATCATATCTATAAATACATAGATTCCTATATAACCAAAAGGCCAAATATTTATTGTTAGAATAACTGAAGTCTTAAGACTCTAATCAGCATGAGTCCAGATCTCATTATCTCATTTTATTACAGAAAAAGAATATTAGCATGGTGAGAAGTGTCATACCCACACGCTTCATTTCTACCCTGTTTCCTGGTGCTCTCCTCTCCCTTTCCCAGTCCCTGGGCAGAGGTTTCATTCTGGCACTTGGGGCTGTGGGGGTGTTTCAGTGAATCTCCACCATTTAGATTCACACATACAGGAATACAACATTCATATGGATGTTTTCTTCTTCCTCACACGAGGACCCACTTGGGGCCATTTTTATGTTTGCTAACATGCTTTTATACCTTTAATCTTTCTTCACTGCTCTGTAGCTCCATGTTATGCATCCATTTATTATTTCAGGTGGGTTTTATGCGTGCTAGAACCATTTCTTGGTTACCCCTAAACTCAAATTTGCTGGTTCCAGGTCTGCCTTTCTTTAATTGACCATGGGTGATGTTTCAATGGCTGCAGAGTTTCTAGTGCCACCGCTCTGCCCTTCTGCTTATCACCCCCTGCCTGTACTCCTCGACACCACACAGAATCATAGAATGGGTTGGGTTGGAAGGGATCTTAAAAGACCATCCAGTTCCAACCCTCCTCTATGCAAACAAAGCAGACAGAGATGCACACAACGCCCAGACTTAGGGATGCCTGAACAGATCCCGTCTCTCCCCTCCACCTGGCAGTTTTTTGATTGCCTCAGACTGCAAACTATTTGGTGATAAACACTTTATTCCTATGTTTTTCCACAGCAGCAGGGCTCTGCTTTTGTTTAGGTCTTGGAGTGCCAGCTATGATGAACACACTACACAGAATAAAACCCTCCACAATTTGGTAACACAGCACTTGCATAAACACCCATGTGGGACCGAGGAGCCTGCGATCCTCCTATCGCCGGAAAACGAGAATATCCTGGCTCTGTGCAGCCTCTCCAGAGAAGAATGCGTGTGCAATTGTCACGCTGCCCAGCAGACTTATTTGTTCTTTTTCCATCTCTGCAGTAGGATGTGCATTTCCCACCTCCCAGAGATGGAAAAATCCCCCAGTGGCTTTCTTTTCTGGCTCTGACTGCCAGGAGACTCTCAGATCAAGGGACTAAGATACATTTTCCTCAAGGGCCAGGCAATCTCATCTGGCTTCGGCAGAGTTATTTGTAATCACTTTTATTTTCCCTTAAAGACAACATAACTTTCCCCTAGAATCACAGCCAGTTACACTTCTTTACATTAAAACACATTCACTTCCTGCATTAAGTTCACCCTGCTCTTAAAAAATAATTAATTTCCAGCACTGAAGGGAGAACAAATGACTCGATACCAGAGCGATAACACAACAAAACCAGATGACAGTGCTGAGGCAAAGGTCCTGAGCAACAAATAGAACATTGATTGATTTTTTTTACATTCAATTTTAACATTTAGCATCCTAAGGCAGCACTCGGTGCACGTCTTGAGAGGAACACTAAACAGAACAGGACTGAAATATCCGGCTGTGAGTGGCACTGGCACGAAGCAGAATGCCCCAAGCCCGCCCTGTCTCCCAGGGAAGAGAAATCACTTTTCAACCATCTTTCCAGTAAAGCCACCCTGGTCCCTGCACGTGACTTTCTATCAGTGTGGTGAGTACGTGGCAGCTGAAATGCAGAGATATTGATGGGTAATTTCATGAGTGCTCCTACCAATCGATGCTTCTACGATGCATTTGATGGAGGGAGTGCTGAGCAATGCTGTCAGTCTACGACACCCCCTCAATTTACTGGGATGAAAAAGCACTCAGGACCTCTCAGGATCTGCCCTCACTGACAAAGAGTGAAATGCCCTTTTCATCTCGCTGGAAAGAAAAATAATAAAAGGCAAAAGCAAGCCTTGAAACTGGGTGAGGTTCAGAGAACGGCTCTGAGGCTGTGCAGTTGGAAATCATAATTAGCAGACGAGTCCTTGGCATCCATCAGCTCTGACTGCCTCTGATTGGAGACAGTGTTGTCACTTACTCGTGACTCATTTCCTAATAGGGAAAAATAAATAACACCGGAATCCCCAAATTCCTATTTTTGGCCTTCTGATTAAACCAAGGATGTGGAAGAAGAAAGGTCTCCTCTCTTGAAAGATGACAACAAAGGAACGAAATGCTCCAATATCTAACACAGATCAGTTCTTCCAAAAAACAACTGGAAGCCGAATATTGAAGAGGTCCAGCTGGCCCTGTCCCAAGCAGCAGGGATCTGCTGTGCTCCAGAACTGCCTGAAGATCTATTTCTGCAAGCAGAGGATTACTGTTTTTTACAGCTCTCCCAAAATCCTGGATGGAAATGACACTGAGGCCTACTGGTGCTACTGTGCTCATGGGGATGAATGGGAAAGGTGTCAGCACAGAGTGAAATTGGGGGTCTCCACATGCCTCAAAGGCAGAGGGCAACACCAGCCCGCAGAAGGTGTGTCCATCCTGGTGACTGCACTGTGGTTCCTCGTAGAGCCCCAGATAACATCACATCATCCGGCTAACGGCGACACGGGAAAGGGCAGGTCTCTCCCTATATAAACACCCTCCAGTTTTTGGGGGGGAGTGGTGCTGGGACGGGGCAGGATGACATTCCTTATGGACATTGACGTGGAAACTGAGATTATTCAAGCAAGATTTGGGTTCTGATTTTGAATGCTGACCTAAATGGAAGGCATCCAAGCTTTTAAATTCACCTATTGCTGGACACGACACTGCCTTCAGGTCTTTTAACAAAAAGCTCTACCACAAAGCAGGGAAATGGAAACCACTAAAAATAAATAAATAAATGAAAAGCCTGCAGATGTTCTAAATTACTCATTACCGACACACACAACCCTCCCTGCTCAATCTGTAATTTTCACCCTCCTTCCCCCCTCTCGGGTTATACAAGATGCTTTGCATATTTACATTCATCAAAACCTGGGAGGAAACAGAATTAACCCAGGGCCAGACGACCTTTAGGTAGTGTGGGGTTGGTGGTGGCCAGGCCACTTGTACCTAACAGCTCCACCACAGACACAACCACACTGCACCCTCGCTGCCCAACAACGCTTCTGCCTCCTCCACCCTCACATTCCCGTCTTCCAGTGGGAACAGAGAAGAAAGCACAAATAAGTGTTTAATAATGTCAGTTCAGCCTCACTCTGCAGAACTCCAGGATCTTCCTCCCACTCTTATTTTTGCTGTAAGTGATACTGCAATGTCTCTACCAGTCCGAGCACAGAGGGTGAGCTCACCAAGCCCTCACCCAGTGCAGCAAGGGAATCAGAGAACCAGAGAATCATGGAATTATCTGAGTTGGAAGGGACCCAAAAGGATCATCGAGTCCAGCTCCTGTCCCTGCACAGGACACTCCCCACACTCACACCGTGTGGCTGAGGGCATTGGCCAAATGCTTCTGGAATGCTGCAGAGTGGGTGCTGGGACTGCTGCCCTGAGAGCTGTTCCAGTGCTCCACCACCTGCTGGGAGAAGAACCTCTTCCCAATGTCCAACCCAACCCTCCCCTGGCACATCTTCCTGCCATTCCCTCTGGTCCTATCACAGGTCACCAGAGAGCAGAGCTCAGCCCCTGTTTCCCCTCCCTCCCTTGTGAGAAGGCACAAACAGCCATGAGATCCCCTCTCAGTCTCCTCCTCTCCAGCTGAACAGACCAAGGGACTTCAGCCACTCCTCACACACTTCCCATCCAGACCCTTCCCCAGTCTTGTGGCCTCCTCTGGACACTCTTCAGTGGTTTGATGTCCTTTTTATCCTGTGGTGCCCCAAACTGCCCCCAGTGCTCGAGGTGGGGCCACCCTGGTGCAGAGCAGAGCAGGACAATCCCCTCCCTCTCCTGGCTGGTGATGCTGTGCTGGATGCTCCCCAGGACAAAGTTGCCCTCTTGGCTGCCAGGGCTCACTGGTGGCTCATGTCTAACTTGCCATCGACCAAAACCCCCAGGTCCCTCTCCACAGAGCTGCCCTCCAGCATCTCAGACCCCAGCCTCAAAAAGGACCTGGGCATTTTGTTTCCAGTCCAGAGGAGGAATACGAGCCTAGATTGCAAGGTAGCTTGGTGTAAGAGACCTCTGACCACAGAGACCTAGGGACAGGGACAAACAGTGGGGTGCACCCACGTTTTCAGACGTACAGATGCATAAAAGCACTCCTGTAGGTACAGCAGGAATCCCACCGGCAACGGCGGCCACAGAATAAACATGACAAGTAGGACTGGACATTTCACACAAGCAAATGCTTCTAATGTTATAAAGCAGTATCAGAGAGCAGCCGTGCTGAGCCCCATCAGCACATACCACAAAGTACATACAGAGGGTACGGCACAGCCTGCACCTCAGACAGGGGCCATTCAGCTCAAAGAATGGATTGAGAGGAGGACTTGGGGTTCCTGGTGGTTGAGAAGGTCAATGAGAGCCAGCAATGTGCCCTCACAGCCCAGAAACCAACCGTGTCCTGGGCTGCATCACAAGCAGTGGAACCAGAGGGGAGGGAGGGGATTCTGCCCCTCTGCTCTGCTCTGCTCTGTGAGACCTCACCTAGAGCCCTGTGTCCAGTTCTGGAGGCCTCAGCACAGGAAGGACCTGGAGCTGTTGCAGAGTGTCCAGAGGAGGCCATGGAGATGATCCAGGGGCTGCAGCCCCTCTGCTGTGAGGACAGGCTGGGAGAGTTGGGGTTGTTCAGCCTGGAGAAGAGAAGGCTGTGGGGAGACCTTAGAGCAGCCTCCAGTACTGAAAGGGGCTCCAGGAAAGCTGGGGAGGGACTTGTTACAAGGGCAAGAAGTGACAGGATGAAGGGGAATGGCTTTAAATTGGAAAGGGGAAGATTTAGATTAGACATTAGGAAGAAATTCTTCACAATGAGGGTAATGAGGCCCTGGCCCAGGTTGCCCAGAGCAGTGGTGGCTGCCCCATCCCTGGAGGTGTTCAAGGCCAGGTTGGATGGGGCTTGGAGCCCCTTGATCCAGTTGGAGGTGTCCCTGCCTTTGGGCTTTGAAGTTCCTTCCAACCCAAATCATTCCATGATTCTATGATTCTAAGAAGGTTTTCAAGAGGCTGCAGACAATTAGAGTGAGAAGTTTATTGTGACAGATGCTAGTTTGGGTCTCTGAATAGATCTAAGTGTCAAGACACCCCCTTAGAGATCAGCTGGAGATCTTGGGCATGGCAGCACAGCCCAATGTGAAGGCTCAGGAAGGGTAAAGCATCCCAGTCCATTGATGGAGAAAGCGGAGCCGCAGAGGCACTGGTCACTGGAAAGCTGAGCTGTCAGGAAGGGAAATTCTGCAAGCACGATGAGTCAACAGCTCAGGGCTTTAACATGCTAAGCTCCCCATTCCCAGAGTGGCAAGGAGGAAGGATTTATCACAGCTGGCATTTCTAGAGGAAAAGAATTTCCCTCAGCCTTTTAATGTTAAGCGATGTGTGCACAGCCTGCTAAAAAACCCACCCAAAATGACATGAAATGTTATGGTATTTTCTGTAGGAGAAGATAAGCAGACAAAGCCTTTGCTGTTTTGTTCAGACCACAAGGCATGGACGATGCATTCGAAAGCAGAGTTTTGAAATCATTTTTTCCTCAGGCACAACACATAAAGGTGTGTCCAGGATGTATGGATGTCTCTACCACCCTCACATTACCAATACAATGCACCAAACCCTGTTTTTTCCTATTTTTACCTGTTTGTTTCTTTTTCCAGTGGTGATAACATCATAGAACCGGAGCACTACATGACCTACAAAGGTCCCTTCCAACCCAAACCACTCTAGGATTATAAGAAGCACTAACCATGATCTCCCCGAGCTGATCTGGCTTCCTCCTGACAGCCCTCTGAAGTTAATACCAATATCAACCTCACAAACACTGAAATGAAGAATATGGAGAGGATCATAAACCCAAAATTGAGTTATGGATCCCCTCCAGGCTCAGGAATGTTTTGTGTTTCTTCCAGTTACCCAAGTCAGGTCGTCAGCTGCTGCAAATAATCCGCAGCGGTGTCTGCTGCGCCCCAGCTCCTGCTCCCCATCCTTTCCAAGGCAAGGGCAAGGAGCCAGGCCCCACCACGGGTTAGGGGCAGCCCACAAGCGGCCAGCTGCAGCTCTGTGGTCTCTCCTGACCACGGAGCATTCACAAGACTCTCCACCAAGCTTCCTGCCATCCCTGCGGGAATGGTGGGGAGGCAGCTGGGATGGCAGAGCGCCCGCGGAGCGGAGCCCACCACGGGGCTGGGTGCTCTGCCAGCCCCATCGCGGCTCTGAGCAAAGGGGAGACACTGAAACTCAAGGATTCTCAAGGTACTCAAGGCTGTGCACAGCTTTGTGAACACACAGGATGATGGGGAGGCACGGGGAGAAGGGGGAGATGAAAACAAACCCCAAACTTCTTTGCCTGTGCCAGTCTTGCACATCCCTGACACAGGTCATGAGACCCCACTTGGGGCCCTGTGCCCTGTTCTGGAATCCCCAGCACAAGAAGGATATGGAACTGTTGGAACAGGTCCAGAGGAGGCCACGGAGATGATCCAAGGGCTGGAGCTCCTCTGCTATGAGGACAGGCTGAGAGAGTTGGGGTTGTTCAGCCTGGAGAGGAGAAGGCTGCAGGGAGACCTTAGAGCAGCCTCCCAGGTCTGAAAGGGGCTCCAGGAAAGCTGGGGAGGGACTTGTTACAAGGACAAGAAGTGACAGAACAAGGGGGAATGGCTTTAAATTGGAAGGAGGAGATTTAGATTAGACATTAGGAAGAAATTCTTCATGATGACGGTGGGGAGGCCCTGGCCCAGGTTTGCCCAGAGCAGCAGTGGTGGCTGCCTCATTCCTGGAGATGTTCAAGGCCAGGTTGGATGGGGCTTTGAGCCCCCTGATCCAGTGGAAGCTGTCCCTGCCCATGGCAGGGGGTTGGAACTGGATGGGCTTTGAGGTTCCTTCCAGCACAAAACATTCCTTGATTCTATGACTTTCTGTCAGCACCTTCCCTCGCACAGATCTGGTTACAGAGGTCCTCAAAGGACTTAAACATCAACTTCCCAGGGAGGTGCCCTTAATCTTTGTTTATAAAGAGGGTAAAAAGAAAGGTTAAGAGAAACCCTGCGATCTGGCTTTTCACAAAGGCCGAAATCAGTTGCTGCAGGGGAGTGCTGAAAACGCTCCCACTTGTCTCAAAAATAAACAATCAGGACAATCAGGCTGTCATCTCTCAAGTATTAAACCAAAAAAGTTCAGCCTGGGGCCCACAAGTCCTTCTCTGGCTGTCTGGTAGCATTTAATGCTTTCCCTAAACATGGCACACACACCGGGGAATTCTCTATAAAGGAGAGACTCTGGTGCACAGAGGACCTTGTGTATCAAAGATCCAAGAGACACAAGTCCTCAAAGCAAAAGCACTGGATGGACACAGGGAAAGCATTAGATGGACACTAAAGGTGTTTGGCTTCAGACATCACACCAATTTGAAATTAAAACTGTATTAGCAGTATTTTTTCCAAGAATGGCATAGGATCACAGAACGATTTGGGTTGGAAGAGACCTCAAAGCCCATCCAGTTCCACCCCCTGCCATGGGCAGGGACACCTCCCACTGGATCAGGGGGCTCAAAGCTCCATCCAACCTGGTCCTGAACACCTCCAGGGATGGGGCAGCCACCACTGCTCTGGGCAACCTGGGCCAGGGCCTCCCCACCCTCACAGCAAAACATTTCTTCCTAAAATCTCATCTCAATCTCCACTCTTTAAGCTTAAAACCATTCCTCCTCATCCTGTCCCTGATCAAGAGCCCCTCCCCAGTTTTCCTGGAGCCCCTTTCAGTCCTGGGAGGCTGCTCTAAGGTCTCCCCACAGCCTTCTCTTCTCCAGGCTGAACAACCCCAACTCTCTCAGCCTGTCCTCACAGCAGAGGGGCTGCAGCCCCTGGATCATCTCCATGGCCTCCTCTGGACTCTCTCCAACAGCTCCAGGTCCTTCCTGTGCTGAGGCCTCCAGAACTGGACACAGGGCTCTAGGTGAGGTCTCACAGAGCAGAGCAGAGCAGAGGGGCAGAATCCCCCTCCTCACCCTTCTGGTTCCACTGCTTTGGATGCAGCCCAGGACACGGGTGGCTTTGTGGGCTGCAAGAGCACAATGCATCTATCTAAGCAGCATAAAATAAAACACTTGAAGCCTATAAACATCAAGTCTACAACTGCATTAATTTCTCCTCTTCCTACAGAGGTGAAAACATAACCAAAAATCAAAGGGGAGGATGAGGCTTCCTCTGCATTAGAAGCCTGTGAAACTAATCCACATACACAAAAAGGATCTGGGGAAAAAAAATCTATAGAGAAACCTGACTTGCATTTGCAAAGTCCTAAGAAGCATTGCAAACAGTGGAGATTTAAAAGTGAAACTCTCTTTTGAAAGTAAAGCCTCTGAGTCTGAAGGAGTTTTAATCTGAAGCACATTTGGTTTCATTTCATTCAGAGCTTGAGCCAAGCCACAAGATTTGGGTCTGACCATTTCCCAAAGTTCAGAGTATGCGGAATCCAAAGATCCTGGTTTGGACCCAACACTAATGCTGTTATTGTATGGGTCAAATATCTTATTATAATGATAGTAAATAGCAAGAGAACGCTCTCAGACCGGCCAGGGCTCCCTCTGCCAGTTAATCACAGAAAATGTTCACAGCAGTGGGACGAGGGCCGATGCTGTGGATACCAGCACTGGCCACAAGCACTGCAGCACTCACACAGCACATCACTGAGGTGCTGTCTGCACCCTGGGTCAAGCAAATTCAAAGGCTGATGCAAAAATCCTATTAACTGCTGCTATTGAGCCTTCAAACTCCTTGCATTCCAACCCACCCCTGACCCCATCACTTTTGGTCACCTGCTTTCAGAAGTTTCCATTCCTGTGTCTCTGCAGATGAAGACATCTTCCACCCATCTCCCCCCACGTTACCAATACTGAGTGGAAGGGAGCAAAGATCGTGCACAAGTGAACTGAATTTGTATTAAACTGCAAACAAACTCTAGGGTGAAGGGAATGATTATCAGAGGTGGAATGGCCTTGTTTCCTGCAAGGACATAGAATCACAGAATGGTTTGGGGGAAGGGACCTCCAAGCCCACCCAGTTTCATCCCCCCTGGGCAGGGACACCTCCCACTGGATCAGGGGTCTCCAAAGAGGAACATAAACAAAAGAAACAGCTACAAGCAGGGACTGCTGTAAAAAGCATAAGAGCTAAAGCTGAAGAAGGTATCACAGCAACCACATACAGAAGCAAATGCCTTTTATTCTTCTGTAGAAGCATGAGATTTCCTCTGAAGATCTTAAAGCCTTTCTGAAATATCTAATGATGCCTCCATCCTGCTGGGAAACTGGGTTCATGGTCATTTTATTGACAAGAAAACAGAGGGGACAAGATGCTTTGCCCCAGGGTCAGCAGGGCTCTGGGAGAGTTTGGGCATCTCCCCAGCCCCTTCTGTATCAATAAGCCCAAACCATGGTTTCTAAAGCCTAAACATTTGCTTTTTAATTTCATTTTCATGCACCAGCAGGAGTGGAAATTTTAATCTTGCTTTACCTTGCGAAGCTCCCCCTGCAGTGAGCTGGTTCTGCGGAGGGTCTCTGCCCACACGCAAGTGAAGAGCTTGACCTGGCAAGGACAAAGGAGCACTGGGCTTTGCCGGCAGGAACAAGTTGTTATGGTTCATTTTCAAACCCTGAAGGAGGTACAGGATGTCTAAGGAAAACACACTGCAGGGCTGAATGAACGAGGCATCAATTCCCCGGACAGAGATGTCCTGCCCGGCTGCTTTGCTCTTCTTGTGTTTTTGATACACAGCTTGGTGCCCTCATTCTGCCACAGTGGGACCTCTGCCAGGTGTTGCTACAGGCACTCATAGTCAATGGCTTCAAGTGTGAAATCAACCCAGTTTTCTCTTTTTACAGAGTAGGGAACTCTCTTTGTGATCCAAATAAACCTTGAAGAAGGCTTCAAGCCAACTTCGTCACTGTTTGTTCTTACGTAACCAGACCAGGAACACTCAGTCCTCAAGAGTAACAACAATTCTCCTATATACCTAAAAAACTACATTTACTTTGAACTTATCAGCAGCAAAAGCCTGTCATCTTTGGACATCATCCACTAGAACTGCCCTGGAGAACTTATCTAGTATTTTTGGGTGCCAACAACAATGGACCTGACATTGTCCGCATTTATCAGAACGGATTTGTAACCCAAGATGCAGATAATGAAGAACAATTCCTTGCCTGGTGGGTCCAAATATTTTTCTGTTGAACTGAAGTGACTTTTTATATTATAACCATGCATGAATTCCATGGCTTTAGGAACCCAGAGCAATAATACTCTGCATTCATTCCTCAGGGCACAGATGAGCACAGCCAAAACTTGTCCACAGGGATCAGCTTCCACCTTTGCTTACGGTTAGAGCAAACAGTGCAGAAGCTGAAGTCACCTCTTGTCCCCACACTCACGCTCGTTCAGGTGGCACCACATCCTAAATAGCTGTGTTACTCTCAGGAACAGAACTGCTCACAGTTTGCAGCAGGAGCACACGAAGATTTCAAGCTCCAGCAGTACAGGAGTGAGGTCCTCCAGGAGGACCTCCAGCATGATGGCTTCTGGTAGCATCAGCCCCAGCTCAGACAGCGATGCCACTGAGGGACTCCCAGAGCCAAATCTCCACGCTGACATCCACTGCTAAAAGCATATGAGACAAAAAATGCCACCCATGTTGTGGTGTTTACACTGGAAAGTTCTCTCCCCGGGGCAGGAGGGGAGCAGAGGAGGCAGGTCTGTCTCCCTGCTCTGACAGCAGAGCTCCTCAGCACCTGGCCAAAGGGAGGTGGGCAGAAATGGACACAGGTAGCTCAGGGAAGGCTGATTTTAGCATCTGACTTTGGGGGTCATTGGAAACACACCGAGTGAGCAAGCTGTACCTCCCATCAGGGAGCTCCTGCTACAGGATTCCCCAGTAGGACCAGGTGGGTGCCTGCAAATCACACAATTGTTAAGGTTGGAAAAGACCTCAAAGCTCATCCAGTCCAACCCTCAGCCCAACCCCACCGTGCCTGCCAAACTGTGTCCCAAAGTGCCACCTCTACATGTTTTTTGAACACCTCCAGGGATGGGGCCTGGGCAGCCTCTGCCAGTGCTTCATCACTCTTTAGGTAAAGAAATTCTTCCTAAGGACTGATAGTGATAGCACAAGAGGAAACGGCCACAAGTTGTACCAGGGAAGGTTTAGACTGGATATTAGGAAAAAATTCTTCACTGAAAGGGTTTTCAGGCACTGGCAGAGTGCCTTAAACACCCTCATCCCTGGAGGTGTTTAAAAGACGGGTTGATGAGCTTCTTAGGGACACGGTTTAGTAGTGGACGGGTACGGTTGGACTCAATGATCTCAAAGGTCTTTTCCAACCAGATGATTCTATAATATCCAATTGGACAGGGTGCTTCAGAGCACCTCCCGGGTGCCTGGCAGAGCCCAGGCAGACTGAACACCCTGCAGTAAGCAGCCCTGACTTCAGACAACACAGAGGTAGTGCAATCGCTCTCCGATTGCCAGTTTGGTTTGTTTCCCTGGTGCTTTACAAACACCTGAGCAGCATCTGTAAGCAACTGCCATCCTGAGCCAGCAAAGGCACTGCAGGGCGACCCTCGGGCTCAGGTTGCTCCTGGACAAGCTGCAAAGCCCTGCTCACGCAGCCAAAACTGCTGGGGGACAGTCAAGCACAAGTCCCAGAACGTTAAACCTGCATAAAGGGCTTTAAGTTTAAAATGAAATGAAATAAAAACAGCATTTAGCTGCACATACAGCTTGTTACCACCTCTGGTGGCCAAGCCAAAAGCATTAGGCAGAGTTTAACTTTGGCTGACACCGCAGCATTTACCGTTTAATTTCCTGATACTTAAAACATAATTTTTTTAAAAATACCTGTGTCTTGAATATCTGTGTGTTACTGGGAACAGCTCCTCATTTCTCTAACAACAGCTGTGTTTTTCAACTCACATTTCACAGATTTTTCTCCTCCTGAATTCAACTCCATGCAGTGGCACCCACAGCACCTTGGCACAAACCTCCCTCCCTTGGACAAATATGTCACCAGACGTTTCTGGCAGGCTGGTCTCTCACAGATAACGGCCATGCTGAGCTAAGAATAGGATTGGAACCATAGAATGACAGAATTGATACAGTTGGAAAAGACCTCTAAGACTATCGAGTCCAATCAGCAACACAACCCCACTGTGACCATTGAATCATGTCCCAAAGAGCCACATCTACACGTCTTTTGAACCCCTCCGGGGATGGAGACTCCACCAATGCCCTGGGCAGCCTCTGCCAGGGCTTCACCACTCTGTCAGTGAAGAAACTTTTCCTAATATTCAATCTAAACCTCCCCTGCTGCAACCTGATGCCATGTCCTCCCGTCCTCAATTAGCTCCTTCTCAGGTGACTTTGTCCAGGTGCCTCCAGAAGGACACTTGTGGAGGTTCAGCTTCCCAGAGGGAGAACGCGGGCCTCGGCCATATCTCTAGCAAAGCCTGGAATCATAGAATGGGATGGTTTGGAAGGGGCCTTAAAGATCATCCAGTTGAGGGTGTTTGGGTCAAAGACACCAAAAATCAGTGCTAAGGGTCAGACAAACTTCAGCTCTCTGGTGATCCCTGGCTGTTGAAGCCTTCCCAAATATTTTATTATGGGACAATCAAAGCATCACACCTTTCTCTGAGCCATCTGGCTCCAACTATTGTCACATAAAAGTTATCCAGAGGACAGAGATCAGTAGTAGGGTCCAAGATGTGACTTATTTTTACGCACCATCGCCTACAATTCTTATGTTTTTAATACAACACAAAAATGGGGCCACATTATACACATAATTAAAAATGAAAACACTTCAGGCAAACAAGTCAAGCCTTCACTGGAGAGCCAGCTGTAGTGCAGGTGTGCTCAAAAGACTCCTGAATAGGATTTATCATAAAACATTTACAAGAGGTCCTAAAGCTCCGTGGGCTTTTGTAGCATTCTGCAAAACATCACGCTTTTGTTTAATTGGGAATGTATCAAGTGGCAAAAGATTAAAAAGGTTACACTCCTGTGTGGAACAAGGAGAGAGGGGGTTTGTACAGGAATCAAGCATTACAAAAGGCAGAAAGCAAAGAAGAAGGTCATGTACGTGTCAGCCTGCACCGATGAGGCAAACGAGAGGCAATGGCACTGGGAGAAGAGCTCGTGGACCTTGAGATAAAGCAGTAGGAACCAGAGTTTACGACAATAAGGCCAGCTGAAGGCTCCAAGAAAGACTGCAGCACAGCTGGGAAAAACACTATTGGTGTCTCCACGAGGAATTTCAGTCGGTTTCAGTCATCAGCACCAAGGGACTCGTTCTCTGCAAGTCTCTGATACACAGGTGACTGCGTGTTCCTGTGTGGGTAGGTAGGAGTGTAGGACATGGAGCTGCTGGAGAGAGTCCAGAGGAGACCATGAAGGGCTGGAGCACCTCCCATACGAGGACAGACTGGGAGAGTTGGGGTTGTTCAGCCTGGAGAAGAGAAGGCTCTGGGGAGACCTTAGAGCAGCCTCCCAGGACTGAAAGGGGCTCCAGGAAAGCTGGGGGGGGGCTCTTGATCAGGGAGTGCAGGGATAGGACGAGGGGGAATGGTTTTGAGCTGAAAGAGGAGAGATTGAGATGAGATGAGGTCTTAGGAAGAAATGTTTTGCTGTGAGGGTGGGGAGGCCCTGTCCCAGGTTGCCCAGAGCAGTGGTGGCTGCCCCATCCCTGGAGGTGTTCAAGGCCAGGTTGGATGGGGCTTTGAGCCCCCTGATCCAGTGGGAGGTGTCCCTGCCCATGGCAGGGGGTGAGACTGGATGGGCTTTGGGGTGCCTTCCAACCCAAACTGTTCTGTGACTCTACGTGTGAGACACACGTGTCACACAGACACCATGGAAACACACTCATCCCATGACCAGCCATTCCTTCTGCACCTTCCCTTCCTCTGCCCGCTTTAAAGGGATCTGCAGTCCCTTTGCCAACGCGCAGTGGCGAAACTGGAAGAAAACAACCACATGCAAAAAATATCCACTTCTCCAAGTGCAGACTTCCTCCCCGTGTGCCTGCAACTACGTAATTCCCCTCCCATTGTGTCCCAGGGACAGCGATTGTCCCCACAACAGCCGACTGGCCGGGCTCTGATTAGGTTCCAGCCACCTTATCAGTTTGCCAAGCACACAACTAAGATCTCAACACCAGCCTACGTCCTCGTCTTATCCCCGCTCCAATGCTTCCCTCATGCTTTCTTCTTACGTGACTGCACTTCAGGTCCAAAGTTTTGGTGGGGACCCGGGGCTACTGAAGACAGAAAACCAAGCGAGAGCTCCCTGCAGGTTGGCCACGCTCCCGGAGAGATAAGGCTCCCCGAGCCACGCGCGACAGACACACCCTCGGTTGTCCTCACGGGTGCCACTATCTGGGGCCACCAGGCTCTCCTCGCCGCACGCCGCGGCTGCTCAGCTCTGCGTGATAAATATGTGGCAGCAGCTGCTTCCACATCCACAAACAGAGCCAGGGCTGCGATAAGGGACCGAAATTCTCCACGCCAGAAGGGAGATGCAGGCAGAAACGCTGGAGGGGGCAGCACTTCAGCTGGCCAAACACACGCAGTTAAACAGGCAGGTAGGAGGAAGGGATAGAAAAGTGACCTTTTCCCATTAAGAGCTACATATTTGTTTTGTTTCCCTACAAGTTATTTTTGCTGGCATTGTGACATAGAAAACATTTTGAACTTTCTAAGGAAACTGTTCTTAAAGCACTGAACATTACCGCGAGGGTGCGTTCAAAAAACAGAACAATGAGGCATTTCAGAGTTTATCTCACTTTGTCACCTTTCAGATTTGCCACAATTAAATGCAACCAGTTTGGGGCCAGTTTAATGATTCCTGTCTACAATATCCCTGCATATAGGGAGAAGAGACCTCTGGAAAATGTATCATTGTCTCTAAGCTACCCTGCACCTCCCTGCTGCAGCCTCACAGCCTGGGAAGGGAAGGCTTTCCAAAACAAGGGTATTTTGTTTAAGCCTTAAGAGCCCAAACCTTGAGGGACTCCCTGAGAGCAGCTCTGCAGAGCTGAGGGTCCCAGGTACACACAGAGAGCCACAATGCTGGCCAAGTGACAGCAGGAACCGAGTCTCGCAGGGAATGACGCGATGTTATGTTCTTTACTTTCATTATAATTCCCCATTTCAGCTCAACTCCTACCAAGCTCCCCAGAAAAATTTCGCAGAGCCACTGCCAACGTTTAAGGCTCTCCAAAAACTCAGCCAGACAGAAGAGGAAATTCCATGTGGCGTGAAGAAGGGCTGAAGGAGGAATTTCTGCTAGATAACGAGAGAGATGAGGCTGAGGTTGGGCTGACATTTCCTTAACTCCTCAAAGGTGTTCAAATAGGTTTCCTATTGATGCCAAGAGAATGCCTGAAAAGGAAGGTAATTGTTAAAAAAAAGGACAGAAGAATTAGAAACATGAAAAACTGTTTTCTTCTGAGATCCTCTTTCAGAACAGGAACAGGGAATTCATTCTCACTAGGGTAGGATTCTGCCACATTTCATGCAGTCTATCTAATCCAATCCATCCTGGCTTATCTGAAGGCAAATCCACTTTCTCCCTTTTAAAACAAAATGCAGAAAGGCTATTGGAATTTTATTCAAGGTCTTGAAAAGCACAGGGCAGAGAGGTAAAGATGAGATCCTGCTATGCTTGGAACTTCAGGTATGTCTGACCAGAACCACCAGGGAGTACAGAGATAAGAGTCACAACTTCATTGCATTGCGGGTTAATACCTCAAAATGATAAACTTGAGAGTAACCGTAGGTGAAGAAAGAACCCAGCATGTGATGGCATTTGTCAGAGAGAAGCAGGAGAGAACAGAATAGTTGTGGCTGCCAGTTGTTGAGATGTGGTGCAGAGCCAGGTATGCAAGTGGGTGCCTATTTTAGCTCAAGATAAAGGGGTGCAGATGCCGTGGCGGAGCGCGCGGGCGATAGCTCGGTGCCAAGAGGTGTTGCTCGGAGCCGGCCAAGCCTCTTGTGCCACACTGGGTTTAGGAACTGAGGTGAGAAGTTAAAATGGGGGGAGATAACAGCAAAAGAATCATAGAATCCTGGAGTGGTTTGGGTCAGAAGGGACCTCAAAGTTCATCCAGTTCCACCCCCTGCCATGGGCAGGGACACCTCCCACTGGATCAGGGGGCTCAAAGCTCCATCCAACCTGGTCCTGAACACCTCCAGGGATGGGGCAGCCACCACTGCTCTGGGCAACCTGGGCCAGGGCCTCCCCACCCTCACAGGAGAACGTTTCTTCCTAAGATCTCATCTCAATCTCCACTCTTTAAGCTTAAAACCCTTCCCCCTTGTCCTATCCCTGCACTCCCTGACAAAGAGCCCCTCCCCAGCTTTCCTGGAGCCCCTTTCAGTACCAACATTGACCCAATTTGACCTTAGGGGTGGAAAGCCCTGATTCACAGGAGGATCTATGGCTGATGGGAGGAAGAGGAGCTTTGATATCAGAACGAGGGGCAGTTGCCAGAAGCACAGAACCAGAGAAGCAGCCTGACATCCATGGGAGAAGGAGGGGGTCTGGCACATGGAGAGGCTGCTTACAAAAGGGAACAGCAACACAAGTTTAGATTTTTGCAGCAAATGAAGTGAGTACAGAAATCCACAAGCAGGATCCCATCTCCTGACAGGTCTAAACAAATACCTAAAACAAAAAAAAACCCAAGCAAACCCACGGAGACATCACACCACGTATGGAAACACTAAGGGCTTTAGAGCCTAAAATTCAAACTGGGAACCCAAATAACTAGGTTTCCCAAAAGAATCCTATTGCTTTCACTCCTATGCAACACTACAAGTCTTTTCCACATAGGAAAATGATGTATTTATGTTTCATTAGTGCCAGTTTTGTGTACACCAATAGACTGTGTGTATATAGGAGAGAGGGGAGTACGCTCCGCAGCTGCGAGCTTTCTTGGCTAATTACTTGTTTTCTCTTTCTGAGCAAAATAAATACAACAAAATTCAACAGGGCATAACAGCACAACTATTAAGGCTGTGCATTTTCCATCAGACTCCACTAGTACTTGTCTTAGCCACGCTTAGGCTAAGAAAGCCAGTCTATGGCATCACTCATAAACGGGAGGTGCAGTGACCTTAACAAATACGTACGGCACTGAGTTGGGCCAGGGGAGGTTTAGATTGAACATGAGGAAAAACTTCTTTACTGACAGAGTGGTGAAGCCCTGGCAGGAGCTGCCCAGGGCAGGGGAAGAGTCTCCATCCCTGGAGGGGTTCAAAAACCATGTAGAGATGGCACTTGGGGACATGGTTTCGCAGGCACAGTGGGTTGATGGTTGGACTGGATGAGCTGAGAGGTCTTTTCCAACCTCAGCGATTCTACGATTCTATACACTAAACCAAATAAAATAACACCCTGACTTGACGTGGAGCAAGGGAAGGTAGTGATGCTTGAATGCCAGTTAAACAGATGCTAAAGTATTTAAAAAGGATTCCTCTCTCCAGCATCAGAAGGCATTTTGTCCTAAGTCTGGGAGCCTGTTCCATCCCCTCAACGTGAAAGATTTTATAGAAAACCAGGGCCTGAGCGGGGTAACTTATGTTTTTAAAAATAAAAACCACCTTATTTCAGCTTCAGTTTCAGTAATGAGAAATGTTCCGTGCTCTGAGAATGCTTATGGAGTTTGAAACACCTAAAACACATTCAAACTGTGATTTGAAAACAAAACCACTGCAGCAACTGAATACCCTCAAGCTTAACAACACTCTGGGCAGCAGCTGAATTGTGAAGTTTTACAAGATGAAATGAAAGAAAGTTCTCATAAATGCTTTGCAAATGCTACCTTCTAAATCACAGACCATAGCAGGGTGTACTTGCACTAAGAAGTAACAGATATTTTGGGTCCCAGGCTGCCAACTGGCAAAACCTACTGGTGTTCATATATTTTGGAAACAGGCCCCAGACAGGTCCTTAACGCAGGCTGACTTGTGGATGATTGGAACCTGTTCCTCATGGAACAACGATTATAAGATGAATTCTTGAAACTCTTACAGGTTTTACAAGCAAGGCACCTTTCAGAGGTTGACTCAAGTCACGTATGTTCTGGTTGGAAGCTGGATGAACCATTCATAGGTATCCATAGCCCCATGCTAAGGGTTTATTGAACAGATTCATAGCCATAGATGAAAAACAAATATCTTTATACCTGTCCATGCACAACTCATTTTCCTTTGCAGTAAAGAACATTGTCCCTAAATGTTTAAATTAAGTTATAAATCAGAAAATACAAAAGGAAATATTTTCCATACGTTTACTTTTACACCATAATTATTTATTAACCAAGCTGATGGATACACATTGCTACTCTTATGGGAGTTCAAACAATATCCTTACTATTTAAAATATGGCCTTCAGTTTGCCCCTAACTGGAGACATTTATGAGTTCTGTATTTCACCAGCAGTAATTATTGCTGGGAGCCATGCATTCACAATCTGTAGGGATCACAGGGAGACACCTGCAGGGGTGTAAAGCTCAGCCAGCCCTAACATTGCTAAACTGTCCGAAAACCTTCAACCCAAGTAGGAGAGCAACTTGCAAATAAAACTTACTCTCCCCACTTTTTCTTTCCACTACGTGCCAGAACTTGATAAAACCTCACAGAAGTCAACGTGGGAATGAACTGTAACTCGTAACAAGATGTAGCTGTATTTAAAAGAAGGAGAAAGCCACTCACTGCTCTGAGCACAGCCACAACCCGCTGAATGTGGCGACACCACTAAACCTCCCAGACCCAGAGCAAGGGCAGCCTTGAGTTTTCCCAAGCCTGGGAGGAAGAGCTCTTGGTTGCTCCAGCATCGCCACGTGCCAAGAGCTGCTGCCCAGGACTGCAAACGGGCGCAGTCAGCCACGGGGGAGAACTCCAGAAGCACAGGGTGGCCACCCAGAGCACAGCTACAGCAGCTCTAACTCACTCTGCACCAGCCCTGCTACAAAAAAAACACACAGAAATGGATTTCAAGCCAGTTATGCACAAGCACCTGCTCAAAGCAGGTTTGGTGATGGAAATAAAGCCCTTCTGTAAAAGGAGATCTTGAAAACATTCAGACTTTTGCATTCTTTTCACAAAGGCCTGAAGGATCCTGTTTTCTCAATTTACTTGATTAAAATCATAGAATCACAGAATGGTTTGGGTTGGAAGGGACCTCAAAGCCCATCCAGTCCCATCCCCTGCCATGGGCAGGGACACCTCCCACTGGATCAGGGGTCTCAAAGCTCCATCCAACCTGGCCTTGAACACCTCCAGGGATGGGGCAGCCACCACTGCTCTGGGCAACCTCGGCCAGGGCCTCCCCACTCCCATCCCGAAGAATTTCTTCCAAATGTCTCATCTAAATCTTCCCCTTCCAGTTTAAAGCCATTCCCCTTCATCCTTTGACTCCAGGTCCTTGCCAAAAGACCCTTCCCAGCTTTCTGGAGCTTCTTCAAGTACTGTAAAGCCGCTACAAGATACTCCCAGAGCCTCCTCTTCTCCAGGCTGAACATTCTCCATGCAAGTCCATTTGGCTTGCAGACAAAGCCAGGACAAAGAGACAAGAGTTAGATCCACTTGGATCACAACTTCAGCGTTCACCCAGAAGAAGGGGTTCGGGCTGTAGCACTGCTGCACAGGAGGACAAGCCCCGAGCCACAGCCTTGTCTTCGTGATCCTCACCTCAGCGAGAGGGGCTCACCCAAAACTCTATTTTCTTGCCTTGTGGAGGCAGGGCAGAAGTTCTCTGTACTTGGCTTGTGTCCCTGCAAGGGACTGCAGAGGGGACAAGTCCACAGCACTCGAGAACGCCTGCCAGCCCCAGCACGGCCACACAGCACTGCGATTCATGCTGCAATTCTGATTAAATAGCAACCAGAGAAAAGACCATTTCCAAACTGTTTCCAAACAGAGCACAGCAAGGCTAAGGAATGAGCCTCTGTGATACCAGAAGATACACAATATTACTATGTCCTCTTGAAAAACATGTAGAATTACACCCTGGGCAGACACAGATAGCTACAGACAGAACATTGATAAGTGACAGCACGTTCACAATGACAGGTCACCTCCTGATGGGAATTCCCTCTGTTTCTCACCACCTCGTTATGGTTGGTGTGTGGAATAAGCCTGGCCAGAAAGTGAGCTGCTTGTCAAACAACACTGCTTGGTTTTGAAAAACAAGGCAGAGTCAGAGCACGAATCACCATCACAGCTATGCCAGTCATTACAGATTTTGTCACAGAAGTCTTGGCATTTGGCTACATTTCAGATACCCAGATACCAGCCAGGTCAACAAGACCGACTCCTTCCACAGGCACGTTAGCATACAGGGATGGGTTAATGGATTCTTGACTTTATTCTAAAAACAGAGGTTTGAAACTTTGTGAGAATGGTAAAAACAGGAGAGAGAAAAAGAGAAGAAAATTTTAAAAGCCTCCAGACTTCAGACTGTTCTACAGCTCTGGTTGCATCTGCCTGCTTCCCAAAGGAATAAAAAAAAAGGTATATTTATCATTTTAAAGAACATCAGGTATAGAAGGCAAATAAGACAGGGCTTCACAGAAGGTCCAGAGGCTGAGTGTGGCCAAGGCTCCTGTCAGTGTCAGTGCACATCATCAGCAACTTGTACTGCTCTTAGAATCACAGAATCGTTAAGGTTGGAAAAAACCTCTCAGCTCATCCAGTCCAACCGTCAGCCCAGCCCCACGGTGCCTGCTGAACCATGTCCCAAAATGCCACAGCCACACAGTTTTTGAACCCCTCCAGGGATGGAGACTCCCCCAGTGCCCTGGGCAGCCTCTGCCAGGGCTTCACCACTCCGTCAGTGAAGAAATTGTTCCTAATATCCAATCTAAACCTCCCCTGGCACAACTTGAGGCCATAAAGGTGGAGGTTATGAAAGAGAAGAGGGAAGTCTTTGCCCTTCCTTCAAATCAAGGGTGAAGTACAGCATCAGAATGAGCCTTAAGCTCAATCAACGCTGGTGAAAAAGAAGGAGAAAAAATAATCACAAGATCCTTTCAGTGACTCACACCCAGGAGAACTTTCTAGACTGTAAAACCTGGAGGTAAGTAGGTAGAAAAGGAGGGGGATGGCAGCTGACTACAAATGCATCCAGCAGGGTTCCTGGTGTAGAGGAAGGCTGGAAGATATTAGTATTTTATACAGTAGAAGTACTGTAAAGGAATGGCAAAGGATGGACAAAACATGCGAACAAGAATGTGACAGTGGCCTCTTAAAATCTATTTAAAAATCTATTTAAGAGCTGAATTTGTACCCACTGAAGAGTGTCAGGGAGTGGCATTATTCTCAGACTAAGACAAAGAGCATAAGATTCTGGTCCTAAAATTAATAGCTGTGTTTACAAGCTCGTTAAGATGGAGCCTATTTTTACTCAGTGAATCATTGCCCTTCTTTACAAATGATATGTCATTAATCTTCGCAATGCACACAAGTCTCAGCGGAGTTGCTCTGCTTACATACCAAATCTGAAGTTCTAAGGCTAAACTATTCGTCACAGCGTTCAACTTTATGAAAATCTGTATTTATTGGAAGATGCCATTTCCTCACATTCTCTTAAACCAAAACAACTGATTCCTGTCAAGCTCTTCCTCTCCCTTTTCCCCCTCGCCAGAGGAAAACCAGTAAGGCTTACAAAGAGCAAAATTCACTCCTGTGCAAGATGATGCAATCCTAAAAATTAGCTTCATCCCCCAGCTGAACTTCATCTACCGAGCCCAAATGATCTTAGAGAGATGAATTTAACACATCAAGTGTTGTGGCTTTTCAAACACACGTTCATTGTGATTTGTGAATAATGCAGAGTGAAAGGTCTGATGGCAACGACGCAGATCTACGTTAGCGAGGCGTCTGCAAACCTCATCATCATGTTTTGTACAAAAAAAAGGCAAAACCTCCTTAAAAAATGCTCTTCCTACAATTATTTGCTGGAATTAAGTGCCAGGTCCTCAAAGTACTTACACAAAACGTGATGACTTTTCCTCACCACCAGCGGGCAACAGCCTGGCGTGGGAAGCGTTTACTTTCACTGATCAGCAATTGCTCGAATTGCTTCTGTCAACAAATTGTTCACCTTAGGGGACTACTCCTGCCTGAAATGTATTTACCTGCTTTGGTGTTTGTGGACTGGCATCTCTGGCTTGTGCCTGCACGAACAGACTCACCCAGGCAGCACTGCAGCCTTCCGCGCTCCCTCTTTCCAAAGGTGATGCTCCATCCTCACATCGGAGCGACGACCTCGAGCACGGGGATTAACAAAGGGCAGAGATCGAAGCTCTGCTGCCTGACCTCTTATACTACCCTATAAATGTGCCAAACCTCTCACATTGGGCTCTTCCTTGCACAGAACACACAGTTTAACAGAGCTTAATATTCACTATTCCATTTCCAATTGTAATTCCTTCTCTAATCATTGTATCTAAATATAATTTTAAAAAATCACTAAGTAATTTTGAACATTTAGACTCTAAACAAGCACATGCCCTGTCCTCATAGATTATTTCTGGGCTTCTAAACAAGCTTCATGCCTTCACACAGGTGGTAAATGTTTGCTTAAAAATATAATCAAACAATCCCTTTGCAAAGGATTTCTAACACATAGAGTTGAGCTCTGTTTTGGAAGGGTCACAACACATCCATAAGTTTTAAAAAGCTGCCTTCTATTTACTCTAAAATTTCCAGTTACCAGTTTGTTTATACCAATCACCACAAGAAGGTCTGAGAGAGGTCACTCAAGAAATAATGTAGTCCTCTTATCTGCCTTCCCTATGGGAGCAAGAGTTTACTTCCTTCAGTTGACTCCATCAATGATCCCTAATATTCAACCTGTAAGCTGCTAATAAGAATAAACTATTAGCAACTTGAAATTAATCACAGAATCATGGAATGGTTTGGATTGGAAGGGACCTGAAAGCCCATCCAGTTCCAAGCTCTGCCACGGGCAGGGACACCTCCCACTGGATCAGGTTGCTCAAAGCCCCATCCAACCTGGCCTTCAGCACCTCCAGGGATGGAAGAAATGGATTGTGGATGGTGCAATGATAGCAAGGTTAAACATTAAAGTGTTGTGCAATGTTTGCAGTGCAGATGGCCATGAAAGGGCTACACACACCAGCAGGCACTCCAGCCATCTGATTTTTATGATATACAGCAAAAGAGACGTCTTCCCCACGGGAGCTGCACCCAAAGAGCATCCCAAAAAAAGGAAAACAATATGCTGAATCCACCAACTTTTGTCAATTCGTTGACTTTTCACAGCCAAGTCAACATTTTGCAACTGGAGGTCTGCACGAGCCAAAGGAACAAATGCCCTGAGACCTGCTGAGGAGGCTCTCTGACGAAAGAGATTGATCCTGTGCACGTATGCATGGACAGAGGTAAGTATTTAGGGTAGAGGTCCTGAAGAATAATTACCCAAAACCACCTTTTTTTTTTTTTATTCCCCTCCACCCCCAGGGATTGGCAGGATTTGGGGGCAGGGTGGGAGATGTGGGTTGGGTTCACTTTAAGCACATTGTGACCAACAACCTACTGGGCATCTATAAGGCTTCTCCACGGTATCTGAAGTGATGTTTGACTTTACAACAGCCTCAGATGGTCGGAGATTCAACAGGTTCATCTGACCAGAATCCACTTTAACAGTGTTCACCTGGGACCTTGCCTTTCAGCCCTCGGTGCAATCCTGGGTGATTCTGCCAATCCCCAGATGTCACAGGGATGGCTCCTTTGGATATAACCTTCAGCTGGCAAGTTCCAGCACTTCTCATGCAAAAACAGTGGGACCAACAGGGCAAGGGAGGCTTGAAAAAGGCTCCTCTCCAGTAAAAGGCCACCTTTATCACCTTCTTTCCCTGAAGGACCTCCCTTTGTATTGCAAAGTGGAACCACTTCAGCAAGCAGGAGTTAATAAAGCAAGTGCTCCAATAAATGACTACAGGCTGAGAGAGTTGGGGTTATTCAGCTCTGGGCAGACCTTAGAGCAGCCTCCCAGCACTGAAAGGGGTCCCAGGAAAGCTGGGGAGGGGCTCTTGATCAGGGAGTGCAGGGATAGGATGAGGGGGAAGGGTTTGAAGCTGAACGAGAGGAAATCGAGATGAGATCTTAGGGAGAAATGTTTTCCTGTGAGGGTGGGGAGGCCCTGTCCCAGGTTTCCCAGAGCAGTGGTGGCTGCCCCATCCCTGGAGGTGTTCAAGGTCAGGCTGGATGGGGTTTTTCATCCTGCAGCACAGACAGCTGCCCATCCTTCATTAACAGCATTTGCATTATTCACCCCCAGGTCCAAAGAGTCTCGAGTACTTGTGAGTATTTCTGCTCCTTTCAATCTGCCCTTCTTCCCTGAATAAATCCTTCAGCAATATCTGAAGAGACACCATATGAAGTGGAAGCAGCAGAGCCAGTCCCACAGACCTCACAGCCTCATCCCCCTTCCCCCTCACCTGTGCTTTTGTTCCATCCTTTCATTTTAAAAGACAACTCTATGAATGATTTTGTTGTAATGAAACACAATGCCCATCCTCTTTGCCATATTTTCTTTAGAATGCCTACTTTAATTTTGGCTGCCCTGCCCGATCTTTCTCGCAAAGCATTATACATGCTTAAATCCTCCAAGCAAAATAATTACAAAGATAATCCAGCTGAGTGTAATCAAACTGCAGGGTTCTTTATTTTCCTGGGCTTTTAATTTAATTTCACATCCTGTGGTCTTAAAGAAATATTAGGATTATATCATCTTGTTATTGTTTAGATTACGTGCCTGTAAAAATGAGAAGTAATTCTCTTCTTACCCACTGCCGCACAGAAAATTCAGACAGCATAGAGAATACCTCTGAAATAGAGATCATAGAATGGTTTGGATTGGAAGAGACCACAAAGTCATCCAGTCCAACCCCCCTGCAGTGAGCAGGGACATCTTCAACTCAATCAGGTTGCTCACAGACCCATCCAACCTGACCTTGAAGGTTTCCAGGGATGGGGCATATCAGGGAAGATCTCATAGATGAGCACAAGCTGGATCCTTAGCTCCCATTTTCATTGGCAAACCCCCCTCGAGGACAGAAGCCTGGTATTCAGGTAGAGAGGAAGAGCAACCCTGGTTTATGGGCTGCAACAAAAAAAGCGTGGCCAGCAGGGTGAGGGAGGTAATTCTCCCCCTCTGCTCCTCTCTCACGAGACCCCACCCCGACTCCTGTGTCCAGCTCTGGAGTCTTCAACATAAGAAGGATATGAAACTATTGGAACAGCTCCAGAGGAGGGGGATGAAGATGATCCGAGGGCTGGAGCACCTCTGCTATGAAGACAGGCTGAGAGAGTTGGGGTTGTGCAGCCTGGAGAAGAGAAGGCTCCGGGGAGACCTTAGAGCAGCCTCCCAGGACTGAAAGGGGCTCCAGGAAAGCTGAGGAGGGGCTTTTTACAAGGACAAGAAGTGACAGGATGAAGGGGAATGGCTTTAAACTGGGAAGGGGAAGATTTAGATTAGACATTAGGAAGAAATTCTTCACAATGAGGGTGTTGAGGCCCTGGCCGAGGTTGCCCAGAGCAGTGGTGGCTGCCCCATCCCTGGAGGTGTTCAAGGCCAGGTTGGATGGGGCTTGGAGCCTCCTGATCCAGTGGGAGGTGTCCCTGCCCATGGCAGGGGATTGGAGCTGGATGGGCTTTGAGGTCCCTTCCAATGCAATCCAATCCATTCCATGATTCTATGATTTGATAAAATAATTACCTTTTAAGCTTTCTCACTGCGCCAATACAGACCCTGATGTGATTTTTCAGATATTTGAACCATGGAAATAATCCCACTGAGTTTAGCACCACTACCTGCACTTAAACTAAAGCTTCAATCATTTTCTCAGGATCAATACAAACCAGAAGTCATTCACAGAGTAACACTGGCATAAAAACAGCAGAGCAGAAGAATCAGCCTAAATACACACGGTCAGCCAAGCAATAAAAGTACAACTTCTATCCCTGCACAGGCAGAAGGACCCTGCCTACACCCCAGCAGTCAGCTTTCAGCTATTCCCTTGATTGCAGCACATCCATATTAATAAGCCTGAAGGCACAACTGGGGCTTCAGACCCTTCACTGCCACCATCAAAGCCCTCAGCACGCAGGTGTTCATCATCTGAGGTGGCAAAAGAGTTCAGTGGATCTCAGCAAAGCAACATCTGGCAAGAGAGCTCATCTTCCAGGAGGCTGAAACCCACCTTGAGCACTGGGGGCACTTTTGGGCACCACAATATAAAAAAAATCTAAAGCTACAGGAGAGTGTCCAGAGGAGGGCACAGAGTGGGGAAGGGTTTAGAGGGGAAGCTGTGTGAGGAGCAGCTGAAGGCACTCGGTCTGTTCAGCCTGGAGGAGACTGAGGGGAGACCTCATTGCCCTCTGCAGCTTCCTCACATGGGGAGGAAGAGGAGCAGGGGCTGAGCTCTTCTCTCTGGTGACCAGTGATAGGAATGGCAGGAAGATGTGCCAGGGGAGGGTTGGGTTGGACATGAGGAAAAGTTTCTCCACCCAGAGGGTGGTGGAGCACTGGAACAGCTCCCCAGGGAAGCAGTCACAGCCTGACAATATTCCAGAAGCATTTGGACAACACCCTCAGCCCTGCAGGGTGAGTGCTGGGGGTGTCCTGTGCAGGGACAGGAGTTGGACTCGATGGTCCTTTCAGCTCAGGACATTCTGTGATTCTACGTGTGGAAGGACCCATCTCAGGGCAAGACTGCGGCCGAGGCTTTCACTCTGGAGCTGCTTATCCCAAAGACATGTCTTAGTTCACTCCAAGTGCTGCTGGCCTGGTAAAACTCTCAGCAGAGCATCCCTAAATCCACCTCTTTGAGATATTTTTGTCTCAGTTGTCTCTCAGTATTCTGAATTGATACAAAAACCTCGATATAGTCACAAAAATCTATGTCCTGGATAAACACTGAAAATGCTTTTCTAAATGGACAATTCCAGAAACACTAAGTTAAAACCTTCTCAGCAAAGGAACATATTGATAGGGAATACAGGTGGTGTCTTCCTAGATTGATGATTTTGCACTTGAGGGAAGCAATCACATGAGATTAATGGAGCAGATGTAAGTAACTACTCAAAGCTCCACAGGTAACATCTGTTGTAGAAGCTTTCCTACCTAATAGCTTTTACGCATTAATAACCTGAGAGACCATCACAGCTCAGTACTAAATATTTGTCAGTGCCCACAAACCCCACACTCTAGATAGCAATCGGGCCAGAAAACCCCAGTTCCACAGCAACTCCACACAGCAAAGGGCACAGTTCTCTCTCTCTCCAGTACAGAAGCCTGGGAGGAAGAGCTCTTGGTTGCTCCAGCATCACCACGTGCCAAGAGCTGCTGCCCAGGACTGCAAACGGGCGCAGTCAGCCACGGGGGAGAACTCCAGAAGCACAGGGTGGCCACCCAGAGCACAGCTACAGCAGCTCTAACTCACTCTGCACCAGCCCTGCTACAAAAAAACCACACAGAAATGGATTTCAAGCCAGTTATGCACAAGCACCTGCTCAAAGCAGGTTTGGTGATGGAAATAAAGCCCTTCTGTAAAAGGAGATCTTGAAAACATTCAGACTTTTGCATTCTTTTCACAAAGGCCTGAAGGATCCTGTTTTCTCAATTTACTTGATTAAAATCATAGAATCACAGAATGGTTTGGGTTGGAAGGGACCTCAAAGCCCATCCAGTTCCAAACCCCTGCCATGGGCAGGGACACCTCCCACTGGATCAAGGGCTCCAAGCCCCATCCAACCTGGCCTTGAACACCTCCAGGGATGGGGCAGCCACCACTGCTCTGGGAAACCTGGGCCAGGGCCTCAACACCCTCATCGTGAAGAATTTCTTCCTAATGTCTAATCTAAATCTTCCCCTTCCAGTTTAAACCCCTTCCCCCTCATCCCATCCCTGCACTCCCTGACCAAGAGCTCCTTCCCAGCTTTCCTGGAACCCCTTTCAGTCCTGGGAGGCTGCTCTAAGGTCTCCCCACAGCCTTCTCTTCTCCAGGCTGAACAACCCCAACTCTCCCACCCTGTCCTCACACCAGAGGTTCTCCAGCCCTCGGATCATCTCCATGGCCTCCTCTGGACTCGCTCCAACAGCTCCAGGTCCCTCCTATGTTGAGGACTCCAGGACTGAAAAATATAATGAAATATTCTGGACTCTTCTGGATGTTGGGATTTTTTTTTCCCAGAAAGAAATGGTTACAGGCTTAAAAAGGAATCTCATTTTTTAAAACTGCTGCCTAAAAGCCCCCTGTTGCATCTGAATTAACGGCTGATTTCATCCTTGGAATATTTCTTTTAAAGCTATTGCAGTGGTGAGAGCCTCTCTTTAACTCCAAAAAGAAAATTAAACCAAGTCACTGCATGTGACCTTCCTCTGCTTATAGAGACAACATTTTCCTTACAAAGCACTTCGGTTTTATACCAAGGGATAAAGGACAGGACCTCAGACTCTGCATTCAAAGCACCAGTTAATGAAGTTGCTACAGTTAAGTTGCAATAATCATATTCTCCATGGGGTTTTGGCTGTCGCTATAGTCACCTTCTTTCCTTCATAATATGCTTTCCATTGTTCTCCTGCCCTTTTTCCAACTGCTCTGCAGCCAAGTTCTTGGAAAGCAATCACGCTTCTTGTTTAGGATTTATTGCTAGGCTTTTGCCAATAAGGACATACACAAATCTCTCCTGTGATCATCCCGCAAAAGCAAGCTAAAAATACAGCAGCTGATGAACAGCCCCATTTCACGTGTTATGTGGAATCACTGTGGGCTCATCAGAAGATCCTGAGATATAGAAAAGGTCACTCCTTTTGCCTGGGCTGATCTAATAAATCTGTGCCATAAGTAAGTTTATTTTCGAATTCCGGTCTATCTAAAAAGGGAAAAAAATAAGCATTTGTCTTGTGTTTTAGTGGTTGAAGTAGGTTTTTTTCCCCCTTTTACCGCATTTATATGGTAAACTTTGCACTTTAGAAATCCCAGGTCTGAGAAAAGCAATCATTTATCTCCCAAACTGGCTGGTTTAGGACTAACGACCGGGATGACTGATCGTGTTATCCATAGAACATTAAAGTGGGGGGAATTGTCTGTACAAAATGGAAAGGATTTTGCAATTTCAGAGTCAAGTTGTGTTTGGGTTTTGGAACGTGTTTCAGGTTGTCTGAGAAAGTTCATGCACACAAAGCAGCAGGTGACATGAGGGAAGGCTGATCTCACGGCTAGGAAGGAACAGACCATGAGGAAGGGTATCCAGGTAACCACCATGCCTTGGTCATGCTTATTGACCATCTTGTTTGTTTGTGTAACCATCAGCCTCTCTGAAAGCCTTGGGTTTTCAGCAAATTAATGACTCTCTGGATGTGTTTTAAAGCTTCTCTGGGTTAGGGCTGCTAAAGTTCCTCCAAAACGTTGGGATGCTCGGACCGCTCCTCAAATCCTGGTGTCAGTCTTGGGCCCCCCACTACAGGACAGACATTTGAGGGGCTGGAGCATGTCCAGAGAAGGGAACAGAGCTGAGGAAGGGGCTGGAGAACAAATCTTTGGAGGAGCAGCTGAGGGACCTGGGGCTGTTTAGTCTGTAGAAGAGGAGGCTGAGGGGAGACCTCATTGCCCTCTGCAGCTCCTGGAAAGGAAGTTGTGCTAAGGTGGGTGCTGGGCTCTTCTACCAAGCAAGAATTGATAGGACAAGAGGAAATGGCCTCAAGTTGTGCCAGGGGAGGTTCAGATTATATATCAGGAAAAATTTCTTCACAGAAAGGGTTCTCAGGCACTGGCAGAGGCTGCCCAGGGAGGTGGTTGATCCCCCTCCCTGGAGGGGTTTAAAGGACAGGTAGACAAGGCGCTCAGGACTGTGGTTTAGTGGTGGACAGGTATGGTGGGGACTTGATCTCAAAGGTCTTTTCAAAGCAAATGATTCTATGACTCTTGGTCCCTCCTGGACCCCTCCATTGGCTCCTTGGTTCTCACAATGTCTTCTGTCAAACAACCTTAAACTGGGAAAATTAACTGGGATTCATCCACCAACCTGGACTCGCCGTTAGCAGGAGTCATCTCCATCACTAATGGCTGGATGATTCTGTGGTTCAGATACAATTGCTGAGACTCAAACAACCAGGCTAATGAAAAGATCCAGATAAATATTCCCCCACCTCCTAACTTGGAGTTCTTGCTCAACCCAAAACAACTGCAATTAATATTTTGCTCTCCTTTTTATGAGTCTCATCTTTCTTGTCTTCCCTTCCCTGCTCACACTTTTCCCCAGGCAATACGAGTCAGTCTCAAACCCCTTTTTCATTCCTATAATTAAGCCAGATGTATTTTCTGTTTGGTTCCTGAAAGGGATCAGCAATTTGTGAAATCAGACTTTACATCCAAGAAATTCTAAATTACAATTGAGGAACCAGTATAAATTACACCTCATAGATTATAAATGAGCTTTCAAATGTGATAAAACTCTATTTTTTACATCTGCATACTGGCAGACTTCTGAGTATAACAGGTAACTTAATTCTGTCTCAAAAACATCCTATTCTGCAAAAAGATGATGATTCCCTGAAATTTATTCTCTGCTTAAAATTATTCAGTGAAATACATTTTTGTACACGAACTGCATTTACTCTTTGGGTTGTTCTAATAAGATTACTCATGTATCACATGGCTTTGGTTAATCCTGGGTGTGCTTCTCATTGTGACCATCAGGATTCGAGTGTGAGTATTTGTTGAGCAGCTCTAAAACTCACCTCCTGCTATTTCAGCTAAAAACTCACTTTGCATTTAAGGTTGATTTAGTCGAACCCAGGCGCGAAGGAACTTACGCAGGGACCACGGAAAAACCACCTGTGAGGCCAAAGCAAATGAGTTGCAAAATGCAAACCAATATTTGCAGGAAAATGTTTGTGGTGGTCAATCAGCCTGACTTCTGAGTCCCTTACAAACACCATCCCCACTGGGCTTGGCACTACAGGTCTGCCTAAACCTCCCTTGGAAACCCATCTGAAATGTCCTCTTTGTCACCCTCAGAGCAGCCTCCCAGTACCTGAAGGGGCTCCAGGAAAGCTGGGGAGGGGCTTTTTACAAGGGCCTGGAGTGACAGGATGAGGGGGAACGGCATTAAATTCCAAGGGGGAAGATTTAGACATTGGGAAGAAATTCTTCACAGTGAGGGTGGGAAGGACCCTGGCCCAGGTTTCCCAGAGCAGTGGTGGCTGCCCCATCCCTGGGGCCAGGTTGGATGGGGCTTTGAGCCCCCTGATCCAGTGGGAGGTGTCCTTGCCCATGGCAGGGGGTGGGACTGGACGGGCTTTGAGTTCCCTTCCAATCCAAACCATTCCATGATGCTTCACCACTGATACTGGGCTGGCATTTTCCCCTCACCACTGCAGTAAAACCTCTGCTTTTACTGATGTCTGCAGAGCAGATTCGATCATTTTTCTTCTTCTGACTCGAAACACCACCCTGCAGGCCCCACCCACCACACAACTGAGCTAATACAGCTTTTACTTCTGACTTAACAAGTGGAAACACACGTGCATGCACTTGGCTTTGGCTACAAGCTGGCCCAGCTAAATCTGTTCGTGCATTCTGCAGGACCTGGAGCAAACTGATCTGTAGATACCATAATCCTCAATATATAAATTTACTTTCACTCTTGGCCTTCCATACACTGTCCATCTTCTTCACCTGCCCTGACATTCACCTACATTACTCTATGTGAGTCTTCAAACCACTTTACTCACAGCAGCTTACAGTGATAACTAAAAATGTTGAAATACATTCGATTCAGACTTAAATCTCATGGCTCTGATGCCAGGTACCTCACCTGTCCTTTGTTCTTCACTTCAAAACACCTCACACCCCCCTCCAAAAAAAGCTTTAAGAATAAATAAGCCTAAAAAAAATGTTGCTGGAACTTCATCCACGGTTAAAAAGGAAGTTGGAAGATAGTTTGGAGTAAACCTTGATAAAGGGTCACAGTTAAGAGCTTCTTCAATGCAATAAAACATCATCACCGTTACCGTCTGGCAGGGGATGGTAGGAAAAGGCCCATAAAACAGTGACACGTTTAGAATTACTTGCAAAATATCAGCTTTCCAAAAACACCACACAATAACTGTAATTAATACCAGTCCTTTAAAGTCTTCCTCAAGTCTGCGGAAACCTAACCCAGCAGCGCGGTGCCGGTACCAACAACTGCATCCCAACCAACATGAAAAATGACAGCACAAAAGACTATTTCTCCAGCAGAAAGTTTGAATTTGCCGAACAGAATCACATCTTTGCCCTTATTATTTATAGAGGTGTTTTCAGGAGGCTCTCAGGACTTCACTCTTCAGCTCAGCCTCGCAAGTTCAACAGCCAGCGAGTTACATAAACAGCATTTTCCAATCGGAACTATTTTCGCAGCAAAAGGATCACTCCAAGGGAGGACTGTTTGAATTACTTCTTTTACAAAACTAATACTGCTTTACTCCTCCTTCTGTAGCTTCGGAGTGACCAGAGCTGGAGTCTATCCTAGCGGCCCCGGCATCGCTAGCAGGCGCTTCAGGGAACGGTGGGAAAAAGGCTGCAGGTTGTACCGCACCGCAAAATGCCCTGCCCAGCGATTCCAGGGGATCAAAGTCTGGGGAAAGGCTTGGGACAACGTTTTATATCACACAGCAAGCAAGGAAATAAATATATACATAAAGCTGGGTTATGACGGGTAGAAAATGATCGCATCTTGGTGGTGATGCTGCAACCGGGAGACGTGGTGCTCACCCTCAGGATGGGGGATGCTGTGGGACTGGGGGAATCCTCTGGGACTGGGGTGAGGGGATGCTCCGTGGGGATGCTCCAGGACTAGGGGAGGGGGGAAGCTCCAGGACTGAGGGGGAGGATGCTCCGGGGGAATGCCGTGGGGGGATGCCCCTGGACTGCGGGGGACAGATGTTCCGGTAGGATGCTCTGGGACCGGGGGGATGCTCCGGGGTTGAGGGGGAGGTGGGATGCTCTGGGGGGATGCCCGAGGACTTCGGGGGGATGCTCTGGGGCGGTGAGGTGAGGGCGGATACTCCGGGATTCGGCTCAAAGGATGTTTTGGGGTAATGATGCTCGAGGGAGCTCCGCGGGGTTTTTCTGAGGGGATGCTCGAGGGAGCAGCCGGCATCCCAGTGCATTCCTAACGCGCACCGTGCTGAGCGGCGGCACCAGCACCCCCGAGCACCCTACGTCTCCTGGAGCACTCAGCATCCTCGCTCTCCAGGGCATCCGCATCCCCTGGGTTGCGCCCTCCCCAGACCCCAAGCCCGGCTCCAGCAGGGACCAAGCCCCCTCTCAGCACGGGGCACGTTTACAGCACCGTGATCTCACCTAATAACGCCGAAATAAGGCAAGGACTGACGGTACCGCTGAGGCTCTCACGACCCTGCTGGTCTCCCCACCCGGCTCGGAAACCTCTTTACAGGTTTGCTAAGCCCTTTTTTTTTTTTTTTTTGAATGAATGCATCTCGCAGCTGACCTTTAACAATAGGCGCTGGAACAGCACAATCCGTGGGACCAGATTTGGGGGGTGGGGGGAAGGAAGAGATGGTTGAATATTGTAATCTCTGCAATCTCATTCACTTCCTTTCCCAAACCTCCGCACGCAGCGATATTTTCCCTTACAACAGGGGAGGATTCTGCCTCCAAACCAGCCTTTCCCTGCTTTGCCCTCACGGCTGGGCGGGGTGGCGACTGGAAAAGGATGCTCCTAGCCACCCCCCACCCCCCCGCTCTCTCTCACCTTCCCTGGCTTTCAGCAAGACGGTGTTGGCAACGATGTTTTCCAGCTCCATTGACGGGCTGAGGCAGCAGCACTGCAGCAGGGGACCTCGCCGCTCCCGAGTGGGCGACCACTCGCCCCCCCCCCCCCCGCCCCTACCGCGTTATCCCCGCCCCGAGCATCCTCCGGTGCCCGCTCCGCGCTGCCCCGCTACTCCATCCTCCTGCTCCCGGCGCGGGGAGGGCTCGGCACCCGCTGTCCCTGCCTCCTCCCGGCCCTCCCCCGGGGGCGGCCCCGCAGCAGCCCCCGCGCAGGCGCCGCGGCCCCGGGCACGCCGGGAGCTGCAGTCCCAGCCCATTCCCAGTCCCCAGTACGGGGGGAGGGAGTTAATATTTCCAGGGGACATTTGCTGCTGTGCTGCCCTCCAGGGGTTGCGGGGGAAAGGGGGTAGAAGGGAGGATGGGGACCAGAGGGAAGATGGGGGATGCGGGGCGCCATCCCGCGGCTGGGACGCCTGTCCTGCCTGGGACCCCCGGACTCCCGTGCCCTGCGATCCCCCAGCTCCCCTGCCCTGGGAACCCCCGGGTTCCCCTTCCCTGCACCGCCCGGCCCTACCCTGGGAACCCCCTGGATTCCCCTCCCCTGCTCTGGACTCCCAGGCTCCCTTACCCGGACGCCCCCAAGCTCTCATGCCCTGTCCTGCCCAGGACGCCCAGGCTCCCCTTCCTTGTTCTGTCCTGCTCTGCCCTGGGACCCCCAAGTTCCCTGCCCTACCCTTTTTGGGACCCCCATATTCCCTTCCCCTGCCCAGGACCCCCAGGCTATCCTGCTTCACCCTGCCCTGCGACGCCTCAGCTCCCCGGCTTGGGGACCACAGGGTTCCCCTGCCCTGGACCCCTCTACCCTGCCCAGCCCAAGACCGCTGAGCTCCCCTACCTGGCCTTGCCGTGGACCCCAGGCTCCCCTGCCCATGCTGGTGAGTCTCAGTGCTCATCACCCCTTGTCAGGTGCCCATCCTCACAGGTGGAGGTCGTCACCCCTCACAGGTGCTGCTCATCATCCCAGGTGCTCACACGTGAGAAAAAGAGCCCCAACCACCCACAGACTGCTCTATCCTCTCCCATGCAATGCTCTCACTTCTGCCTGTCTTGGACACACAACCTTCTCTCCTTTCTGGAGATCTTAGAAGTCCCTCAGGGGATCCCATCTTCTCAGCCAGGCCATGTTTTCACCCTGATGTGTGGCTGAGACATCAGCCACTTGTGGAAAGTCTGTGCATTTTAAATGCTACATTACAACATAAATCCTCTTCTATGGGACAGATGCTCGTGCCAGCGTGATTCTGATTCTCCTGGCAACAGGGTAGATTGGTTTGCCAGGTCAAGCAAAGAAAGAGGAATAAAAGCAACCCATTACTCTCTCTCACCCTCTTCCCCCATCTGTACTTGCATTGATTAAATCCCTGTGAAGCAAATCAAATTAACAGAGTGGAGCAGAAACATTACTTTTTCTTTTTTCTCCTTTTTTTTTCTTCTACCAGTCCTGTTTCCTTCTACAGCCAGGCAGAAATGGTTTGCAAGAGCAGGAACACAGACTGCCTAGAATATATTTGCTGAACATAGAAAATGAATGAGAAATGTGTTTACTGAATAATTCCCTGGGCATTTGGATAAAATGGCTATAATAAGTGCCTTTTGTACCTGGCTAAGTGTCAAAGGTTGGAATCTGGAAAGTTATTGTGCGTAGCAGGTGGCATAAACATTGAATCATAGAATGGTTTGGCTTGGAAGGGACTTCAAAGCCCATCCAGTTCCAACACCCTGTCACGGGCAGGGATACCTCCCACCGGATCAGGGGTCTCAAAGCCCCATCAAACCTGATCATCCAACAATCTTCCTCATCCTCTCTCCAATTGCTTCAGAAAATGTTCCACCTCCATAAGCAGTGCCACATTGTGTTTGCTTTCTTTGTAAGGCCAAGTTCTATAGAGCAGCAGTTGTGTGTGTCAGTACAGGAAGATTTTTCTCTGATTAAATAATTCTTAAGGGAAAAATTACTTCCTGGAAACCAGAGCCTTAGTAGGGAGATGAGGTTCCTAAGGAGTGTCTGCTCTGCTTGCTGTTTGACCACTTCTGTGCAAGGACCAGTCTGTTGTAAGCAGAGCAAATTATGCTCTGGTTATAAATGCATTTCGCATCCCTGCCCAGCCTTGGTCACGGCAAGGACATCACCAGCATCAGAACATGGCTGATGCTGGAAGATGCAGTTACGCCTTTTATTAAATGCAATGTTTTTACTGCCTCAAGCAACCCCTCTGTCCAAAGGAAAAATGAACTCGCGTGGCTCAGTCCCCATTTTGTGAATCAGCACTCACTGCAGCAGCAAGCTCAGCTTCTGTGGGCAGCAGAGGGATAGAGTGTACTCACCACATCTCAGGGTCAGCCCGTTCAGCAGGGAGGGATTTGCCTTCATGGGAGACTCCACAGTGAGCACAGGCTGTGTTTGGTGTGTAACTTCTATGAAGGTGTCCAAATGAAGAGGGCAGATCTTGAAGATCTTCATTTGAGTTGCACAGCATGTGAACCTGGAGTCCTCAGCACAGGAAGGACCTGGAGCTGTCAGAGCGAGTTCAGAGGAGGCCAAGAAGGTGATCTGAGGGCTGGAGCACCTCTGCTACGAGGACAGGCTGAGAAAGTTGGATTTTTTTAGACTGGAGAAGAGAAGGCTCTGGGGAGACCTTAGAGCAGCCTCCCAGTACTGAAAGGGGCTCCAGGAAAGCTGAAGAGGGGCTCTTGATCAGGGAGTGCAGGGATAGGATGAGGGTGAATGGTTTGAAGCTGAAACAGGGGAGATTGAGATGAGATCTTAGGGAGAAACCTTTCCCTGTGAGGGTGGGGAGGCCCTGGCCCAGGTTGCCCAGAGCAGTGGTGGCTGCCCCATCCCTGGAGGTGTTCAAGGCCAGGTTGGATGGGGTTTTGAGACCCCTGATCCAGTGGGGGGTGTCCCTGCCCATGGCAGGGGGTGGAACTGGGTGGGCTTTGAGATCCCTTCCAACTCAAACCATTCTGTGATTCTATGACATTTATAAGCACCTCAATACATGCAAGTGGTGGGCACACAGAATGATCCACAGTGTTGTCCTGTGGAACCCCCTGCATGCTGATGTTGCCTTGTATAGTTTGTGAACGTTTATTTAGTTCTCAAAAAGCTTAGCAGATTTAATAGAAGAGTTCCAACAGATCCATAAAGTGTTCATCAATCCCATGGAGCTACCTAGTGTTCACGAACGGCACAGCTCCGAAACACTTCGTGATCCTGGCAACCAGGGGCACGGTTACACAGAAACAGGGGCAGCAATCAAAGAGGGTTGTGCTGCTGCCAGAGTGGGTATCTCGGCTAAGTTGGAGCACTTTGCATGGAAGTGGTCTGGGAGCAGCCACATAACTGGAACGTGGCTGGGTGCAGGGAGGGGGAAGCTGAGCTCTGCCACCAGACCGCTGAGATTCTGCAGTAAGATGTTTCTCTTAGTGACACATCTACAAGGAAAGCAGTAATTCTGATTACATGTTTATGATTAAGAACAATGGAGTTGGTTTTCTTATTGATTCTTAAAATATTTAATAAAATAAAATGCGTTTCCAATAAATCTGATTCAAGGAGTTGGTTTTCTTATTGATTCTTATAATATTTAACAAAATAAAACGCGTTTCTAATAAATCCGATCCAATGTGGTGCACTAGGACGTGCAAGGAGGTGTTTTCACTACCACAACACCCTGCTTTGAAAAGCAAAATCAAGACAATCAGTCCTCAGTGCCTCTCCCTTTTCTCCTGCAGTTTTTCAAGCCTGAATGTACCACTGATTGATGATGAGGGTCTGCGTCAGCACAGGCCTTGGGTGGACGGCCCCTTTCACGGCTGTGGCTCCCCATAGGCTGCCAGAGCAAGTGCTCAGATCTACTCGTCTTCAAGCTCAGAATCACAGAATCATTTGGGTTGGAAGGGACTTTGAAGCCCACCCAGTTCCAACCCCCCTGCCATGGGCATGGACACCTCCCACCACACCAGCCTGCTCAAGGTCCCATCCTGCCCTTGAACACTTCACTGAGCATGCATTTGGGGCATTGCCTCCCGACTTCTTCATAGCTGTCAGCATCTTCATGTTTGTGTCACCCAGAACACCTGGTTCACAAAGCAACACAAATAAAAAGTAGTAAGAAGATGGTAGATTTATTTAAACCTATTTTCTCTCGTGACAACACCGTCCTTGCCTTTCAAGGTACATCCACACCTGATTTAACGGAGCAGTCAGGCTCCCTGTGAAAGAATCAGGAGACGCTGCTTCTCTCATTCTATTCATTGCTGTAAACTCTGATGCTGAAATACTCAAGCACAGCCTCACAGATAGGGTGGCAGGGAAGGAACACAGGTCTTTTATGCTGGCCTAAAGCTCCTGATTCGGTGTTTTCTTGGAGAAAAGGAGAAAATTTAGTCTGAGTATGCATAAGCAGCCAATTTTGGAAGGGAAAAAAAAAGATGTTACCAAAAACCAGTTAAATTCTGAAAAATGTGCTTCCTGAGGTGCTTAATGTGTTTTGTTGGTCTGCTTTTAAATAAAACATCTTCATCCAAAGTCATTCAGAAATAAAACAACCCCCTTTTTGAGTGCTGAACACGAGGATAACGCAGGGTTGGCAGCCATCTTTCCTTTATGGGAAAAGAGAGGTTTGTAAATGAAATGCCAGCGCGGTGCGAGCCTCAAACGCATCAGTGTAATAAGAACAGGGAGGCAGCGAGGCAGAGTGTGATATTCTGAGCCACTCTAAAGGATGACTCATCTGCAGGGTGGGCTCACACAGCTCCAGCCACAAAAACAGCAGCAACACACCCAGTTTTATCCAGAGAAAAAGCACTCGGCCTCAGGACAGCTTGAAAGGGCAGGATAAGACCCCACGTGAACCAGATGTCGAAAGGGTTTTTGCCTATACTTATCAATTGCAACCACACCCTGACAGCAATTATCGCCTAAATCCACGTTATGCCAAACAATTAATACAGAAAAGCCTGTGCACGATTAGCCATAGGCTGGATTGTGCTGGAAATTGCTGCTGAAACTTATTTCTACAAATTCTTTCACCTCCCGCTGAGGTTCGGCATCAGCAGGTGGGAGGCGCGGGCCTGCGAGAAAGGGTTTGCAGGCAGCTGTAACCTTTTACAGAGCCTCTTCGCGTAGGGACAGAGGCTGCCATCTACCAACAGCCAGGGGTGATGCAGCGTGTTGTCCAAACACAACTTTTTGCTTTGCTTTAGATAAAAAATGTTTGTGCTGCTGTTGTTTCTTTACACTTCCAAACTTTGGGGGGTTTCCCCGAACCTTGTTTGTTTTTTTCCATTTACCTATTTCATCGGATCACAGAATGGTTTGGGGTGGAAGGGACCTTAAAGTCCATCCAGTTTTAAACCCCCTGCCATGGGCAGGGACATCTCCCACTGGATCAGGGGGCTCAAAGCCCCATCCAACCTGGCCTTGAACACCTCCAGGGATGGGGCAGCCACCACTGCTCTGGGCAACCTGAGCCAGGGCCTCCCCACCCTCAGTGTGAAGAATTTCTTCCTAATGTCTCATCTAAATCTTCCCCATTCCAATTTAAAGCCATTCCCTCTCGTCCTGTCACTCCAGGCCCTTGGAAAAAGTGCCCCCCCCCAGCTTTCCTGTACCCCTTTCAGTCCTGGGAGGCTGCTCTAAGGTCTCCCTGGAGCCTTCTCTTCTCCAGGCTGAACAACCCCAACTCTCTCAGCCTGTCCTCACAGCAGAGGGGCTCCAGCCCTTGAATCATCTCTGTGGCCTCATCTGGACTCACTCCAACAGTTCTATATCCTTCTTATCTTGGGCATTCCAGAACTGGTAGAGGACAAATGATTGATAAACCTTAAAGAACATGGGATTAAATAACCTTCTAGAAGATGAGATTTGATTTTCTAAACAAGCAGATGTAAGCATCCCATACTCTGCACAGAATCAAGGACCCATGGCAGAAGGAGGGCTCATCTGGGATTTGCTTGCCCCTTTCCTCAAGTTTAGAGAGAAGCAGCTACCTTTTCACTAATATTATGTTAATGATGATTTTTCAAAGAGCTCTTTAAAATCTCTCACAAAACAAGAAAGGTAATGATGCACAAGAATTACCAACCTCTTTTTATCAACTGACCTCAAGGTTTTTCACCAGAAAGGCATAAATTCCCAGATAAGAAAAAAGAGGCACAAAGTGAGAGCAGGCAGATAAGCTTCCTAACAAAAAATACCATTTAGATATCCCATCAAGTGCCTTATCCACTACTCTGCACCTTTAGTGGTACAAACTTCTCCCTAAAGCCTGCTGAAATCCCTGGAGAGTGTTTAACCAACTTTAGGTGTTTAACCAACTTCAGGTGTTTCACCAGCTTCAGGTGTTTCAATTTGAATCAGGCTTAAAGACTCTAATCCTTCACCTATGAACATGTCCCTGCATTGCTGAGCCTGTGTTGCACCAGTATGAACCAGCAGACCCTCACTGCAGGATGAGATGTGAGACTGGGGCCTGCCCTGCCAGGCAAAAGGTCTGTGGGAGACAGCAAAGCAGACAACCAGCAAGATTTGGAGAAAGATGCACATGTGGTACTGCTCAGTAGTTTGTTTTGAACTCGGGGTGGCAAGAAGACCTGGGTTTAGCAGCTGCTCCAGCCTGTGCCTCTACCACACCTAAGGAAAAGGGAACAACTCTTTTACCAGGTGTGCTTTGGCAGTGACAAGGTCTGTCTCCAAACTGTAGGGATGCCCAGTTAACAGCAAACTGGAAAACACCCCCCCATTAAATGGCAGCAGTTCAAGCTCTTGCCCAGAAGCCTGAGCAGCTGAATTATCCTGCCTTCATAACAAAGCATGAGCAATATTTCCCCACCTGCAAGCCAAGTGTTTAAACAAAGAGTTTTAAACAAACATAACTTTCCAGGGAGGGGGGAAGGACATTGTCTTTGAATACACCAATGTAGAAGCCATGAATAATCATCTGTGGGTGAGACAACCATCCTCAGGAAATCCTAGCAATAGCCCTTTTCTTGCTGCCACAATGCAGCTCCTGCAGCTGAGGGAAAGAACCGTCCAGCCTTCCCTGGGTGCACAGTTTGCTGCCCAGCCACGGGGACTTGGTGGGGAGAGCAGCTCTCTGCACCCAAGGGGCTGTGCCCATCTGTGAAGGCAGATGTGTCGTTCTGCTCTGCTGTTCAAGGAGTGGTCCCAGGTAATGGCTGATGTTTCTTTAGTGCCCTTTGCTGACAGTTACTGCTCTGCTCCTTGTTCCTCCACTGGCAGACTCAGCAGTGGCACAGAGACCTCTCTAATCTTCACTGTGGACAGGTCTCTCAACAACTATTCCTTCCCTCTCCATCTCCCAGGGCTGCAGGCTACACCATGGCTCACCTGCACTGTATCTGATGTATTTCCTAACACAGGAATCATAGAATGGTTTGAGTCAGAAGGAAGTTTAAACGGCATCCAGTTCCTATGGACGCCTCCCACTGGATTATGTTGCTCAAAGCCCCATCCAGCCTTGCCTTGAACACCTCCAGGGATGGGGCAGCCACCACTGCTCTGGGAAACCTGGGCCAGGACCTCCCCACCCTCACAGGAATACATTTCCCCAGCTTTCCTGGAGCCCCTTTCAGTCCTGGGAGGCTGCTCTCAGGTCTCCCTGGAACCTTCTCTTCTCCAGGCTGAACAACCCCAACTCTCCCAGCCTGTCGTCCTATGGGAGGGGCTGCAGCCTTCAGATCATCTCCACGGCCTCATCAGGACCTGCTCCAACAGCTCCAGGTCCTTTCTGTGCTGAGGGCTCCAGAACTGAATGCAGGCCAGAGCAGAGTAGAGGGGTAGAATCACCTTCCTCACCCAGCTGGTCACACTTCTTTTGATTCCACTTTTAGGCTTTCAGGGGTTTTTAAGCAGGAATGCTCCTAACTTTTAGGCAACAGCCATGCAAATAAACCAAGCAGCCCAGACAGCTCCTCTCGCTCAGCCAGTGATTTTCCCAGCAGAGTCCCCACCCAGCTGGCACTTTCAAGCAAGCCCTAATTCACCTTCAAGAGTCAAAACTGAACTTCTCTTTCACGCACCTTCAGGTTTCCCTTAGCAAAGCTCTAATGAGCAACAAGGGGTATGGAAGGCTCCTTAACTCAGAACCTGCGTGTGGACTGACCCAGCATTGTGTTTGCACACATGCTCAAATGCACGTGGAGAGCTTGTTAGAGGGTGTTGAGCCTGAAGGGAACAGCTTCTAAATCAAAAGCAGTAATTGTTTGAATTTAAGGAAATCAGGGGATCTCGGTAGACTACTACGTGGGTGGAGCCCATACTGGGGTATCTGTATCCTTTAGCATCACCATTTTCTTCCCCTTCATCTCACCATGGCTATATTAGCTGTCTTTATCATCTCCTTGTGGGCACCTCTGTCTTTATCATCTCCTTTTGGACACCTCCATCTTCAAGACAGGCCCAGCCAGCCTCCTGCCCAGTGTCTCTGTGCGTGCATGAGTAGATAATGTTATTCCAGCTGCTCTGCTGGGTGCTGCAGTTATTTAAAAGGTTATCAGAGCCACGTTTCCAGCTGTCACTGGCTGCATCTGGATTAATAAATTTAGGAGTGCCACAGAAAGGCACTGGGCAACTGAAACTAGTGAAGATTTAGGCCAGGTTGGATGGGGCTCTGAGCTCCCTGATCCAGTGGGAGGTGTCCCTGCCCATGACAGGGGGGTGGAACTGGATGGGCTTTGAGGTCTCTTCCAACCCAAACCATTCCTTGATTCTGTGAAACATAAGCATTAGATCTGACATGGAAAGGAGAAGCAGAAAACTCAATATCTTCTTGGACACAAATTCAGAAGGGGAACGTACAAAAACGGTGGGGACAATGAGGGCTGGTGAAGGGGCTGGAGGACAAGTCTTAGAAGTGGCTGAGGGAACTGAGGTTATTTAGCCTAGAGAAGAGGACGCTGAGGGGAGACCTCATCATTATCTACAACTGCCTGAAAGGAGGGTGTGGCAAGGTGAGTGTTGGTCTCTTCTCTCAAGTGAGAAGTGATAGGACAAGAAGAAATGGCCACAAGTTGTACCAGGTCAGGTTTAGAATGGATATTAGGAAAAATTTCTTCACTGAAAGGGTTCTCAGGCCCTGGCAGAGGCTGCCCAGGGAGGTGGTGGAGTCACCGTCCCAGGAGGTGTTAAGGACGGGTTGATGAGCTTCTTCACGATGTGGTTTAGTAGTGGACAGGTATGGTTGGATTCAATGATCTCAAAGGTCTTTTCCAACCAGATGATTCTATGACTCTATGATTCTAATGCTTTCTGTCAGAAGCTCAAAAATAAGGTGAGTGTTTTCCCATGTTTGCAGGGGATTTTCTCTGCATTTTGTTGGTCAGGGCAGAGACTCTTAGAACAGACCTTAGGGCTGCAATTTTCCACCAGGTCTCAGTTTCGGTTTGGGTTTGTTTATGAAGATCTTAATCTTGCCAAAACTCTGCTTTCCAGGGTACATTGCTGGATTTACAGATCCAGAGGTGAACAGCAGAGCAGAGCTCTACGACGTGCACGTGAATTTGGCAGAGAGCGAGATCACAGTTTCTCCTGTCGTAAAAGGTTGGTTGCTTTTAGATTTTGGATTTAGGGGCCGTTTATTCCAGACGTGACAGCAACTGCTGAACCTCATTTTGGGTCAAGCAGTCTTGATCCTTCTTCTGTCCTGGTTGGGAAAAGGCAATGTGTAAACTTTTGTCTTTATTGAGACCCTGGAAGAGTGGTGAAACTTGGAACTTGGGAAGACTTCCTTTGTCTCCCAATAAATGCACAGTAGAGAAACATCTGTGTCAAATAGTTATGGGGAAGAGACGTTCTGCTGAGGGCTGCAGAATTCAGAGAGATCACATCAGTCCTTAGAAAACCACTGTGCTAAATACTTGGAGATCAGGGGCTGTTTGAAAGGAAAGCTTTGATGTTGCTTGTGCTCTTGCTGCGGGTGAGGTGTCGGTGTGGCTGTCGAGCCACCAGGCTGCTGCCTGTGCCGATGGATTCCAAATGGCAGCCATGGAGAGGACTCCTCCTTTTGGCTTGTTCCTCAGATGTATTTCTAGATCTCACAGCAATGGTCATCTCACATGAACAGCTGCTTCTTTTTGCTTCCTCAGAGGCAATGACGATGGGAAAGCTTCATTGTCCAAGAAATTGGACAACTGCTTGTTCAATCTGCAGAAGACCCAGAGAAATCAGACAGCCAAGTCATTAAGGTTAATATTTTATTTTTCAATCTAATTAAATTACCTCTATCACTAGATCTCTGTAGAAGGATGGCTTTCCCTGGGAAGAAGTTGATTTCTTGTATCCTCTGCCTTCATACAAATCAAATAAGCATTTTTATTTTATTTATGAGCACCTCTGCTGTGAAGACAGGCTGAGAGAGTTGGGGTTGTTCAGCCTGGAGAAGAGAAGGCTCTGGGGAGACCTTAGAGCAGCCTCCCTGGACTGAAAGGGGCTCCAGGAAAGCTGGGGAGGGGCTCTGGATCACAGAGTGCAGGGATAGGACAAGAGGGAATAGCTTTATGTTGAAAGAGGGGAGATTGAGATGAGATCTTGGGGAGAAATGTTTTGCTGTGAGGGTGGGGGGGCCCTGGCCCAGGTTGCCCAGAGCAGTGGTGGCTGCCCCATCCCTGGAGGTGTTCAAGGGATGGGGCTTGGAGCCCCCTGATCCAGTGGGAGGTGTCCCTGCCCATGGCAGGGGGTGGGACTGGATGGGCTTTGGGGTCCCTTCCAACCCAAACCGTTCCAGATTCTTTACAGAGGGTTTTAGGGATGATGAATGGGGTTTGTGTTATGTTTTGATAATCACATTGCTGAAGAAAGTGCAGAAATCCTATTGATTGTAAGACTTCCAGTAAAATTGGCTCCCAGTTTTACTCTACAAAGCCTGAGTTCTGCTCACTTGTCAATTGTATGGCTGATACTTTTGGAAAAAGTCCCACGGAAACACGGCTTCCCACCTACAAAGCCTGGGTTTTATGATGCTGCTTCTTTCCCTTCCTCCTCTAACAGATTAGTAGGTGTTTCCCAAGTGAGTGACTTAGCCAGAAGAGCTCAGTGGGGCAGCAAGAGCAGCCTGTGCTCCCTTTCCTCAGCATCACACAAGAGGAGACTGAAAAACCGGTGCAAATTTGCCTTAAAATAAACGGGGTCTTTAATTGAAATGAACTGATTTATTTATCACTGTTTTCTTTTTGTTACCTATTAATTCTTTTTTTAGATAACTGTATATTAAAACATGACAGTATCAAACACTGTATTAATAGCTCCCTGGTTTTCTGTTCTTCAAGGATATTTCTCTGAAGACAAAAGAAATCTTGGCTACTTTATCCTCCCTGACTGAAGGTTCTGATGGCAACGAAAAACCAACTCTCAACTCCGAGGCCCTGAAACAAAAGCGATTTCCACCTGCTACAGAAAACTTCCTTTTCCATTTAGCAGCTGCTGAACAGATGCTCCAAATCTGATTCTGGTGCCCTGCAGCGTCACGGAGCGATGCGCAAAGCCTGTCTTTGCCACACGGAGAGCGCTGCCTCATCTTTGATGTGGGAACATGAAAGGAGTAAGAGCCACGTTCTGCGTTCTGTCACGGTGAATCTGACATTCAGAGCACGACCTGGAGCGTACGGAGGCCTCGTTGGGGACCTTCCTGGGGTCGTTCCTTCAGGACCTACACAAAGTCTGCTGAAACTGAAATCCATCCCCAAGAAAAGCCTGCACACGCTTTCAGCCCACTGGGGAGGGAATTCATAGTTCCTTATTAACAAAAAGCCTCACTAAGGTAGTGTGGGTGTTGGAGACAGCCATAAAAAGCAGAGAAGTTCAGTTACAAACTAAATATCCAATGTGTGTTTTGCTTTCTCATTTGGAAGCTCCTGGATTGGAAGACTTGGTGTTGTGCTGGATCTTATATTCTGATGAAACACAATTTGGCACTTAAGGAACTGGACTCGTAGCACATTTATGCCATTTAAACAAATTCTGAGCATTGTCCCCTTTAATTTATGTATAATTTATTGTGGAGCAGTTTGGAGCACTGAGTCGCAGTGGCTCTTGCCTGGGCAATCCTGGGATTGTGCTATTGATAAAGGAGGGAACATTTAAATAAAAATTAGCATTATAAGGTTAATTGTCTAGTTACACAATAGAATATAGAAAGCTTAAAATGACCAAAATAAGAAGTGAGGGATTTGTAGGGGGTCTCTTTAAAGCTTTAAGGCTTCTCTTAACTTTAAGGAACTTTGTAAGCTAAACAAACTTTAGATTTAGAAAAACTGTATCTTCCCCCTCTTGTGTGTAAGTCAGTCTTGCTGATAACCACCTGGGCTGTGGACATTCTGTTTGATAAGTTATACAAGAACAAAGAAAGTAGCCCATGGCTTGGACAGGTGCACTCTCAGCTGGTTAAGAACTGGCTGGATGGCCGGGCCCAGAGAGTGCTGGTGAACAGGGCTGCGTCCAGCTGGCGGCCGGTCACCAGTGGTGTCCCTCAGGGATCACTGTTGGGTCCGGTTCTATTTAACATCTTCATCAATGATTTAGATGAGGGGATTGAGTCCATCATAAGTAAATTTGCGGATGACACCAAGTTGGGAGGGAGTGTCAACCTGCTGGAAGGCAGGAGGGCTCTGCAGAGGGACCTTGATAGGCTGGAGAGATGGGCTGAGTCCAATGGGATGAAGGACAAGTGCCAGGTCCTGCACTTTGGCCACAACCACCCCATGCAGCGCTACAAGCTGGGGACAGAGTGGCTGGAGAGCAGTCAGGTGGAAAGGGAGCTTGGGGTGCTGATTGACAGGAGGCTAAACATGAGCCAGCAGTGTGCCCAGGTGGCCAAGAGGGCCAATGGCATCCTGGCCTGGATCAGGAATAGTGTGGCCAGCAGGATGAGGGAAGTGATCCTTCCCCTGTACTCGGCGTTGGTGAGGGCACACCTTGAGTCTTGTGTTCAGTTCTGGGCCCCTCAGTTTAAGAAAGATATTGAGGGGCTGGAGAGGGTCCAGAGAAGAGCAACAGAACTGGTGAAGGGACTGGAGCACAAGTCCTATGAAGAGAGGCTGAGGGAGCTGGGGTTGTTCAGCCTGGAGAAGAGGAGGCTCAGGGGTGACCTCATCGCTCTCTACAATATCTGAAAGAAGGTTGTAGTCAGGTGGGGGTCGGACTCTTCTCCCAGGCAACAGAACAAGAGGGCACGAGCTCAGACTCTGCCAGGGAAGGGTTAGGCTGGGTATCAGAAAAAAGTTCTTCACAGGGTGAGTAATCAGGCATTGGAATGGCCCAGAAAGGGGGTGGAATCACCATCCCTGGAGGTTTTTAAAATAAGACTGGATGTGGCACTTGGTGCCATGATCTAGTAATCATGATAGTGTGGGATTAAGGGTTGGACTTGATGATCTTGGAGGTCTCTTCCAACCCAGATAATTCTATGATTCTATGAAAGGGGGAGCACTGCAGGCTCAGCAGAAGCCAATTAGAGACTTGACTAATGACCAAGGAGCTCTCTGAGCGTGTGCAAGGGAAGAAGGTGAGAAGTTCACCCTGAGAATGACTGCTCGATTCATCCCCAAAGACCCTCTGAAGATCACGAGCAGAAGGTACAGCGCAGCTGGGAGGAGACAATGGAAATGACCACCCTCCGGGTACCGGATGGGCTGCACCTCCCCTGCCGCCCATCCTCTCCCATGGTTCCCTGTCCCGGTTCCTCCCGCTGACCCCAACATGGCCGCGGCGCTGGGGAGGCTCCTGCGCACCGCGGTGAGTGGGGGACACACACACGACACCCCGTGGAGCCCTCCCAGCGCCTTCGTGCCGGCTCTGACCCCGCTGTCCCCCCGCAGGTGCCCGGTGTCGCCGCGAAGCTCTGTGCGCCGCCCCTGCGCTGCCCCCGCCGCGGGCTCAGCCTGGGTGAGTGCGGCGGGAGGAGGAGACAGGGTCACCCTGGGGCTGCGGGTGTTCCCCACAGCATCTTCTTTATTGCCCCCCCGCATCTCTGATTTCTCCCTTATGTGTCTCCCCTCCCTCCACCCCTCAATATTTTGCCCCCCATCTCCGCTTTTTGCCCCCCCGCAGCTCAGTTTTCTGCCCCCTCATCTCAGTTTTCTGCCCTGCATCCGCTTTTGGTTCCCCGCAGATCAGTTTTTGTCCCTCAACTGAGTTATCTGCCCTCGCAGCTTGGTTTTTGACCCCTGCCTCTCTAGTTTTTGCCCCCCACAGCTCATTTTTTTGCCCCTATGGATCAGTTTTCTGCCCCCCGCAGCTCAGTTTTCTGCCCCACAGATCGGTTTTTGTCCCTGATCTCGGTTCTTTGCCCTCGCAGCTTGTTTTTTTTGCCCCTTGACTTTCTAGTTTCTGCCCCCCCCGCAGCTCCGTTTTCTGCCCCCCCCCCCCCCCCCCGCAGCTCCATTTTCTGCCCCCCAGCACTCATTTTTCTGCCCCCTCATCTCAGTTTTCTGCCCTGCATCTCCACTTTTGGTTCCCCGCAGATCAGGTTTTGTCCCTCATCTCATTTCTCTGCCCTCGCAGCTTGGTTTTTGACCCCTGCCTCTCTAGTTTTTGCCCCTATGTATCAGTTTTCTGCCCCCCACAGCTCGATTTTCTGCCCCCCCCCCCAGCTCAGGTTTCTTCTCCCTGCAGCTCTGGTTTCTGCCCCCCCTCAGCTCAGTTTTCACCCCCCGTCGCACAATTTTCACCCCCATGTCTCCGCTTTTTGCTCCCCACATCCCTGCTTTTTCTGCCCCTGCATCTCCACTCTTTTCCCTCCTGCAGCTCAGTTTTCTGTCCCCCCCCTGCAGCTCGGTTTTCTGCCACTGGTGCTGAGTTTTCTGCCCCCCCCCCCCCCCCCGTGTCTCTGCTTTCTGCCTTGCAGCTCAGTTTTCTGCCCCTGAGCTGAGTTTTCTGCCCCCACAGCTCAGCTTTCTGTCCCCGCATCTCTGCTTTCTGCTCCCCGTGTCTCGGCTTTCTGCCCCGCAGTTTGGTTTTCTGCCCCCACTGCTCAATTTTCACTCCAGTGTCTCCACTTTCTGCCCTCCTCATCTTCATTTTCTGCCCTGGCAGCACCTCTTTCTCCATCACATCTCGGATTTCTGCCCCGCAGCTCAATTTTCACCCCAGCATCTCAGCTTTCTGGCCCTGCTGCTTACTTTTCTGCCCCCACCCGGCTCTGTTTTCTGCCCCACAGGCTCTGCTTTCACCCCCACAGCTGAGTTTTTTGCCCCAGAGCTCCATTTTCACGCCCACAGCTGAGTTTTCTGCGCCACAGCTGGGTTTTCTGCCCCGCAGCTCCATTTTCACCCCCACAGCTGTGTTTTCTGCCCCGCAGGCTCCTCGCAGCTCGCTCCAGCGGTCACGCAGCACGCCCCGTTCTTCAAGGGAACAGCCGTGGTCAACGGGGAGTTCAAGGAGCTGAGCCTGGATGATTACAAGGGCAAATACCTGGTTCTCTTCTTCTACCCCCTGGACTTGTGAGTGCGAGTTTCCCTCTTTCCCACCTTGCTGAAGGGCTGTGGATAATTGCTGTGGAAAAGGCCTGCCTTTACCTTATCCATGCCCTGTTTCTGGAGTGGAATGGATAAGATTCAGGGGAAATATGTGTGAAAGGAACAGATCTGGTGGCTGGAGAGCATCTTCCAGCTGCCAAGATTGCTTTAGGATGCAGATGTGGTTCCTCTTACAGCAAGAGGAGGGCATTGCCTTGCAGCCGTGGTCGCTTGGAGATGCTCTCCTTTTAAGCAGAGCTGTAGCCACCCAGCTCCAAAGCAAAAGGTGAACAGATGAGGTTGAGCCTGGCTTGAATCACCAAGAGCATCCTGGTGTCTGAGGGCACACAGGGGAGAGTTTAACTTGCAGTCCTTTCTGCTGTAGCTTCCAAAACCTCTCTGAAGAGTGTCTGGTTGAGAGGGTTTCTCCATTTCTGCAAAAAGCCTGTCTGGCTTTTTAAGAACTGGGTTAAGGAGTGTTGTGCCAGGCAGGCAGCTGTGGCTGCTGCTTGGAGACTGACTGAAACTAATCTTGTGCAAAAAATATGGTTAAAATGATCAGGATAAAGCAAACATCCTGCTGCAGTAGAGCCTTGGAGCAGACACGAGAGTCTGTTCTGAAAGGTACTCTGAAAAGACTGCAGAATCCTTACAGGGTGTTCTGTCTTCCCCCCAGCACCTTTGTCTGCCCCACAGAAATTGTGGCTTTCAGCAACAAAGCAAATGAATTTCATGATGTGAACTGTGAGGTGGTGGCAGTTTCTGTGGATTCACATTTTTGTCACCTGGCCTGGATAAACACCCCACGAAAGGTATGGATTGTGCCTGGGGGGGGCTTTCTCTGTTTGTTTCCTTTGGTAAGAGTTCCTGAGGAGAAGACTTGGATAAATAATTGTGCAAACACCGATTTCAATAGATTGCTTAAAGTGATATGTAAAGTGATTTAAGGTTTGGTGGCAGAATTCTGGCCGCAGTCTTTGTTTTCTTGCTCTTTTCCTTAAAGATTTGGGATTTTTCATCTTTGTTTTGCTCTCTTGATAGTCTTGTAGGTTACATTTATATGTTCATCTCCAAAGACACATACTCGGATCATGTCACTGTCCTAAGCTGCTTGTTACAGGTGATGGTTTGTGTGCAGCATCACAGAAAATCAGCAGCTGCTTAGTCATGACTGTCAACTAAAACCTGACAGTGGCAGCTTCAGAATGGAAGCAGAAGCAGCACAGAATGGTTTGGGTTGGAAGGGGCCTCAAACCTATCCAGTTCCAACCCCTGCCATGGGAAGAGACAACTCCCGCTGGATCAGGGGGCTCAAAGCCCCATCCAACCTGGCCTGGAACACCTCCAGGGATGGGGCAGCCACCACTGCTCTGGGAAACATGGGCCAGGGCCTCATCACCCTCACAGGAAAATATTTCCCCCTAAGTTCTCATCTCAATTTCCTCTCCTTCAGCTTCAAACCATTCCCCCTTTGTCCTATCCCTGCACTCCCTCATCAAGAGCCCCTCCCCAGCTTTCCTGTACCCCTTTCAGTCCTGGGAGGCTGCTCTAAGGTCTCCCCAGAGCCTTCTGTTCTCCAGGCTGAACAACCCCAACTCTCTCAGCCTGTAGTCATTTATTGGAGCACTTGCTTTATTAACTCCTGCTTGCTGAAGTGGTTCCACTTTGCAATACAAAGGGAGGTCCTTCAGGGAAAGAAGGTGATAAAGGTGGCCTTTTACTGGAGAGGAGCCTTTTTCAGGCCTATGTGAAAGTAGGGCCTTTGAGCTCATAAACCATTGCAGCGGTTTTGTTGGTTGTGGAGAATCAGAAGTGTCAGAGGAAGGTACAGGAGCACCTGTGATGGGGACAGCAGCCTGCAGTGATGCTCACAGACTGGGTGCCTCCAGGCACAGGGCTCTGCTGTTGTGATGTACAGGCAGGGAGGAGCTGGACAGGTTTTGTATGGCTTGGCTGAACCTATCCAGAGTATATTTTAATTTGTTTAAGATCTAAAATGTGATTGTGGACGTCAGTTTATATGAAAGCTGTTTAGTAATGCCTGTCAGGCAGTGCTCGGAGCACATGCAGGAGGCCCTGCCAAGGGTGGAAAGAATTGCCTGGTGGTGCCAGTGGGGAACTGACACCAGAGAAGCAAAGGCCTTGGTTTCTCTGACACCAGCACTCAAAGCTACAGAAGAGCTGCAGGATCAGGGTCTGAGTGATTGAGATTACACAATGATTCACTGGTGATGCCAGGAATAGCAAAGCTAACAAACCCCAAGCTTGTTTCAAGGATGTAGAGATTATCTCTTCTGCGGTGCCAGAATGTTGCAAAACTGAAAGAAATCTTGGTTGACTCTCCAAAGAGCATTTAAATTGATTGGGGGAGGAGAAAAAAATCATGGGAGAGCAGCAGAGCTCTGACAGAGCTGGTGTGGTCAGAAGCCTTGTGTTTTGTCTATTTATAGTATGCAGATTTGATTTGCCTTTTCTTCCCACCATGTTCATCTTGTTTAATTTATGTTTAATTAATGAATACTTAAATATGCACTAGAAATGTTTGTATTCGAAGTTCCTGCATAGGATACAAGAGAAAACTGGTGACTGTTGTCATCAGTAGACTTTTACCACCAAAATAAGCAATTTTAAAATGCTCAGTGCTAAAGAAGTTTCATCTTCCAAATAAACCAGATGTTCCAAACAAAACAATGAGTCCCTCCACACCCCCGTGGTTCCTTTCTCCTGTGGAGAAGGACGTGGGGTACTGGTTGATGAGAAACTAAACATGAGCTGGCAACGTGTGCTCACAGCCCAGAGAGCCAAGCCATGTCCTGGGCTGCATCCAGAGCAGTGGGACCAGCAGGGCCAGGGAGGGGTTTCTGCTCCTCTGCTTTACTCTGGTGAGACCCCACCTGGAGTCCTGTGTCCACTTCTGGAATCCCTAACATCAGAAGGATATGGAACTGTTTGAATAGGTCCAGAGGAGGCCACGGAGATGTTCTGAGGGCTGGAACGCCTCCCATACAAAAACAGGCTGGGAGAGTTGGAGTTGTCCACCCTGGAGAAGGAAAGGCTCCAGGGAGACCTCAGAGCAGCCTCCCAGTACTGAAAGGGGCTCCAGGAAAGCTGGGGAAGGACTTTTTGCAAGGGCCTGGAGTGATAGAATGAGGGGGAATGGCTTTAAATTGGAAAGGGGAAGATTTAGATCGGACATCAGGAAGAAATTCATCATGATGAGGGTGGTGAGGCCAGGGCCAGGTTGCCCAGAGCAGTGGTGGCTGCCTCATCCCTGGAGGTGTTCAAGGCCAGGTTGGATGGGGCTTTGAGCTCCCTGATCCAGTGGGAGGTGTTGGAACTGGATGGGCTTTGAGGTCCCTTCCAACCCAAACCATTCTGTGATCCTATGGAGAAACCGGCACGGGTGTGAATTGTTGTTGTGCACCCTCAAGAGCACCGAATGCAGCGCCTCAAGGAGCATCCTAAAAAGCATTTTGTAACACGATGGAATCTCACTCTTCTCTCTAGAGCGGTGGTTTGGGCAAAATGAATATTCCAGTCCTATCAGACCTCACCAAACAGATCTCCCGCGATTATGGGGTGCTGCTGGAAGGACCTGGCATTGCACTGAGGTAACACATGATTACTGGTGACACGGTTGTGGCACAGCCCAGTCTAACCCAATATGAGCCACCCCACCTCCTCCTTCAGGAGAGACTGCATAAGGACAGAGGTTCTGCTGGATCCCACCCTAGGAAAAGGGCACATGGCTGTCATGGCCATGAAGTTGAGAATGGTTCCAGGTCTCTCTGAGGATGCATGCAGGGGGAGCCAGCTATTCTGCTCTGAGTGAGCAGGAGAACTCCATGTTGCTGAGGAAGGCAAGAGTAGGACAGAAATTTTATAGTTTTTTATGTTTTTCCACAATTTAGGTCTGTCCCTCTTTTATTTGGTTGGTTGTTTCTTCTCAAGGGAGAAGAGACTGCCTTAATTTGTGTGTGAGAGGTTGCTAAAGCAGCAGTCCTAGAGGCCACCACAGTCAATCCTATAATTATCTAGAATAAAAAAAAAATGACATTTCCTTTCCCCCATGAGAATAGCTGTTAAAAACAAATAGTGGTCCCTGAGGAGTCATCTAGAGACCTTTGGTTCCTGATCTCTTTGGATCAGGAACTTCTGACATTCGTTTATCAACAAATTAAGTTAATTTCAATTGTAAGATTGAAACTTTGGTTTTCACAGATGTTTGTGTGTGCAACGGGATTTAGTTTGGTAGCCTAATGCAGAGGGAACTCTTCAGTCAGTACCTTTAGATTTTCATACCAAAAAAACATGGGAAGGATGCCAGCTCTGAAATAGAAGTGGAATTAGAAGTTCTACCTTTGTTCTCCATCTGCCTTGAGTTAATAGTCTTTTTGTTCTTGGTTTGTGATCCCTGGGCTAACAAGCAGTGTATCAAATGCTCTATTCCTACTCCTAATTCTGATAACGTCCATCTAAGAACAACTGCCTTGCTGAAGTAGTTCATCCTGTTCCTTGTGTCTCTGGTCTTGGAATGTAGTGTCTCATCCAGTTGGCGGCCGGTCACCAGTGGTGTGCCCCAGGGATCGGTGTTGGGTCCCGTCCTGTTTAATATCTTTATTGATGATCTGGATGAGGGGATTGAGTCCATCATCAGCAAGTTTGCAGATGATACCAAGCTGGGAGGAAGGATTGATCTGTTAGAGGGTAGGATGGCCCTACAGAGGGACCTGGACAGCCTGGAGACATGGGACGATTCCAATGGGATGATGTTTAATAAGTCCAAATGTCGGGTACTTCATTTTGGACACAACAATCCCATGCAGAGCTATAGACTGGGGACAGAGTGGCTGGAGAGGAGTCAGGCAGAAAGGGACCTGGGAGTGCTGGTTGACAGGAAGCTCAACATGAGCCAGCAGTGTGCCCAGGTGGCCAAGAAGGCCAGTGGCATTCTGGCCTGCATCAGGAATAGTGTGGCGAGCAGGACCAGAGGAGTTATTGTCCCCCTGTACTCGGCACTGGTCAGGCCTCATCTTGAATATTGTGTGCAGTTCTGGGCCCCCCAGTTTGGGAAAGATGTCAGGATGCTGGAATGTGTTCAGAGGAGGGCAATGAAGATGGTGAAGGGGCTGGAGCACAAGCCCTACGAGGAGCGACTGAGGGAGTTGGGGCTGTTTAGTCTAAAGAAGAGGAGGCTCAGGGGAGACCTCATTGCTCTCTACAACTACCTAAAAGGAGGTTGTAGATGGGCAGGGGTTGGTCTCTTCTCTCAGGTGACCGGTGACAGAACTAGAGGACATGGACTCAAGCTTCGTCAGGGGAGGTTTAGGCTTGATGTTAGGAAAAAGTTCTTCACTGAAAGGGTGATTGGCCATTGGAATGAGCTGCCCAGGGAGGTGGTGGAGTCGCCGCCCCTGGAGGTGTTTAAGGGGAGACTGGATGAGGCACTGAGTGCCACGGTTTAGATGATGGGTTGGTGTTGTGTTGGGTTGTAGGTTGATCTTGATGATCTCAGAGGTCCTTTCCAACCTTGTGATACTGTGATACTGTGTAGTTTGCATTCCCTGAATTCTCTCTCGATTACAGAGGCCTCTTCATCATTGATCCAAATGGGATCATCAAGCATCTCAGTATCAACGATCTCCCTGTCGGCCGCAGCGTGGAGGAGACGCTCCGCCTGGTGAAAGCATTCCAGTACGTGGAAACACACGGAGAGGTTTGCCCAGCGAACTGGACTCCAGACTCCCCTACAGTAAGCGCCTGCTAAATATCACTTGTCTAAATATAGAAACACTGGCAGGGCTTCGCATGTCTGAAGGGCTGAGAACCACTTCAGCTTGAGGTGTTTCACTGACTCAGTGCCTCTTGTGTAAATCTGAGGCTTTTATCGGTTGGACCAATTTAGTCTTATTTGTATGATGCTAAATATGTGATTTTTCTGAAGAAAATCTCTGATTTTCTTTTAGAAAACATAAATTGTATTTAAAACTCTAAGTTTGAGTTGCTCTCTCCACCAATTGTCTTCAAATTTTTTACCTACTTAATGCCATGCTTAATATTTATTTATGTGTTATAATACTTAAAACTCGTAAGTAGGATCTTACACAGCTTTCTTCTTTCAAAAAGAGAAATAACCTATTGTTTTTCTAAAGTATACATGGATTTTCTTGGATAAAATGTCAAATCTGTGACTTTTTTATCTTAGTTTTAAAGCATACAATAATTAAACTTTCTTTTCTTGACAGATCAAGCCAAGCCCAGAAGGTTCTAAAGAATATTTTGAGAAAGTGCATACATAAATGCTCAATTATGTGGACAAAACTCTTTAGTTACCGTACACTGAAGATATGAAGAAAGCAGCTGTGATTATAAAAATAATATAAAATCAAAGTTCTTATCTTCTGATGCTCAAAAAGAAATTAAATGTTGAAATATTTACTGACTCCCTTGTGTTGTTTTAAAAAGAAGGGTAGAAACGAAGGCTCTTTTCCCCCCCTTATTTCATGAATCTCTGTGACCACTGGTCTTCCTGAATACGAGAAGTAAACAAAATAGAGTTGAATTCCACTGGGTTTTTCCTCTTAACTCATTTTGGACTAGAAAATGTCCTGTGTTTTCTTGTCTCATGTGAAAAACCAAGTTCTGTAACGAGTTTGGAAAAATGGGGACAATAAAGAAAACAGAATTTTGATAAACTTTTTTCAAATTTATTTTGCAGAGGAAGAGGCGAATGTAACAATAAAATCCCCCTATTTCTGTGAGTTAAGTGCACTCTGACTCTCAATGAATGTAAATATGTGCCATATTAATCCTGCATACAGGCAGAGGTGCAGTGCAGCTCACAGGAGCATTAACACGCATGAAGAACTTGCATTCTGCTCGAGAGATGCTAAACTTGAACCCCAGTAGTGTACTCACTGGAGCTTAATGACAGCCTTCCATCATTTAAAACATCAATTACTTGGCTGAACGTGTCTCCAGGAAAAACTTCACAGTGAAAAGTTGTGCTGCTTGAATTCAAATGATGTAGTTATAATAATAAATCTTAGCTGACCAGCAGCTGCTGTGTTGCTTTGCTTTTCTTTCACTTTGTCCCCACATGTGCCTGTTTCTTTATTTTGAATTACTCAATTTAAGCCACCCCTGGTGCAACCCGAGGCCATTTCCTCTCATCCCATCATCTGTTACTTGGGAGAAGAGCCCAGCACCCACCTCACCACAACCTCCTTTCAGGAGCTGCAGAGAGCAATGAGGTCTCCCCTCAGCCTCCTCTTCTCCATGGTAAACAGCCCCAGGGCCCTCAGCCGCTCCCATAACCCGTGTTCTACAGACCCTTCCCCAGCTCTGTTCCCTTCTCTGGACACACTCCAACCCCTCAAGGTCCTTGTAGGTGAGGGGCCCAAACTGAATCCAGGATTTGAGGTGCGGCCTCACCAGGACCGAGTGCAGAGGGACAATCCCTTCCCTGCTGCTGTTGGGCACACCATGGCTGATCCACCATTCCCTCCTTCCCTGCCTCCCACCTTCCTCCTTCCCTGTCTGCTGCCTCCCTGCCTCTGTCCTTCACGATCTCCCTCCCTGCCTCCCTCCCTCTTCCCCTTCACAGTATCACCAGGTTGGAAAAGACCTCTGAGATGATCCAGTCCAACCTATGACCCAACACCAGCACCCACTCATCATTTAAACCATGGCACCAAGTGCCTCATCCAATCTGGTTTTAAACACCTCCAGGGTCGGCGACTCCACCCCCTCCCTGGGCAGCTCATTCCAATGGCCAATCACCCTTTCAGTGAAGAACTTCTTCCTAAGATCAAGCCTAAACTTTCCCTGACGAAGCTTGAGTCCATGCCCTCTAGTTCTGTCACTGGTCACCTGAGAGAAGAGATCAACCCCTGCCTGACTACAACCTCCTTTTAGGTAGTTGCAGAGAGCAATGAGGTCTCCCCTGAGCCTCCTCTTCTCCAGGCTGAACAACCCCAGCTCCCTCAGTCGCTCTTCATAGGGCTTGTGCTCCAGCCCTTTCACCATCTTCGTTGCTCTCCTTTTCCTCCCTTCTTCCTTCCCTCTTTCCTTCTTTCCTTCCTGCCTCCCTCCTCGCTTTCTTCCCTCCCTCCTCCCTTCCTTCCCTCCTTCTTTCCTTCCTTCCCTCCTCCCTTCCCTCCTCCCTTCCTTCCCTTCTTTCCTCCCTTCCCCCCTCTCTCCCTCCTCCCTTCCTCCTCCCCCGCTCCTCCCTCTCTCCCCGGAACCCCGGTTCCGCCCCCGTTCCCGCCCGGAGGTGCAGCGGCCGCACCGTCCCCCATCACGCGCTTCCGGCGCGATGGACTCCGTGCTGGGGCTGTGCCGGGCGGAGGGGCAGGTCAGGGCCGGGGAAACGGGATGGGAGCGGGATAGCGGCGGGACAGCGCTTCCCTCGCTGAAACCCTTGTCCCTCAGTCTTTCTTCCAGCGGTTCCTGCTCTGGGCGGAAGCCCTGGACCCGCTACTGCTGCTCCAACCCGTCGTGAGTGCTGGGGGGGGGCAGCGGGGGTGGGGACTGAGGGGACACCAGGGCCCTGGGCACCGCGTGAGCCCCGCGCCAGAATCCGCACGGTGAGGAGGGGATAGCAGCCTCACAGGATTCCTGGGGAACACGGGATACGTGGAAATCATAGAATTGTCTGCGTTGGAAGAGACTTCAAAGCCCATCCAGTTCCACCCCCTGCCATGGGCAGGGACACCTCCCACTGGATCAGGGGGCTCCAAGCCCCATCCAGCCTGGCCTTGAACACCTCCAGGGATGGGGCAGCCACCACTGCTCTGGGCAGCCTGGGCCAGGGCCTCCCCACCCTCACAGCAAAACGTTTTTGCCCAACATCTCACCTCGTTCTCCCATCTTTCAACTGAAAACCGTTCTCCCTTGTCCCGTCCCTGATAAAGAGCTGTAGGAGGACAGACTGGGAGAGTTGGGGTTGTTCAGCCTGGAGAAGAGAAGGCTCCAGTACTGAGAGGGGCTTAAATAAAGCTGAGGAGGGGCTCTTGATCAGGGACTGCAGGGATAGGATGAAGCGGAACAGTTGTGCCAAGGGAGGTTTAAATTGATTATCAGGAAAAATATCTTTACTGACAGAGCGGTGAAGCCCTGGCAGAGGCTGCCCAGGGCAGTGGGGGAGTCTCCATCCCTGGAGGGGGTCAAAAAACGCGTAGACCTGGCATTTTGGGACCTGTTTTAGTAGGCACGGTGGGTTTGGGCTGATGGTTGGATTGGATCATGTGCTTAAAGTTCAGGTGCATTTATGCCATGGCCTGAAGGATTGATACTTCAAAGGACCAAGAGGCCTGAATAATCAAACCATTTCTCTGACTTTGGGTTGTGTGTGTCAAGGTGTGTCCTTGCTTTAACTGCTTTGGTGAAGGACAGGTCCCTTAGCTTGACATTTGTATTTAATGTCTTTTGTAACTGAAACATTGCACTGTAGAATATTGAAACCTGAGTGATTTTTTTTTTCTGATTGGTTTGTTTTTTTTCTCAAATTCAGGATGAAATAAGAAGAACCACATTATTGTTACAGAACAGTGGAAAGACGCTAAGTGGGCCCATACAGAATGATGAGGTATTTTGGACACAGTTTGTAGTGTGTTTTTTTGATAGCTGAAATAGTTGGTATTAATATAAGATCTAGCAGAGAGAATACTGAGATTCATCTACAAGGGATAACACAAAAACTCATTGCTGCAGAGGTTTTTCTAATCTGTTAGGAATTTCTTTGGGTGACCACTGATGCCCAATTGCAGCATGAACATCCTGAAGAATGCTGGGTTGTGTTATCATATTGCTGAGGTTAAAAGATGCTCTCGAATCACTCCAGGAATCAATGCTTTAGGCCTGCCTGTCCTCAGCTGGGATGATGCAGGCAGGTGATAAATAAATAAAATGCTTGCTGAGCTCATTTGGGATCTTTGATGTCTTGTTATCGCATAGAGGACAGGTTGGTTTGGTTTCACATCTCATAAAAGGAGCAGCAGCAGGGCTTTGGGTGGGAAACCTGCTCATGGAATGGCTGGGAAGTGGTGCTGAGCCCTTGCTTTGTAGGAGTCTTTATTGTGATTCACTGCAGGCTTGGCTCTTCCCACGTGGCATTTGATGCTTTCTGTGTCCAAGGAGAAATACAAACTGCTGGGATTCCAGAAGAGCTGAAGTCTTAACATAAGTGTTTAAGCTTTTAGCCACATTTAAGAGTGGTTGTTGTCTGTTTTAAAATACCTACGTGGTTAACTGTTTAAAATTCACTCTCTGTTCTGCCATAATGTGGACTCTGGTGCTGTGACACGGCACAAGGGATGGGAGTCAGATATATTTGAGCAGTATATGAAGAGAAAATCCAGGGAAAATATAAAGGGGTGTGTCCATATATCACATGCTTTATACAAGTCAGTTGTTGGAAAGAATGTGTCACCCAGTCTTCTGAAATGTGATTACTAACCTGATTTTCAAACTATTTAGACAAGAAAAGCCTTCCTGTTGAGCCTGGTGAGTTACAAAATATTTAGAAATCTCTTTTATTTCTCTTTCTTATTCAAGCATGGCAAAGGTGGGCTGATGTGACTGTTTTTCCTTTGCAGTCCAGTGTACACCCTGACACAGGCAAGATAATTCCTGTTTTGTTCAGACCTCCAGGTAAGTTCCCTTAAGGGAAGTTTTGTGTGTATGACTGAAGCACCAAAGGGGAACAGCTCCTATGAAATAGCCACTGAAATACTACAGCAATGCTGCTCTTCACGTAGGAAAACACATGGACTCCTGCTTCTTTTACTTGCCTTGTCACCTGTGTTGAAGATTGATTTATTCCTATGGCCCTCCTGAGGAATTTTTCTCCCAGTTCATCTGCTCTGCTAGGTGGAAACAGCCTGACCAGTCTCTGGTTTTGGCACTACAGAATGAGCTCCCAAAGCCCTCCCTATGTAAATCAGGCTACTGCAAGCTAAGTTTTCACTTGAGGAATGTGGCTCCTGTGTGAATTTAGTTGCTGTGGTGGCAGATAAAGTCTGCTTGGGGTGATTTTTTGGGGGGGCTGAGACAGCACAGGTTGTTAATCAGGTGTAACCATACCTGGGTTTATTTACTGAGTTCCCTGTATAACCACGAGCAGCTGTGACAGCCTTTGTTGTCACTGTCTCTTTTTGAATAGAATGAGGAGAAGCAGTTTCTGATCAAAAATTAGTTATGTGGTCATGTTGAGTGAAGTTCACAAGGGCTCCTTTTGGCCATAAGCTGTGACCAAGCATTCTGTGCTCTTGAATGAGAGAGGTTAGAGGTGAAGTCCATGGTGGTGGACTGGGGAGGGGCTTTTGACAAAGGCCTGGAGTGGCAGGACGAGAGGGAATGGCTTTGAATTGGAAGGGGGAAGATTTAGATGAGGCATTGGGAAGAAATTCTTCACAATGAGGAAGAGGGGAGGCCCTGGCCCAGGTTGCCCAGAGCAGTGGTGGCTGCCCCATCCCTGGAGATGTTCAAGGCCAGGTTGGATGGGGCTTGGAGCCCCCTGATCCAGTGGGAGGTGTCCCTGCCCATGGTGAGCTTTAATGTCCCTTCCAACCCAAGCTATTCAATGATTCTATGTGATGATGGCTTTTTGTGGCTCATGTTTTACTTCGAGCTGAAACTCAAGAAGGGCACTAAGAGGAATTCTGTGCTTAAGATCTGGACTCAGTGGTTATTTTTACTGAGATGAAGTTTTCTTTCTTTTTAGCCTTCCTGCCCTTATCTCTTCCGTTGGTGAGTAAGCATGAGAGATGCTGGTGTGCCACAGGGCTTACATTTTCCCAAAGCCAGGGGCTGAAGGAAGGGAATAAAAGGTTTTATCCTTCCTACTTGTATTTTCAGTACAAGCTTTTTAAAATACCTCTGTTTAATGGGAACTGCTGAGTAATCCAGACATCAAGGCCTTAGGGAATCTCATTGGAAGTCCAAACTTGTTAACTGGCTTCCTTCCCCAGTATTCAGAGAGCCTGCTCGTCCTTCTCTTCCTCAATTTTTGCGTTATGTTGATTGACTCTGTACTTTTAAAGTGCTCCACACCTAGTAGGACCTCAAGAAAGGCCGTGGTTCATTAAAACTGAAGTTCTTATTCACTATCTGAGTTGGGAACTAAATCCTAGAGTCTTTGATATCAGGTAGATCAAGTATTTATATCCCCACTAGCCAAAATAAGCTCACTCCTTCTCATTCACTACTTTAATTACATTTTTATCTCAGTTGTTTTATTTGCATCTATTTAAGCTTCACTGGTACAAATGTATTTTTTATTTTGGGTGAGAAAGTGTCTTTGCCCAAATATTCTTGCACGCAGTGTTTTAATCACTGTGTCTCTACTTAAGCTGAAAGAGGGGAGATTGAGATGAAATCTTAGGGAGAAATGTTTTCCTGTGAGGGTGGGGAGGCCCTGGCCCAGGTTGCCCAGAGAAGTGGTGGCTGCCCCATCCCTGGAGGTGTTCAAGGCCAGGTTGGATGGGGCTTTGAGCCCCCTGATCCAGTGGGAGGTGTCCCTGCCCATGGCAGGGGGTGGAACTGGATGGGATTTAAGGTCCCTTCCAACCCAAACCATTCCATGGTTCCCTATTTTATATTGAATAGAAAATGTCAATGTGTCACAGGTGTGGCAAGGAACTGTGTTAGCCTGGAATCATGAACATGATGCCTATTGCAGCCCTTGGTGCTGCTGCAAACAGTATCAGCAGTTGTCTCATCAGTTGTCCTGTGGGGTTTTCCTCTTAGGTCATCGTTTCATCTCTTGAACTCCGGGCAAAGGCAACTTTTTTTTGTCAGGTAAGTTACCTCTTCCTTTCTCCATTTACAACTCCTCTAGTCCTGATCCCAAATTCATTTGTGCTCATCCTCTCTCCTCCCTGTAGTTTGTGTTTCACACGTACACCACGGGATTCACCCTATTAAATGGAAATGGTACCACGAAGGCTGAAGTATGTGCTGTTTTTTATTTTTGGAATAATTTTAGAGGTACAAGACTGTTCTGAAGATGATTTTCAAGTGTTTTATGAGCACACTTATGGAGTGTGTTTCCTCTGTCCCCCTCAGGAGTACTCAATTCAAGAAAAGCAGATCTTCTACGGCTTGGGAGCCATTTCTTACGCAGCCTGTGTTGGGGTATGTATTTGCTCAATGATTGCTTTCCTGATAAGTTCTCCTGAGAAGGAGGAGGTGCTGAGATAATCACACTGCCACATATCCTTTAAGATTGTGCTTTAATGCTCTGCTCTGCTGTCTTGCCCCAAAACTGCTGAGAATAAGAATTGTCCTGGTTGTCTGTCAGCCAGTACCTTGCTTGGCTTTCTCCAGTGCTTCCTTTTCTGTCCTTTTCATTGCTATTCTGCAGGCCTGGGGAATGGGTGCTGAGAGGCAGCGGCCAGGGTTTCAAACACTGGGTTTCTGTAGTTGATTTTTTGATGTGGTGCTGTGGAGGAGATATGTCTGGGTCTAAAAAAGGGGTGGGATCTGCGGGTGTCTGTGCTGGATGGCGTTAGCTCGGCTCCCAGGAGCAGCATAGCCATGAAAACACTGGGCTGGATGCAGGGTAATTTGGCTTTCAGGAGGGCTGGGTAGCCAAGGGCTTGCCCTGTGCTCTGCTGGAAGAGGAATCTGTCCTTTCCAGCCCTTGCTATGTCAGAATGTGCTCTGATGTCCTCAGGATGTTCGTTGCAAGTGTAGATGCACCTATAAAGCATTTTGTCACCCTCTGCACTAAACAGTGATTTTTATAAGTCCTGGCAGAAAATCATGGCTGCTCCTGCTTTCTTTTGTTGGATTTTCACCTCTGTTCATTGGGCAAAGCAGCTGGGCCAGCAGTGCTCAGGACTTTGCTGAGCTCTGAGGAGGCAGCTGTGCCCGTGGGTGAATGTGGGAGTTCCTCCTCTCTGGGAAACTGGGTGCTGGTGTCCCGGCTGTTTGTTCCTCAGTGAGACTTCCTGCAGGTGTGTTGTGGGAATACAGAGACTGCAGAGACCTGGGAACAAATGCACTGGTGCTCCAGGTGTCCTGTCTGGGAGGAGAGCAGTGTGTGTCACCAGGCAACTGCACAGATGTCCAAGGAATAATAGTCAGAGGCAATTGTTTTCCTTTTTCTTTGTACTCATACTGCTATTGTCCTATACAGGATCATGTTTAATGCTTTTTTATCATAATATTTTGTATTCTTATCTTAAAGTGATTACAAATACCTTCAGTAACTGGAGAAAGTATGTGTTTGGTTGGGATGTTAAACCAAGGCATTGGCTTATTGTAGATGGTAACCATGCTGTGACTCACAGATTTAGTTGCAGGTTTTAATAGAGGGTGCCTGTTTCCTCCCAATGTCTCAGGCTCTTCCTCTTGTCTTCATGAATCGATACACGTTGAAGAGTTCATTAACACATCTGGTCGTCAGAAAACTCCTGCCTGCTCCTCTGCTGGGTGAGTGCAAAGGAGCCCTGCGCTGCGCAGCCGCTCCGAGGGCCGTTTGCTGCCCCCGTCTGACCGCGGAGCTTTCCTGTCCGGGTGTGGTCTGGCTGTTCCCTTTCTGACTGCCCTTCCCGTCTGGGAGGGTTGGACATTGGGAAGAGGTTCTTCCCCCAGAGAGTGGAGCACTGGAACAGCTCCCCAGGGAAGCAGTCCCAGCACCCACTCTGCAGCATTCCAGAAGCATCTGGACAATGCCCTCAGTCACACAGTGTGAGTGTGGGGAGTGTCCTGTGCAGGGACAGAAGTTGGACTCCATGGTCCCTTCCAACTGAGGACATTGTGTGGTTCTGTGATTGGACAGCTCTGCAAGAAGCTAACAAATAGAGAAATCTACCATTTCAAACAAGGTTGGTTTGCCAGACTGTGCCCTGTTATGGGTAAGAGAAAGAGGACCAGATAGATGATTGTCTGCCATTTGATAGGGCCTTCAGGAGTGCCACTGGTTTAGGGTTGGACTGTGGGGTGGATGTTCCCAGGTACCAGCTTATTCAGTTGTGAACTCTTGAACTTGAACTGTAAAGCACACATAATTATGGATGTTACTCTTGAGACAGTCCTTTTGGATCTCTTAAAGCCAAAGCCTCTTCAACTCTGCAGGCCTGACGAGTGCCTTTACCGTGGTGGTGGTGAGAAGCCCAGAATTTGAGCATGGAATTGAAGTGATGGACAGGAATGGCAAGGTTGTAGGAGTGTCACGGAAGGCTGGTGAGAAGGTAGGCAAGGGGGTGGAGGCCTCTCTTGGTTTGCCTTTCATTCCCTGCAAAGAGCTGAATGCGATGCTGAGAGCGCATGGAGTTGGATATATTGAAATGAGGAATCCCAGATCAGGTGGGGGAGCTTTGGATGGGCTTGTGCTGGGTCTCTGGAACCAGGTTGCACCACCCTTGTGTCCTCATGGGTTGGCAGACCAATACACCGAGCCCCAGAGATGCCAGCACAGGTGTTTCTGCTTTCCCTGGCCACCTCAGGAGGAGGCAAGGCTCTTGGACCTTCTTCTGATGGGACATCTTGGAGAGAAGCCCCGTGTGCTCCATATCACGTGCACCTTCTGTAGAGGGAACGCTGTCTAAAGGCTGTGCCTCCCATAGGGCAATGCCCTGGGCTGCATTTTATCCTTGGACTCCAGTTGCTGACCAGGCTGGGTGCTCCTTGCCTTGCTCCTCAACACCCACCACGGAGCCTGACGGAGATCTGGAGCAAGGAGTCATATTTTATGTGCTATCAGCGACCCTCCCTTTCCGTGCTGCTGTCCTGAGGGGAGGAAACAGCTTAAAACACCAAGTCCCAGCAAAATGCCACCTGAAGTTTCCATTTAAGAAAGAGTTCCTCTAGCAAATGTTTTTATCACTCATTTACTGCTGCTTGAAACTCCAGAGTAGGAGACAAAATTGTGCTCACAGACCTGTGACCTGCACCCAGCACTGCTTTAACAACCTTTATTTCTCTCTCTCCCCGGAGGCTGTTAAAGAAACAGCTTTATCGAGAGGAGTCTTGTTTGGGACCACGTTCTTCCTGCCAGCTGTGCTCACACACTTTGTGCAAAGGTAGGAGGTGCTGCAGAAGGGCTGGGGTGCCTGGTGATCTGGTTTTTATCCTCTGGCTGCTACCTCTTGCCCATTTTTCCTTGTTTTTATGGTTATTACTCGCCTCAGTAGCAGTGATTACGTGAGAAGTTTCTCTTTGGATACTCTGATTTGCTTACTTATATAAATGAATATAATATAAACTCTGAGGGTATGCAGGAGGTTGTATAAAGGGATGAGGATTTCCTCTCTTCTCCCATGCAGGAAGCACGTTTGTGCTCTCTTGGCAGGCTCTTTTCCAGCACTTGGGTTCCTCAGCTGTGACTGGAGTCCCAGTCAAGGTTATTTTGCTTAGATTTGTTACTTCTGAGGAGATAATAATGCACTTGGATTTGCACCTAAAACTGGATCCCAACTTCTAAATAGTTTTCCAACGTTTAGAAACCCCATATCAGGAGAAGAATTCATTGTGTGCTTTAACTGAGAATTCCTAGCCTGCCCTGGGCTTTTGGTAGGGATCATTTGTGTCATGGAAATAATACAGGTAGGGACCATCTACGCCATGTAATTTGATATTGCCTAAAGCAGTTCCCTGTCCCCTTTATTTCCTCAAGGGACTTCTGGTACCAGAAGACATAAATGCAGATGTATGATGAAATTTTATATATATAAAGTAATAAACTTCTGCACAAGGCAAAGGAGGACTGCCAAGAGGAGCTAAATTCAAAAGGGAAGAGGGTAATGCAAGAAAAATCTTTGCTCAAAGAACTAAGAGACTTTCAAGCACTGATGCTCCTTCTCTTCTTTGGTCCCTTGGATCTTGCTGCTTATTTTCTTAATCTCATGTTGACAATCTGGGCTTGGAAAATGCTGCAGCTAAATCCACAACAGAGGGAAAGAACAGGAAGACAGGATTGAGAACAGAGAGAATGAAGTAAGGGAACGCCTTTAGGATTCAGAAGCCTAGGACTCAGTTCAATTTCAACCACTAAAATAGCAGCTGCTCTTTGTATCTCTGTCAGTTTACTTTTCGAGCCCAGACAGACACATTTACCTTTTCAATTTCTTGCACAGGGCAAAACTAGTGAAAAACCCACGTTCTTTGGGTGCTGTGAGGATGCTTTTGGTCACGTCAGTACTAGCAGGGATGCTCCCAGCCTCACTCAGCATGTTCCCACAGTGTGGGGAGGTGAGTCTTTACCCAGGGACTCGTTTAAGACCATTGTTGTATTAAACAGACACTTCAGAACTGTGGCCATCAGTCCTAAGGCCACGTAAAAATAGCAGCAGGATTAATGTGCACCTAAACTGGGGAAGCAGAGATTGGGTTGTGCACCTAAACTGGGCTGCTTGTGGGGGCCCAGGTACGAGACAGAGGCTGACAGGGCTCTTAGGTCCAAGTTGCCTCCTGTGTTATTTATATTTACACTTTTCAATGTAGATTTATTAGATTTTTACAACAGTCTGAAGCAACTAAGGTCAGGAGAGCTGTTAAAGACCAAAACCAAGGCTCTTCCAGCCCCCCTGGAGACAGGAGGATGTAGATGAGAATTTGTTATTCCATGCAAACTCAGCGTGAGCTCATCAAGAGGTAAAACCAATTCGCATCCCTTCAGCCCACCTTACAGAACTGTGAGGTGTGATCAGTGCCCCATGAAAGCACCTTCCTGGTGGGGTTTAAATGAAAGGTGTAGCCCTTGAACCCTGGGCCAAGTGAGAGAGAGGAGCCAAGGTTCCTTCCTGCATTTATTTCCTCCCCCTTATCAGCCCTTTGTGAATATTCTCCAAAAATCACATCCAATTGCAATTTTCAGTGGTTTCTTTGCCTCAACTTTGTGGCACTGTCATCTCTTTAATGCCTTTCTCCTCGTTGCTGTAAGAAATGAACTTAACATAGTGGGGGACTGGGGAGAAATTACATACTGAGAGCCTTTGGAGCTTCCCAAGGGCTCAGCCCAGAGCAGGAGCTCTCCTGGGCGAGTCACCCAGGTACAGCAAAAGGAGACAACACCACTGAGGCCCTGTTTAGGATCTCTAGTTTTAAATAAAACATATTTCCTCCCTTACCTACATTTAGAAAATGTCAGAGAAGCAGAAAATAAAGCCCCCAAGCAAAAAAAAAAAGCCCAAATAAACAGAGAGCCCCAAATCCCATCCAGTCTCTCTTCTGAACACTGCATTTCAGTGTGCAAGGTTCAGTGCAGCAGAGAGGACTTGAGAGTTCCCAGGACAGGGTGGTGTTGATTCCCTTTTTTTTATACATTTCAGATAAAACGAGATGACCTTGAACCAGAAATCCTGTCGTCTACAGAAGAAACAGAGTTGTTTTACAACAGGGGAATCTAGAGATTGGCTTTAACGTGTGAACGTGTGCTGTGAGTGAATTCCAATGCTGGAATTGTCTCTGTTGGCTGATGGAATCCTGGATTTACAGTGGCACATGACCCAGGTGGGGTGGGGTCTGTGACAAGGCTGAATCTGCAGGATGGTTTTGCACCCCCCAGCCCCCAGGCAGAGATGAACACGTCACAGAATGCTGTGAATCTCATTTGTACCACAAAGAGCTGTAACAGGGCGATTGTCACAAACTGTGTTCTCTGTTCTTCCTCTGCTGATTGATTTCTTAATTAAAAGAGTATTGAATACAAATGTTTGTGCTGCTGCAGCTCTGGACGTGCTGCTTTCCAACAGCATGGCTGATAAAGGCAGTAAGAGCAGTGGTCCTTTGGCTGAGGTCAAGCTGGTTCTTGTCAGAACGCTTGGATTCTCTGTTGTATTGTATTTAGTAACACTCTGAGGATGAGGCACGAGTGGGGTTGCTGTTACAGTGATACTGGACTCAGCAATATCATACTGGTTAAATTTGTTTAGGAAGTGGGCAGGAAATGGGCATCAGACTTGGCTACACTGTGACTCCTGGGCTTTCTTGGCTTCATAGAATCATTAAGGTTGAAAAAGACCTCTAAGATCATCCAGTCACAGTATCACAAGGTTGGAAAGGACCTCTGAGATCATCAAGTCCAACGACAGCCAAGAGGTGGCACGAGAAGGAAAGATCCCATCAGGCTGGGCTCTGCTGAGCTGGGAAGGCACCAGGGAGCAGGAGGATTGCCTTGGCTTTTGTCCTTGGCTACCACAAGGTCAGGAGGAAGAGGCTCTTTTGATGGAGTGTTTGTCTCCTTCCTAATCTTTAATAATGTAACATCCTGCAGGTAAACTCTTATTTCTCTATTAATCCTTTTCTAGTAACAGACCAAAGGCAAACTCCAGTCAGGGCCTAATTCCACTCTTAATTCTTGCAGCAAAGAACCTGCAGCACCTCCTGCTCTTTTTTCTTTACATTATTTAAAAATGGCTACAGTAAATGCTTTATGTGACTACAGGAACCACAGTAGAAGGAGGGGGGGAAGAAAACAAAGAAACCCCAACTAAACAAACCCAAACCAAAGCCAACAAATAGAAGTGAACACATTTGGGAACTGCGAATTGTCGTGGTAACCAGGGGAACTCTCAGTTCTCTGGCACCACACTGGGATGTTTTAAGCAAATGGATGTCACAGCTCTGAGTAAGGCTCACGGAACAGGTCTGGTGGTGGTGGCTGCTACTGCAGCTGCCCAAAGCCAAACCCTGCCAGCTCCTTACTGAGCACTCGAGTTGAAAGGTGCTGTGTTAGAATCATGGAATGGTTTGGGTGGGAAGGGACCTCAAAACCCATCCAGTTCCAACCCCTGCCCTGGGCAGAGACACCTCCCACTGGATCAGGGGGCTCAAAGCCCCATCCAACCTGGCCTTGAACACCTCCAGGGATGGGGCAGCCACCACTGCTCTGGGCAACCTGGGCCAGGGCCTCAACACCCTCAGTGTGAAGAATTTCTTCCTAATGTCTAATCTAAATCTTCCCCTTCCAATTTAAAGCCGTTCTCCCTCATCCTATCACTCCAGGTCCTTGTAAGAAGTCCCTCCCCAGCTTTCCTGGAGCCCCTTTCGGGTACTGGAAGCGCCCCTCAGGGTTATTAAACAGCTCTGTCCTTTCCCCCTTCTCAGAAGTTGCTGCTGCTCTAACCAGAGCTCTCCAGAAGAGGAGCACAGGCAGCTGCCATTCCAAGTGTCAGCCCTGGTGATTCAGCTGCTTCCCCGATGAGGGTGGGGAAAATACATCACCAAGAAGGCCTTGGCATCCTTGGTCTTGAAATAAAGCAGTTACAAGACTGGAACTGCAGGGCCAGAGATCTGATGAGACAGGTGATGGGAATGAGGGTGGGACAAGCAGAAAAGCATTGTGTTTGAAGGACTTAAGAGAGTCAGGACTTCCAGGAACACCTTCCTGTCTGTACCTGAGACTGAATTAACCCCTCCCAGCCCAGGGCAGGTCTGGCTCCTGCCTTTGGCACCAGCCTGTGTGTCAAAGGGAGGTGCAGCAGAAGGGGAACCAGTTCAAGGTGTGGTGAACTACAAGAGATGGAAGCTTTTGGCTTAAGGGAAAGCAGAAGCTTCAGCACAGCAACATGGCAGTGGTTCCTCACCTCCCCAGCTGGTCACCTTGACCTTCAGGAAGACACAAGGAGGCTTTCATGTCCCTTTAAAAAAACCCAGCACCACCAGCCCCTCCTGTGTTGGGAAGCTAAGATCATAGCATTTCCTCAGCTGGAGCTCTGGCCCTGCCTTACCCCAGGCTGGAACACAGCCCTGATGGTTTTCTCCACAGGGGAAGGAAGGATGGAAGTGGGGGGAGTCCTGCCCTGCAGCTCCTTCCCTGTCAGGCAGCAAACTGGACCCCTTTCAGTCCTGGGAGGCTGCTCTAAGGTCTCCCCAGAGCCTTCTCTTCTCCAGGCTGAACACCCCCAGCTCTCCCAGCCTGTCCTCACAGCACAGCGTGACTCAGGAAGGAGTTGCTGCCTCCTCTTTGGAGTCTCCTCCTTTGGCAGCCACAAGGAATGACCTCACCTGACCAGAGATCCCTCTGGCTGAGCCTCCAGCACTGGCCTGGGGAAGGGCAGAAGGCAGCATCAGGCACCTCTGAACTTCTGCACTCTGCTTTACAGCTTGTCTGTCATCTAGAAATTCAGCTGCTTCAAACACCATCTCAGTCCCTGCTACCCACAAAGCCTCCTCAGCAGCTCAGGAGCAGTCGGAGGTCGAGACTGGAAGCAGCCTGTGGCTTTAGGGGGGCGCTGTCAGACCTCCTGGGTCACTGTTATCCAGGTTACACAGCACTGTTCTGCTTCCCATCAGAACGTTTGCCACACACTTCCCTGCAGAGAAGGCAGAGCAGCCACACCAGGGCTGAGAGGACCACAGACAAGATGCAGGGAGCCTAAGGGACTGGTCCAATTCACCCAGCCACACGAGGACAGCAGGGATATCTCATTTTGCAAGCCTTGAGTTGTTCACTCTCTCCTCCCCCTTTCTGCAGATGTTGCACCACAGCCAGAACCATCGCCGGGTCCTTGAGCAGGGAGCAAGTCTCTTGCTTTACAATTCTATGATTCCATAAACTATAAACCCACCTTATTTCCTACATTAGCTATGCAAAGTCTCCCCCTTCTCCCAGGTAACAAGCAATAGGATGAGAAGAAACAGCCTCAGGATGTGTCAGGGGAGGTTCAGATTGGATATTAGGAACAGATGTATTTACCAAGGGTGGTGAAGCCCTGGCAGGGGCTTCCTGGGGCAGTGGTGGTGTCACCATTCCTGGAGGGGTTCAGAGTGTGGCCATACCAGGTCAGGTGTCCCTGCCCATGGCAGGGGGGTTGAAACTGGATGATCTTTTAAGATCCCTACCACCCCAAACCATTCAATTACTCTATGGTTTAGCAGGCACGGTGGGGTGGGGCTGATGATGGGACTGGAGGAGCTTAGAGGTCTTTTCCAACCTCAGTGATTCCACGACTAAGTCACAGTGCTTAGGGAGCACCTTTGGCCTCACCTGAGGAAGGAGCAGTGCTGCCCTTTCCGGTTGGACTCAAAGCTCCCAGCTGTTCTCCATGCCACGTGCCTTTTGGAAGCGTGGCTGTTAGCAGGAACCACCATTCACCAGCTCCTGTTTATCCAAGGACAGAAAGAAAGGAATGAAAATTTCAATTTACAGAGCCTTTGCTTCTAGGAGGAAGCAAAAAGGATGTCAGCTGACTTTGCCAAACCAGCAACAGCACAGTCAGCTTGCAGACATCCTGGGGAAGGGGAAGTGAGGAGGGAGCAGAAGTCCTTCTCTGGTCTGACCTTCCAGCTTCTTCTATTTTATTCTAAACCTTTGTGACAGGAAAGCATCAGAAGTTATGAAGGAAATGCAGGCACATGAGGACAACCCTGTGGCAGTGCTGGAGCTGAGGGAATTCTGCAAACTGCAGATGACAAACAGGGAGCAGCACATTTCCAACTCCAGCACTGGGGCTGTAGCACAATCCCAGGATTGCCCAGGCAAGAGCCACTGCAACTCAGTGCAGTGTTCCACTGTAAATTATACATATATTTGTTCCACAATAAATTACACATAAATTAAAGGGGACACTGCTCAGAATGTGTTTAAATGGCATAAATGTGCTACGAGTCCAGTTCCTTAAGTGCCAAATTGCGTTTCATCAGAATAGAAGATCCAGCACAACACCAAGTCTTCCAATCCAGGAGCTTCCAAATGAGAAAGCAAAACACACATTGGATATTTAGTTTGTAACTGAACTTCTCTGCTTTTTATGGCTGTCTCCAACACCCACACTACCTTAGTGAGGCTTTTTGTTAATAAGGAACTACGAATTCCCTCCCCAGTGGGCTGAAAGCGTGTGCAGGCTTTTCTTGGGGATGGATTTCAGTTTCAGCAGACTTTGTGTAGGTCCTGAAGGGCATTTTCAGCATAATCTTGTCGCTCTGCTACTCTGACTGCTGTAAAAGTCCCCAACAGAACAGCAATGCTACAGAATTGGGAAGGAAAAACACATTAATGTGGAATAAAAAAAGGCTGTGGAGCACTTGGTGAACAAAGGCAATGGCAGTGTTTTTCTTGGAAGTTAAAAAGTGCAGCACGGTCTTCTGCGTCAACTTAAAACTGCAAAGTCAGTGTTTAAAGTGGAGTTTTACAGCCCTGAAAATAGGGGATCATTCTGAAACACTTCCATTTATTGACCCACTTTATAGAGGTGCCACATTCCTTACCCACACCCCAAAACAGATTTCATTAATGTGTGATACACAGGGCACAACCCTTTCCACACCAATACTGCTCGCACAGTTATCAATACTCTACCAGCTTCAGAACAGCAATTATTTGCCAATATCAAAACTGATTCCTAAAGTTTTAATCACAAGTATAAAATCTCTCTGTGCAAAGGTTAGTTCTAAGTAGAACAAAGTGCTCCTGCAGAAGGGGCTGATTTATTGGGGATATTCCTGAAGAAACAGAGACTGTTTGGCTCAGTATTTCCCTACAAGGAACCCAAGTTCTCAAAGATCACAAAACAGATCGATTCAGACTCAATGAATAAAAAATTCCCTTGAGTTGTGGCTACGTGACCAAAACATTTTAATTTTCTCTCAATTATTTCCCAGTTTTCACTACTCCTTCCAAGGTTTGCACCCACCCAGAGCACCATTGGACAGTACCAGTGTTACAGCTCAAGTGGTTGGTGCTCCAGCTGCGACAACCGGACATCGGAACATTCCTACTCCATTAGGCTTGAACTCATCCCATTTTCAGCCACATGGATCAGGAAGGAATGGCCAAGCATCTTCTCAGCAAAGAACCCCAACATCTTAAATGACTCCAGCTGCACAGCAGCACAGTCTGTGACCCCCGAGGAAGCCCCATGTTAAATATGGAGTGAAAGAGGGAAAACCTCTAAGGCAAGAGTCCAAAAAGAGGTGCTCAGCTCCCACCTGAGCTGTAAAATATCTCCTTTTTATAGTAAGGCTACCACATTAGACTTTCCCAGATGTCCTTTTTTACACCCAGACAATTCCAAGTAGAAAGACAAGAACTTGTCCCATTGTTTGGGATTCCCAGGAGCCACTCAATGGTATCTGATGGACCTGGAAGCCCAGGATGAGCCCTCAGACCGACTGCGTGCTCCGGGTATCCCTGTGCAGAGATCAGCACGTCCAAGCCACGGTGGGTTTACAGCACACGTGCTGCAGCCAGCATTCCAGATCCCAGGAAGACAAGACAGAACAAGAACACAGCTGGAACCTGCAGGACAAACGGCTTCTGCGGGAGCCACATACAGAGTTACAGCTGGGGAAGGTAATGAGCCCAGGAAGGTCCCCAACGAGGCCTCCGTATGCTCCAGGTCCTGCTCTGAATGTCAGATTCACCGTGACAGAACGCAGAACGTGGCTCTTACTCCTTTCATGTTCCCACATCAAAGATGAGGCAGCGCTCTCCGTGTGGCAAAGACAGGCTTTGCGCATCGCTCCGTGACGCTGCAGGGCACCAGAATCAGATTTGGAGCATCTGTTCAGCAGCTGCTAAATGGAAAAGGAAGTTTTCTGTAGCAGGTGGAAATCGCTTTTGTTTCAGGGCCTCGGAGTTGAGAGTTGGTTTTTCGTTGCCGTCAGAACCTTCAGTCAGGGAGGATAAAGTAGCCAAGATTTCTTTTGTCTTCAGAGAAATATCCTTGAAGAACAGAAAACCAGGGAGCTATTAATACAGTGTTTGATACTGTCATGTTTTAATATACAGTTATCTAAAGAAAGAATTAATAGGTAACAAAAAGAAAACAGTGATAAATAAATCAGTTAATTTCAATTAAAGACCCCGTTTATTTTAAGGCAAATTTGCACCGGTTTTTAAGTCTCCTCTTGTGTGATGCTGAGGAAAGGGAGCACAGGCTGCTCTTGCTGCCCCACTGAGCTCTTCTGGCTAAGTCACTCAGTTGGGAAACACCTACTAATCTGTTAGAGGAGGAAGGGAAAGAAGCAGCATCATAAAACCCAGGCTTTGTAGGTGGGAAGCCGTGTTTCCGTGGGACTTTTTCCAAAGGTATCAGCCAGACAATTGACAAGTGAGCAGAACTCAGGCTTTGTAGAGTAAAACTGGGAGCCAATTTTACTGGAAGTCTGACAATCAATAGGATTTCTGCACTTTCTTCAGCAATGTGGTTATCAAAACATAACACAAACCCCATCCATCATCCCTAAAACCCTCTGTAAAGAATCTGGAACGGTTTGGGTTGGAAGGGACCCCAAAGCCCATCCAGTCCCACCCCCTGCCATGGGCAGGGACACCTCCCACTGGATCAGGGGCCTCCAAGCCCCATCCAACCTGGCCTTGAACACCTCCAGGGATGGGGCAGCCACCACTGCTCTGGGCAACCTGGGCCAGGGCCTCCCCACCCTCACAGCAAAACATTTCTCCCTAAGATCTCATCTCAATCTCCCCTCTTTCAACATAAAGCTATTCCCTCTTGTCCTATCCCTGCACTCTGTGATCCAGAGCCCCTCCCCAGCTTTCCTGGAGCCCCTTTCAGTCCAGGGAGGCTGCTCTAAGGTCTCCCCAGAGCCTTCTGTTCTCCAGGCTGGACAACCCCAACTCTCTCAGCCTGTCCTCACAGCAGAGGTGCTCATAAATAAAATAAAAATGCTTATTTGATTTGTATGAAGGCAGAGGATACAAGAAATCAACTTCTTCCCAGGGAAAGCCATCCTTCTACAGAGATCTAGTGATAGAGGTAATTTAATTAGATTGAAAAATAAAATATTAACCTTAATGACTTGGCTGTCTGATTTCTCCGGGTCTTCTGCAGATTGAACAAGCAGTTGTCCAATTTCTTTGTGAAGCTTTCCCATCGTCATTGCCTCTGAGGAAGAAAAAAGAAGCAGCTGTTCATGTGAGATGACCATTGCTGTGAGATCTAGAAATACATCTGAGGAACAAGCCAAAAGGAGGAGTCCTCTCCATGGCTGCCATTTGGAATCCATCGGCACAGGCAGCAGCCTGGTGGCTCGACAGCCACACCGACACCTCACCCGCAGCAAGAGCACAAGCAACATCAAAGCTTTCCTTTCAAACAGCCCCTGATCTCCAAGTATTTAGCACAGTGGTTTTCTAAGGACTGATGTGATCTCTCTGAATTCTGCAGCCCTCAGCAGAACGTCTCTTCCCCATAACTATTTGACACAGATGTTTCTCTACTGTGCATTTATTGGGAGACAAAGGAAGTCTTCCCAAGTTCCAAGTTTCACCACTCTTCCTGGGTCTCAATAAAGACAAAAGCTTACACATTGCCTTTTCTCCACCAGGACAGAAGAAGGATCAAGACTGCTTGACCCAAAATGAGGTTCAGCAGTTGCTGTCACGTCTGGAATAAACGGCCCCTAAATCCAAAATCTAAAAGCAACCAACCTTTTACGACAGGAGAAACTGTGATCTCGCTCTCTGCCAACTTCACGTGCACGTCGTAGAGCTCTGCTCTGCTGTTCACCTCTGGATCTGTAAATCCAGCAATGTACCCTGGAAAGCAGAGTTTTGGCAAGATTAAGATCTTCATAAACAAACCCAAACCGAAACTGAGACCTGGTGGAAAATTGCAGCCCTAAGGTCTGTTCTAAGAGTCTTTGACCCAATACTCGTTGGATCTAAGAGGCTGCGCTCTGGATATTATCAGTCACTTGAACACCTCCAGGGATGGGGCAGCCATCACTGCTCTGGGCAACCTGGGCCAGGGCCTCCCCACTCTCAGACGAGAACATTTCTTCCCAAGATCTCATCTCAATCTCCCTCTTTCAGCTTAAAACCGTTCCTCCGCATCCTATCCCTGCACTCCCTGATCATGAGCCCCTCCCCAGCTTTCCTGGAGCCCCTTTCAGTCCTGGGAGGCTGCTCTAAGGTCTCCCCAGAGCCTTCTCTTCTCCAGGCTGAACAACCCCAACTCTCTCAGCCTGTCCTCAGCTGGAAGATGTTCGAGCACTCTCATCATCTTCGTGGCCCAAATCTAAAATACCTAAATCTAATCTGAAGGGAGCTGCTTCTGCACAGCAGGAAGACTTTCAATTCCTCTGACCACAACATCCAAGAAGTCTCAAAGCTTCTTTACAGCTGCATTTAGGAGCAAACTGATGTGGATCCACCCAGAAACATCCGAATAACCAGTTAACTTCTAACATATTTATTTAGTTGATTTGTTTTTCTAAAGAAATGATGTGGTTTAATTTTGAACAGTAGCATTAAGAACCATTAGCAAAAGAACCATTCTTTTTTGCCTCAAAGAGAACTGGTACAACACACTGCAGGAATAAAAATATAAACAAAATTTAACTTTAATTTCTATTAATAAATCATCACTACCTGTGCAGGCTTTTAAGGCTTCCACTTCCTCCTCATTTAGGTGTACGTAGGAATGAAGGATCGACCAGTCCTGTCGATGCCACACCAGGGCAGGCAATGTCCTAGGGAAACAAGATCAGTGCTGGGCACACAGGAGATTTTTACCCATACTAATTAAATATCACAGTATGAAATTCATATCATAAAGAGCCAGGGAGACTGGCTTTTATCTGGCACACATATACAGGAAATAGAGGTTTATCAATGCCAGCAGTTTATCACTCATTCTACAGTTAATTTTGTCCAAGTTGAGGCTTCAGCCTTAAAAGATATTCAGCAGAAACTCAACAAACAGGTTTAATAAAGATTATTTTCCCCTAAAGTACACACATTTCTCTCAATAAAGGTTCAAGTCTTGGACTTTTCTGGGTGGGTGCAGAGGTAGGAATTGACAAAGTACCTGGTGAACTCCTGGAGAGCTTCTATTCTAGGATGGTACACTACGATCCTCTTCTTTAACATCAGTGCTGTGTACAAGATAACTGTTTCCATTCCAAACTGAGCCACAATATCTAGAAAAGAGAGAGGAAATGACTTTATAGAAGATAAACACGCTGATGTTATCATTTGCTTTCTGGAGAAGCTTAATAATAACATCACAGATACTACAATTTACTTGAAGCACAGAATGAAAACCAGGTTGTATTTTACCCAGTACAAAAGAAATCAGAATAGAGGCTCCTGGCACTGACCTTTGATGGAACCAGCAAGATAAGCTTTGCGAGCATCGAAATCCTTGCTGAGGAAAGAGCCGTTCTCCTCGCTTTGGCAGATCCCCTTCGTAAGGACCGCGATGTAACTCTCCATCATTTTAACCGGGCTTCCGTGCTTCAGGTAGATTCTGGGCAAAAAGAAAAGGGTCTTTGCTAGAGATGGCACAGAGGGATGCAAGGAAGCAGTGACCTCTGACTGCAGAGCATGTTTTTGTTAAAACAGGAAAGAGAGAATGGGTGTGGGGAGGTGGGCCTGGAGATGAGATGCCGAAACCTACTGAGCACCAGCCATTCACCCAACTTTTACTGCAAGAACTCAAGATAAGCAGCTCAAATTACAGTATCACAAGGTTGGAAAGGACCTCTGAGATCATCAAGTCCAACCTATAACCCAACACAACACCAACCCATCATCTAAACCATGGCACTCAGTGCCTCATACGGTCTCCCCTTAAACACCTCCAGGGATGATGACTCCACCCCCTCCCTGGGCAGCTCATTCCAATGGCCAATCACCCTTTCAGTGAAGAACTTCTTCCTCACATTAAGCCTAAACGAAGCTTGAGTCCATGCCCTCTAGTTCTGTCACTGGTCACCCGAGAGAAGAGACCAACCCCTGACCGACTACAACCTCCTTTTAGGTAGTTGTAGAGAGCAATGAGGTCTCCCCTGAGCCTCCTCTTCTTTAGACTAAACAGCCCCAACTCCCTCAGTCGCTCCCCGTAGGGCTTGTGCTCCAGCCCCTTCACCATCTTCATTGCCCTCCTCTGAACACATTCCAGCATTCTGACATCTTTCCCAAACTGGGGGGCCCAGAACTGCACACAATATTCCAGATGAGGCCTGACCAGTGCCGAGTACAGGGGGACGATAACTTCTCTGGTCCTGCTCACCACACTATTCCTGATGCAGGCCAGAATGCCATTGGCCTTCTTGGCCACCTGGGCACACTGCTGGCTCATGTTGAGCTTCCTGTCAACCAGCACTCCCAGGTCCCTTTCTGCCTGACTCCTCTCCAGCCACTCTGTCCCCAGTCTGTAGCTCTGCATGGGATTGTTGTGCCCAAAATGAAGTACCCGACATTTGGACTTATTAAACATCATCCCATTGGAATCGTCCCATGTCTCCAGTCTGTCCAGGTCCCTCTGTAGGGCCATCCTACCCTCTAACAGATCAACCCTTCCTCCCAGCTTGGTATCATCTGCAAACTTGCTGATGATGGACTAAATCCCCTCATCCAGATCATCAATGAAGATATTAAACAGGAGCGGACCCAACACCGATCAAGGGTTTATTAATATAATCTGATTCAGTTCATAGGACTGAGTTTCCAGTGAGTGAACACAAACACAACACCATCATGTGTAACGTTTTCGCCTTAGCCAGCTCAGGTACAGACCTGCACAGTATCCGCGTGAAGGCCGCGTATTTCTCCGGGTTGAAGTCTTTGGCCGTCAGCACGATGGAGAAGTGGGTCACCTGGGCCAGGCACACAGAAAAAAACCCACAGCTGGTTTAATGACCCCACCTGAACAATGTTTCTTCCATTACTGAACTTGCAGTACTCAGACAAGCAGCAGCAGCAGCTGATCCAAGTTACCAAGCACAGAGCAGGCCTGGTTAACGGGTTTCTGGTGTGACTCATTTCCATCCAGTCAGACCTAGCACGTGTGGTCTTGCTTAATCTGCTAAGTGAGTTGCTTTGCTTTAATGGGATAAGATCTGTTTAAAAGAGAGAAGGGCATTTGCACTCCCTACAGCGGGTAGGAAGAGTCCAGAATTTGTTGCCAAAGGAGGCTGTGGAGGCTGACAGCAGTGATATCTTTAGAAAGAGACTGAAAAAACTCATGGGCAGCAGGCTGGTCTGTAAATTCACAGAATCACAGAATGGTTTGGGTTGGAAGGGACCTCAAACCCATCCAGTTCCACCCCCTGTCGTGGGCAGGGACACCTCCCACTGGATCAGGGGGCTCCAAGCCCCATCCAGCCTGGCCTTGAACACCTCCAGGGACGGGGCAGCCACGACTGCTCTGGGCAACCTGGGCCAGGGCCTCCCCATCCTCACAGCAAAACATTTCTCCCTAAGATTTCATCTCAATCTCCCCTCTTTCAGCTGAAAACCCTTCCCCCTCATCCTATCCCTGCACTCCCTGATCAGGAGCCCCTCCCAGCTTTCCTGGAGCCCCTTTAAGCACTGCAAGGCTGCTATTAAGTCCTTTCTTCATCAAATGATTTTGATGCTGTGAGGCTAAAAGCCTCAGGGAAAACAAGCATAAAATTCTACCTAAATAAGATTTTTGATGGTATGAAAGCCTTTTTTATGTGAAAAAAGCTCTACCTCCATGTGGAAAAAAAAAAGGAGAAAAAAGAATTGAGGAACTTGAAATGCAAAGTATCTGGAAATAATGGCATGGAACAGCATCTCCACATAAGCATTCATTACTCAATTAACTCAACTAACACACATGGACTGGTTACGCAGCTGGGCAAGGGCTGTGAGTCCACAAACCCTGGAATCCTTGTCCTCTCCCACAGCACACTGGGAAAACACTGCCTGAGCTGCCAGAGGAAGCTCTGCAGGTCTTCCCTGAGCTCTACTGACAAACCAGGAGACCAAGCCCTACCTTCTTTAAGGCTGCAGAATCTTGAACTTCCACCGTTGTGATGTAGAACCACATCCTTTTATACTGGCCAAACACAAATGTGTGGAGCAGTTTGTTTTCATCTGTCAGGCAGCACTTTCGCAGCAGCAAACTCCTCAGTTCAGCTGTTACAGATGGATAACACCAAACCCACAGAGCATCTCCATTGGTGTCTTTTTCTACGGTGGAAAGATGTTCACTGTCAGAACGTCAAACAGCAGCAAGGAGGTAAATCGATGTGTTTAATCACGTTTGTTTCCTGGAAGCAGATTAAAATTCCAAATCTCCCTGATCCTGGGCAGCCGGTTCTGTTGCTGCAGTTTAAGCTGCGGGGCAGCACTTGGGTTTTATTCTTTAAACCATAGAATTATTTGGATGGAAAAGGCCTTTGAGATCATTAAGTCCGACCATACCTGTCCACCGCTGAACCATCCCTGAGCACCTCGTCTGCCTGTCTTTCAAACACCTCCACCAGGGACAGTGACTCCACCACCTCCCTGGGCAGCCTCTGCCACTGCCTGACCACCCTTTTGTGGAAGAAATATTTCCTCATGTCCAATCTAAACCTGCCATGGCACAACTTGAGGCCATTTCCTCTCGTCCCAACTTGTTCCTTGGTTGAAGAGACCAGCATCCACCTTGCTACAGCCTCCTTGCTCGGAGCTGAGAGTGATGAGGTCCCCCGCCCAGCTCCTCTTCTCCAGACTGAACAGCCTCGCTTGATAAATACTGGCTTCACACGAACAAAAAGCACCAGGATACACATCCATGGGAGCACGGCACGGACCAGTGAGTGCACAGAGCAGCTTCCTTATCATCTCTCCTATCCTTTCCATCTCCCGACACCTCCTGCCATGGGCAGGGACACCTCCCACTGGATCAGGGGGCTCAAAGCCCCATCCAACCTGGCCTTGAACACCTCCAGGGATGGGGCAGCCACCACTGCTCTGGACAACCTGGGCCAGGGCCTCCCCGCCCTCACAGCAAAACATTTCTCCCTAAGACCTCATCTCAATCTCCCCTCTTTCAGCTCAAAATCGTTCCCCTGGCCCTGAGCTCCCCCATCAAGAGCCCCTCCTTTCAGCTTCCAACCATACGGCAACCGGCCCCCCTCCGCAGCCCCCAGGCCCGCACCGATCAACCCCACCGCCAGCAGCGACTCCGCCTCGGCCATCTTCGCTCGCCGCGCTTCCGCCCCACGGGCCACGCCCCCTGATCCGGCCACGCCCCTTGTCTCAAGCCACTCCCCCGCCCCTT